>CM073125.1:13319406-13919406 GCA_037039145.1 Fundulus diaphanus
TCCTTGTGTGGAGGAAAATCCCACCATTCATGAAAGAATCTAAAGAAATCAGCCAGGATAGCAGGGAGATTGTAGTTTCTCTTGGGGTATAATTTCCAGACGCTTAAAGGTGCCATGTTCATCTGTTCGAACAATTATGTCATGATTTCAGTTTTAGGACCAAATGCACACAAATGTCGGGTGCAGCCCAATGAGTTAAAAGCTTTTATGAATAACATACTGACAGGATAAGGAGCTCAAAGCATAATACACAAAATAAAACTGGACAGAGGGCTTGGAAGCAAACTAAAGAAACCAGTAACAAATGGAGACAACTGGGGGCTTAAACAGTCGCTAAACACAGGTACTGACTAATGGCTAAATGAGAAGATGCAAGTGAAACAGATCTACCTAATTACCTAGGTGGGCCATACTGAGGGAGACGGTTTAACAGGGGCAGACATGGAGAAACATAGGGGAGAACTAGACAACACGTCTAAATAAAATTTAAGTAAACAATGGAAAAAACTAAAATTAAGAAATAACAAGAAAATAAGGAAACAGAGGCATGAAATGAAACTCAAAAATACCTAACACCCAAAGATCATGACAATTGTTTTCAGTATGGACATCGTGGAAATGCCCAGCAATCATAGCATTCAGGAAGGAGAAGCGTTCAGCGTCCCTGAGATGAACGTGTTTTGGTGCTGTGCGCATCAACCCCAGAACAAAAGAAAAAAAAAACACCAGTGTTTATACACCTTATGGAAATAAAGTTTTTTATAACCTTAAAACACAAGAGTGCTAGCCGGCAGCTCATTGGGCTGTTACTGTTAGCTTCTGTTTAACCTTAAAAACAGAGTGGAGACACATCAGATGTCAACGATACCCAAATTGTTTGAGCTCAAACTAACCTTCCCTGTTTTCAAACCTCATAGTGTAATAAGCTCTGATCTTGTGACAGGGTGACATCCAACGGTGTTGATCTTACAGCTGTGCTTGGGGAACCATCAGGGGAAGTTAACAAACATAACAAAGCTCCAACAGGGTATTTGCACAGTGTGAGCAGTGTGCTTGCTCCAACTCTAGGCACTTCTGGGGAAACACTGCCGGGACCCTGGTGCTGCTCTCGTCTGTCCTTGCTTGGTCAGGTGGCTTGCAACTTGACAGGGCAGCAGTTCTTTCACGTTACTGCATGGCTTACATGGGTAAACGCGCAACCTGATTTTTCACCCAATCCCGAGAGATTAGCTCTCCGGGCCTCAGTGGCGGTTCTACGCCAGATTTAGCAGGGGGGCCAGGGTGGGGTGAGTGTTTTTACAAGGGGGCACAAAACAAAAGATTTCTGACCCCTTAACCTATGTCAGTATGGCTGGAGCTAAACGTGAAATAGATTTTTTTTTAACTATTGTTAGAGTAAAACTGTAAAGATAAAAAATACAATTTGTACAAGTGACCAATAGGTTACGGTATCTTTGTCAGCATATATTGTTGTAAGAAATTTATTTAATATCATGTCTTTAGTACAGGGGCCATAACACGGGCCAAAACGATTTCTACAGGGGCATTGGCCCCTGTCTAGAACCGCCCCTGCTGGGCCATGGTTTTTGAAAGGATTAATTTAAACAAGTTTGGTTTTCCTTTAAATGTGATTGAGACCATTCAGAGCACAAGAGCGCCATCCACCCACTCACTTTATGACAGAAAGTGGGGAGTGTTTGAGAGGTGGTATGAGGGCAGAAATGTGATTTCATTTCATTGTTCAGTTCCTGATGTGTTATGCTTCCTACAGGACCTTTTACATCATGGTAAAGCCTTTTTCACCAACAAAGTGTATTTAGCTGCCATCTTGGCATGCACTGTGGGGTTTGGAAATACCCCCGGTGGGCAGCATCTTCTGATTGGAAGGTTTATGAAGGGTGCCCGTCGCCTGTGTCCCGCGGTAAGACGGATTCCCCCTTCATGGGATTTATCTGCAGTCCCTTGTGGGGCTGCCCTTAGTAGTGGGTGTGGAAGGGGAAGGTCATCTTTCACGATTAAGCCATGGTGATTATGTGTTTGGAACATGCAATCCGGGAGTTGGCTATATCTCCCATAGTGAGATACCGAGCGAGATTTGGAAGAGAACTTTTGGTTACCAGGGTAACACCGGCTCTATAAAAACTGAGTCAGGTATCTCACCACAATGCCCTCCTTCATTTACGGCGTCAAAGGGGGTGTGGGGGTGTGGGGGCATGGCCCCCTCACTCGGACTGTCCCGCCCCCTCAGTCAAAATGTATTATTTAATTTCAGTTTTATATTGTTTTCAGCCAACAATGTGTAGGAAAACTCCTCTTATATTTTCAAGGCAAAATAAACTAACTTAAATTTAGATAATTTACTATTTATTTTAAAATAAATAAATGTAAGTTTCTGAGTTCTTAGTTGTCCTTGAATCCATCAAGCATTTCACGTTATGTCGTCAGATGTCAGTGCTTCATACCGCCACATGAAGAAGAAACAACAAGTGTTATTTTATACAATAATGGGACTGGAAGGATGGTGTAGGCTTAAGCTTATTAATCAAGTAAATATACATCAGTAAGACAGTGTGCAACCTCTGTCACAAGAAGGTTTGTTTCCATTTTTAAGATTCATCGTCTCTCCATCAATACCTGGTGGGCCAGTCTTTGTTCAAAGTGCCTGGGCTTATCTTTTGTCCCAGTCCAGCCCTGCCTGCTGTAGCAGACAGTGGGAAACATATCAATTTGAATCGGGAGGAAAGCTTTGTAGGACCCAGGAGGCACCCAATTCCCAGGTCAGTCCTAGAAAAGGAGTTAGTCGAACAATCTCCCTTCCTGGACTGTAATTGTGCATTATCCAGACTACATTCATATTTATCATGGCTGTGATGCCCAACAGCACAATTTGGTTTAAATGAAGGTAACTGGTTAGCCTCAGGAGGAAACACGCTACTCAGTTCCCTAAACAGACCAAGTGAAAATGTTGAATCCTAAAATCTGTATGAAAAACACAATGAAGAGAACCTTTAAATAAAAATGCATCAAGATTATACCCAGATAGCAAAATATGAGTGAAGCAACATTAAAATATATGATAAGGCAGAAATATTGAATGTTAAAGCCTAACATTTAAATTATACATAACGTGGTCGGTGACTTGTTGTATCAACGTTATGTTTTCAATCGTAACAGATACCATATCAATATTGATTCAACCATCATCTAAATATGCATATTGAATCAATGTTAGGAATCAATATTATTCACCCATCATCTAAATGGCAATCTATATGTACATTTGTGTTGATTTTATATTGAACCACAGTTAAGAAATCAATATTAATTAATGTACATTTGACATTAAAATATTCAGCTTTTCTAAAGCCATTGTGAAGCCCATTCTGCTGATGGGTCTAAATCCTAACATGCCATTACAAGTTTCTTCATTTAGTACTGGTGTTAAACATATACTATTGTTAGCAGACGATTGGTATTATGTCATTCAAAATTATCTTACATTACCATATTTCCAAAAATGTGTGAACACAAACTTAGAAATAATAACATGGCATAAATATTACATTTTAAGAAAACAGTCATAGATCTAGACAGACAGCAACTTGTCTCTGAGCAGCAGCCATGGGTGATATGGAGACAAATATGGTTTGTGATAACAGGTTTAATAGAACTATAGGGCAACTATGGAGACAACAATGCAAGAACAGGCTGAAGTGGCAAGTCATTCAAATAGATGCATGTATCTGTAAACAAACCTAACTCCTTTTTGTTCAACAGAACATTGTCCACGGAAGAAGAGTGTCCATGAGGTTTAGCCTGTATGAACCAGGGAAACGGTGTGTGTTGGGGTAACCTAAGTTTGACTCTGGTTCAATTGACTTGGGTTTGGGTCCCTTTGGATGTCTTGGGTGCCTCCGTGCTGCTCTGTTGCATAACAAAGCCACTTCTTGACAGGTTCGCTGTAGTCTTTGTCAGTCGGCTTTGGGTCAAACTGCTGAACAGCAGCTAAAAGACACAATAATAAGAGTGAGGAAGATGGTTATCTGGATAGATATTTACATTTTGAACTTGTAGACTAGAATTTGTGGTCAAGTAGCTAAAGTGCTACAACCCCCCCCCCCCCCCCCCCCCCGAGGAAAAAAGAGCAAGACCACACAGAAATGATCTACATTTAATAAATGAATGCAGTTCAGCCTGTCAAATAAATTACCATGTTTTGACGGACTGATTCTTCCAATGACTCTGCTTCATTGAAGTTTCGAAACACATCCAAATATTAAATAATGTACTGGTCATAGGTCTGAGAATGGACACAAAAAAAACTTACGGTTCCACTTTTACACTCAGAGTTAAATTAATAAGGACACATCAACTAATATTTATGAATATTTATCTTAATGTTAGTTGAC
Organism: Fundulus diaphanus; assembly: GCA_037039145.1. Taxonomy (NCBI): domain Eukaryota; kingdom Metazoa; phylum Chordata; class Actinopteri; order Cyprinodontiformes; family Fundulidae; genus Fundulus; species Fundulus diaphanus. Next base: position 13,323,816 of record CM073125.1, read on the forward strand.
GTATATCACATTTACCTATCAGGCTGTGGTATAAGCACAAAACAGTGCAGTTATTTTTCAATAAACACAGTTAAGATAAAAGTAATATTGCCAAACTTACCGCAAAAAGTGCCCAGAGTATAATTAAAGTCTGGAGGACAGTCAGAACCAGATTGCAAACAAGCCAGCTGCAAACAGTGATGAAATAAGGCTGTGTGGTTGGGATTAGAGGCTGACATTTTTTCGGGAGTCAACATTACTAAATATCACGTGATTGGGACGGTACAGGATTAAATATCAATGGGAGCAGACGGGAGCGGGAGTAAACCAATAGCAGGTACAATAAACTAGGATCGATGCCAAAAAATTAAATAAAATGGAAAATCAAAAATGTAGGTTCGCCACCGCCATTTTGTAGTTTTTTTCCAAGAAACCTAAACTATAATGCAAGTCAAAAGAACTACACAACCCAGAAGCCAACAGTGCTTCTGGTCAATTTCTTCCGCCAGCGCTCAAAAACCGAATTGGGGGGTGGGGGGTCAACTATGGAGCGCTCCATAATCAACCGCTAATGGCGAACTCAACCTGGAAAAGTTGGATTTGCAACGCAAAGTCAGAAGTAAGGACTTATCTATTAAACTCACAGAGCGACTGTAGAGTTGCAAATATTAACAAACTTCAGGAGAGTTGAATGTCACTGTGTTAACACTCAGTACCCTGCTTGTAAAACGTGTTTCCTGGACTCATTTTCCAATGTGCAACAGTGTAATAATACGGCCAATAACTTAAAACTACTTTATTATTTTATTTAGTATTATTTGAACAGTTGTGTTTTTTTCTGTTTTAACCCACTAACTCAGGGGTGGCCAACTCCGGTCCTCGAGAGCCGGTGTCCTGAAACTTTTAGAGGTTTCCCTGGCCCCACACACCTGAATCAAATAGCACAATTAGCTCCTCAGTATGCAGTCAGGTTCTTCAGAGTCCTGCTAATTAACTGATTATTAGACTCAGGCGTGTCAGACCAGGGACACATCTAAAGGTTGCAGGACACCGGCTCTCGAGAACCGGAGTTGGCCACCCCTGCACTAACTGAACAACGTGTTAACACTTCTCTTTCACTTTTTAACAAAAGTAAAACATGTCTACTTCCATGTCTGGTCGGATAAAAATGAGACGGAGCTAACTGGACCGGCTTTTCCTGGGTCCAGTTAGCTCCGCCTCCAGCTCCGCACCACCCCCGAAAATTAACATAATCTCACTCTTAACTTTTGATAAAAGTTGAGAGGTCTGTCTAAGAATGTGTTTAATGTTCGATGAATGTATTGGTTTTGATGGTAAACCCTAATTAGTTTATGGATATTTACTTCCAAATGGACAAATACTAACATGCTTGTATCATATTCAACTTTCTTTTACTAAACTGAGTTTATGAACCATTGAGGTACATTATCTAAATTGTGACAGTAATGCCTTTATGCACTTTTTTCTTAATTGAGTATAGATCTCTTGCTCGGTGCATTAATCTTTAGTTTCAGCAATTTGAAACATAAAAGTAACTTCATTGTTCATGTGAAACAATTACTTAATGAATTAGTAAAAGGCAACATTGTACATTTTGTTTATTCAGCTAAGATAGGCATGGTCTGTTTCCTTGTTTGTTACTTTTATTATTTATTTATTATTATTCCTTTTACTTTAACTGGCCTTTACTACAGCTAAAACAGGAACTTAACTGACCCTTCATAGACTTTCAGGTTTAATGTATTGCCAGAAAACTTGGCAATACATTAAAGCGGGATGGGAGTGGGAGTAATTTTACCAGGAGCGGGACGGGACAAGGCTTTTTTTTCTACTCTGGCCCGGGATTGGGACGGGACACAATTTTTTTCAGTGGGAGTGGGATGGGACAGGAGTGAAAATCCACTCCCGTGTCACCCTCTAGTTGGGATATACCACTCATGTAAAATTGGTGGGGGTGGGGGGCATGGGATGTGCTCCACTCCTTGTATTGACTTAAATGTTTTTTCACTACACATTATGGATAAACAGTAAGTAATAATATTTACAGACAAGTGAGAAAATGTACAGAAAATAATCACAACCTGCTGTCCTCTACATATGGTGCTTAATTTAAAATGTGATAAACAAAACAACATTGATTCAATGTCATATTTTCGCCATTGGTTAATTGGCTAAATTCAGATGATTGCTTGATGGTTGATCCACCACCAATCGCCCACCTTAACCAAAAATCAACATTTTTGACCATAATTTAACTTTTAATTAACATCTTTTGCTAATTGGATATGTATAGGAATACAGCTGATTCAATGAGCCAGGCTACAACATTGTTAAAAAGTCACTGCAGTAAGAACAGCTCAAAAATAAACTTCAAATAAAGTTCCACTCATCAATGATGTTCCCTTAAAATTACACTGATGTTTGTCTTCAGTCTTCAATTTCTTCAAAAGAATCATCATCATCATTACCTTCAGATGACCTTGTGTGTAGTACTGGTTTTGTACGTCTTTTCTTCTATTTCTAAAAGTCTTTCCAGTACCAAGGTCCTTGCTGTAGCCTCTCAAATAAATGCTGACATCTTGGTGCAGCAGAACCATCTCACTTGAAGTGAGTGGTGTGTGCCTCCAGTTGCTATCCTGAAAATTAACAACAGATCCCGAATAAAGAGGCTTCCAGACATCAGTCTCCATCATCGTATTGCTTTTATTGTCTTGAAATTTGCTTGGATAATTATCTGTGAAAATGCAGAATTCTTCTCCTGTTATTTTCAATATCACTGAAGATCCCTGACAAGTATTACATATCTCTTACGAAAACTGTCACTAGGTAATGTATAACGTCCTAGAACAGTGGAAAAGTTATACACTGCTTACAAAATGTGTCTTACTGATGGAAGCACAGAATTGTGACTCCGAGTAGTGGGGAGGGGAATGAGGCAGGGGCATTATTAAATAGAGGATGAAAGAGACTAAACAGTGCTGCAGACTTATTAAACATTCATATCATAAATAAACACAAAGGGAGATTAAGCTGAATACAAACAGATTAAAAACAGCAGCAGGTACGCCACTGCAGTAGAAAGTAGAAAACAAAAGTGGGGCAGGAGTTGCTTTCTGAGAGCCTGAAGGCGACAACAAATCACCTCCATCATAGTGCTTCGAGTGTGTGTGTGTGTGTGTGTCCAAGTAAAAGTCCCAAGTTGCACAGAAAGCAGGTTTTCAGAACTCTGACTCAGAACATACAGTATTTATGATCCCTTTGCCTCAACCTGAAATTACAAAGGTGAAAGTTGCAGAATACAATCCCTTATTAACCAGAGGAGCAGTTTCTGTTCATATCAAATTAAAACAGTACCAGACAGGGGTGGCCTTAGAATTTGGTTCACGATCCCTCTTCCTGTTAAAAACATCACCACCACTAACTGCATTTGAATAGATGTGGTGAAATTTGGAAAGAGGGCCACGTTTAATTGGTTATTGAACAAACAGAAACACAAATAAAAGATTAAGCTCACAAGATTAGATTGTAACTAAGTCATCTCCACAGAGCTGTCTCGGCAGGGTGTGCCAGGGGTGACTCTTCAGCTGCAGCTTATGAGGACTAGGAGCAGGAAACCAAGGAGGAAGCAACAGACTGGTTACTCTTCCATCATGGGAATCAGGCCAGCAGTCTCCTGCATTTGCACCTTTTGTTATGCTCATTTGTACTGGAGTCTGTTCTTCCTTTCACCAGGATCCTACCTAGGCTCATATTCGAGTTCCTTTGCCCTGGTGGATCAGTTCCTAGCTCCATGGTTCCAAGGGGATATGATCCATCTGAGTCCCACCACATGGCCAACTGCCACCTCTGCCCCACTCATGCTCTCTCAGCTCGGCCTTTTGCTCTGATCTCACACTGTCCTTACTTCTATTGTATGGGTGATCCATCCCCGAAGCGGGATAACAGTCCTGGACAGATGGAAGTACCAAGGGAAGCAAACGTCATCTGGGAATAGCTCCTAAACTCCCAGAACTGGGAGCATCTCTGGAGGATCTGGTGCACCAAGGGACGCCGACGCTGTTGTTCGGCTTTCCACATTAAATACAGCACCACGACTCGCTCGGTAAAATCCCGGTCCAGTATGTTGAGTTGAAACTGGCAAGCAGATAGAAGCTCCTATTTGATGACACGGTGAAGCACATTGAAGTCACTGTTACGGTTTATGTATGCGAAAAGTCACAACAACCACCGCCAAGCGATTCAGGAGGAAAGTTCGCAGGAATCGCATTCTGTGTGAGCGCACCATTAGTCTTAGGCAGAACTGCGAATACACCGTTGCAGTAATCAATTCTACTAAAAATAAATGCCTGGATTAGTTTTTTAAGATCCTGCTGAGACATTAGTCCTTAAATCCCGGAAATGATCTTTAGGTGTTAGAAGGCTGACCTTGTAATTTGATTTAGATGCCTTTGGAGGTTCAAGTCTGAGTCCATCACTAACACCCAGATTTCGGGCCTGATCAGTGGTTACTAGCCGAAGCGACTGAAGCTGTGACTAACTCTTGATTGCTCCTCTGTTGGGCCAAAAATGATTACTTCAGTTTTGTTTTTATTGAACTGTAGAAAATGTTGGCACATCCAGGCATTGATTTCTTCTAGGCATTTACCCAGTGCTTGAATGGGTTCATAGTCACCTGGTGACATGGTGATGTAGAGCTGTGTGTCATCTGCATAGTTATGGTAACTTATGTTGTTATTTTTCATGATCTGAGCTAGAGGGAGCATGTAGATAATGAATACGATGGGACCCAAGATGGACCCTTTGGGAACCCTGCATGTGACGTCTCTAATATAAAGTTACCTACTGACACAAAAAGTCCCGGTTCTTTAAGTAGGAGTTGAGTGTTGTACCAGGAAGGCTGACCCAGTTTTCCAGGAACTCTAACAGAATCAGCTGCATGCCAGGATGCTCGTGAACTAAAACAAAAAGGATTTTGATACATACAGAATATTAAGAAAACTCCGTCAAAGTAATGAACATGCTGCTAAAAAGACTGCGGAACAGGTTCTAACTGAGTGAAGCCAGAGAAAGGTGCTTCTCAGGGAACTTTTTGTGAAGTTTGCCAAAGTTATTTTTCAGATTGACATGGAGGAGGGCAGGATGTCAAGCAAAACTGTAAAGTTGAGTCGCACAAGAAACAGACCGCGGAAAAAGCCTACTGCCAAACTATGGACTCATTTTTACTCCAAGCCATGCGGTTAATGGGTGAGAGGTGGGGACACGGAGTACACCCTGGACAGGTCTCATATCACAGGGCTAAAGTTTAACAGTTTTATTAAACTTCAAAAAAGTTAAATAATGCCTTTTATAAACTTGTGAGCCATGATAATTCATTGTTATGCAATAACAGGCAAAACAGAGATGGATTAATATAATGTGCGATCTGCATAAAATTGTCCCTGACAAACATCCTTTTGTAAAACATGCTGTTATTTTAGATCTTGTCACCCTATCACTAGGTCTACTGAAGATGTTGCTTTTCTAAACTACTTCTCAAGTATACATAATATAAATAGGCTCTGTCTGAATCCAACACAATTGAAGATAATTGTCAACAAGGACTCCCCCCTTAGGCTAGGTGAGGTCAGTTCTGCAACCAATTACTTACAAAACAAAGAAGCAGTCTAGTTTGACAGGGCTGGTGAATGGCCACAGCAATTAAAACAGTTAAGAGAGAGATTGAAATAACTCCTTAAACCACAGGGTCTGTGTATGTGTGTATGAGCTCTCTGGGGTAGATGTTCTGTTTTACTCTTGTCAGTCATTTGATTGGCTACACTTTCCTGCTGTACCTTTGAGGGACCCCTAAGTACTGCCTGTTAGCACACTTGCTTCTTCTTCTGGAATTCATATATCTGTGTGTGTGTGTGTGTGTGTGTGTGTGTGTTTACACTGCTCTTCAGTCCAGGGAGCAGCCAGCAATCCAGGCTAAAGATCCCTGGCTTTGAGGATCGATGTGTCCCTTTGCTTCCATCGGTCTGCCTTTAATACTTAATGAGAAAAGCTGTTTGATGAATGTGAGCCACCCTGCTCCCAGTGTGATCTATTAATGCCGCTTTACATTCTTCTATAAGGCTGGGGACGCTCAGACCCACACACACACTTTATCTCTCCCTTTGCATCATATGTGGAGGATTATGTTATGTCTGGCTTTTAATATTGGCTGTTTTGCAGAATCTCATTTTGTAGGAGTACTACTGCTACTACTAATGTGACTTTGTTGGAGAATTAGACAACTCTGTTTAAAAAGAGTGTATGTTTCATACTGGGCTAAATATTTTGTAGAACATCTATGGTCTACTATGAAATCAAAGACTCCTAATATCCAGTAACATAATGTTCCATCCATCCATCCATCCATCCATTGTCTATACTTATCCATGCAAGGTTGCAGGAAGGTTAGTTTCTACCTTCAGTAATCAATGGGCAATAGCTAGGTTAAACCCTGAAAATGTTCCATGTCCATCATGGGGCAGAACATACAGACACACGTGCACATAATCATTGACACCTCAGTGCAGACCAAATGAGCCAACATTTATGTTTTTGGACACCATGCAGAAACAGACAAGGTCAGGAGAAGGCAAGTGGCACTACCCCCAGATCGACCATGCAGCCTAAACCTTTTCAGTTTGAGTTATTTAAAAATGCTATTTTCAGCTAAAACAGGCAGCTTGTAGGCCTTTAAGCTCTCCGAGAACTTATTTTCATTTACAACAAGTTAACATTCATATGACATCATTCTTCTACATGAAAGTGCATCTTTAAAGTTAATACTTTACCATGGTCTATAAAAAAAAATCTTAACTAAAGGTTCAATATCTGCATTTCAGGGTCTCCCAAATTTCCCTTTAGTATTTTGCTTCAGTTATTTGAAAGTATATAATTTAGCCCTGGGGCTCTGATCTGTCTCCTCTCCCTCTTGACAATACCCTACATGGGGTGCAGATCATTCCAGTTTCCTGGCCAATCAAGCAAAGTGAATAAACCAGGTATTGGTACTTTCTGCAGTACCAAGCCCTGCTGGAATATGAAATTAGCATCTTCACAATGCTTGTTAGCATGAGGCACTCCAAAACTTTCTGGTAGATGGCTGTGTTGAGGGGAAAAAAAACAGTTTATCAACACCAACAGATGAAACAACACCTCAAACCATCCCTGACTGTGCAAACTTCATACTGGACTTCAAGCAACGTGGATTATGTGCCTGTCCATACTTATTCCAGAGTCAAGGTCTTTGAAGTCCGAATAAAATCTGAAAAATGTCATATTCTTTCCTCCTAGGCCCAGATAAGAATATTCTGATGTCTCTGGTTCAGGAATGACTCAAAACAAACAAGGTGATGAATAATCCTCACGCCCTGGATACGTCTGTGTCTGGTGGCTCCTGAAGCCCTGACTTCTGCTGCTGTTCTTGTGAGTCTCCCCCAAACTCTTTAATGGGCTCAGCTGTACAATCCTTTCAAGGCTGTAGTTATCCCTGCTGCATGTACACCATTTTCTATGAGATTTTTCTACTCAACCTCCCAGTTATATGCTTGGATAAAGTACTCTTTAGCGATGACCTTCTGTGGTTTACGGTCCATGTGGAGGGTGTCTATTACTTCTGGACATCTGCAAAGTGTAGCCCACAAAAGAACATTTCTGCATTAAAAGCCATTTTTATTGGTCTTGTCTAATATTCTGCTTTTCTAAGAATAAAATTTTTTCATTACTTGTCCCATTGATAAAAACCTAGTTATGAAAATCAACAGAAATAAACACTAAAAATATAAGTCTGTGAATTATAAATCTGTGCAAGTTTCACTTTTGAATTAATAAATTAACTTCTCAGTGACGTAGTTTTCCCATACATACTGGTTTCATTCAATATTGATCATTATTTTCAAAGCAAATGTACAGTAAGTTTCTCCATACCATATATTTCTTTTATAATTCCATGCGATTTGTCTAATGAGGTCAAATTGCAGCTATTTTCGGGTGATAGCCTTTCTGCTAATTGCTAAAACAATCTTATGGAGGTATTTGCCTTTATAAAGGACTTTTTCAGGTATTTTACCAAAGTATAATGTCATGAATTAAAGATCTAGCTCCGTAACTATTATTTTGTTAATCTCAGAGACCACCATCCTCCAAAATGATTGGATTTTTGGACAAGCCCAAGAGACGTGACAATGGTTTGCCATACTACTTCCACACTGTCTCCACCAAAAGCTATGACTCTGAATACATGTTTGCAGAGCTGAGATTTTGGGAGAAATAAAGGATCTAACAACATTCTTCCAGTCAAAAGTTGTTTTGGTTGGAGCTTTTTTTTTTTGTAACAGTCTCTGACTGACAAGTATTAGAGAAATGTTACTTTTCCAAGCCAAAAATGTCTGAAAATATGTATTACAGTATTGGATGCATAAAAGCATTAAATCTTACAATTTTGTCAACACGTTTTTGTGTGTGTGTGTGTGTGTGTGTGTGTGTGTGTGTGTGTGTGTGTGTGTGTGTGTGTGTGTGTGTGTGTAACATTTTCTAAATAAATGCTTAGTTTGAAAAACTTTTTTTGCAACTGCAGTTTGACTGGATAATAATTGCCTATTTTGTGATATGAAATCTAGAGACAAAAGAAAAACTAATGTTAAAAATATAAAAGAGCCCATGTAGAGTAAGGTCTTTACTATAAAAATAAAAGCAAGAAAGATGGAAAAGAGTTACAAAAAGTAAGGGAAAACTTAATTTCAGAACAACGAGGAAATCAGGTTCCAAAAAAAAACAACCATTGTCCAGGAGTAGATATTTTCCAAGCCAAAGGTGTCTGAAATTGACTTATCACTAGAAATGATAGGCATATGTAACTAAAAGACCCTGGTTCCCGTATGATCCCGTCTCCCTAGGAGTTAGAAGAAAATGTCAAATGCTTTTTTCTTTTTTTTCCAGAATGTACAAGCATTCTGGAAAAAAGATGTCAACAATGTTAGAAAACTCAGAGGGAAAAGCAGAAAATTTATAATCACAGTATGTACTTTTTAATGTATAAAGAAAGTTATGTTCTACCAACTGTTGATCAGGTATTATAATTTTTGTAACATATGGATTTTAAATAAAAAATGCAGTTAGACTTGATAGGGAGAGCAATGTTGGACGTCATTCAATATAGAATAGCATTAGCATAACTATACTGGGGTCACAGAGCCATTACTTTGAAAGTCTCTGAGCTTTACCTCACAAGTACATTAGCATGTTCAATAGATCTGTGACATGTTTTTCGAACAGATAGCTTCCACAAACTAAGAGCACAGAGAAATGCCAGAAAAGAATGAAGATCAATGCACAAATCTTGCTGATAAATGTCAATAACACTGTAAAAAGCTTTTTACAGACACACGGGAAAAAATAAGAGTAAGATAAAAAATAGAGAGGATCAGAGAAAAATACAGAGAAGCCCGAAAAAAAGACAGGAACAAATAATAAAATCACAAGTCCATTATGTTTCTGGTGCTGGGTACTGAGTACTAATGACAATAGATGTGTTTATTTTATAGAAGTGCCATCTATTGGTGAAAGTTGAAAAGTTGTAAGAATGGGTGTGCAAATAGAATAAAAAAGGTGGCCCCACGCAAGTCAAGGAAATACCTATGAAATGGTAATTGAATGGTATTTGAATGACATTCGAATGGTAAGTGACTTGAAACCAGCAGGCATTTGAATGGCTTGGATGACGGTTCCCTCTGTAGTTGTTTTGGAGGCATTGATCTCCATGATAAACTATTTCATGGAGTCTGACTGAATGAGAATGGGGGCACTGGCAAACCCACCCCCAGATTCCACATCCTCTGGGCTGGCTCCGTTAACGTCCAACCGGCAAAGCCACTATTCTATGTTAATTAATGAGAACGGTTCCACATCCTCTGTGACTACTCCGAACGTCACAGTCGACAGACCCACTCTTCGTTGTTCACCATCAAATTATGGAACAGCTCCATAATTTTAGTTTGTTCCGTTCTGGTTCATCGGGGTCTGGTTGGGTCAAGCTCCACAATTGCAATCGAAGCAAACAGGAAAAAGAACGTCAAAAACCTCCAGTTTATCAAAGTTAAATAGTGTAAAAGAGATCATTAACCACAACTTAAATATATATTTTTTAAATATTAACAAAATTACCAGTATCGCTTAAAGTGTAACTCACCCCCATGTAAAAGCATATTTCCATCCCCAGACAAATTTAAAAAATTCCATCAAAGTGGGCCAGGATACATGGGACCGGGAGGGGGCTGTGCTCAGCATAATAGGGAAGAAGCCGTAAGTTTGATTTGCCATATTGAATCATGGAGAGTGAGCAGAGTTATGCTGGTAGTCACGCCATAGTTTGGTCTTTTGAGATGGAGGATTCAACCCGAAATTCAATGCAAGACCACCATTTAACCCGAGGAGCACGCCACACTGACGATTTTAGACACAAAAGCAGGATTTCAACAAATAAGCATAATTTTTTTAAACTAATGGCCAGGATATGTAGACAGTCTAATGACAAGCATGTTAACAGATTATTGGCTAAAAAAGTTGATTTGGGGTTGAGTTACCCTTTAAACACTGGATCCAAACCGGTATTTTTGTATCAAATAAGGAAGCAGGTTTGTCATTTCAACATTTAAGTTGAAACGTGGTAATCCTCTCCAAATAGATTTGCATTCTGCTTGTAATGACAGATATCACACTCTCCTCAGACTCCAAGAAAATTTGGAGCGGTGCTAGATGGAGTAACAATGGATATAGTAGGCTTCGCTTTTCACGGACTCACAGAGGCGATCTTGTGCATGTCTTGGACACATACAGGAGCAGAGGATGTGGAATTACGGGGTAAGTCTAAGGTAAGTATGGGTAAGGGTTATTCGTTTTTGACAGTAATCTTATCTAGGCCACAATGGTCTATGAACAGGTGAAGCAAAATATTTTTTTTTAGCCATGAAGAAAAAGCCTGCGCCTAAAGGGGAAGGGGAATCTCAAATGGCTCCTGCTGACAAAGATTCTTTTATTTATTTTTCCCTACTGTCTCTTCCAGGTTTAGATTAATTGTATAGATGAGTAGATGGAAGAGAAGCCCCCAGGAAATAGTTCAATGGCACAATCATATGGTCTGTCATACTGTGGGGGAGGTAGTGAAAGTGCCCTGGGTTTACTAAATATCTGTTTTAGGTCATGGAATTTTTAGGGTACTTTAGCAAAATCGGATGAAAGTTTCTTATTACCAGACATGTTGGACAAAGTACACCTATGGGTGACTGAAGGCAGGATAAGAGACTGTGTATGCTTCAGGATTCAACATTCCACTTCACCTGGGGATTGTAAAGAACACCCAGTACACTTCTCACTGGTCGCCAGAAATAATCAGCTCAATGGTTTCTGCTTTGTGTGGGATGTTTGGTACAGAATTGCCATCCCGAGCTGAGATGTGACCTATAGAAGGCAGGGGAGTAGTATGAATTCTGAGTTCATCCACAAAAGTCTTATCAATGACGTTATGTTCACATCCCAAATATATTAAGGTCTGGAGCTGAAAGGAACTGCAATTAATTGGAGGAGCTGGTCACAGTCAAACAGGAGACATTATCTTGAAATCCGCCTACCACTGGCTCGCTCACCCTATTGGCTGAATTGTGCTGTTGGGGAGTAGCCGATTTTCCCGCAGCTCAGACATTTTCGTACCTCAATACAGTACTGCTGTTCTCAAGGAGTCAATCACACTCGAACAATCTGCAGTGGTTCCTTGAAAGACTAACAAGATAAAACTAGAGCATAGTGCATAGTGGGAAACTGAAAAACTGAAAAATAAATCCTCTGTCTTTTCTCTCCATTTCTTTCTGTTGTCCATATGTATAGCTAGGAACACCAAATCCTCAAAGTTGCAAATTTCGTTTGTGGCGGCTAATTCATTTTTAAGTTGTTAATTTAAAGCCTTAATAAATACTCCTTTATTAGCTAGCAATTTCCACACAGAAGAGGCCACTAGAGTGTCCAGTTGTCAAATATGTCATGAAGACTGTTTTGATGATTATATTTTCCTTCACCTTATCTTAATGTTTTATCTTGATGGAAGCCAGTAACGTAGGAGATCTAGGAGCCATCTTCAGGAAAAGGCTAATGGGGTCAACAAAACACCAGTGAACACCGAAGAAGAAATCCTCTATATTTACCAATCTCTACGGAAAATGTCTCTGTGATGGGTTTAGCAGGGAGAAACAGGTGGAGTTTGTGGAGGTGCAGCAGCTGCACCAGCTGTCAGGAGAGGCTGAGCTGGGGGAGAGATGTAATTACTTATTTCGTAGACTAATCCAGTTAACTGGTCAAGTGGACATTGTGAAGCATTGCCTTACCATTCACACAGGGATAGTAACATTTTCTAATGTTTAGATATGCGTGAATCTTTCTCGGAAACAGAGTTATCGGATGATTCTGCTGAGTCAGACTTGCCTGATGCTTCTGTCATGATTAGAGGAAGCTTCCTTGAACATGCAGAATTGAACACAAAACTCAGATCTTCTCAGGTAAGAGTTTATGCACAGAAAGGAAAGTGGTGTTGGTGACAACTGAAAGGCTTTGATCTCAGTGGCTTCTGAATTATCTGGTGGAGGCAGTGGGCAATTACGTCATTGGGGCTGCAGGACAAGGTTGAATTAATGAATTCAGAGGTTGAATGGCTCACTGTACTGCTGTTGAAGAATGTCTGAAGAATTTTAAATTATTGTGAGAATATCCCAAGTGGGTAACCTTTTGCCACTAAGGATAATCAGGTTGTGGGGAATCAATAGTGCTATTTTTAAATAAGAATAGATTACATTTTATCACCTCCTCCATAAAATCTAAAATATTAGACTAAACAAATCTGAACCAGATAATTCTACACTGTATGACGATTCTTTAAAACAAAGTTTGATATTTGTAACCTTTATTGCATTTGTGAAAATGAATTATTCTATGCTTCCTGTAGCATTAAGACCACTTTAGAATTATACAAATTTTAGAAACCAAAATAAATGGACAACTTGAACCTGTAGTGGAATTTTCTGTGTTAATTTTTTAAACACATTTTCTTGTCAGTCATTTCCAGCAGGGATCAATTCCGGTCCTTGGGGTCCTGTGTCCTGCACCTTCTAGATGTGTCCCTGGTTCAACACACCTAAGTCAAATAATCAGGTCATTAACATGACTATGGAGAACTTGGCTGCATACAAAGGAGCTAATTCAGCATTTGATTCAGATTTGTTGAACCAGGGACACATCTAAAAGCTGCTGGACACCAGACCTCGAGGAACAGAATTGAAGACCCCTGATTTACTGTGTTCATGAACTCAAAGATAAAGGGGATCAGCAGTTTCTTTCTAAAAATATTGCTAAAATCTATTGGGTATTTTCTTAACTCGTTGACTGGATGTATTGTTATACCTCTAATACATACTATTAAAACATTTAATGGTGTTTGATTTATATTTTTAAAACTTGCTAGCAGTATTTGAAAGAACTGGTCCGATGTATTAGGCTTCTTGGATAAATGTAGTTGAACAGCTCATGTACAAACTAAGAAGTAATGGTCCAAGCGCGGAACCCTGTGGAACTCCATGGCTTACTCTGTTGTGGAGGGAAAATTCCACATCTACATGAAATGTAGCAAAGAAATGTTACGTACGTCTTACTGAGCTTGTGTTAATCGTAAATTCAATACTATAATTCAAGCAGGACAAACTATCTCTATTATCCACGTAGTCTAGAAAAACTTTCTGCTCTACTGCAATCCTTTGCAATGGAAATGATTGCTTCAGCAAGGTGCATAACATTTGCTTCTCTAAAACCATACTGGCATCGTTCTTGACTATTTTACATTTGAATGGTTGGCTGACAGCAAAGAGAAACGTATCAATGTCATCCACTTTTCAGGAGATGTCAAAGCTGTCATGATTCTTATTATCATAATTGGTAGTTCCCACTCTGACGAAGGGAGGGACAAAGAGGCTAAGGGCACAAGAGGAGACAGACAGCCCAGGGAGCTGGGGAGTGATATACAGAAGAACAGGCAGAGGGCAAGGATGAATGGGTGGAAAAATGCTTAAGCAGAAGAGGAGCAAGGATTTTTTTTCCACAGGAAGGAAACAGTGAGAGGGAAAAAGATTCTTAAAACAACACATAAAGAGTTGGCCTAACATTTGCATTGTCAGGTTCCAGTACATGTTTTTAAACATTTATAAGGGGTCTTACATTAGAGAGCAGAATATGGTTCTATGAATCACATCCCACTGCAAAGTGCCCTCAGTCTGTACATTCTACCCTGAGGTCCAGTATAATGGGTTAGACATATTTATATGGCAGCCCCATTACTTCTACAGCAGTGAGAGACTTCTGCAGTGATTACTTTTGAGACTTGTTCTTGGAAAAATGTCAAGTGGCTTTTGAGAATATATGTAGACATGGAAAAAGTTAGGGAAGTGCACTATGCAGCATGCATACTGTGTGATGAAATCATCAACTAGACATTCTTAAAGTTTAGTTGGGTTAGCACAAACAAACAAAAACTGAACAAGGCCTTATACACACACACACACACACACACACACACACACACACACACACACACACACACACACACACACACACACACACACACACACACACACACACACACACACACACACACACACACACACACAGGCATGTATAATTTAAATGCCACTAGTGGCCTATATTCGCAAGTGGATCAACAGGGTTAAAGGGAGAGTGTGATTTTTCCGGAAGTTTCCCAAAGTCCCTTATTGAATAGCTGCGCATGTGCAAGACCGTCTTACCTCGCTCTTCTGCTCCTCGGGGGACCGCGGGAATAAATCTCCCAAAGCCACTCTGGTCTTATATCTTTCTACTGAGGCCTTCCTCTTCTTCTCATAAACCTGTGACTCCCAGCCATGTACAAAGTATACAGTGAGAACAGAATGGCTAACACCAAAGCTAACCGCTAAGCTAACCAGATACATAAACACTAGAAGTGCGCATGCGCTGCCAGCAAGCAGAAACTAACAAGGAACGTGCACGCACACTGAGTGTGTCAGAATGATTGACATGTGGGACAATTCAATTTTCAATTCAATTTTATTTATATAGCGCCAATTCATGAAACATGTCATCTCAAGGCACTTTACTAAGTCAAATTCAATCATATTATGTAGATTGGGTCAGATTATACAGATTGGTCAAAAAGTTCCTATATAAGGGAACCAGTTGATTGCATCAATGTCCCGACAAGCAGCATTCACTCCTGGAGAAGCGTAGAGCCACAGGCAGAGTCGTCTGCATTGTCCATGGCTTTGCTGCAATCCCTCATACTGAGCAAGCATGAAGCGACAGTGGAAAGAAAAACTCCACATTAACGGGAAGGAAAACCTCCAGCAGAACTGGGCTCAGTATGAACGGTCATCTGCCTCGACCGACTGGGAGTTACAGAAGACAGAGCAGAGACACAACAAGAGAGACAAAAAAGCACAGAAGCACACATTGATCTAGTAATCTGTTCTACATTAGATGGTAATAGCGGGTGATCTGTCTTCCCTGGATGATGTCACAGCTAACAGAACGCAAGACCCAGATGCACCTACTATGAAGAAAAAAGAGAGAGAACAAAAAGTTAAAAGCTGAAATGACAACAGTCATTTCAATGTAATGCAAAACTGGAGAACAGTAGAAATCAGTAGAGTGAGAAAAATAGGCCCTGATGTCCTCCAGTAGCCTAAGCCTATAGAACTCTTGCTGCAGCATTTTGGATCAGCTGAAGACTTTGAACTGTATTTTGTGGACTTCCTGATAGTAAAGAATTACAATAGTCCAGCCTTGAAGTAACAAATGCATGGACTAGTTTTTCAGCATCACTCCTGGACAGAATGTTTCTAATTTTGGCGATATTCCTGAGGTGAAAAAAGGAAACTCTGGAAACCTGTTAAATATGGGATTTAAATGACACGTCTTGGTCAAAAATAACACCAAGATTTTTTACTTTATTACCAGAGGCCAAGTTAATGGCATCCAGATTAAGTGGTTGATTAAGAAGTTTATTTTTTGAGGACTCTGGCCCAAAGATTACAACTTCGGTCTTGTCAGAATTTAGATGCAGGAAATTTAAAGTCATCCAGCTTTTGATGTCATCAAGACATGACTGCAGTCAAAGTAATTGATTGGATTCTTCAATCGCAAGCATATATATAGTAAAGAGAATTGGTCCAAGGACTGAACCCTGTGGTACTCCACAGGTGACCCTAGAGTTTGAGGAAGATTTATTATTAACATGAACAAACTGGAATCTGTCCGATAGATAAGATTTAAACCAGCCTAATGCTTTCCCCTTAATCCCTACAGTATGCTCAAGTCTTTGTAGGAGAATATTGTGATCAACTGTATCAAATGCAGGACAAGATCTAACAGGACAAGTACAGACACAAGTCCATTATCTGAGGCCATGAGAATATCATTGGTGACCTTCACCAGAGCTGTTTCAGTGCTATGATGAGCTCTGAAGCCTGACTGAAACTCCTCAAGTAGGTCATTACTTTGTAAATGTTCACAAAGTTGATTAGCAACTACTTTCTCAAGAATTTTAGATAAGAAAAGAAGATTAGATATAGGTCTGTAATTTACCAACTCATCTTGATCACCACAACGAATGGTGGTTTTCATGAACGCGATCTGGAGAAAAAGGTGCTTTACGTCCTAAATAACTGCAGGGTGGCCGCATCTTTTGTAAGCATTTCCGCCACCTTGCAGACGTTATAGTATCCCTTAAACCGTTTCCCATTTTGTTACTTTACCGCCATACATGATTCAGTTTTTCTGTAAATTGTGGTGTGCATGTCCCTCAAGTTCCTCAGGTGCTACCTGAAGAACTTGGGGGACAGAGGAGGGTGAAGGCAGAACTGATCCTCTGACCAATCCCTGCCCTTTGGTGCAAATGGCAGGGATTGGTCAGAGTTCTTACAGGCCTACAGCTCCCACAGAGATTACATTTTTAACCTCCTTTTTCTGAATACATAATGTATTGACTCCTTTCAGGATGAAAGGACCTTTTGACCCAGTTTAACAAAAAAGTGCATCTTTACGCATGATCCTGCTGCTGAGTTTTCCTATGATCTGCTCCTGCTCTTGTAAATTGTTACATTTCATAATCTTTGCCGTCACCTTTCACAACGACAGGGTTGTCATCTCAACCTCCACCCTGACAAGACATTATTTCCCCTGTATTTGTGCAGGGAGCCTCTAAGTGCATAATTTCGCGTGCCAAAGGCTGAGTTTGAAGTTGTTCTCCGAGCAGATGTCTTATGTTTGTGCTCCAAGCGGACCCAGTCAGGCATGGACTCCTGCTTCGCCTGTAACCCACTAGCATTAGTCTTAAGCCTACAGGAAATAGCAATATACAAAATAGCCCTTCTATGTCGTATTCCCAAATTCAGCCCTTTAGGCTCTGCGCTTCACTGCGCCTCACTTTTCTACACAGCCTAGATGGCTATAGAAAAACAATAGGCTATTTGGGAAATGATTGTCCAGTCCCAGCATACTTTATGTTCAATGATACCAGGTTGAGGCGGGGAGGGGAGTCCATAAATAGACTCTAAAGCGCTGTTTTTAAAGGGGGGAGAAAGAGGAATAATGGGTCTGTGCTGAAGCTCCCAATGTTACAAGACTCTAAAAATGCCCCTTAAAAGTATGCACTGACATTACTGTATGACTAAATTGAGTTTTGCACCTGAATTCAAGCGCAAGGCAACGCAGCACCCCACAGCGTGCCTACCTCAAAAAAAGAATCCGGTACTCTTCTGTTTCTCTGTGCCAGCTAAGAAGAAGGTCCCGTTTGGCATACATCATGACAATATCCAACACCACCTTCTTCACATGCTGACGGTTTCTCACCAAATGTGTTGTTTCCAACATGTCCTTGCATTTGGCTTATTACAGTCCCACGGCTCTTAGGCAAATTTATCTCTGTCCCGCCCAGTTTACTGAGAATTAGAATATGAAGCTTGCTGTTTTTATGTTTGGGACTGTCATGGTTTTCAGGTGACGAGCCCACATGCAGATACGATCGGGAGGCAAAGCACAGTTTTAAGATGTTTATTTTGGAAACAGGCAGATCTACGGACGGAACTACAGGCGATTCGGCAGGGTCAGAACGTCACGGCTGGAGAGTCTGCAAGAGAGAGGGAGTAAGTGACTCTGAAAGGAGAACCAGGAGAACTGCTAGAAGTTGCGCTGCTTACCATTGGGCTGGGCGGACCTAACCGGGAAGAAGTAGCGTCGAGGGAACTCTGTGATTCTACTCTGCTGATGATAGGCGGCTAGTGGCTGAGGACGGCAGATGTAACTGGCGAGGGATCCTGAGCGAGCCTCGTCGGCAATGGTGACAGATGGATTGACCAGAGTGAACGCAGAACCAGCAGAATCCGGGAGAGGGGATCTCAGGCCTCGCTGGGTAACATCCAGGAAGTATGAGGGGAGCGCCAGAGCAAAATCTGAGCAGACAGATTCTGCAGGTCTGTTTCTTCGGACTAGACGTCAAGACAGGTGAGTGCTTCCAAGCACCAAAAATCACGACTGGTTAAGGCTCTGGCGTCTTCCATCTGTCAGCGCTCTGCTTAAGAAGCCAGAGGAAGCCGCCTGCAATGAGCTGCAGGTGTGGGCCACGCCTCCTCAGCCAACTAGACACACCTGAGGAGTAGAGTTATAGCAGAGCAGCACAGAGAACCCTGACACTACCCCCCCTCCTCAACGGCCGCCTCCTGGCGGCCCAGACGAAGAGGTGCTGGGTTGAGTAGCCCAAAAATATAAAATCAAATCCTTATTCAGGATGGTTGCTGCAGAAACCCACGAGCGCTCCTCAGAGCTGCAACCCTCCCAGTCGACAAGGTATTGGTGGCCCCTACCTCGCCGACGGGCATCCACAACCCTGAGAATGCGAGGGTTCTGACTGTCCTGGGAGGGTGGAGGGGGTCTGGAAGGAGGGCACAAGTTGCTGTCCAAAACGGGCTTGATCTGGGAAACATGGAAGGTAGGGTGTACTCGGGAGTGAGGGGGCAAACGTAGACGGACGGTGGTCGGGTTAATAATTGTCTCTATCTCATAGGGACCAGTGAACCGGGGAGCAAGCTTCTTAGCGGACGGGTTGGACAAAACGTCTCTGGAAGATAACCAAACCTTCTGACCGGGGCGATAATGGGGAGCTGGTCTGCGGTGCTGGTCGGCAAACCTCTTGCTCCGCTCTGCGGTGCGAGTGAGTGCTGTAATAGTAGTTCTCCAGATGTCCTGGCAGCGAGCAATGTAGTCGTTGACGGAGGTGAAGGGAATCCTGAGTTCATCTGTGGGTAGGAGTGGAGGTTGATATCCTAAAGCAACTTCAAATGGTGAACGTCCAGTGGCTGAGGTGATGTGTGAGTTAAGGGCATACTCTACCCAGGGCAAAAACTTATTCCAGTCTGAAGGTGAAGATGACGTGAGGCAGCGGAGGGTGGTCTCTAGTTGTTGATTCATGCGTTCAGTTTGGCCATTGGTCTGAGGATGATATCCGGAGGTGAGTGTGTAACGGGCACCCAGAGCAGAGCAAAAGTGCCGCCAGACCTGGGAGATAAACTGAGGGCCCCGGTCAGAGAGGATGTCAACTGGGATGCCGTGAAGTCTGAAAACATGTTTGATGAGGAGCTGGGCTGTCTGGAGGACGTTGGGTAATTTACGGATGGGAATAAGATGACAAGATTTAGAAAACCGATCAACTACTGTCAAAATAGTTGACATACCTTGGGACAAAGGGAGACCTGTAACGAAGTCAATAGCAATGTGGGACCATGGACGTTTGGGGATGGGGAGAGGATTTAACAAACCGGAAGGTGGCTGGGTAGAGGACTTATTCTGGGCGCAGACAGGACAGGCTAGAACATACTCTCTAACATCCTTGGTCCATGATGGCCACCAGAAGCGCCGGGACACCTGAGACTGGGTTCTAAAAATACCCGGATGGGCAAAAAACTTAGCATCATGACTCCAGCGTAGAACCTCAGGACGAACAGACTGGGGAACATACTTAAGTTCAGGTGGACCTGTACCTGGGTCCGGGTCTGATAGTTGGGCCTGTCTGATCCTGTTCTCCAGATCCCAATGCAGGGCTCCAACAGTACAAGTAGGGGGAAGAATCGGTTCCGGCTCCCTTTCCTGTTCAAAAGTGGCAAACTGACGAGAAAGTGCATGGGGTTTGACTTTTCTGGAGCCAGGTCTGTAGGTGATGGTGAGGTTAAATCGAGAGAAAAACAAAGACCAGCGGGCTTGTCTGGAGTTGAGTCGATGGGCTGACTGCAGGTAGGAGAGGGTCTTGTGATCTGTCCATATTATGATGGGCTGCTCGGATCCCTCTAGCCAGCCACTCTTCCAAAGCTAGTTTAATGGCTAGTAGCTCACGATCACCCACGTCATAGTTCTGCTCAGCCGGGGACAAACGACGGGAGAAAAACGCACAAGGATGTAATTTACGGTCAACCTCAGACTGTTGGGACAAAACCGCTCCCACCCCGGTATTAGAGGCATCGATCTCGAGAATAAACTGTTTGGCTGGATCGGGGTGAACGAGTATGGGAGCCTGGGAAAAACGAGATTTGAGTCTATTAAAGGCCTCCTCAGCCTCAGGACTCCAGATGTATGGGACCTTGGTGGAGGTGAGAGCATGTAATGGAGAGGCTACCTGACTATAGTTCCTGATAAAGCGCCTATAGAAGTTTGCGAAACCTATAAAGCGTTGGAGCTGTTTGCGCGACTCAGGAACGGGCCATTCCACTACTGCCTTTATCTTCTCCGGGTCTGACTTCACTTGTCCGCTTTCTAAAACAAGACCAAGAAAAGAAATAGAAGTCTGGTGAAAATCACACATTTCGGCTTTAACGAATAAGCGATTTTCTAATAATCGCTGGAGAACAAGACGAACATGTTGTTTGTGTTGTTCTAGATCACGAGAGTAAATCAGGATGTCGTCTAGATAGACGAAAACAAAAACATTCAAAAAGTCCCGAAGGACATCATTCACTAGTTCCTGAAAAACTGCCGGAGCATTGCACAAACCAAAAGGCATGACTAAGTACTCGAAGTGACCTAACGGGGTCTTAAAGGCCGTCTTCCACTCATTCCCCTGTCTCACCCGAACCAAATGATAAGCGTTGCGCAGATCAAGCTTAGTAAAGATCTTGGCATTCTGGACTGGCTCGAGAGCTGAAGATAATAGAGGAAGCGGGTACTTATTCTTAACGGTTATTTGGTTGAGCCCTCGATAATCTATACAGGGTCGAAGGGTCCCGTCCTTCTTGCCGACAAAAAAGAAGCCGGCGCCCAATGGAGAGGATGAAGGACGAATTAACCCTGTAGCTAGACACTCCCCTATATACTTCTCGAGCGCTTGACGTTCTGACCTAGAAATGTTGTAAAGCCGACTCACCGGTAGTGGAGCCCCAGGCAATAAGTCAATGGCGCAATCGTAAGGGCGATGTGGAGGAAGTGAACAAGCCTGAGTCTTACTGAATACCTTCCGTAAATCGTGGTATTCCTCCGGAACGCGAGAGAGGTCAAACACGTCTCCGGATTCTGTCAAGATGGTAGGGGAAACAGATACGGGGCGAGCGGACTGTAAACAACGAGAATGACAAGCTGGGGACCATGATTCCAGTCGGGACTCAGCCCAGTTAAACTGTGGGCTGTGGACAGTTAACCAGGCTAAACCCAAAACCACGGGTGAACGCTTGACTGGAAAAACAAAAAATGAAAGTTGTTCCCGGTGGTTACCAGAAACT
Organism: Fundulus diaphanus; assembly: GCA_037039145.1. Lineage (NCBI taxonomy): Eukaryota > Metazoa > Chordata > Actinopteri > Cyprinodontiformes > Fundulidae > Fundulus > Fundulus diaphanus. The sequence continues at coordinate 13,345,685 of CM073125.1, forward strand.
ATCACCACTAGTGGTCGGGTGCGATGGGTGATCAAAGTTAACCTCTGCCCATCTAGAGACGAGACCTGAAGAGGCTCGGGTAATGGCTCGACAGGCACACGGAGCTGGTCCACTATGGCTTGGTCAATAAGATTAAAATCCGAACCAGAGTCTACTAGAGCCGAAACATCAAAACTATCCTGGTCAAACATTAAAGTGACTGGCAAACATAAGCGAGAAAGAGAAGGCGCCTTAGTGGCTACCCGGGGAATTGATCCGTCACCGTCCACCGTTCTCCCCGTTACGAACGGCGGACTCGGTCTTTTGGCCGAACAGGACAGTCTCTTAGGAAATGACCTTCACCTCCACAATAAAGGCATAAATTTCCTGAGATGCGCTGCTGACGCTCCTTATTAGTTAAACCGACCTGCCCCAACAGCATGGGTTCTGGAGGTGGTGTACTGGACCGGGGTCCCCTATGGGGAAACGTAGACAAAGTGGATGATCGCAAGGCTTGGTCCGGTCTAACCCGGTTCCGACTGCGTAACCGGGAATCCAAACGGATAGCTAACGCTACAAAATCCTCAAAATCCTCAGGTTCCTCAACCCGGGCTAACTCATCCTTTAGAGTCTCGTCAAGAGCCTGAAAAAATACTGCCTTTAACAGCCTCGGCTGCCAACCCGCAGCAGCGGCAAACGTGCGAAACTCCACAGAGAAGTCTGATACGCGTCGACCGCGCTGCTTCAAAGAAAGGAGATGACGGGGCTGTTGAGCCGAATCTAACTCAGGTGAAAAAATTGTCTTAAATTCGGTAACGAAGTCCTGAAAAGTACACCCGAATGTCTGGCAATCAGGGAATCGAGCCTCAGCCCATCTAAGAGCCTTACCCGTTAATAGTCTTAAGACATAAGATATCTTAACCTGATCCGAGGCGAATGTCTGAGGGGAACGGTTAAACACTAGTTTACACTGGAATAGAAATCCGCCGCAACTCCCACTGTCACCAGAGAACTTCTCCGGACAAGGTGATGCGCCCTCAAGTGGTAGAGTCCGATTCTGATTCTCAGTGCTCTGAGCGGCGGGAGGCGGGGTGCTGAGGTCTTGAGTGACAGGCGACGTCATCGCGGAAGTGACTGTGTCCACAAGCTGGCTAAACTGAGCGGCTAATCTCTGAAGCTGTTCCTGTGTTGAATTTACGGCTAGTCCTAGCGACTGCATCTGTTCCTGCTGTGCGGCTATCTGCCGCCCGAACGTATCCGCTGGACTTTGGTGGCCAGAGCCTTCTTCTGTCATGGTTTTCAGGTGACGAGCCCACATGCAGATACGATCGGGAGGCAAAGCACAGTTTTAAGATGTTTATTTTGGAAACAGGCAGATCTACGGACGGAACTACAGGCGATTCGGCAGGGTCAGAACGTCACGGCTGGAGAGTCTGCAAGAGAGAGGGAGTAAGTGACTCTGAAAGGAGAACCAGGAGAACTGCTAGAAGTTGCGCTGCTTACCATTGGGCTGGGCGGACCTAACCGGGAAGAAGTAGCGTCGAGGGAACTCTGTGATTCTACTCTGCTGATGATAGGCGGCTAGTGGCTGAGGACGGCAGATGTAACTGGCGAGGGATCCTGAGCGAGTCTCGTCGGCAATGGTGACAGATGGATTGACCAGAGTGAACGCAGAACCAGCAGAATCCGGGAGAGGGGATCTCAGGCCTCGCTGGGTAACATCCAGGAAGTATGAGGGGAGCGCCAGAGCAAAATCTGAGCAGACGGATTCTGCCGGTCTGTTTCTTCGGACTAGACGTCAAGACAGGTGAGTGCTTCCAAGCACCAAAAATCACGACTGGTTAAGGCTCTGGCGTCTTCCATCTGTCAGCGCTCTGCTTAAGAAGCCAGAGGAAGCCGCCTGCAACGAGCTGCAGGTGTGGGCCACGCCTCCTCAGCCAACTAGACACACCTGAGGAGTAGAGTTATAGCAGAGCAGCACAGAGAACCCTGACAGGGACAAGCATAAATTCAATTTTATTCTGCTTCATTTTATTTTATTTTATGATGATTTCATTTTCTAAGTGACACCCCTAAAAATAAATCTTTCAAAGGAAAGCCTCTTCATTGGGTGGGTCCCTATACAAAGTGGGTGGGTCTAGGTCCAGCTACGCCCCTGCTCACAACATGTGAGGCTTGTCACAACCCCTTTTGTGGGGGTGTGCCTAGTGTTTTATAAAAACCATTGTAACCATTATTCAAAGCTCATCTTCATTCCTTTTTACCATGTCAATACCCATCAAGAGCTTCAGGGCGGATCTCTGTAACCATTTTGCTGGCTTGTTTTGATTAAAAGTGTTAAAACGTAGTGTGTGTTTACAGAGTCTTCCTTCCAAAGATGTTTTTATCATCAAGTGTGCGCTCGCTTTGTGGGGAAAAGAGCTGGGGTCTAACAAGGGGTTTCACCACTGACAGGGTGCAGTAACTTTAACAATTTAAAGAGTCCTTTTACAGGATGGATTGATCAAACATCTTCATTACTCTTTAAAAATACAAATCTAGTGCACAAGTATGACTTTATTGTGGGTTTATAGTGTTTATAGTGTCAGAATTATATATATACACACCACACATTCTATCCTCCAAGTGATAAAATTAGCTTTTTTTCCCTAAGTGTTGTGCCTCACCCATTGGAAATATAAATATGAGTCTGTACTCTGATAATCATGAGAAATATAAGACTGTAGGAACTTCCTAAGGACTACCCTCACAGCAGGACGTGTCCTGAAATCCTAAAAGAACCTTACTCCTGATTCAAATCAAGCTGTTTTCCCTGGACCTATCCGGAAAAGGTTGTCAGCACTGGAGAGACAAGCGCTTTACGTGGGTCCACATGGAGTTCACGACGGAGACCTGCCAACACTCCTTAGACTTGAATGAAAGCTACGTGCAGTCTGCCTTCTGTGAAATCAGACATCAAAACCTAAGCAGCCAGCCATCACACAAACTGGCTGTTTGTGATCTTGTGTTCAGCTGCTCGCAGGAGAAAGCTGACCCGAAAGCTGCTACCCCAGCAAGCCATGCAGAGGTCCCCACTAGCGCCCAGTGAGCACTGCTGATCTGGCACATTGCAGCCTCCATAGTAGTGAGTATATAAGGGCAATATATTAAATTTCTGAATGTTTTCGGTTTTCTGAATATGAATGTGTATGTGGGCTGAAAAGCTTTGTGTAACCATGGTCAACTTATCAGCCATGTGATGCAAAACCAATGTTAAAGAAACAGGATATAATACCAATTCATTCAAAAATTACTTTAATCACAACAATAAACCTGACTAAAGTGGCGTACAATTTAAAAGGATTGATTGATATAACACAAATAAAATCAGTACAACTAACGGTAAATAAAAATACGAACACAGTCAACATTCAACACAGCATACAAAGCATTTGAGTAAATGATTTTTAAAAACAGTAAGTAAAGCAGCCTGCCGATATCCAATGGTAAAAATGTCCCGAGTCTTGGAGCTACAACAGCTCACAGGGATGAAGATGGTACATATGGGTTAGTCAGTTTGGACAAATAAAATAAAGCTATGTTATAAAGAGAAAACAAAAAAGAGGATTTTAAGACAAATTAGGGGAAAAAACAGGAAGCCAATGTTGGGCCGGCAAAGTTAGTGAAATATCCCAGTTTAAAAATCGAGCAGAGGCATTTTGAAGAATGAAGACAAATGATGGGAGCCTGCCTAATACTGATGAGGAGAGAAATGCCATAATCAAAGTGAGAGTTAATAAAAATGTATATATGTTGAAGTTGATTTTTTGGGGGTAAAAAGTACCTTAAAAATGATCATCAAGTTTCAGGAAAGAGTCCTTTTTAGGATCCATTTCCACGTAATTTCTCATATGATGCCAGGGAGGAAATGTCAATGCTAAGGGTCCTGTCAGGGCCATTAGGTCTCCACAACATGACATCTGATTCTAAATTTTAAAATTCATTACCAAACAACAGAGTGTAAACAAAAGTATCAAGGAAAGTTTAGACAGAGCTTCCACTTGCTGGTTTCAGTGAAAAATAAACGGAGTGAAATTGGTATTTTTTTAAAGAATGGCACCAAGTGAGAGCAGGTACAACAAGAAAAGGACCAAAAATAAGGAAATAACAAAGTTGTCCAAACAAACAAAAACTTTTTTGTTGGGCATGGGACCTGAATCATTTAAGAGCTTAAGAATTAATGCCCACCTACTGTTCAAGTCTGGAGAAGAGCATGTCATGTTCAGCATAAAAAAAACAGTTGTTGGGTCTATTAGTAGAAGCAAAACACATTGACTTGAGTGTTTATTCCTGAGAGAATATCATTAAAAACCCCAAGCAGAGCAGACTCTTTGCTGTGACAAGATTTAAACCATGGTTGAAACACTCCCGAGATTTTCGTTTTGTCAAGAAAGGAATTTAATTGGGAGCAAATACTTTTTTCCACTACCTTTGACAAGAAAGCTATCCTGGAAACCAGCATCAGGTTTGACAGCGTAGAGGCATCAAGGCTGGATTTCTTCAGCAGTGGTTGCACAGGAGTAGGTTTAAAAAGTTTGAAAACAACACTAAATACCAAACTAATATTAAAAAACAGGCCAGTGAAGGGAAATATGCCTTAATAAAATCAAAGCGGAAGGACTTTAAAATGGGAGCCAAATGGGTTCATCCTTAATACCAGCTTCACTAAAGGAAATGGATATAGCCACTAAGTGGTCTAACACAGACCATAGGTGTGTAATGAGCTGAGGGCCCAAAGTGTGGCTAGAGTAAGGCAGAGCCATGATGAATGGATGGCTACAATGATGAACAAGGAAACACATGTGCCAGGAAGGTAACAACGGAACCTCAGAAACAATCGGAGAAACCAGCAAGGATGCAGAAACCTAGAACTTAAATACAACTGGGAAATAATCAACTACATGGCAAACAGGTGAGAACAATCAATGCAATACTAATCAACTAGGGAAAAATCAGAGGCAGGGAACTGAGAATTTAACTAGACCCAAAAGACAAACAATCAAGTCGTGACCAGTGGGCTTTAAAATGGATGGATATTGTGGAACAAGAGTGTTTATCACCTTCAAAAAGAAAACAATTCTTCACAACTTCACCAGAGTCTTCAAGAACAAGTTCTTTAACATTCAAAACGGAAGTAAAAGTGGGGGGAAAAAGAACAGAGGGGTATTGGATTCAGAGGCTATGATGTCATATAGAATTTAGATCTAGCACGGGTTTCTCATAACAAGGCCAAGCCAGGGTGTAGGAATGAGTTAGACATTGGGGCGGGGGGACATATCGGAAATCTTACAGATCCGTAAATGGTTTAACATGTTTTATTGGTCAAAAAATGCATTTATGTAGGTTGACTGGCAGTTGAACTGTTTTTTTTAGGTACAGTAACGACTTCCTCACACGTCTGTCCTCTGACTTCTGAGTCTCTCAATTGTCTATTCCCATTGAAAGTCTGTCTATTCCCTAAAAAGAAAAGTTACAATAGTTACATTTACATGGACAAAAGTAAACAAAATAAAGGGTTGATCTGAATAAAAATACTTCATGTAAACACGGCAATCGGAATATTGTGATCATATTAAGCTTAGTCAGAATGAAATTGTATTCCAAATGAGAGGGGTGGTTTATGTCAATTGACAATCCGATCAACTTGCCCGTAAACGCTGATCAGGATCAAGTTATTCTGAACGTGGCAAGCAGACCTGAGTGGGCATGTACGCAATGTGATGTATTTACGCTTTGAGTGGCGGAAATATGTCGAGGAGCAAAACTGTCTCTGCTCCCAGGACATTTCTATTAGAAACATTAAAGAGCTCAGAATCATTATTTATTCAGTAATGTTTAAACCATAATTAGAACCTGGTGCAAGTCCAGCCTGGGCGCTCGGAAGACAAACAAACCCGTACACAACGGCTTTGTTTACTATTCTTTCTTGCTCAGCAAAGACGGAAATACTTCTTCTTCTGTGGATTCTTTAGGGAAATTTGATAACTGTGCATGTCAGAGTAATTATAATCTGAATAAAGCCAGGTGCATATACACGCATATTATGATTGGATTCATTTATTGTGTGACCATATAAAAGGTACAATCTGATTTTTTAATCCGAATACATTTCAATCCGATAGTGACATTTTGTGCATGTAAAAATAGCAATTGCCACGAGACAGCACTTATTACAAGAAACCAATCCAATTTTTCTGACTTTTTGTGAACTCTCATAAATATATCCTGTTATGTGTTACTCTGACTTACCTGTGGGTCTGCTCCTGTCTCTTCATCACTTTGACTCCCTTCCTCAAATCCTTGATGTCCCTGCATGACACCACGACGTTACATATGGTAATGTGAAGATCTGACTTACAAAGGATTAAAAAAAAAGCATCTGTTCAGGCTTTTCTTATACGTAGAAATGTTTAACAACTGATTTGCAGATGTGTTTAGACTCAAACACTGTGCTGCTGTGTTCCTGCTCCTAAACATACAAAATAGCTTCAGAGATGCATGTCTAAGGTACAATTCCTGAGCAAAAAGGTGGCACATGGGTAAAAACATCCACCTCTCAGTTACTATGGAGTTGCATTTCACCATATAAATGTACAGAATACTTGTGGGGCGTTATAGTGCAGCTGATAACCTCACATCCTAACACACACCATTTATAGTTCTGTATGAATCCTAAAATAAGGACTGAAAAAAAGATCTTAAAATAAATCAATCTAACATCAGTTTTTACCTTTTCTCCTTTCTGGGTCTATTCTGTTAATAATGCAATTTTTAAACCTTACCTCACACACTGAAGCTCCCCCTGGCTCTAATAATATTTTTATCACTAATCAGTTAAGACCTTACCGGAGCTTCCTCAGACTCTCTACCTTACATTGCTTCAACTCCCTCACTACTTATGCACAACCATTCTCCTGATAAGATATTGCATATAATCTCAGACATGCTAAATAGCAAAGTATGAGAGATGTTGTCCTCGTCACAATGACGTTACTTTTTTAAAGAAAAATAAGTCCAAAGTAGTTTGTGCTGTTGTTTAATCTTTTTCTTTGGTGGTGGCATTTTGCTGTAATAACGACAATTTGTTTTGGATGGTGCTGATGTTACTTGTGAACACTAATAAAGTTAGCAGATCAATAATGGACGGGTGCCCATCCCATGATTAAAATGACTTAACTCAAGAGATGGTTTATAGATATAAATGTCAACTAACCACAAGACATTATAAACCATCCATATTCCTGACAACATTCCCTATAGAGTGTTTTACCTCATTATGAGGTCTCTGATCAGACTGTAGCTGTCTGTCCCGCTTCCCACACACTCAGAGCAGCAAAAGGAGGGGCGAGCCAGTGACATCACGCTGCGTCGCACTTTCAAGATAACATGTGAGGTAAATTTTTCTCCTCCACGTCACAGTTTACTTTTTGAGAGGGCCTATAAGGGCAAGTATTTTTCATCACTTAAACAGAAACAGTGAACCTTTTCCTTTTTCTCCACTCTTTCACTCTCCTGTACTTGCATCTGATTGCGTCATTATATTTTTTCAACCAAGGCTTTGATTTGGGCTTGCAGATCTGTGTCTCATTTAAAAAATAAACATTGTATTGGATTTATACTAAAAGTGTACGTACACCCAAAACGGCATATGCCATAAAGAATCCTGATTTATAAAACCATGCACACCCACAGCAGCAAGCAAGTTCCCCTTTATAAGTCACAGCTGCACCTCAATGTTGGCGTACAAAGTTCCGCCTCCGTTTCATGAATGCTAATGTGTATTTTGAATGAATCAGCTGATCAATGTTACATCATAGAGGTCAATGATTAGAAATTCTGAGGTCAACGGGAGAGTCCGACAGGGGCAAGCCAAAAACAGGAAAACCCAAAAGCACGAAGCGAGCTCACAACTGCCAAGACAATCAAGAAAAGCTGGATGGTCTACTCACAGTATGGCTTTCAAGAATCTGGCAGATACTGGCTGTAAGCGGCAGGTATAAGTAGGCAGGATCACAGGTGAGCACAATGCCTGTAAATAAAACCAGCGCAGTTGATGCTACTCCTACTAATTCACGTGTCAAACTTAAGGCCCAGGTGCCGAATCCGGCCCTCAAGGCATTTTATCCGGCCCTCAAGAGCTAAAAAGGCATATCATGTCAAGAAGTAGAGGTATATATCCTTTTAATTTGTTTAAAGTGGCTAAAACTGTGCCTGCTGTAGCGACTGTTGTTTTTAACTGTGTAGTAACAGCATCTTGTTACTAGATGTCAGTTTTATTCAAACAACCCACAAATGTCCAAAAACAGAAAAAGTGATGCAGAATGATGAGTTTAAAGCGTAATTCACCCAAATATAAACTTTATTTTGCAGATAAACTGTATAAACTGGGTCTAAGGGGGCTACTTTTATGTTACTGTGCATTTTTTTATAATTCTGTGTGAACTGAACTGAAATGAAATTATGAAATCAAAAATATCATCTATACACGTGCAACTGGCCCTTTTAATGACTTCATGATGCTCCTGCACTAATTAGTGGAGCCAAGCAGGACGGAGCAGAGCAGGGCAGAGAGCAGCAAACAGCCAGCCAGACCAAAGCCCAACTCAACATGGCAGAATGCAAGAAGGCAGGGCAGAAGCATTACAGATGGAATGCTCCACATTTAAGGGTGCATGGGTGTGAGCAGTATTAAAGCGCTCACACCCCTGCAGGGAGGGTGGGGGTTGGTTGTGTTTTATTTTTCAAATAACAGATATCCAAGTGATTGACACTATAGGAACTTAGAGCCTTACGAACAGGAGGGATGACCAACTGTGTAAATGGTGATGGTACAGTCAGATGGTTTCTGTGCTCCTGTGGTAATATGCATCAACCGGGTGGAAGCTTCAAGTGGCACAGTCACTGTGCTGACACTTGACCTTTCTAGTGGCAAACAACCAGTGAAAGTGAAAGAGCAGGAAGGTTCCCAAGTATATCCAAGGGTTTCTGGTATCTCAGAAGCAGAGAGAAACAAATGGAGAGAGAGGTTACCAAGACAGAAAAGAAAAAGACAAAGAATGTACAGGCAATAAAAAGCTGTGCGTGCATTATTATTTCTTCAAATAGGCAGTCTGTTCAAAGGCAGTCATTGTTTCAAAAACAAAATAAGTCTTAAAAAGCTATCCATTAGAGCCAACTATGGTAATAAATTTGTTTTAAACAACAAAAGCTACTAAAATACATGTTAAAAAACAACAAACTTTAAAGTGTTTTATTTTTTTTGTGACAGACTCATTTCTTTTTTAAAACCTGAGCAGTTTGATGAACATTTAAATCAAGCTCAAGCTCAGTCTGATAGGATGGAGAGCATCTGCAAACAGCAATTTTAAGCCATAGATTTTAAGCAATCTTTAAAGTTCTTTGTATCCATTTCCAAGTGCATTTAGGTTTGGACTTTGACTGAGCCATTCTAACACATCAATATATGACAGGCCCTGGCAAAAACAGGAACAAGTCTTCCCCAGAAGGACTGAGGAGAGTCCCCAGGAATACATGCAGCTTAAAGTGGCCAGAAAAAGAACATAAAGTGACTTGTATGAAAGGTTGGACAGTACGAATGGACAGAAGGATTTATCCACATTGGCCAAGTAGAGAGACAGAGATGGGAAGAATATTCAGCAAGCAAGGCCAGTGAGCCATTCCTGAGACATGGTTAACCTCAGGTACAACTTGATCAATTTCAGTTATGTAAAGCTCCTCTCTGCTTGAGCCACAGTGACTGGCAGAGTGAGTGCAATCCTGAGAGCAGCCCAAATGTTGGAGTAGATCTCAGATAGATCCTTATCATGCAAAAAAGCTCTTGTTTTTTTGATGGCAGGTCAGAGAAGTTCTTAATTTCCTGCACAAGCTGTTTACTGTCAAAATCAGAGTGCAGCGTTGTGCCAAGTGTCTTGCATTGCTCTGCCAGCTCCTCATCTGCAAGACTTGGGAAATTTGTCAAATTTGTGGCTCTGGAGACTTTTGCAGATAGTATGTCATACCAAACAACCGTTCAGATGCTGAAGCGGTACAACCCCTCCTCCCCACACAAAGACTGGACCCCGGATCTTTATAGCAGGGTCTTTGGTGATGTCTCTCACTGTGATTAAAGCCTCTCATGATACCTCATGGGCTCGACGTGTTTGACCTTGCTCTCCCACCTTGTTTCTGCCCACATCTTCAAGGTGATGCTCACGTTGGGCTTCAGTATGCCCATCTTTGGGTGGAGGCTGAAAACAATGGGTAAAGCTTTTACAAGACACCAAAGTATCTTAAAATCTCAGCAGATCCCTTAGCAGTATCACATACAGCTAAATGTGTGAGCCCCACATGGCAAAAACAGAGCTCTGGGATTCTTCTCTAAGAGCCTGGCTTATTTTTGCCTTTCATGTTCGCCTCATTGTCATATGACTGTCCCCTGCAGTCTGCAATGGCTCTATATTTGCATTTCTATGTTTGTACAATACAACCGCAACTCGCATCATGAGTGGAATTTAATTTCTCACAATTGCCTAGTCTGGGGCTAAACTCTCCATCAAAGTGCACAACTTTGTGAAAAACAGTGGTGTCATGTAAGAATTCTGCATCGACTCGTGATTGGTTAACTCCGTGAGAACTAGGGGTGTAACACTACATCGATTCACATCAATACATCCATCACTGATCGAATAAAATAAACCCACATCATCGTCTTTAAGATATGCCTTTATTTTGAAATTCACAAGGCACGAGACTATAGTAAACACGTGATCTATTATTATTATTATCTTTTAATTGATGATTTAAATGCTTGATACCTAAGGTAAGGTCGAATCATATTTGTTTTTTGTTTGTTTGTTTGTGAGTTCATATCAACTTAAATAATTGTGTCAGATAGGCAGATGATTCACATCATATCGATCGCAGACTTCTGAATTGGATTTAATAGAAATTGTATTGTGACAGACTTTGTGATATGTGCAAGCATTATACCGTCATCCAAACAAATCGTTATACCATTGTCTCATGATGAAGCTGGTGATTTACACCCCTGGTAAGTACCACCAGTCTTTACTTCTGACGTTCATCCACTGGTTTCTGGTGTTTGGTGGAGGAAGGGGCAGCAATGCGTTGAAGGATGTTAAGCTCCACCTGCTCTCTCATCCTGTAATGCAGGAAGAGCAACAGCCTATGTTGCTGAGCCTGTAGCTTTATTAGGGAGTGCAGTGACATCTCAAGCGTTCTTAGAACCTGGTACGGGTCCATTCTGGACACTCAGAAGTCCGAACCAACTTCCATGTTTCTTAGTACTGGTTTTGTTTTTTCAGTGCAGACAGAAGTACAATCTCTTCTTCTGGGTTTTTTAGGAGAATCTTACAACTATCGCACATGTCAGAGTGCTTCTATTCTAAATAAAGCCTGGTGCATACAACCACACGTCATGATCTGATTAATTGATTTTGTGCCCAATGTATTGGCATTATATGTATATTTTATATGTATGTATATTGAATCAGATTTCAATCCTGTTTCAATTCAACTAAGGAATCTTGTGCATGTAAACAAGTTTATTAAGTTAATGGGAAAGTGTAATTTTAGATACTGTGGTGGTAACTTTTTTTAGGAATATTAACTGTATATATAGATTGTATTAGATAAAATTATTTTCCCTTTACCTTTTCGGAAAATAGAATATTATTTACAAGCCACAGCTGGCTGTATGTATAAAATGAAAATAATACATGTTTGCATTGAACTTGCTCGGATTTATCCATGTTAATTTTGAAATGCAGGAAGCCCTGAAGGACCAGAGTCTTGGGTTTTGGGCATGTCTTGGATGAGGAAGCCTGATTGCTCCTGTGTTTTTGATCTTCCGACAGGTTCTCTCCTCCACCCTCCTCCTCCTCTCCTACCATATTATCTGCTGTCACACAGGCATTATGGAAGAGTAAGCAGGTCTCAAATGCCCGCAAAAACAAAGCGCCAGCGTCTTCTGTGCATGCCAAAGGTTTTGCTTCAGGCCTTTGGATGGCACCTGTCAAACATTTGTTCCATGTGGCCTACATAATAATGGAATGAAGGAAATTATGTAAGTGTCTGGCTGTTGGTAAAGTAGGGTAAGAAGCTTTCCATGGATAGAGTTTTCAGTAATTCTGCAGGAATAAGAATATGTCATCATTTGGCACCACTAGTAAAAGCTTTTACATCAAACAAGGTATAATGAACAATGTAGAGAAGTTAAGCCATAAGAAAGATATACATATATCAGTAGTTAGTAGTCTGATGAAAACCCTCTTTCCCGAATTTTCTCTTTGTCAACGACTGAAAAAAAAAAGATTAGGATTAAGAATTTATTTAAAATCAACCAAAAATAGATGCATTCATTAGAGTGTCACTCAAATCAAGTATCAAACTTCTAATCAACCAATATATAATTGCTACTGATTAACTAAAGAAAGCAGCGCTGGGCTTGCTCCGTGCTGCCTGGGTTGCAGGTCATTTATTTTGATGTCATCAGCAAATATGTATCTGTCTTGTGCTAAGAAGCAAGCACCAGCCTGCCACTTAAGAGAAAAAGGGCAGCAAGGTAGAAGAAACTGTGGGTAAAGAAAACCCTCAGGTCCAGGGATCAGCTTGGGGAGTTCAGGCTTGTACTGCTTATTGCCAACACTCATGTGAACCTCTAGATCTCGCTGGTCGAATAAAAGGCCAGATCTTCAGAGAAACCTTGGACCCACAATAATATTGCCCGAGTAACTGCTGTCAGCTTCCAAGCCAAAAATAAGACTTGCCACCCAAACCTGGCTAGTCCTGAGGTCCTGTAGTCCAACAGTAAAGAACCTGAAAGAAATACAGATTCCCCAGAAGAGACTGTGCCCTTAAGCACATCGACGGACACGCAATTCACTCTCCCTATTGGAAAGTCTTACGCTGTTCATCAGAATGGATCACAGTACGACGGTGGCATCAGAAGCATTTACTGGTCTGTCAAGTTTCTCATTTTAACTGTAGTTAGTAGAGCATTTTATTTTGGAAAATATTTTATTCTGAAAACTTCCACCAACACCTCGACACACATCTGAAGTTCAATCATCTCTACAGTTCAACCGAACCCCTGGCATAGCACCAATCCCTGGTACCAGGAGAGGAACTTAACTATTTTTTTAATCTCTTTTAATTACTGTAAGTCTTCATAGTAGAAAACAGATGTATCGACAGAAATGTCTGAATCTTGGCTAAATGCACATATAAACCACCACCACCTTTAAAACTCTATGCAGTTGAATCAGAAAGCAGACGAAAGCCAGAAATGCCATGACTCCATATCTACGTCACAGCTGATCACTTTACAATGGTTTTAACCCCACACAGCGTCTCAGCCGAACCCAATGAGCTCATAGACTGCTTAAGTATTGATTTTGTCCCCAGTGATGCTCTTCAGCCAGGGATTTACCTCTTCCCATTTCCATCTATTTTGCAAAGATTTTCACTGCAGAGTGTAACTGAAAGGAGCGTGAGACAGGTGTGGGGTGTTCATCTCTAGGCTACTGTGAAAGCAGCGCAGGTGGGACTGAGGGGTCTTGCTTAATCCTGGCCTTATTTCCTGCGTTTTACTTTGTTCATATTATATGATATGTCTGTGACAGACATGTGTATCTGACATTTGTCAAAATACGGTTTTACTTCAAAACAGACGCAACATTAACCAAACAAAGGACAATTCCATATTTTACGGGGCGGATGACAACCTACGGCTAACTGCACAGACATGACATTGGGGGAAACAACTGTCCTGTTGGGAAATTTTGATTTACTTTTTGCTTCTTTGTTGGGAATCTTTTGTGTCTGGGAAAGGATCAGGGGTTGCTAACCCTAACCGGAGCAAAAGAAAGCGCAAGGGCCGTTAGATTTTTGTAAATGTGAGGGGGTTCAATCAGATAGTTTTCAAAGTGGAGGGGACATGTCCCCTTCACGCGTAATTGGTGCGACGCCCATGCAGTATGAGGTTGTGTCTGGGGCTGGGCAGGGAAAATTAGTCAAGGATAAAATAATTTAAATATTATTTATTTGCTTGTGTTTCACTCTGGTGTTAAACTGCTGGAGTGCTAACATACTGCCGAGCCTTGATGCTACCAAGCTTGTTTAGCATTGTGCCTTTTTAAGCAGCAACAAACTTTGGTATTTAAACACTGATGGTCTGGTAACGGGAGCTTCCTCAGTTTTATCTGTTTTCCCTTCATCTCGTCTCACTAAACTGCATAAAGTATGTGTTGGATTTGGTACACCGGCCTGCTCCTACATATCTATTGAAGGCCCATCTTACTCCGGTTCCAGATTTGGCAGTAAATGAGAAATACGTTGATCAGAGGTAAAACATTGTAACATACTTATTTAATTTATTAGGAATTAAATATGGAGACAGAGTATTACATTACCATCATAAGATCCCCTCATAGCGATTGGTGATGCAGGATTCTGTCTAACTTTTACAACTCTGAACACATCTTTTTAAGGTGAGACCCTCCCATGTCTTTTTCTGAGGAGGGGGAATCTGTTTTCGAACAAAGGAACTCTCCTTCTGACCCACCCCCTCCGGCAATAAAACTCCATGTGTTACTCTACCCAGCAACAAGGGGGGAGGCATACCTTACTGCCTAAGATATTTCCCTCAGCATATGTCTTCATAGTCTCTCAAAAGCGTTCTAAATCGTGCCTTCACTATCCCAGCTAACACTAATAACTTAATTTTTAACCAAAGAAAGTCACATGCAACATCATTGCGCCATCTGTCCATTCATTTGCCATCTTGTGAGTATAAAAAACATTATTAGGACAGCCATCTTGGGCTAGAGAGTAAATGTATCTCGGTAGTGTAAACGTCTTATGAAAGCCATTCATTGAAAGCTAATGACCAAATTATTATTGAATTGTTCAAAAAATTAGTCATTTCTAATTCAGCAAATTATTCTTAAAATCTTATTTTATCAAAATAATATTTTACTTTGCCTTCTGCTTTAATTCAGAATATTGTTGTTCTGAATTTGATTAAAACTAGCTTGACCTCATTCCAAATTGCTCAAAATAAACTATTGTTTTCAAACATAACGACTTGTTGGTTTCAGTCTCATAATCTGAAGGTAGTGAGAGAATATTTGTTATTGTTTTCAGTTTTATTATCTGTTTCATGTTATGTTTGGAGTGTGTAAAAAGTTCATGACCATTTTCTATAACTCTGATTGAATATGTCCTCACGTTTGCTTTTATTACCTGGTTTTGGCAATCAGCTGGAAACAAGAACAGCATTAAGGAAATTGTAAAAACTGCTGACAAAATTATAGGAGTGAGATTACCAAATTTAGAAGACACTGCAAAAGGCAGAACACATAATTAAATCTTCAAATCAAACCTATTTAATAGGGAATTAAAGCTACTACCATTGGGGAGGAGGTTCAGACATCCCAAATCAAGAACAAACAGATGGAAAAACTTTTTTACTAGCCAGGCCATCATTCAGATACATTTTAAAGGTTATCAGGCTTGATTTGTTGTTCAGCCTGTTTTAATTGATAATTGTATATGGATGTTTACTGATTTTATTGTTGCTAAATTCATAAAGTGATTGTTTCTGTGTGTATGGGTATTGTCTATGTTTTCTTGTCCCACCTTGCTGTAAGGAGAATTTCCCTAAGGGGACACAATAAAGTGATACTTGATCCTTGATGCCATCGCATGCTCTTAGATTGTCTGACCAGATGCTTTTAGCAGTCCCAAAAATGTTGAATAAATCGTGAGGAGACAAAGCCTTTACAGCTCTGGCTCCTAAATTGTGGAATGAGCTACCGCTGATTCTCAGGCAGGCACCGTTTCTTTCTGTTTTTAAAACTCATTTAAAAAAACATTATTCTCATTTACTTTCAACCTAGAGTAAGTTAATATCTGTGTCTTAATATTGCACATTTTCCTTGTATTTTATGTGGTTTTGATTTCTTTTCATATTTGTTTTACTGTTTTATTTTTTTTTTGTATTTGTACAGCACTTCAGTCAGCTGCTATGTTGTATTTTAAGTGCTTTAGAAATAAATATGGTATGGTTGATTATTTATTTTGCTTCTTTTCATTTTACTTTGTAATTTAGTTGATTGTTACTCGCTTAGGTAAGGATTTTGTTGACTTAAGTAATTTAACTTGAAGTTGAAGTCTTTTGTTTGTAAATAATTGTATTTGAGATAGAAGTTTATTCTGTATACATGTGTGTAGGACTTGCTGTTTGAGAACACCAGTGCACAAATTCACTCCATCGATTGTTTTATAAACCTCGCCTCACCAGACAGGTATTCATAAAACAATAATTGACAGAGACAGATTACTATTCGTTATAATTTCAATCAGCCAATCAAAATTTATTTTCAAAGCAGCCTTCATACTAAAAGCATACTAAAAGTGCTGTACAGGATTAAAAACAATGACCCCACCATTCCACATATAAAAGAACAAAAATATTCATGCAAAATGCATAAACCGATAATCATGTGGTGCACTACCTTGGTCATTTTTGTTGGTAATAATAGCTTTTGGCACTTGTTATTCATAGTCAAACAAAACCTATTGTTGCACAATGCTCAGGTACCCGCTATCTCAGTGTCCATTCCCTGGTCAGTATGTTGCATTTATGCCAGCAAGGAATCCGCCAACAGTTCCTTAGTAGGAGATCCTACAAACATGCAAGCAAATGATGACCAGAATCTCAGTCTATAGATTGATTCATGCCAAGATCTCTCAGGGTCTGTCTGGTTAGACATCCCATGCAAATTGCACAATTCTGCAACCAAAGTATTGCCCAGTATTGTAGACGTCTATCTTTTTGACTTGGAGAGGAGTCCATTAGCTGCTAAGGACTTGCTGCTAAGGTCCTCTTACGTTTGCATGTTATGTGTATTTATGTGCATTCTGATTTCTGAAGTCGTAATGCAACTTTTGGATGAACATGTTAATGGTAACACAACGTTCATGAACACATCTAATGCTCAAAGTCATGTCTGTTTTGATGTCTGCAGTTTAGATAAATGATGGACTGACTAGTTTTCATCCCTTGTATAGGTTTATCATGCGTTCAACTCAAGCTAGGAGAAAAAGATCATGTGTCTGAATGGAGGAAAGATGTGTGGTTGTTTCTAAGACACATAAACCTTTGCCTTAAAATAGTAACTCTTAAAGCCTCTTGTGAAGATAATGTTTATCCAAGCAAGGAGGGGAGTACACGTGGTCCTCTGTAATAAAACTCACATCCAGAGAATTAAGGCTGACTGAAACACATTCCAAAGTTGGAGCCAAATGCTGGGGTTAGCCAAATAGGGGAAAGTGTCTATGAAAAGGGGGCTGTATTTATAATCTCTTGGAGATTCTTTCAATTTTGGATCCTCCCAAATTGATCCATAGATCTATATTTTTTGAATGGGCCTGGTTGAAATAAAATACTCCTGATCAACTTGGGAAGTTATTGTCAACAGGGCTTTCTCCCAGGAGTATTTCAAATAATTAGTTTAAAAGGCAAGGACATTGGAAATTGCTGTTTAACAATGGTTCAAAAAGAACAACTCTTCTTTGCAGATATTTACAAATGTCTCCCAGACTTTCTCACTATTCTAGCACTGTTATCGTAATGTTCAGTCTTATATATGTGCTCCCAGTCAGAACGTTTTAACGCCAGCAAAGAGAAACTACCAGCTGTCAATTACTAACATTAGAAGAAATAGATGTTGGCCTTGTCAAGCTGACAGAAATAGCAAGGCAAGGCAAGTTTATGTATAAAACACTTTTCAGTGACAAGATGATTCAAAGTGCTGTACATGGATAAACAAAAATAGGGCAAAGAAAAGCATTACAGAGGGAAAACATTACAAAGGCAAGCATATTGCATTGGAATAGTAGCAGCAGGTGAGATACAGTATAAGACAAGTTGGACTATAAAGTTCACCATAAACATTTAAAGGCGACTCTAAACAAATAGGTTTTTATCATTGATTTAAAGGAACTCAGGCTTTCAGCACTTTTACAGTCTTCTGGAAGTTTGTTTCAGATAAGTGGACCATAGAAACTAAATGCTGCTCCTCCATGTTTGGTTCTGGGTATGCAGAGTAGATTTGAGAAAGACAACAGTCGCAGCCCTTTTGGGCCCCCCCTCTACACCTGCCGCCACCACACACACACACACACACACACACGCACGCACGCACACACACACACACACGCGCACCAAAAAAAGTCAACTTAGCTGTATACTTCATGCCCTGGAAATTTCTGTATTTTATACTGGATATTTTCAACCCATCTATTGAATTTAGTGCACTAGTTGATCTTTTTTTCATAAGAGAACAACAAGCACTGCAGCCAAAATATGGCCTTTTTTGACCTGCTGTATATTAGCCAGTCCCTAAGCTTGATGTATCATGAAACTGTTGACCTTTCGGGGTTTGTGATTTTTATTTTATTATTACAATTAAATAATAATAATAATAATAATTTTATGTTCATAGTGTTTTTTCTTTCAATCCTTATGTAATTTTGTCTGTGTTGTGTGCACCTGCCTGTTGCTTTAATCCTATAATTTTCCCCGTCGTGGGATAAATAAAGGATTATCTTAAATAACACTTTTTAATAGGATATATGTACTGGGTTCTTTCAAGGTCTTAATTACATTTTTTGTGTAGGCTCCAGTAACATATGATAGATAATATCTACTTTGAAAGTTAACATGAACTGCTGCTGAAGATGACCACTCTGATCTACCTGGATGTTCCCTGGAGGACTGAAACGCCTCAGTTAGTGACGTCAGTCTGTGGGTCTGTCAGGGCAATGAGAGAAGTTTCGTCTCCTCTCTTCTGTTTCTGTCGCTCGACGTTTTCTTGCTCATGGTTTTTCACGTGCTTATATAAAATTGTTGTGTTTCCACTGAATTTAACCGGCCTTTTACAAAACATACAGCTTGATTTCATAAAATAGAGCCAAGCAACGCTTCATGTTTTTTTCCGCTGCTGCGGCCTCTCTCTCTCTCTCCGAGGCTGATCAGCAGTGTGGTTGTTTGTGAGAGACAGCTGAGTGGGCGGGCCAGGCTGAGCCTGCGTGCTGATTGGCTGGAACCGCAGAGCCATGTACGAGAGGGGAGGGGGAGCAGCAGAGTGCCGTGACTCAAGTCTGCAATGAGACTGCTGCTGCAGTCAGCGCGCTGACTAACACTCTGACTGACCATTTTAGTGGTCAGTCAGAGTGTTAGTTTTGCCCCCCCCCCCTCTGTCCTGGGCCCGGGACAACTGACCCGTTTGTCCCCCCCTGTCAGCGGGCGTGGTGAAGACACCATTGCAGTAATCAATTCTACTAAACATAAACGCATGGATTTGTTTTTCAAGATCCTGAAGAGACATAAGTCCTTTAAACATGGACATTTTCTTCAGGTGATAGGAGGCCGACTTTGTAGCCATGTTTAGATGCCTTTGAAGTTTCATGTCTGAGTCCATCACTTTCTCCAGATTACGGGCCTGGTCAGTGGTTACTAGCCGAAGCAGCTGAAGCTGTGTGCTAACTTTTGGTCATGCTTATATTGGTCAAAACATCATTACTTCAGTTTTGTTTTTATTCAGTTGAAGAAAATTTTGGCACATCCATGCATTGATTTCTTCTAAGCTCATTTACTCTTGAACTGGTTCATAATTACCTGGTGACATGGTGATGTAGAGCTGTGTGACGTCTGCGTAGTTATGGTAACTGATGTTGTTGTTTTTTTTTTTAGTCTGAGCTAGAGGAAGTATGTAGATATTGAATAGGAGGGGACCCAAGATGGACCCTTGGGGAACCCCACATGGACCCTTGGGGAACCCCACATGTAATGTTTGTCATTTCTGATGTAAAGTTACCCACAGACAAAAACATCCCTGTCTTTTAAGAAGGATTTAAATCAGTCGAGTGCTGTACCAGAAAGGCTGACCCAGTGTTCGAGGTGCTCTAACAGAATGGAGTGAAAGGTGATCTAAAACCCAGTAACCAACAAGGTTAAACGTTCGGACCTAGGCAAAAAAATACAGGCCGCAAACAAAATGCATGCCATGTTAAAATGATTAAAATCATTTGCAGCCTGTAACGCTATAAAAGATGTTGCGCTTAAGTGTCCTGTTAACATATGCATCAAAGACAGTAACCTTGACTGAAATGACAAGCACACTCGGTCTTACCTACCTAAACTACCTTCAAAATAAAATGCATCTTTAAGTCAAATTAAAACGCACTGGAAATGTGTATATGGAACAAAATGTGCTTTTAGTGTGTGAGTGAAGGTGCTGGAGGGGGGGGGTCTCCAGTGTGTTTTGTTTTATTTCACATGAGTGGATTCCACACTTAAGAGGCCTTAAGCAAAGACAGCAGGAGTCAGTGAGACGAGTAGAGACGGAGAGATGTGGGACAGACAGCAGAGAAGGAGAGAGTTCTGTCGCACAGCAGATGGTTACAGAGCCAAACATGATGTCGCATTAAGAAGAACTGCAGTTACTTTTTTTTTAAATCAAGATACAAACACTCACTCTGAGTATGTAATTGTTCCTCTCACAGCAGCTAATTGTATAAATCAATACATTAAAAAACATGCATACCATATGTAAGATGATTACACATCACCTAGGCTGTATTCACACCAGGAAAGTTATTTGGTCCGCTTGCTCGGTCTGGACCTAGAGTGGACTTTATTATAATTATTTTTTGTTTGGTGCGGTTTGCTTTCACATTGCATGTTTTGGCAGGTGAGCTATAACTTGTAAACAAAGCCATACATGTGACAATCATCGCTCCCTTTGGACAGAAATGACTAGGGTGGAATGGAGTGAAACCACCGTGTAAATCCTGTGTGCAGAACCTCTGTTTTCCATATTTGTGCTCTTACTACAGCTGTTAAATCACTGTGAGTGACAAGAGCAGCACAATCAACGCAGGCTTTGAGACATTTAATCGTGCGTCGGAGAAACGTCCTGCAAGCTGAAAGTCCAGCCCGTTTCAGTTTCCTGAGAAAGGAGAGCCATTCTTTAGCCTTCGTCATCAGGTAGGAGGTGTTCACAGTCCAGGACAGGGCAAAGAAAGTGTGAATGCCCAGGAACTTTATGTTGTCCACACACTCCCCCCACCTCTCCATGTATGCAGAAAGGAGCATGTTCAGTCTTTCTGGACCTCATGTAGTCCATTATAACCTCCTTGGTCTTTCTGGGACAGGGCCAACATGTCTGGAACCATGATCCCTAATGTGTTGCATGACGATCCTCTCATAGCACGTCATGATGACGGGGGTCAGAGCAAAAGGACAATTATCATTGAGGCAGGCAATGGTTGTTGTTTTTATGGGCGGGGCACAGGTAAAATGATTGAGAATTTCAGGCAGGCAGAGACCATGGAGAGCTCCAGGGAGAGGTTACAGATGCCTGTATGTGTATTTTAGGCAGCCTACCTCATAAAGTGGCTTTCATTCACATATGTTTCTGTTTCTATTGATAGATTGTGAAATAAATAATATTTACACTGTAATGTAGCCCTGTACAACTATAGTAGTATCATGAGTTGATTTTATCTAGATGCACTGTCAGTTGACAAAGCATGGTACTTTATTTTAGCATTACATACCACTATGATGGTCTGAGACGAGAAAATAAAAGCCACACAAACTGTAGAATCTCTTTACTGTTTCATCGCTCATCTGCATTATACAGTTCTCACAGGGAGTGCATTCAGAAGCAGGCTTGTATTCTTAATGTGTTCTCAGTTTTGATAAAGGGTGGCAGGGTGTCATCTCCAGTAGTCATTTGGCAAGAGGTATGGTAAGCTATGGACAGGTCACCAGTCCATCACAAGGGTAATTGTGATAGCAGACAAGATAATGAGAGTAAATGTGAAAATCAGTTTTCTAAACCTATTAAGGGTAAATTCTCATCCAAACCAACCTGTCGCTAAGTGAAAAAGTGATGTTTTCCCCCCACAGGGAACAGCCTGCCCAAAGTCCTGACATGAATCGGATCAAGAATCTGTTGAGAGAGCAAAGATGCAAAAGTCGTAAGGTCAAATACATTTTTTTTTACCATCAGTGCATTTCTTAAAAATATGTTTTAAATCAAAAAATATTTGTCTTCTCAAAACTGTATTTTCCTCTTAGATTGTTTTGTTATCTCGAGAGAGCTGTCTCATCGAAATACATACAAACGTATTGGTTAAATAAAACAATTTAATATCTAAATATGTCAGGAGTTTAAACAATTTGGTCCTAACTTGTCAGGATTTGGGTTTTGTTTCAGCTGTTTGTTAATTTTGATTTATTAGTTAACTCTTCGGTCTTTAAGATCAGTTTTGGTTTTGGGCTCTTTCTTGTTTGGTTTCTATTATAGCTTGTATGTGTTGTGTTTAGTCTTAGGTTTAGGTTCTGTATTAGTTTTGGTTTATGGAATAGGTTAGATTTTATTGTAGTTTGATTTTATTTATGTTTCCAGTTCAGTTCGGTCTCTTCCCAGCAATCTGCCAGCTCACTCAATTATTTTATTTGTCACTCCCCAAACACCAGTTACCAGCCAATCAGATCTGCTCACCTGTCAACCTCCAGTCACTAGCCAATCAGTTCAGTTCAGTTACCACCTTTCCTTTGATTATTTCCACCTGTCACTTGTAATTAGTCTTCACTCCCGTTCACCTGCTCACTCCCCTATATAGTCCTGCTACAAACATCTGCAAACTGCCAGATCATTAACAAGCCTTCGGTGAGTTTTGTCCAGCATTCTCTTTTTGACTGACCTGTAGATATTACCCTGATTGCCTTTTTGACTTCTGAGCCAGCCTGAACCCTCAACCTGTTTTTCCTGCCCTGTACGATTGCTTACCTGTTTCTCTGACCTGGACCTGCCTTGGGATTTTCTGAGTTTGCCTTATCCTTGTCTGTACTTCTGCCTATTTTGGACTGCCTTTTGTGTACCGGAGTTTGGATTGCCCTTTTGACCATTGAGCCTGCTTTTTCCTGTCTTGCTTATTTAAGAGCAATAAAACATCTGAACCCAAAATCTCTGCTTGTCTGGTTGAATACTGGGTCCCTCTGTCTCCGATTCGTGACATAACTGTACCAGTGTTGAAATGGTAACAAATCTGTTTCTAAAGCTTTGGGACTCCAGTGAATCCACACATATAGAACATTTGGAACAGTGGTGAACATTCACAGGGGTGGCCACCCTACCAAATTAACTCCAAAGGTCCTTCAAGGACTCATCAAGGTTGGAAACAATCCCAGAATGACATCTGAAACACTGTAGACCTCATTGGGGTCAGCTAAGAGCAGAGTTTATGTTTCAGTAATAAACAGAGAGAAATCTCCAAAGGAGGACACTTTTGCCAAGACTAAGTTAAAAATCATTGCCAACCAAAACGTCCACAAATGGCAGTGTTACACTTGCCAAAAAAAAAGATATTGATGATGCCCAAGTCTTTTGTGAAAGTATTCTGTAGACTGATGAAGTAAACTAGTTCAAAGCAAAGCTAGTACAAAGCTGTGCATACTAGTGAAGTACAAGGAAAATAATATATACTTTTCACAAATACTATCTGAAAAGTGCGGCATATGTTTGCATTCAGCCCTTGTCTAATCAGTCCTCAGCACATTTTCTTAAACTTTATGGAGATCCTGAATATGCTGTGTTTTCTTTTTGGCAGCAACTCTAGGGTTATTTTTATTAGGTTATGAAACCCTTAGAAATGGCTAATTAACCTTCTCTTGACTGCAAATATTGGTTACTCTGTTTCATATCTCTTCTTGAATTTCTTTACATTGAGGCATTGAAGTCTGTCATGGATGGATGCATTTACTAATTTACTACTGAGAGGAGCCAGATGAGATGGATTTTTTTTTTCACAAATCATCTATCTCATATTCTACTGTGAGGACATAGTGACAGTTTTAACAAGTATGTAAAAATATACATTTAGACAATAGTTACCTACTGCAGTTTTAAATAAAGTAGAAAATATACTACAGAAAAAACTGAGAGGGGGAGCTGATATGTTTAAGGCAAAAGGAGCTTGAATAATTCTGTTGTGCTTGAAAGTCAATATTTGGTCTGACTAGCTTTTGTCTTCACAGTGTGAGCTCAGTCTGAAAAGCATTGTTGTATTTTCTTTTAGGAATATTTCTCCAAACTTCTCAATGAATACCCAAAAGCTCTTTGGATGTCAACTGCTGTTTGTTCCATTATGTGTCAAAATGATCCCACGGTGCTTGCATATTGCTGAAGTCCAGGCTCTCTTGGGAGGAAGATCCATGACTAATTCTGTTCCACAGTGGTTTATTTCTACCCAGTTATATTTTTACAGCACTGGCAGAAGCTTTGGAAACACTGTCATGCTGAATAATGAAGCTGTTGCATGGGGTTTTCAATCTGATCATCCTTTTTTCCAAGGCTATCTATACATTTTGACAATATCTCCAACACAACTGGATGAAACACATTCAGTAACTGTAACTTTATTTCTTTAGAGAATCTTATAAGAGAAAAGGGGTAAAATATGTTGACTATATTTTTCCATCACACACTTGTGCTTGGTTTTAAATAGTCTTTAATAGAGTCAATAAATTGTCTTACTTTTATACTCTTGACAAGTATCAGTGTTGTTGTGTTCAGGTGGATCAGTTGGCAAGATCAGCGCTGTAAAATAATTTGTTCAGGATAAAATGTGACCAATCCATTCTGGCCTGGTCCTCTTTAACCTGCTTCTATCAGTTCTCAAGTACAGCAATACCAGTAAATCCTTTCAAGGGTGAATCTCACAAAAAAACAGCAATAAATTCCAATTGACATACTCAGAATTGCTCTGATGTGTTCACATGTGCCTGTTGTACCATCACCTAAGAATTCATCTTTTTGCGATGGCAGATTTTATCCAAGTTAAAACAGTTTGGCAACAAAACAGAAAAACTAAGAATGGTTTGCTCTTGTATCTTTGAAAAACTATATCTAATGTGAGCTTGATTCTGCTTCACACAGTCTATTTTTATAAGAGAAAAGTTTCTGAGACAACAGTGTTATCAAAGCTCAGTGGCAACCGTTCAACTGCCAACACGATATTTAGCAGTGGTGATACATCTGGGCCTGGTATTAAAAAAAGGCCAGGGGTGGTTGAGTTTCCTCGACTGGATACCTCCAGTTTTAAAACTAAATTCTAAATTAACATACAAGATTTTGGTTGCTGTCCATGGGTGTTTTCTTCACAGGCCCATGGTTGGCCTCGTCACGGTCTTCAGGTTTTTGGGTTTGTTTTCTCTTTTGTGTTTCTTTTAGTTTTTGTTATTTCTTTATTGTTAGATTGATGTTACCTTATTAGTTCATTTTCTTTGTGCCACTTGTAGTTTATTCTTGTGTTCTTTGTTCATCTTAGACCTATGCTCCAGTAGATCTTTCATGGGTTTCTTCTTATCTTTGTTCAGCTGCTTTCAGGTTATCCTCCCTTTATCAACTCCCTGCTTTTACTCTGTGTTTTACATCTTCCCCAGATTACTCTATCCTGCGCTCAGTGTTACTTTTGACTCATGCCTCAGTGTATATTTTCACTGGTTCCCAGTGTTCTCTGTTGGTTTCTTATGTTATTCTGCTTCATTCTCTGTTACTGTCCATGCCCATTACGACCTGTTACTCTGTTCACACTCAATCTCTTGATCTTCCTATACATCTCCTTTAAGTTCTCATTTATTTTTCACTCTGTTTTTCACATCAATCAAGTTCTTATATTTGGGCCCTTAAAAATCTGAATCACAACAGGCCTTGTGATGACATTTGAAGGAGATGAAGCTATCACTAGTCACATAAGTTCTCAGACCCAGGGTAACTTATCCTGGCCATGGAACCATGGATCAGAGCTGTGCCTTCACTTAATTGCTGAGGATGTCATGGGAGTGTGCCCCCATAGCTGTGTCCGCATTCTTGGGAAGGGGTCGAGAAGGCTCTCAGTACTGGTTGCCAGGGCTGCCCCTTGTCAAGAACCTGTTTATGATGTTCATGGACAGACTCTTAAGGTGTAGTGATTGAGGGGAGGGTGGCCAGTTTTGGCACTTCATGATCTCAAGTTTACTTTTGGCAGATGATGTATTCTGTTTGTGTCTTATAGACCATGAGTTTCAGCATCCCCTCGAGTAGATCACGGCAGAGTTTAAAGACGCCAAGGTGAGAGTTAGCTCCGTAAAGTGTGAGGCCATGGTTCACAGGAAAAAAGTAGGCTGGGGATCAGTCCCCCATCTCAAGCAGTGGTGAGGAGTATGGATGGATGCAGTGATGGTGAGATGGGGCCTCATGAGGCAGTGAACCACTTGAGTCCATTGTTTCAGCAAAGGGTTCATTTCTCGAAGCTTCATTTGCACATGAAACCACCTAGTGGACGAGTGCATAATCACAGTCAGCAATATAATCTGTGATGTTTGCATGTATTGTTCCTCCTTAGGGCCCTTGGAAATTATCTTAAATATAAATAAATATTAATATCCCTTGTGATTATCATGTGTATATAATAACATATTTTTGAACATGTTCTGTGTGTAATTATTCAAAGAAAAATACAATCTTATATGGCAGGCTCTGTATTTTTTTCTGCCACTTTTGTGAAATGGTTTAAGTAGAGATACAGTGAAGGTGCTTTTGGAACTTGGAAGAGAATACTGGATATGCTTGTGCAACCTGGACAATGATGTGCAAACATAACATTTTTATTCAGAAATAAATCGATTTAATTGATTTCTTTTTTTGAAACTACTTCCCCAGCCTTTGAAAACACCTATTCACAGGGCACTGTACAAGCTAGTGTCCACAAAAACGCAAGTGCAAGTTTGTGTAAATTGGGATGCAGAAGTTTGTTTTTTTTCAGTGGATTTTCCATTTAACTGATATAGGTCCTGAAACGTAGCACTGGACTTCATCAGTGGCTACATTTTGTGTTGTTCTTGCCTCTGTCACACTTATGTCCAAATGATGCCACAATTTGCTACCTAAGAGAAAACAGCAGATCATGTTAGCAAGTGTTCTGATAGAAATTTATCTCAAAATGAAAAATAATAGATTACCTCCCATGACATCATGAGAGGTGGATGACTTTGAACCTAGGGGTTGAGGAGGGTAGCTAGTGATGCTCATGGACTGTCAAATCAGAAGCTTTTCCCGTGGTTGCCTTATGAGGTGGTCTCCAACTTCTAATGTAGTTGCTTTTGCTGGCTTTGTCAACTCCTCCTAACGGTTTGGTCCAACATCTTCATGAGGGGAACCACTTTGGAGGTAGAAACATTTTCCTCAGCAGACAGCTCAACAGTGGTGTTATAAAACGGAGACAGCATAGAAAGGCACCTTCCAACAATAGCCCACTTCCAACTGGCTCCCTTAATTCTAGCAAACGTTGCAACATTAAGTATGTGCTGTTCAATCTGGGCTCCACCTCTTGCATCAGCTTCAGCTGTTCTAGGGCCAGATGAAGCTGTACTGGTGTGAGCTTCTCCTTTAAAAACACAGATGAATAGACCATTAAATCACAAAAGCGGGGACATAGAAAAACTATTGGCTTTATTCTAAACTGCAAAATGGGAGAGAGCCTTCCTGGCCAGTGGTGCTGCTTCTAAAGTAGCCAACCAGCTTCCTTGCTTTAGCCTGGGTGCCAGAGAGCACAGGATGATGGTCAAGTGACTTCTTCATCGTTGAATTCATTGCATGTGCAATGCAGACGTGATGGTGGAGGTTCAGCGCTCTTACACAGGTAACCATATTAGGAGCACCATTAGTGACTACACATGTCACCTTATTAGTGATTCCCCACTCCTCCATCAGGGAGGCTTTCATGTGGGCTACATTTTCAGCAGTGTGTTATTAGGGGAATGACTGCACTCCTAACAGCACTGCACTGAGCCTAGTTTTCTCATCCACAAAATGACATTTTACAGCCAGGTAGGCATCTATGTTGATGGATGTCCACATATCAGACGTAAGGCTAACAGCTGCCACCTTTTCACCTTCTTGCCTTCTCCTTAACAGACTCAAACTGCTCCTCCACCATGGCCTTCAGTACATATATATATATATATATATATATATATATATATATATATATATATATATATATATATATATATATATATATATATATATATATATATATATATATACTGAAGGGTTGTGGATCCTTCACTATGATGTGGACGAGGAGTTCAATAGAGTGCCTATTACCTTTTTGCTTGTCATTTATTTGCACAATAAACAAAATTCTATTTAGAAATTGCATGCATCTAAAGTATTGCAAAACTTACCATGGCTGGATGTAGCTCCAGTTGTCTCTGTATTCTCATGTAATGCCTTAGCATGGAGGAGCTGTTGTTATTCTACCCCAACTCTTTGGAACATAGTACACACTTCACTTATGAATACATTAAGAAATAATGAAAAATACAGATCTTGACAAGCAAATCTAATTAATCTTTCATGTTATATTTACCTTACATTATTGGGAGAAAACAAGTTGAAACATTCCTACATCGGTGAAATCCTCCTCTCCCTAGCTGGCTCCCTTCTCTAGCCTCTCCTCGCTCTCCAAACTTCATATCAAACTAAATTGGAAACGTTGTGCTTGGCTCATAGAATTAAGTACAGTTTGGCTCAGAAGGTTCTGCTGCTGTAAGAAACATGTGTACCAAGAAGACCGTGTGGGCGTGCAAAGGCTTTGAGACACTGACATGGTCAACTGAAGCTGCAAAAAATGCTTCAAAACAGGCGCTTTACTTAAGTTAATGATCACAATGACAGTTTTAGGGAAATAGTGATGGAGAGAGAGCTATCCAAATGGACAGAGTGGAATAAGTTTAAACTGAGCATCCATGATGAATTGATGGTTTATAGAATATTCAGCCAAGTAAATGCACTCCTGATCAAACTCTTAACAGCGGGGAAACAGTTCCAACTATTCACAATACAGGTTTCTGGATCACAAACGAGCTGAAAGTTAAGGATCAAAATGCAAAAAAAGAAGAAAAAAAGGAGTAAGACCAAAACAGCAGGCAAGTAACTGAAGTTGACATTTAAAATCAAGTCCTTTTTAAGTTCAAAGACAACCAATAAAAAGCCACCAAAACACAAAAAAAAGCTTACTGTCAGTTGGCCAACCTAGCTCGCCTGCATTTGAGGTTTCAGTGATAAATGTTTTAGATCAACAAATCCTTACTGAGACCATGCTGCGTTTCCTCCAAACAGCAAACACGTAAAGCAGAAAAGAGATTTCTTAGCTATACTTGCCGTTAGCCACTCCTTTTGCTGAAACTCCGGTTTTGCTGCTTTTCGTTTTGCTGGATTTGTACATCCTTTGGTCTGTGCGCCCCTAACCTCTTCCCTTCCAGTTTTTCCTCAGAAAACATTAAGGAAAACGGGTGAGAAAATAAATAATCCACCTCGACAAGGCTACAGAAAATACATTACAAGAAAACTAATAACTCCCTGAACCCTGAAAAACCATGGTTAGTTGGTCCTCTACATTCCACATGATAAATGCAAATTTGTGACAGCTCATTGTTTAGGAAAATGGTGTTTATGTTTTCTGTTTTATATTCTATTATTCATTCAAGTTCAGATTCTGTTTTGGATTCTGTATCTTTACTTAAAAAAAAATAAAGATACAGAAAAAAATATATTTTGTTAAGTTATTCAAATAATAATAAATCTTTTTGGGCAACTAAAAACACTGTCAACAGGGTGACCTTCCGAATCAAAGCCTGTTATGTTAAACAAATTCCATGTATGAAGCTGAGAACGTGCTTAAATTAGCTTCTCCTCATTGGAGATATGACGGCTTGTTTACCACTACAGGCTAATTTCACCAACTGATGTGAGCCCAAATCAAATGAATGTGTTCATCAATCAACACATTGATGGCACATGAGGAGTCACATTCCACAATGTCAGTAGGACTTTTCTTTATTTCATTATACTTCCTTCTATCAATGCACTCTGCTGAAAAAAAAACAACTTTCTAGTCCAGCCAGAGCAGCTCTCTGGCTTATTTGTGTCCAAATGCTCAGAAAGGGACTTGTTTTCCTCTAAATGGCCACACCAGAACATCTATTACCACTGCCATGGGTTTGCTCGTATGTAAATGAGAAAGAATGAGAGGCACATTTGAAAAGTTCTGGAACACCTAATCCATTACAACCAGACCACACATTTGCACTTTATACTGCAGCTGCGTTGCTGATTGATGTAACAGAAGCTGTTTCACTGAATAATTTAACTCGTGGTTGTTCGTGGACAACTGGATTTATTGAGCCAGTATATGAAATACACTCTGACTTCGGGATCAAGGAAACATCAAAACTCCAGTAAAACGTTCTGACGGTTTTGTCAGTCACCAACCTAAGCAGAATTTTTGCTTTCAGTACAGTTTTAAAATGTGTCTTTTAGAAATAGGTTAACAAAGTAATAAAATATACTGTGCTGACTTGTACAAAAGGAAGGTTTAACTTTGAAAGAGATTATGTACTCAGACTATAATGAAGACTAATGAATCTGTCAGTTCAGAAACATATCATGGTGTTGTTTTGCATTCCAACTGGCACAGACTTCTTTCTACTGGAAGGCAAAGCCTCATCAGTCTTACTCTTTCACAGCTTGAAGCTACTTCATGATAATTAATGGACACTGGCTTGACCAATGTCTGTCTGTTAACTTTAATACGCCATTATAATTTCTCACAGAAAAAAAGCATCATTAAGCACAGAGAGTGGGGCCTGGATGCTGTCAAAGTCACTTTACATCTGGTTCAGTTCATTTGCTATTGGGCTGTCTTGGGTCTTTAGGGTGAGATCATAGATTAGGAGATGACACGCCTGCTCGTCCTTCCTCACATAATGGTGAGTGTTATATTAAAATTGATCTGTTTCTGCAAAGAATCATGAGTTTAGAGAAACATCCACTATGTGGATCCATTCGTTGACATCGATCAGAGCTCCTCGAATGGCGGGTAGGGGATCTGTTTCTAGAACCAAAAGTGGGCTATTAGATTTTGAAAGATTATGTTAAGCTTTCATTTTCTCACTTTAACTTTAATCCAGTTAAAGAGGACAGCCGGTCCATTCTTTCCAAAATCTTAAATGAGAAAATTAGTCAACAGGCTAGCTCAGTGACTACAGAGAGAAGCTAACCTGTAGAGAGTTAAGAGACTCAGCACCTTGAGAAATCAACAGGTTATAAAAAGTCATTAAAAAGAGCATTTTGAGAGGGAAGAGAGAAGCTTCTATGTGTACTGGATTTGTCTATGTTCCTTCTTCAAATGAATGGATTAGACACAGTGGCAAGCCATGAGTATATTTAACTACACATTTTGAAAGTTAAAGCTGCACCACAAATTCACTTTCTTGGTAGATACAGATTGAGCCATCTGTTCTAAGCAGGTTTTCTGATAGTGATGCATGTGCTGGTGAAGATTCTCAGTCATCCAGGTCATGGTCATTCCAAAAAAAGGTAAAAAACAAGGCAACTGGACTTGTTATCCGTAGTAGAAGACGTTTCGCTTCCTCTCCAGGAAGCTTTGTCAATTCAAAAACTCCAGACCTTTTGAATTGAGAAAGCTTCCTGGAGAGGAAGCGAAACGTCTTCTACTACGGATAACAAGTCCAGTTGCCTTGTTTTTTACCTTTTTTTGGAATGATAGTGTTGCAGTTTTCATTAAATTACATTTGTTTAAAAAATAAAGAGAGAAGTTCAGATCAGTTTGGTGACATCACATGCACACAATCTGGATCTCTAGCCTGAAAATGTAACATTTACAGTAAATATTGTAAAACGCTGCACTGCTAGGTTCTATCCTGCAAAGCTGACTTGTCAGCAGCTGTATAAGAATCATGGAGAAAGGCTGTTGAAGAATTTAGTTTTTAACTGGAAAAGTCCTCAAAGAGGAGTGGCAACAACATACTAATTGGAATGTTTTGAGGTTTATGTCTTTAACATTAACAAGGCCTTATTTTGTCCTCCACTTAATCTGATGTAAAAATGTGTGATTCACTTTCCTATATTGTAAAAATCACCCACGAATAGTGATTTTTGCCAAGGGCTGGAAGAAACCTAGTTTTGCAAATCCATCACCACCCTGACTAGAATCCAGACGTAAGAGAGAAAGGGTAGTCCAAACACCTAGATCAAGAACTTTCTTTATCATGTTCTAATCAATAACATATATTTTGTTCCATCGTATTTCTACAAAACTACTGTCAGTGGAGTGGACAGTAGTGCAAATGAGACCCTTTCATCAATCCCTGTGGGACTGATGAAAGGGTCTCTCAGAATAGGCAGTTAAGACAAAACAACAGTTACATAATTAATGTTTATCTACAGGTATTTGAAAGTCAAACATTACTGAAAGCTCCAGTTTAAGGGGTTTTGTAATCAATAATATAAATGCCCCAAGCAGCGAACAACATTTAATGAGTATGGTGTAGTATTGTAAAATTGGCTTCATGAATATCTTTCCTTCTCTACCATCCATCCCATTTATTCCAAACATGGCACTCCCCTTCAAGTTTCAAAAGATAAATCTCTGAGCAGAGCTGTGTTGTCACTGCAGCTTCTGTGCTTGTCCAGCTGCTGCCCATTGCTCAATTGGATTTAAAATGAAAAGCCTATTAATTCTATTTACTTACTGTCCAGAGCTATTCTGTATAATAGAGAGAACAGATAATAGGAACATCAATCTTTTAAGAAACATTACTGGGGAGCACTGAATTCTTGGTTATTAGGTTAGGGCACCCTCCAAACAAGTTGTACATTTCTTTAAATGTTATGGCTGACTGAGGCAAATGTCTGCTGTTCTAGGTTCTCTCCTATGGCATACTCTAAAAGCTGCTGGGTTAAAACAACCCTGTTTGCTTCATTTTGTTAACCCAGTCTTGGGTCAAATACGGACCAGTCAGGGCCAGTGTTGATTGAACTTTGTGTGGTGCTTGGATGTTTTTCTTGTGCATACATGGGTTCTCTGCAGGTACTCTGATTTCCTTTTGTCATCCAAAACCTTGCATGTTTGGTTAATTAATAAGTCTAAGTTGTTATTTTTCCACTCCGGCTCTGTGCGGACCTGTGATAGGCCATTGGCCTGTTATTGTGCTAACAAACTGGCACAGGTTTTCAAACTGGAGTCAAGCCAGCACCCCAGGTGTTATGATTTGAGCCAGTCTGTTGTCTGCATTCTGCCAAACATTCTCTGCGCACTGTCATTAGGAATTATTTACTGCATCTTTGACCCTGCCGCTCCACTACAGCAGTCAAGCACATCTCACACTCCTGTTCTTTATAAGCCCGCTGTAGACTGCCAGATTATTGAAATATTTTTTAAAATAGATGTCCGGCTTTTCTTCATGTCTGTTACCTTATCTTGACCACAATCACATATTTGCATTTTCCTGCCTCGCCATCTACAAAAGCTTCTGATTTCTGGACCACAACCTTGATTTGTACCCCAACTACGAGCCTTGCTTTGCCACTGAATTTGTCTGCCCTGTTCAGACTTCCATGCATGAGACAAGCCAGTTCCCCAGACTTGGACAAAGTCTCTGCCATCCTGCCTATTACCTCTGCAGCAACTAAGCCAGCTCTCTTCCAAGATCTCCAGCTTGCTCCTGAAGAAGTTTTCTGCCTACACCAAGTTTTTGTGGTTTGTAAAATAAACTTTTAAAAATACAACACCTTGTTCAAATTTCGGGTCCTCTGCCTATGTGACCTGTAATGCCAGATGTTTCAAAGTCCTAGGTTTCCTCAAGGTTTTGTGCTCTGTCCACAGCTGTTCATGCTTTTGACACAAGAATCTAATCAATAGATTTGGAATTGATTGAAGTTCATTAAAGGAAATGGTGAGTCAGTCCAATGGTACAGTGAGTTCCTGGATGACAAGAGAAGTGAGGAGAATTTGCCCCGTGAGTTACCTGGAGCAGACAGATGACAGTATGTAGAGGCGGCCATGGGGACCTCCTCCCGGATCTTGCTAGTCCTGAGGATCGCCACATCTGGCCCTCCAGATCCTATGAAAAAAGCCTTGATGGCACAGGAGTGAGGGAGGATGCCCTCCACCTCCATGATGAATTCTCCAGATGGATCTGGTTATGTCACCATAGGTGCTGTGAATAATCTTTTCTTGAGTTTGAAGACAGCATTTTTTGCTTTTGATGTCCAGATAAATGGTTTCAGTTTGGAGGTGAGAGACGTTAGAGGTGAGGCTACATAACCATGATCTCTGCTAAAGCATCTGTAGAAGTTGTGAAAACTAGGAAGAGCTGGAGCTCTCTTTTTGTGGTGGGAGTTGACTATTTATGGACTGCTTTTATGGGGTCAGTCTTCACCTATCCACCATCAGAAACATGCATTTGCACTTCTCTGTTTTAGCAAAGAATTTGTTTTCTAAGAGCTTCTGAACAACCTGTGTGTTTTTTTTTCAAAGACCTTATTTAAATCCCTTAAAACATCATTACCAAAGCCTGAAATATTGCAGGGGCTTTGACCTATACAAGTTTTAATCGAGGTTTTTCGTTCTTCTCCCTTAGAAATACAAACTAGGTGCTATATGTTTCGGAGGTCTTACTTGCAAAAGATGGTGGCTCCTTGGACAGGTTCAGAGCCTGTATAAATGAGTAGGAGAAATACTTAATTTTTACAGTGGATTCCCTCTACAGACCACAGGACTAGCGAGATCGGGTATTCACGCAAGAGTACGTACCACAAATTCCAGACGTTCTGCTAGCATAAACAAGCTGGGCAGTAAACATAAAGCTGCAGTTGCTGCTCAAACAAGCTCAAAGAAGATTGCTGTTTAATTTTCTTATCTGTTTGTTGTAATTCTGAGCTCATGGATAAGTACTTCTGTTTGTTTTCTGGGATGGACCTATATTTGGACAAACCTGGCCAGAAATTGTGTTGTTTGTTTACTTTACCAAAGTGTCTCTCGTCTGGTCTGACTCAAGGATTTCCCTTCAAAATGCTTCAAAGCTCCATCCAAAATAAAGCAAGGGTCTACCAGTGTCAGAGCTACACATGTGCAAGCCGCAAGCCAGGTCTGCCTGGCCCCATTCACTTAGACCAGATCTAATTGCGATGACGTGATTTTCCATCGGATCGGATGGTTTGGTGTGTTTCGGCTCTATGGATGACGAGGTAGTAGACAAAATACAAGATCTTTACTGAAGAGTCTTTGCAGGTCATGACACTTGGGAGGAACAAAGGAAAGAGCAGGATAGAGACGGTGGAGCTTGGGAGCCTGGGAGCACTGAGATTTGAGGTTATGTTGTTCTGAGCTCTGCAGATTCAAGTTTATGTGAAAATAATATCTATAAGGACGACTCTGACTCCCCAGGGACCAGAAGAGCAACACATTGCTGCATCTTTGTCTATAAGGGGAGTTTTAATAGAGGTACATTTTCAGCCTTTTAACAAGTGTGCAAATCGTACATTTGGGATGGGGGGTTCAAGGCCTTATGTACACCTAAACTTGGTAAATATGGCTTGTATTTTAGCAGATCTTCTGCAACAAACTTAATAAGGCAGAGCTTTCCAGTCTCACGCAACACATGACATTCCTCACATAGAGAAATAACAAAGCCCACATGGGCTGCAAGAGATCTGTTCACTGCACTGTGGAGTCTGTGGAACTGCTTTGGCCAGTTTTCACAGCTGCTGTTCCTGACACAGAGCAAGCCAGGATGTGCCCCCCAACTCTGACAGGTTGGCACGGACCAATTCGACACTTCCTCCATGTTGCAGAAGGGCCCAAATGAAATCAATAGGAGAGTAGTTGTGTCATGTTATTTTGATCAATTTGGACAACACATAACTGCTCTGAAAAACTGCTCAGCTGAGTGCTGAAGTTCCCTTAGAAAAGGAGTGCTCATACGTGTGATTTGTGTGTGCATGCTTTGTGATTGGTGTGTTTAATGCTATGGGACGTTATACAACTAGTTCACAGATGTCACAAAACACTGCATGCATATGCTGTGGTTAGTGTAATAGGTTAGCCATCTATTCTTTTTATAGATTTAGGTATGTTTTTTTTACCTAGTAGACAGTGTATAATCAAACTACAAGGGGTGGGTGGGTAAAAAAAACCCAGTACATTTTGTACACTTTTGAAAGGCCTAAACCCCTGAGTGGGCTATCCTATGTCTGTTGCCTGTTGTTTCCCAGATGTAGAAGAAAATACTTCAAATTAAATTTATTTACAGCAGTTTTAAAAACCATTTCTGTTGGCTAAACTGCTGCAAAAAAATACATATAACAAAAATAATTCTGACTTAACAACAATAAAACAAACAATTACAAGACTAGCTAAATAAAACCATGAGTTAACTTGCATACTGCATTAAAAGCCAGTGTTTTTGGATCAGCTCTGGGTTTTAACTTAGTAGAGCTCTACTGCATGCTAGACACAGTAGACGCACAAATTAGTGAGAGGTTTATTCAACCAGGCATTCAAACATTATAAGTTAAATTATAACTGGAAAACTCCATCCTCTCCCTCATTATAAATGATGCACCAGTAAACAAATATCCTTATTTGTTTGTTATGATGATTATTTGGTACCAAGAAACAGTTTTAGTTGAACAATTAATACTTTTCAATTCTGCATTATGTGCTGTAATATATTATCTTGGACGGTTCGGTCTTGGTCTTGATATTGGTCTTGGAGGGTCTGGTCTTGAGCTTGGTCTTGGTCTCGGCAAAACCGGCCTTGACACCATCGGTGGTGGTCAAGGATGAAAATGCTTACAGGCTTAAAGCAGAAGGAGGATCAGACAAATGCAGGTCTAGACAGAGCCAATGAGCTAGTCCTGTTGCCGTAACAGTCCACATCATAAAGGCCCTAGAGATAATCCTGTTGACCCACCTGAGTAAGCAAACAACCAACTATCAGAACCCCCTGCAGTGGGCTTCATCATACAGCTGATTTAACAAACCAACTGTCATTTAGACTTGGCAGAGAACAATGTGAGGATTATGTTCTTTGATTTCTCCAGTGCATTTAACACAGTTCAGCCTGATTTGCTTTGTCAGAAACTCCAGAGCACTCAGGTGGAGCCCTCAACAATCGCCTGGATCAGAGACTACCTGACAAATGGACCACAGATTGTGAGACTGAAGGGTTGTTTGTCTAACCAGGTAGTCAGCAGCACAGGCACTCCACAGGGGACTGTACTCTTACCATTCCTTTTCACTCTTTACACCTCAGACCTCCCAGTACAAGACAGACTCCTGTCATCTGCAAAAATAGTCTGATGACTCTGCAGTCCTTGGATATACCAGAGTAGCATTTGTAGTGCTAGATAAGGATGCAATGATGGAATGTGCAAATATACGAATATTGTACAGAGGCCATTTTGTGGCTGTTCAACAGTCTGATGGCATATGTGCAAATGTGTAAATGTGCAATTATGCAAATGTGCAATGTGCAAGTATATGAATGTGGTACAGAGTCCATTTTTGTGGCTTCAGCAGTTCAACAGTCTGATGGCAAGAGGGAAAAAACTTTTGCAGAACCTGGTGGACCTGCAGCGGATGCTGCGGAACCTCTTCCCAGAGGGCAGCAGGGAGAACAGTCCATGGTGGGGGTGTGAGGGGTCCCTGATGATGTTATGGGCTCGGAACACACAGCGCTGAGATGAGATGTCCTTGATGGAGGGAAGAGGAGCCCCGATGATCCCTTCTGCTGTCCTCACCACTCTCCTCACGTTCTTCCAGTCGGAGGCATTGCAGTCTCCACACCACACGGAGAGACAGCTGGTCAGAATGCTCTCTATGGTGCTTCTGTAGAAGGTCGTGAGGATGGGCGGGGGTAGGTGGGCTCTCCTCATCCTCCGCAGGAAGTACAGTCGCTTCTGTGCCCTCTTCACCAGTGACGTGGTGTTCGCAGACCAGGTGAGGTTGTCCGTGATGTGCACCCCCAGGAACTTGGTGCTGCTGACCACCTCCACAGCTGAGCTGTTGATGAGCAGTGGAGCGTGGTGAGGCCGGTTCTTCCTGAAGTCGACGATGATCTCCTTTGTCTTCTCCACGTTCAGGACCAGACTGTTGTCTCTGCACCAGCCCACCAGCTGCTCCACCTCCTCTCTGTAGTCCTGATCGTTGTCGTCTCTGATCAGGCCCAACACCGTTGTGTCGTCTGCAAACTTCACGATGTGATTGGTGGTGAACCTGGGGACGCAATCATGAGTCATCAGGGTGAACAGCAGGGGGCTCAGGACGCAGCCCTGAGGGGAGCCCGTGCTGAGGGTGATGACATCAGAGGTGTTCTGTCCGACCCGGACTGACTGAGGTCTGTTGGTGAGGAAGTCCAGCAGCCAGTTGCGAAGAGGTGTGCTGAAGCCCAGATGTTCCAGTTTTCCTACCAGGTGCTGTGGGATGATGGTGTTGAACGCTGAACTGAAGTCCAGGAACAGCATCCGCACGTGCGTGTTCTTCTCCTCCAGGTGTTCCAGGCTCAGGTGAAGAGCAGAGGAGATGGCGTCCTCAGTGGAGCGGTTCCGTCGGTAGGCAAACTGGAACGGGTCGAGTGTTGGGGGGGGAGAAGAAATGGAAGTGATGGAGGAGTATAAATACCTTGTTGTTCATCTGGACAACATACTGGACAGGAGAAACAACTCTGAAGTTGTCGACAAGAAGGGACGGAGCAGACTTACTAACTGAGAAAGGTCATTCAGTGTTTGCAGTAAAATTCTGCATATAAGTCTGTTGTGGAGGGTGTGATCTCCTCTGCCATCACCTGTTTGGCTGGCTGCATCAGAGCAACTGACTTAAAGAAGCTCAACTAGGTAATAAATAAGACTGGCTCCATTCTGGATACCTTTCTAGAACGTCTGCAGATGTGCAAAGAAAGATTCTTCATAAACTTAAGAACATGATGGACAACCCTGAGTATCATCTTCATCAGACTGTCGTACAACAACAGAGTGTCTTCAACCAGAAGCTTCTCCAGATCCATTGTAACACAGACCATCACAGAAGATCCTTCCAGACAGGAAGGATCTTCTGTCAGATGGCTGCAGGAAGGATCATGACAGATGGCTGCAGACAGCAGCCATCTGTCATGATCCCCACGTATGTAATTTATTGTTAGTTTTGTTTCCTGGGGATTGTGCATCTTTTTGGTTTCACCTTTTTAGTACCACACAGCGCCATAGAGATGGAAAGAGTTGCGACACTCTTTGATGTCACCGCCAGGACAGTCACGTGGTTCGTGTAGACCGCTATAGTTCCAAAACATACGCTGGCTTTCATGTTCTTCTATGGGACAGACAGCAGCGATTGCGTTATTTAACGGTAAATAT
The DNA here is from genome assembly GCA_037039145.1 of Fundulus diaphanus. Taxonomy (NCBI): domain Eukaryota; kingdom Metazoa; phylum Chordata; class Actinopteri; order Cyprinodontiformes; family Fundulidae; genus Fundulus; species Fundulus diaphanus. Next base: position 13,385,062 of record CM073125.1, read on the forward strand.
ATATATATAAACATACACCCTACTACTTTTTCAGCTGTTATTGCATGATTACATATTTGATGATGTCATTTTTCCATTTTGAGAGGCAGGGTGACAACAAAAAGCTGTTTATTACTTAGATACGTTTTACATTTTTGGGGGGAAAAGCTTATGTTCATGTTCGTATGGCCAGAACAGGCTAGAACGGCTCTAACTTAACTTTTCTTTTCCATATCATTCATGTGATGACAGATGTCTCATGATTTTCATTTTATGGCGACTGGGCTGTATTATTGATTGACCGTGATTTTGCTTATAAATTCCGATTCAGCCATTAGCTTACCTTCGTTGTAGCGTTAGGTCTGCCGTGGTCCATTCAGCATTCGCCTAGCAGCTAGCTCACTTCTGATAAGTGGTCACCCCCAGACCACAACGTGAAACATGATCATGTTAAGACTAATAATATAATTTTAAGATTAAGCCATTCACATATTATCAAAAGCATTATGCTTATATGTTTGGGTCTATAGGTAAGTGCAGAGCTATTAAGATTTTTCTCTACGTCTCTGGGTTAATGCACAGAGTAAGAGTAAGGTTAGCTGCAGAGAGTGATAGAGAACAGTGACAGGCAACACTCCCATTGGACTCCGTTGTTGCTTTTTGCTTTTTTGAGAAAGAACAGTCCATTCAGCATTTACACCCACTTTTTCTGATGAGGCAGGAGTTGGGCACACAACAATGATAATTTTAATACTAAGCCATGCACAAAGAATCAAATATATTAAATAATAACAACTCATTAAGCTTGGATGAATGATTTAAATATTGTTTAATAAAAAATACTGAGTGAGACAACAAGATGTGTGTATCTAACTGGAAAAACAAGAACAAAGTGAAGGAACAGGGAGGAATATTATAAATACATTTAAAAAAAAATCCTCCACATACATCAGGCTTCAGAGTGCATCAGGGCTGAAAGGAAGGACAACATTAATAATAAAGGTACCTGGCATAAGATAAAAATGAACAGTGTGGAACAAAAAAAATGGGAACAAGCATGAATAATATCAACAAACATACGTACAGTATGTGTGAACAAGAACAACAAATGTGTAAACAGGCGTTAAGAACAGGTATCATAACCATTTTTTTTTGGGGGGGGGGGGGGCTCCACTGAAACCTGTGATGGCCACAACAACGATACTGCTGGTCCAGCAAGATCTGTTGAGACAGGGGCACAAATATACCAGCTGCCAGCACCAGCAGAGGTCAACATTATCAGCAGCCACCACCAGCAGCAGCCGCCATCACCATCCTTCGCCAACATCAGCCAGCTCAAGCAGTCATCGCCTCCAGCAGCAGCCACCTGCAGCAGCAGTGTTTGGGGAACAAATTAGTCACACTACTGTCTGAGTAATAAACATTTTAAAGCTCATTATGGCTTATGATAATTTTTTGTGTGGAATAATTTGTATTCCTACATGCAATCCAACTAAACAGCCCTTTCAAAGGGTGCAATTAAACAAACCTTATTTCTACTAGCATCAGATACACAGTACTCAGCTGACTGGCTAACACCGCCAGGTTCAGCAGATACAACCTAAAAAAACGTCCTAGTCAACCTTGATGATCCTAGTAATCTAACATCAATAACTTACTTAATAAAAGATGTCAGAGATTCACTAATGAACTTCGTAATTTCTGGTGTAGCGATACCTTCTTCACAGCTGGCAAAATCGAGATAAAAGTAGCAGGCAATGACTGCAAATCCGTTGTCTACCAAGTTAAGAATATATTTATAAATTGCACTGTGCACATACAAATAAATATAAGCATATGCACCATAAAGGGCCTATTTATATAATATACAGAGTTGACAATTCAAAAGAGGTAGCTATTTAATCAACTTACGCCTGGATATAACATTAGTGCTACCTTTACAGAGGGCGAAGTCAAGCTAACAAACTAGCAGGCAATCGGTGGTCTACCAAGATAAAACATATATATATAATTACGCTGTGTACATACAAATAAAGATCAGTATGTGCATCATAAAGGACCTCTGATAAAATATAGACAGTTGACAGTTCAAAATAGGTAGCTATTTAATCAATTTACCCCTGGATATAACGTTACCTTCACAGAAGGCAAGTCAAGCTAACAAACTAGCAGGCAATCGGTCGTCTATCAAGATAAAAAAATATATATATAATTACGCTGTGTACATAAAACAAAAGATCAGTATAAGCATCATAAATGGCCTATGATACAATATAGACAGTTGACAATTCTAAACAGGTAGCTATTTAATCAACTTACCTCAGAAGTTACTCGACAGTCAGCAATGGAAGTGAATGATGTCCAACGCCATAGAACGGCTTTTTGGAACTACGCGAGGCTGCATACCCCGGAAGTAGGCGGCAAAAAGCGTACAACGGAGTCCAATGGGAGTGTCGCGACTCTTTTTATCTCTATGGCTCTGGTACCACATATTCGGTTCTTTCCTTCCTGTTTCCTGTCATTATTTAGTATTCTGTTCATTGCCGATTTAGTTAATTTATTTTTCTTTTTGTGATATCTTTTGTTTTCCTGCCGGGCTTCAGTTCAATTGGTAGTTAGTTTCAAGTCTGTTCATTCATTGTGGCTTTTGTATTCTTGTTAGGTTCTCTTTTCCTCTTTGTCTTTGCCATTTCTTTATGCTCCCTTGTCCTCTGCTTTCCCTTCATTGCTCTTTCCTGTGTCCACTAATCATCTGATCAACTCCACGTGATTCTCTTGCTTTCTCTCTCATTGTCCTCCTAGTATTTAAGCAATCTAATTTCATGTTTGGTCACTGCTTCCTCCTGTTTGTTACCTCTGGGTACTCCCTGTCCGGCTTGTTGCATATTTGTCTTCCTGCCTGTTATCTTTGCAGTAAGATTGCTTTAATAAACTCCACTTCTTATTTTACTATGGTCTGCATTCGAGTTCTCGCTTCACAAATCATGACACCATCAGCATCTACAACAGCTTGTTGATGAAACCTCCCATAACATGAGTTACACCAGCATTGAATGTCCCCTTGGGTTTGATAAAGTATTTTTGAATTGATTTGAAGCACAATAAAAAAGTGACCAGAATTTGCTGGGTGAGTTGATCCAGAGTACGAACCACAGTACAACAGTTGTTGCTGAATGAGGAGTAGGAGATTGGAGTTGTGATTACTGTGGACGAAGCTACTTGTGCTGCAGTGTCAAGGTGGCCAGATAGTTTTGTCATGTGTGTTTCTAGTCTCACTCTGGTGCAGGCAACAACTATGGGCACAGTGTGAAGGTTTAACAGATTTAATGAAAATGTGGAAATAGGTTTATCTCCTGGGTTTTCAGTGGGGGTCTTTTTTGGACATTAAGGAGGAGAGGTAAGTGATTATTTTTCCGGTTTGTAAGATGATTGATGGTGACTAAAGAGGCGCCAGTGGTGCTCTTATTGTTGGTTGTCCAGAAAGATGTGAACACACAGTATGAGGCTGACAGGTGTTGCTGAATGGTGACTTGGTTATGTTGTATATCGGATGCTTTCCTTCCAGGATATGGGGAACAGTGCCATGAATTGTGATGGACAGGCAAGTTAGCACATGGAAAGTTAATGAGTGAGTGATATTCACAGACTAAAATCAGAAGGACGGTCAGAGGAGCAATGAGGAGATTAGCAGCAGTAATTTTGAGAGAATTTCTTTAATGAACCAAGGAGCAAAGAAGCAGAGCACCGAAAAGTGTGATCACGACAATCGGCACAGTTTGAATCCTGCAAAAAGGAAGATTAACGCTAATGAGGATTGGCATGAGAAGAACAACTCAACACAAATAAAATGGACCTGATTTCGACTCTAGGTGAGAAAACAATCTGACATATGCCTCATTAAATCCGCTTCCCTTTAAGCTTCTACTGCTTAGTTCTGAAAAGCTCCAGCTGCTGGACCACACTTGCCAGTCACACCTTACAAGGCAAAGTTGAGTAGACACACACAAACACACACCAACCTGAACACAGCTCTGGGGATATGGCAATATATCTTTATTATGTGAATATAAATATCTAAAATAATGATAAATTAACAAATAAATACATTCATCAGAAAATATTTGGTCTGTTTTGCTGTTCTTTTTATATCTGTCTTTAGAGATGTAGAAGCAGACTCCTAGGATGTTGTCTTGTTCTCTCCTTCTCTATTTTTTCAACTTTTCTCCCATTTAGCATTTTCTCTCATCTTTTTTGCTTCCTTTTTTCTCTTCTATCTACCGGTTTCTGTGTCCATTGAACATGAAATAGTCCCAGAATAAAATCTAATGAAGCGTTTTGCATATATAATCAAGCAGAGCACTATGGCGAAAACAGTAATGGTCCACTTGTGAAAGTAAATCTGTTGGGCTCTCTTTGGCATTAAGACAGCAATTCTTAATGCTACACTGCCAGACAGGACACGTAAAATAAATAAATAAAAATTGTTGGAATAAAATATTGATTAAAGTAAAACAAATAAGATATCCCTTATACCATTTTTATTCCTGTAATGGGTAATGCTGGTGAACCCGATGTTCAACCAAACACAGAGTTATGATTTAAAAGGTTTACTGAAGGGGTGAGTCGTGGTAGGGGAGACAGGCAAGCAGAACCAGACTTGACACATGAATAATGGCTGAAGGTGCAGGCAGGCAGGGATGAGCAGGAGACCAGAAGATGCAGATAGTGAGAGACCAGAACAGGCAATGTTGACCAGGGATCCACCATAACAGGCAGAGCAAGCGACTGGAACTCACGGGGAAACAGGAAAGTCAAAAATAACCAAACAAAAACGTAAATTATGACAATTTCATTTTGATTTATTTTTCTTTATTTTAATCATAGGACATAAGTCATTGGACAAAAAATACAGTTTACTATATACGGTAACATTATTAATTTATAAATAGCTGAGCATTTCTGATGTTTCTCTTATCTAAGGTTTTGGTTTTTCATATAAATATTTGATGTAAAACAGTTCTGCAAAATTTCTTTATTATTATTATTTATTTATTTTTGCCTAAGCCTCAGTTATGATCAATATAATCTTGAATTCTGTTTTGAAATGTTGAATTCTTTAGATCAAATGTTTAGTCTCTCATCTGGTTTCTTTCTCTCCTGCTCACAGAACTTCTCATCATCATACCCGTTTCAGTTTACCTTCATAAAAGATGAATGGCTTCTCAAGAAAGCCCCTGAATAAAACCTGCTAATACTTTTCATGTTTGATTTATACCATTTAACCCTCATAAATTATTTATACTAGGCATGGTCAATGTTCAGTAGGGTAAGTGAACTGAAAAATTATCTTCAGTCTGTAAACTACACAGTGACTTGGAGGATAGCTTGTAGTCTAGTATCTAATTTCTAGTTCAGTGTCTAGTCTCTGCAAGTTTCCCTGTTCAAATCCCACACACTGCCACTCTGGATCCCTGAGCAAGACCCTTTGCCAGAGGATGGTCCCCAGGCCTTGCACAGTGGCAGTCCACTGTTACCTAAGGGATGGGTTAAATGCAGACGACAACTCTTCATTGGACGTTATACAACAACAGTGTATGATGTTATACAACAGCAGTGTCTTCAGTCAGAGGCTGCTCCAGATCAGTTCTGATACAGGAGATCCTTCCTGCCTGCTGCCATCACCGTCTACAGTACAACAACTGGTTGAAGAAACCCCTGTAACATTTAATTTCCCTTTGGGATTAATAAACTTTTTTTTAATTGAAATAATACTTACGACCTCCATAAAGAGAATGGGTCAAACTGAAATATAAGTTTACCATTTACAAACCATGAGCCATGTCGGAAGCAAAAATAAAAGATAAAGGACACTTCAGCTTTCGCTACCCAGACACGCTGAATCGTATGTATGGATTTATCAAGGCGTTCTCTCATTTTACACTGAAAGCTGTCTCTGAAGTGTCCATCCATTCACTTCATGCGGTAGAAGGCAACAACTGTCTGCCTTTCAGACAGAGAATATCCATGGGGAGCAGCGGGGTGCTTTTGCAGAGGTGCACCGAAAGCAGCCTACACTCGAAGAATGCCTGAAAGCTCTCCCCGCTGACACAGCAGCCCGCAGCCGGGGAGTCAGTGTGAAATCAAAGCTATAAAAATAATATCACTGATAACATCACTGCACTATTAACGCGTTTTCCTCCTTCCCGCCATGGCTGAGTCAAAAGATCCCATGAAGCTGCGCATTTTAACTCTGTAAGACAAACTTTGGAGCAAGTATAGTCAGCTTAATCTCTCAGATTCTGTCTCTATCTCTATCTCTCTCTCAAACACACATGCCTGCTGTGCCTTATTTTATAATTAGTTTAAGCTGATGTAGGATCCAGATATGTATCCTGGTGGATTACTCTAGCCTTAAAAAATGTCCAAGACAATCTTGCATTTACATTTGTACAATCATTATTTGTACCTTTCTTTAATTTCTGTTTTATCCATAATTTTTTATCACTCATTTCTTTAAAATTTCAATATTGCAAACAGGGCATGGGGGAGAGGGGCTAAAGCCACACCCTGGAGGCGTTTCCCTTCTCCAGGCATTTCTAGTAGAGGTGTGCGATACCGGGAATTTTTAATCGATCCGATACCAAGTAAATACAGGGTGAGTATCGGCGATATCGATACGATACCGATACGTTTAACATTTAAGCTTGATGTATCATGAAACCTTTGACCTTTCGGGTTTTGTGATTTTTTAATTTTATTATTACAATTAAATGATAATAATAATAATAACAATAATTTTATGTTCCGTGTTTTTTTCCTAATCCACCTCTTTCAATCCTTATGTAATTTTGTGTGTGTTGTGTCCACTTGCCTGTTGCTTTAATTCTATAAATTTTGCCGTTGTGGGAAAAATAAAGGATTAGCTAATGTTATCTTATCTTAAATAACACTTTAATAGGATATATGTACTGGGTTCTTTCAAGGTCTTAATTAAATTTTCTGTGTGGGCTCCAGTAAAATGATAGATAATATCTACTTTGAAAGTTAACATGAACTGTTGCTGAAGATGACCACTCTTACCTACCTGGATGTTCTCTGGAGGACTGAAACGCCTCAGTCAGTGACGTCAGTCTGTGGGTCTGGTCTGTCGGGGCAATGAGAGAAGTTTCGTCTCCTCTCTCCGTTTCTGTAGCTCGACGTTTTCTTGCTCATGGTTTTTCACGTGCTTAGATAAATTTGTTGTGTTTCCACTGAATTTAACCAGCTTTTTACAAACCATGCAGCATGATTTCATTTACGGTATTAAAATATAGCCAAACAGCGCTTATTTCTCTCTTCATGTTTTTCCTCTCTGGCGGTCTCTCTCTCTCTCTCCGTTTCTGAACAGGAGCCGCGCGCGGCGGTTGTTTGTGTGTGTTGAGTGGAGAGAGCAGAGTGGGTGGGCCAGGCTGAGCCTGCGTGCTGATTGGCTGGTGCCGCTGAGCCATGTACGAGAGGGGAGGGGGAGCAGCAGAGTGCCGTGACACAGAAGGGGAGACTGGTGAAACTGCTGCAGTCAGCATGCGCGGGAGAGAATAAAAAGGATCGATCCTGTTAAAAGAATATTGTTCAATATCAATACCCGCGTTGGTATCGATGGTATCGATCCTAGGATCGATCCGCCCACCTCTAATTTCTAGGGCAGTCGAAACAGAAACTGTGCAAAGTTAAACTGAGCCGGAAGGAGCCGAGCTGGGCGGGCCAAACTGAGTAGGGTCGGTGGAAATGCAGCTTATGAAACCAATTTTAGTGGAGACAAAAAACAAAACAACTGGACTTTTTTCCGAAGTTTGAAGACTTTTTGCTTCCCATCCAGAAAGCTTTCTCAATTCAAATGTCTGGAGTAGTGTGGAGTTCCAAGCTTTATATTTTTGCCCAAAAAGGCATTGTTATGGCTTAGATAACATGCAAATTAAACCGAAACTGGTCCGCCCCTTAGTAATGGGGAGTTGTTAGGGTCATCGTTGGCCTAGCTTACATGGGAGATGTTGTGATCACCTGCATGGAGGTGAAAATTGGAAGGAATCAAACCTATTGCTGTGTTGTACGTTATTGAAAGTTGAAACCTAAGACCTCCTCCTCTGTTTAAAGTTATTTCTCTTTTAACGTAAATGGCTTCCTTCACCCCCTTTTCGAACCATCTGTCTTCTTTGTCCAAAACGTGAACATCTTCACTTTCATGAAATCTGGTTTCTAAAATGTATGACATGGATGGAAAATGGCAGTCATGTCCTAAATTAGATGGGTGTATTGTTAGGTGTAATGTAAGGAACGCTTTGCCGTCTAAACAAACACAAAACCTAGATTAATGTTTGTCAGAGAAAAAGGTAAAAAATAGACCAACAATTTGCCAATAACCAAACATAAGATTCTAGGAAAATAACCTTATGCCTACTGTGGAGCATGGAGCTGGACGTTCCATGGATTGGGGATGGAGGACCTGGTCAGTATTATAGAATCCACCATAAAATCTACCATGTCAAAAGGTGCTTGAGGAAAGATTAGATTGTCTGTTAACGAATTAGTCAGCAAAAAAAAAAAAAAAGTTGTTTAAATTTGGTAATAGTGATAGAATCAGAAATACTTTAATAATCCAAGAGGGAAATTACTGTTTCAGTACAACCGCCATCACATACATCACAAACATTTCGGGGGGGGGGGGGGGGGACGATTTACTGAGGCCATGCTGCCAAGGACACTACTGTGCCCACAGGGCGCTGCCATTGAATCTGTGGAAAGATAGAATGCCACAATAGGGGAGAAGAGGGAAAAAAAGCCAAATAAAACACACCCTATCCTCTCACGGTACAGTGTGAGATATCTGACAAAAAAAACCTCATGCACGAGAAGCACAAATAAGACGAGACACATATAGCAGAAGGTAAACATTTGAGACTAGTTGCGTGTAAGTTCATCAGTTTTTGTGAGCATCAGTTATGTGTGTCTGTTTGGGTGAAGTGTTTATATTTCTGTGAACACTCTCCAGAGGCCATTGTCCTTGATGTCATCAGCCGGCCAACAGTTCAGAAAGCATCCGCAGATGTCAGCGGGGGAGGGGTAGCAGGGTAGAGTTCTGAGCTCGTTCCTAATAACAATCCAGGAGTGATTAGATAGGGAAGGCATAGACCAAATACTTTATTTTTATCTTTCATTCTTTTTATTTTTGTTGCAAATTTTGTCATAAAGTACATCCTCCCTACTTTCTCTGCACCACTTGAGGTTGTGTATGAGGGTTGCATGTTTTTGTCTTGTAAGTGTGCACAGATCACCAAATTGTCTGTTAAAGGAGTGCTATCAACATCTGAAGCAATATCCCCTTCTATTCCATCTGTCATATCTGAGAAGCTTGTAGCCAAGTAGCTTGTTGTCTCTTCACATATAGAACCTGGTCTGTGTTGACGTTAGAACTGGGCTGCAAACATGTTAATATCTGCGGAGTCAGCATTTTGAGTGCACGTATACTAAGTAGCAGACAAGTCCACTCCTGAGTTCTTGCTCCTGTCATGTTGTTTTATCCAGAGACAATATGGCTGTTGCTGCTTTGTTTCTTGCTTTATTTTGTTGTTTTATTAAACAGATTATGAAGTATTTACTACATTACCCCAATGATTTCTCTGAATAGAGTTGTTCTTACTGCTTGTAAATTCCTAATGTGGTTTCTTGTGGCTCCTTCCGTGTAACAGGAATTCTCTGTGACCCAGAGCAGACTAAAAGGAAACTGGCAGGGTGGCTCTTGATACACTCTTCTTAAACTATTATATACCGTAGTTGCATACTTTGACAGAAATTTCAAGGTTACTTCTGTTTTTACCTGGGGTGGACTAGCGGTGAAGCACTTCCTTTTTTCCCCCCTTAGAGTCCATCTACATTATTTCCTGATAAGCACATGTTGACTTCCTTTTTAACTCATAAGCTTTTAGAAATAAATAAGCAATAGAAGTTTTTTTGTTGTTGTTATTTTCTTACATTTGTTAATTATAAACATTGTAATATTGGGGTAGAATCTTCTCTTAGCAACTTCTTTGGTAGTAGTCACCTGACAAACATTGTACGTTTTAAAGGGATCCAAAACACTTTTAAACTGGAAGTATTGTCAAATTAAAAAAACTTTTGCTTGGTGCCAGCTACAGATATCATTTGGTCAATAGATGCCATCTGTCTTTGTGAAGTGGTGAACCCATATATATAAAAACTGGAGCAACGGTTAGAATTTGTATCCACTGAGTTCAGGTTTTCAACCAGCAGCTGCTACACATGTTCACATATGATGACAAACTGCTTCTTTTGATTTACACAGTAGGAACTCATTAAAGTGGGAACAATGCAAGCAGAAAATGGTAGCAGCTACTGATTTGGCCTATTATAAGGCATATGACTCTAAGGGTCTTTTAGTCTTAACTCACAATTCAAAAACTTTAAAGGCTATCTTGGAATTTCCCTGGAATTTGGTGAAAGAAAAATTGTTCAAGCTGCTTAAGACTGCTATGATTTTGAAAGTTGAACACACTGTTTTCAGAGTATATTTTTGCTGCTTGGCTCCACTAAATTTTAATTATGGATTACTATTAATATTTGAACAAAATTACCACCTCATATATTTGTGAAACTCACGAGGAAATCCATCTTAATGTTTTGGTTTATTATGTGAAGTGAAATGAAATTTTAAATATTTCCACAGCTCATTAATTTCTGTCTGATCTCAGAGAAAAATGAGAAATCAATGTGCATCTTGGATAGTAATGCTTGTCGGAGCTTCATAATCACAAGTCTAATCATATCATGTTGTTAAATTAATGGTCCTTGGAGAATTATTTTTGTGCTTTCACCACTTCTATGTACACTTTTGTTTGTTCATGTTCAAGTTATCCTAATTACCTGATGATATGAATGTACTGGAGAAATGGCACTGGTCATTAATGTGCATACATGTGCCTGTATATCAAAACAATAGGTAATGGCAGTAATTTCCTGGGTTTCTGTCAAACGGTTAATGACGCCATGCATCATTAAGCTACAACAAGTTTTGAGTGGAATGCATAGCCTCTTCATGCTTGTCTTTGTGCGGAGTCTCATTCTTATATTAGAACTGTGTACTTTATGAATTCAGATGTATTTGTACGCTAAGGTTGTATTTTGGGATGCATTAGCTTTTTATGAGAAAGGATCCGTGACAAAGTCACAAATGGAGTTGTATCAGATCACTTGAAACACCTTTAATTTTCACAAGCTTGTTATAACTTGACATGAAGCTGAAGCGCAAGTTCAATCGAAGAAACTCATCGCTGCCTCCATTCAATCAGAGTCCGATCCGCCTCTGATGTGAGCCAATCAGCTACGAACCGCACCTCCATGAAGCCAATCAGCATCCCGCGCTCATCTTAAAAGCAACTTCAAATCCACGTCTCAGCCTGCTAACCAGCAAGCGCAAACGGATTGCATGTCGGATTTCGAATCAGATGTCCGATTCAAGACGATAACAACTCATCCTCAAATCCTGCTGCTCATAGGAACGCCATCTAGCTGCGCATCATCCTCTCCGATCTCTGTATTCGCTCCAGCATATCTTAACCAGCACTGACCTGGATTCGCTCTCTTAGCTGGCCTTCTTCCGCTGTGGCGTCTCATTCCGTCACCCAACCTCTGTTTTCATCAGCTCCGATTCCTCCCGCTCCGCTTCGTAGCCGAGAGGCCCATCCTTCCCTATCGTCCTGCGCAACTTTCAGCCGGATCTCCTCTCATGCCCGCTCCTAGCAGCTCAAGGTAACATGTATCCACTCATGTTTTCATTCATATTACATGCATTTCGCTCACCATGCTTCTGAACTGTCCGTCTGTTTAGGCAGAAGTATCCCATCCATTCTGTTTGTTTTCGTTTCTTCTTCTTCTGGTTTTGGCGGTTGGCAACGGGCTTGTAGTAGCATTACTGCCACCTACTGGTTGCAGTATGGTTCGTGATGGACTCCATATATCTTCTTTTATTTCATAATTATGTCATTCTAATTCAACTCATTGTTCATATTTTCTACAGTCATTTCTTGTCCATAGTATGCTTGATTTTAAGTATTAAGTTTGTAAGCTGAAATGTTAACCTTATTATTCTCCTCTTTTGTTTTTCCCATTTCTGTGTTCTCCTACTATCTTTGATATGGTAACGTTCTTCACTTCTCCCCTTTATCATCAACCTGCAGGCTGTATTAACAAATGTCTCAGCATTTTAAATCTCTGATTTTGTCATTCAAAGACTTGCTATTGGCAATCCTTCCGCATTTAAGTACCTTCAATGTCATTCACGTTCAGTTTAACCGGAGAGTAGGGTTGAGTTGTTTCTTAACCCATTTTATTTCAGAAGTACATTTTAAATCCAGCGATTTATACCAATTGTTGTTAAAACCGCTGCAACTCTGGTGCAATTCAGCATTCGTTTGGAACGGTCTGTACTGGTTCAGACCTCTTATTCATGCTGACCAGGCCACTTTGTCACTCTTGTCATTTCATCGGTCAGTTTAATGTTTTGCTAAATCAATTACTTCAGGTGTTGTGGAATTATACATGTTAAAGTTATTTAAATGTTCTTGTTTGTAGGTATTGTCTGATGAATGTCAGCTGGGAGCTGACGTCCGGATGGCTGTGGGGGATGACTTTAGCATTGGCGATCTTTTTAACAGCAATTGCTCATGTATTTTAGGGATTGACATATTTCTTTTCATGTTCAAGAATTTATTTTAAGATGAACATCCGGAGAGCATCACTGTGGGTGCTGTTGTCTGGTGATAGTGTTGTGCAATTATACACTGTTTAAAGTTATTTAATGTTTCATAAATAACTCTCTGTCTGTTGGGTATTGTCTGGTGATTATCGGCTCTTGGGCTGATATCGAGACAATAGTTGAGGGGGATGAGTTCAAGCACTGGCTGTCTTTTTGACAGTAGAATCTGCACACACAGGGTAAAGGAGTAACAGCTTCTTTTCGGGTTCAAGAATTTAGTAACAGGTAAAAAAATTAACATCCGGAGAGCATCACTATGTGATGCTGTTTGCCTGAATTACCACAATGTTCAATTGGTGAATTCTCTCTGCTAGGTTGGTGAGACTTGACTGGGCTTCTGGGCAAAAAAAGAAAAAAAAAAAAATGAAGATAGAAAGAGGCTAAGCTTAGGAATTATTTGCAAACAAAACAAAGAAAGGACAAACAGGGGTGGTTGATCAGGATAACTCTGTGAATCCTTGTTCACTGAGGGTCTGATTCCAAGAACATGGAATGGAGTTGAGACATTTGCCATGTATTTCAATCTATTCACAATGCGGGGCCCAAGTTAAACAGAACATTATTTGTTGAAATAATGGTTCGGCTGCCATGTGGTCGGGTCGGAGGCCTGGTGTGAGCACGTTCTCTGAACCAGTTGCGGTCCAATTTGAGCAGGGTTCTCCTCAGAATTCCACAGCTTTCTGCTCCATCTGGGTTCGCTCCTAGGTACAGGTTGAGAAGAAATACACAGAGCTGTTTCGCATGCAGGATCTTTGCTCCTGCTACGGTTGTGAGGTTAGGCCAGCAATTTAGCTCTGTATTTGCCCGGACATGTTCTCCAGGCGATGAGAGCCTCTCAGATGCTGAAGCAGGCAGTCGAGTCTAGCAGACCCAGGATGAAGCGTGGCTGGCCAGGCACCTTTCCCAGCTGCTGGCTTGTGTGTTGGTTAGGGCCGACCAGGCCTCATGGTTTGGCCTTCTTTGTCTGCTCTGAGAGAGCTGCTAAAGAAGTCTGCAGGAGTGAACTGATGAAAAGAGAACTCTTTGTCTGTGGGGAAAGGTTTTTATTTATAAGGAGGGTTCTCAGCTGGACCCCTGGTGGGAAGAAAGGCCGTCCAAGCCTTGAGTGTCTCATGTTGCAGCAGGACAGATTTCCTGTTACCTTCCCCATACCACAGTTCAGAATTCCATCCGAGATCAATTATTTATCATGCCGTTATTGCATAACATAAGTTTTCAATTACGGATCCTGTCTGTAGACTGGTGAGGCTAATTAAGCTAATAAGTAATGAAGATCACCAGTTTTATCAGGATGTAGTGCAGAATCTAAATAGAGTATTAATTTCATTTCAAACATCATGGAATGAGCTAAATGGCTTAATCCGTTCATGACAGCATTTAGTATGCGTTCGGCAGTTTATGCATTCATGAGTTAAGCAAACATTATTTGATAAATTATGTCTTAAGACATGTTACCCATCTTCATCCTCTTCATTCATTCATCTTGTGGTCGCTTCCTCTCATAGATCTTCCTTTCACTATTCTCAGTTTGTCCTTTCTCAAATTAAACCTGTCGGCCTGCAAATTGAGTTCTAGGTGTTGATCTCAACTTGGTTCCAGCATGGCTTCCTGCCTGCAGTTCAGCTTTCTAATTCACAAGATATCAGTCTCATTCCATATCAGTTATTTCCAACCGTCAGCTGCCCTCCTTGCTCGGTCACCTCAATCTCACAAATGCATCATTGCCAGAGTCACGCTTTATTTCCAGGCAGCTCGAGTTCACTAAATTTGTTCTTTCCTTCTTGAACAGGATACTCTGGTTGAGAGCTGCCGTTCTGACTGCCTGGTCTGCTTCTCGCCTGGATCGAAATATATTTCTATTATGCCTTTCTGTCATGGATGTGTTTAAAAAATTTACGGATGCTGCCATCCGTAGGTTTTGGGGGGGTTCTTTATAATTGTTTCACAGATTCCTGATCACTCAAACAATGGGCCATGGTCATCATCATCATGCCTCACACATCGTTCTGAGCATCCATTCATTTTAGCTGCTCAATGCCCTCTCAGCTTTAAGGTAATCTAACTGCAAATACTGGTGGTGGATTGAAACTTTTCACATGCTTCGCCAGACCCTTCATGTTTCACTCTTTCAAATTGAGTTTATCATTCATAATCATCACAGTCCGTAACTCTCATGCATGCGTCAAGCATTCTGTTATGCATGCGTCAAGCATTCTGTTATGCATGCGTCAAGCATTCTGTTATGCATCCAGTCATGCATCCTGTCACCTGTGTTGCATCTTGTCATGATCACTCATTTCTCTATGTGCATCATCTGCAAGACATCTTCCGCAAGAAAGCATAAGCAAGACATCTTCCGCAAGAAAGCATAAGCAAGACGTCTTCCGCAAGAAAGCATAAGCAAGACATCTTCCGCAAGAAAGCATAAGCAAGACATCTTCCGCAAGAAAGCATAAGCAAGACATCTTCCGCAAGAAAGCATAAGCAAGACATCTTCCGCAAGAAAGCATAAGCAAGACATCTTCCGCAAGAAAGCATAAGCAAGACATCTTCCGCAGGAAAGCATAAGCAAGACATCTTGCGCAAGAAAGCATAAGCAAGACATCTTGCGCAAGAAAGCATACGTAACACATCTTGCGCAGGAAAGCATCCCATTCAAATCATTATCCCGTCACACTGCCTTATAAGTACAGGTGCTCTGACCTCTGCATTTTTTTGGGCGGAACATCCCTGTTCTCATACATCTACTTATGCATATTAAAGTATAATTCAGCATTAATGTTCCTGCCGAGGTCTGAGCGCCAAAGACTTAAAATATTGTATCAATAAAATCCTTCTAATTGCCATTTCTTTCTCTGTGAGTTTTTCAGATTGAAATGAAGCTGAAGCGCAAGTTCAATCGAAGAAACTCATCGCTGCCTCCATTCAATCAGAGTCTGATCCGCCTCTGATGTGAGCCAATCAGCTACGAACCGCACCTCCATGAAGCCAATCAGCATCCCGCGCTCATCTTAAAAGCAACTTCAAATCCACGTCTCAGCCTGCTAACCAGCAAGCGCAAACGGATTGCATGTCGGATTTCGAATCAGATGTCCGATTCAACCCACCCCCAACCCCTTCTCCACCATTATAGCTGAGTTCATCTAGCTTCCAAGACGTTCCTCCATCCTCAACCCATCAGAGTGTTTTCTCCCTTCAGTCTTCAGCACTCCCTATCACCTCGTTATTGGTCCGGCAGAAGACCACCATGTTGGGCCCGGTTCTGCCAGAGGTTTCTTCCCAAAGGGGAGTTTTTCCTCTCCACAGTCGCTTCAAGCTTGCTCATCATGGACAGTTCATGCAAACCTGTGTTTATCAAGTTGGACATCTATCTTAAACAGATCATATGGACTGAACAAACTTCTTCTATCTCCACTCCACCACCAGTTTCAGACCTGGGGGGGAACATCCCTGTTCTCATACATCTACTTATGCATATTAAAGTATAATTCAGCATTAATGTTCCTGCCGAGGTCTGAGCGCCAAAGACTTAAAATATTGTATCAATAAAATCCTTCTAATTGCCATTTCTCTCTCTGTGAGTTTTTCAGATTGAACTGCCAGTTGTCAATGTCATCTCTACAATCTGTGTGAGATCCTGCCCGACCACATGACCAGAGTATTATAAGACAGGCATGCAACCATAACTCGTTCTTCAATTGTTTAGCCTACTGGTAGTTGACATCAGGTTTACCATCTATAACAGAGGTCACGGATTAGCGGACCAGGGTCCGGATCCGGACCCAGCTGCTGGCTAATCCGGACCCAACCTGATTTAAAACATTTATAAATTACTGCATGTTGTCTGACGACAGTGTCTAACTCAGGGGTTAAAGTTCTCCGTCGCTGCGACGGATTTCCGTCATTTGGAAATTGAGCGCAAAAAGTCCCGTCTAGGCTTTTTTTTCAAGGTTTTACACTGAAGCTGCTCTCAACCAATCAAACCTGGCAGAGGCGGGACATTAGCCAATCAGAAAGAGAGTAGGGCGGGTCTTTGCAAAGCGGACATTGCCAGTGTGAGGTTTATCGGTGTTTAATCATTTTAACCTTTGGAAGAGCGTCTCAAACTGACCACAGATGACATGAATGAAAGTAGCGGTGGTCAAAGGTTTTCTTTGGATTTATGAACAAGCAGATCAGAAAGTTCAGCAGATAGAACAGCAAACAACGACTTCCCTCGGTAAGCGTGTCTGTTGCTGCTCCAGCAGTTAATTAATAAATTATTTCCACCTGTTGCCATGTCGTCTGTCAGCGTTTATTCCCTCGCTGATAAACGCGGCGACCAACCAGGCATCTCCTCGTGATTCGCTATTATGTTTTATTTAAACACAAAGAAGAGTAACGCGCTAGCTCAGGCTAATTTAGCATCACCCTTGAAGAAGAGTCGGAATGTGAAATAATGTACCGCATTTGACTGGGTCCGATTCGGAAAAAGTAAAAAAAAAAAAAAAAACCTACGCTGTTCTGAAACAAAGAAGGCAGAGCTTCATCGGCTGTCAGTATGCAGCAGTGTTCACCTGATGAGCAGCTGCGCTCCAGGACACTAAATAAAATGACAAGGATTTTGATGCTTACAGATTGTTAAGAAAACTACATCAAAAAGATAAAACAAATAAACTGCAGCTACAACATGGACTGGAGAACGGGTTCTAACTGGGTGAGGCCAGAGAAAGGCGATTCTCAGAGAGTTTTTTTATGAAGTTAAAGTGGAGCGCGGACACAGGGTTCATCCTGGACAGGTCTCCAGTCATTGGGCTAAAATATAACAATTTTATTAAACTTCAAAAAAGTTAAATCATGCCTTTTTATAAACTGTAATGATTAATTGGTGAACAATAACGGGCAAAGCAGAGACTGATTATTGTCATGTGCAATCTGTGTCAAATTAAAATGTATTATGTCATGATAGTGTTGGTGATGTCCTGCATTTCCAAGGCTGTGGTTGGCCTTGTATGATCATAATATTGGTTTATATTGAATGTGACAGGGAGCCAGTGGAGTTAATGTACAGGTGTGAAGTA
Source organism: Fundulus diaphanus (assembly GCA_037039145.1). Classification (NCBI taxonomy): domain Eukaryota; kingdom Metazoa; phylum Chordata; class Actinopteri; order Cyprinodontiformes; family Fundulidae; genus Fundulus; species Fundulus diaphanus. The sequence goes on from CM073125.1 coordinate 13,402,906, forward strand.
GATGATGTAATGATGAAGCTGTTGTCTTTGTACTAGCTGCAGTTTATGGAGGGTTTCTGGAGGACAGAGAGGAAAGGGAGCTGGGATTGTAAAGTGGACTGTGGACCAGTTTGTCAACAGTGTGAAGGAAGAACTTGATGCTGCAGAGATGAAAGTAACCCAGATGATGATGTGGATGTGGAAAGTGATGGAGAGGCTGTCCAGGATGACGCAAAGGCTCTAAAGCTGAAAGGTGGCAGAGATACAGGAATTTTCAATGGATATTTTAAAAGTACCAGATTTGGTTGACTTTGCACAATAAGCAACTAATGCGGCATGATGTCCACGGCTCCGGGAAAATATGGGCTGCACGTGATGCAAATTAGCCAATGAGCTGTGTCAGTCAGGTTTGCTGCTGCTGGCTACTTTTTAAAAAAAAAAATCAAAATCAAAATCAAAAAGCACTTTGGATTTTAAAATAGAAAAACGTTCTATTTTTATGTTATTTTTTGTTTAAAAAGTCAATGTATAAGGTGGATGCATAAACATTTTATTTCAGTGTTAAATACTATGTGAAGTAACGGATTGTAATTAAAAATGTGTCCGGACCTTTACTGGTTGTTGATTTTTGTTATTCGGACCCCGCTGATTTTTAATTAGTGACCCCTGATCTATAACTTGTATTATGTCCTGCACAAGATCTGGACTATCCAAAAAAAAAACAGTCCTATCCTAGTGTTGGGATCATTTAGTAATCGTTGCATATCAGTCTTGAAACTATTATTTTAGTATTATTTCAGATGTAGAGTTGTTGTGTTAGAACCAGGTACCTCCTCTTCATCAACGGTCTTTGGATGCCCATTTATACCCTGGCGGGTATAAACTACAAGAGGATACAAGACTAATCTCCACTGTCACCTTTGATACCACCACCAAGACCTGTTTGGATAGTCCCAAAAAGCTAGTGCTAGCAAAATCAAAGTTGCAAATGTTAGAGTTAGAGTGCAACAGCCAAACAGACATCCGCATACCAGAGTTTTGCAGGTGGAGCTTCTTATGAGGAAACATTGAAGCGGCACAAAGGAATTATGGAGGCCATCACATATTATTTGACTAGGGACACGATGCCTATGAATACAGTTAGCTGAGAGGGCTTCATCAGTCTGATAAACAAAATGAACCAGCGATACCACATCCCATCACAGAATTACTTTTCGCATGTCTCCATTTCACAAATGTACAAAGCATGCTGTAATACAGTTAAATGAGCAATAATTAAAATGTCATTATTTTAGATAGAAAAAACTGAAAATAGTGATGTGAAAAACTAAAGGTAATATTTCAGATGGACTATGGTATGATGTCACACCCCATCTCTCTGTGTTGTTCTCCAGTCTCTTCTTTGCATAGCTGGGCCGGCCACACGTGCGTGTACGTGCCCGCGTGTCTATGTGCATGTGAACAGCTGCCACTCAAAGCTTAGCCCTCCCTGCCCTAAAATGCCACCGTCAGAGCAGCGCAGCATTGAAGCAATATGGCGAGAGCACCCCCAGCAGTTCAAAATGTTCTCTTGCTAACACCATTATAAAGTTATTAGTTACTATTTCACTTGAAATGTTCCTCTGAAAGGGGTTGCTGTTGTGTTCTGTTTTTATCCTTTACAAATATGTGCATACGAGGGAAAGAGGGGTCGGGTTGCAGCTTGTTTTGGTCTACAGACAATGCTCAAGAACCACCTAGTGGTGAAATATCACTTAGTGCTCCTTTAAATCCATACTGAGCTGAGTACTACATGTAATAACCTAACTATTCTGTGATAAGGATATTGTGCATTATTTGTTTGCTGATCAAAATGCATCTCTTGCAGTTATCACAATGTACTGAAGCATTGAATATATGTACATATGATATATACTTTTGTGATTTTGGGCTTATATTTTGTTATACATAATTTCAGGGTTCTAGGGAACGTTTAAAATAAGACTTTATAATTACAGGGCAGAGTAAATTTTTTTTTGTTTCTAAGCTAAAAACACCTAGGTCCATTTAATTTATGCTCATTTTATGACTTGAGTGTACTCAGGATAAGTAGGTCGCAGCATCGGTTGCTTGTGCTCAGAGACTGCATGTGCAACACCAGTGGCGTATTTAGGCCATTTTTAGGGGTGCTCAAGCACCCCTAAATCTTAGCTCGGCACCCCTAAAAAAATACTGATTCAGAGTATTCCTGCGTGTCGGTTCGGCTCTGCCAGACGAGCGTACATGCACAGGTTCGCCCGGAGCTCGCGTTCCCACGGTGTCATTTCAACGGTATAATTTCAACGCTGCTGTTCCACTGCCTGCTTTTTCTTTCCTGTCTCTTTAAATCTGCAGCACACCGGACTGTGCTGTGTGCTGTTTAACTCCACTCTCATGGGTTTTACTGCCTTAAATCCCGTCTTTCCTCTTCCTGATTGGCTGTTTTGTATTGCGTGTGTGTGCGTGCATGTTCGGGCTTGCTTGGAGCGCGAGATTTAAGTTTCGATTCATACTGGGATACCACAATTAATATCAGGCAACGAAACTGGTCCGGTTAAGAAACTAAATATTATCTGCACTAAAATAGCTGAAAGCCACTGAGTGCAGTTCTGTAAAGAAGCAGGAGAGACTGTTTTTATTTCTGGAACTGGTGAAATGTAAGTAACCAACGTTAGCATCTCAAAATAGCATTTATTTCTGAAGAATAATACATTTTATCAACAAAAACCTAATCTGTTTTATAAAACTAAATATTCTGTGCCAGGCAGGAGTTCTGAAGACTGCTGGAAAGATGGAAAAGCAAAGACTGTAGGCTATTAAAAATTCAGATTCTTAGCCACAGCTGCCTGAAAAAGAAAAGGTGAGGGTTTCCCTTTTACCAATATTTTGTTGCTATTATTGCTTTCATTTTTTGTCGACCATTTGAGGCAGTTCAGGCATAAATAGCAGGTGTAATTTCTTTTACATAATATACAGTATAAGAACACTAGATGCCGCCTAAACAACTGCTATTTTTTGTTTAGACTTTTGCTTAGTTATAATAGCATGATTAGGGTTCTATAATAATAGTGCTATTTATTTGACTATATCTACTTCTAGAATTAGGATAAAGACAAATAAAATTTTACAAATGCACAAGGTTTTATCGCGGGAAAACATTTCAATCTGTTTGTCACTGCCTTTGGATGGGCCTATATTGTAGCTTGTTTGATGAGCTTTAGCTAAAAAATGAGTGAACTCTAAGAATCTTACATCTGGACTAAAAATGGAAAGCCTGTTGTTCATGCCAGGAATTAGAGTCAACACTGGGGGCTGAGCACCCCTAAAGGTCAGATCCTAGAATCGCCCCTGTGCAACACAACACTTTTTAAAGCACTTGCTACCAACATTTATCTTGTTTGGTTCCCAGTTTCCTGTTCAATGGCACTGCAGGAGTTCTGGGTCGATCTTCATGATGGAGGAGTGAGTCGCAGGAACTATGGTAAAGCTAATGTCGCCGCTGTCTGTGTTGATTGCCTTGTCAAGAGCAGAAGGAGGGGAGAGCCAGTGTGAGCACACTTCTAGTGCATTTGTATTGGGTTAGCTTAGCGGTTAGCTTCGGTATTAGCTGTTCATTGTAGCTCTGCTACTCTCACTGTATACTTTAAAAATGGCTGACAGTCAAATGAAGCAAACTGTCATGAGTTTATGTGGAGAAGAGGAAGACCTTAGATAAAAAAAATAAGACCAAAGTATATTTGGAAGAGACTTTCTTGTGATCGTCCTGAGGAGCGAAAGAGCGAGTAGGATGGTCTCGCACATGGGTAGTTATTCAAAAAGGGACTTGGGCATTTCTTACCTACATTTCTGGAAAAATCTTCCACTCTAACTTAAATAGCTAGCTTGGATAAAACTAAGAGTGCACTCCGAAAGAAACTCTAAAACAAAACAGGTTAAATTAATTCTGTGACTTCAATTGGGTGTTTTTTCCCGTTTGTGTTTTAAGTTGCATGTGTTTGGAAGATAAGAAAGTGAAAAAAAAGTATTTTTGTGAGTTGATTGATATTGCTTATTTCCTATTGTTTGGGAAAACCGCTTGGTAAAGGGGACCCATATCAAGTCCTTGCTTTCATAAGTCAAAGAGCCAGGTGATGAAAGGGTTACAAACACAAGTACTACAGAGACCTTTTATATAGTTGTACAACAGAACCATACATGAGTTTCAGCGTGCATTTCCTCATGGAAGACTTTGAACAGAAAACACATTGTCTCGCGACTGAGTATTTCCCAGAGTCACACAGTAGTTAAGATACAGCCCTTATGTTAGGTTAAATTAACATTCTCTGCTAATATTGATAAGGATAATGTTAATTTTGTCAGGATTATATATCCTTTTGTTGTTGTATTAAGAGTGATGTGAGATAATAGGGTGGAAAGAATACAAATTATGTACACAAAAATTAATTTATGAAACTGATATTGTAGTGAAGTATAAAAGACAGAGTTAAACAGATAAATAAATTAAACATCTGACACCATATTGGACAGCATGCTGCCTTATAATTATTTAAACTTGTCGTAATTTGTTTTTATTGTTTTATTTGGTATTTCTAAAAATAATTTTCAACTACTCTCGACAGGTTTCTTTTGTCTCGTCCTTTCTCCAGAAAATTCAGTCAATGGCTAAAGATTCAGTCAAAATTCAAGATAATGCCCAGATTGCTTGAGCTTGGGTTTTGCAAAAAGTTTGTGGGACATTTCTGCTAGAAATCCAAGATGGTACTGAAAAAAAGCACAGCAGGAGCACAATCTCCAAGAGCACTCACTCATCACAGAATGTCCACACAAATTATTCCCTTATTCTAGTTTGGAAAGGCAAAGTTCCATCTCCACTACTGCAACAGCCTTAGAGCATAATCACTTGGTGAGTGGAGAGAATGTTGGACAATGGTAATAGGATAATTTGGGGTTTGATTTAAGTTATGTCAACATTTATGTTAAAGTTCTTTAACTTATTTTCAGATTTTTATTTTTAAAAACCTGATAGTAAAGAGTGTTTCTCTAAAGCTAGTTAGAGCATCAGAAAAAAATGTTTTATGTGGGTGATGTTTTAAAGTGATTATAAACTATGGCATGCAGTTTGTTTCACTGTAATACAGCAGCTGTGTCTAGTTGCATTTTTTTTTAATAAAACTGTCATGTTGGAATGGAAATGATCTCTTTCTGCTCTGGGTTAGAAAAAAATCAACAACTAATATGTCAACGCTGCATACTGACAGTGCACCGCATTTATGTTACAGTCTTATTCCAAATTGCATTAACTTAATATCTTTAATCAATATGAAGAGATTCATTTAATACAATTTGGAACAAGGCTGTAAAAGAAAATGTGGAAAAAGTGAAGCGCTGTGAATACTTTCCAGATGCACTGTAAGTAATTATTCATGTATTGCGAGTCATGTTGTCATCACAGAATGAAGCACTGTTATCGCCCGGTGCAGGTTCTCTTGATACCGTGCAGCCCTAGAGGCAGGTAGCCCTCCGCCCTATGTTGTGGAGCTATGTTGGAACATCTGTTCTGGATCCCTTCCTTAAACATTTGTGGTGCCATGCTGGCCTCAGGCAACCAACTCATTGTTGGCTTGTCACATTACCAAAATGCACCCTTTTGAATGACACAATGCTTTAAAGACTGAAAACCATAAGTAAACTATTTGTTTTTAAAGGAAACAATTTAGCTATTTTTGACAACAAGAAGGGTCGGAAACCAACACGTTCACACTAAAAGGTGAACCAACCTAAAGTTTTGATGGTTTATTGTAATTGAATAGCTAATTAATGGGCCTTTTTAAATGCAACTGTTAGCCTGAGGCACCAAAGTAACATAATGGAAAATTGCATATGTTGCCTTCAGGCAACAGTGAACCATTATGGTATGAAAGTTTGATAGCATATGATGAAGTATACTATGTTCAAAGGCATACAAATCGTCATCGTTTTGTTTTCATCTTTAGAAAATAAAATATAAATTTGATGTTTGCATAGAGGAAAAGGGAGGCTCTAGTCTGCTATTACAGTAACATTTGCCTTTCTTATTTGCTTACAATTTTCACAAATTTTTCCTCACTTTACAGAGTGAATTTAACCTCATTCTACACCATTTAAGGAGAAATGGTAGATACCACACGCCGAGTTAAGCATTGTGAAAATGAATTAGAATGGTGTAGTGATGAAGACAACGAGCGGAAAGAATATTTTCCCAGAAGTATTTTGGATGAGAGCAACACGGACGAGAGTACATAAAGAAGTCTTTCCATTACAGTACAAAGTAGATAGGCAGTGTGATTTACGCCTTCCTTTTTGTTACAGTTTTTATTGGTTGCTTTGACCTGTTTGAAGAAACTGGCAACCTCTCAGTTTTCAGCATCACCATCTCTGCAGAGCAAAAGACACTTCTTGCAAATGAGTTAACCCATTTTCATTGGTTTGACACATTTTCCCCACCCTTTTGCAAAACAGTTAACGCAGATGTCATTCATGCAGTCCAAACTCCATTGCTTTAGCTGTGGTAGCAAAACAGAAACCATATGTTCTCAGCTCTTAGAAACTTCTTGATCAGAATGAAATCACTGAAGCACCTGATTGACACCTCTTTACACAATTTTTCAATTTGCAATCAGTTTGCAGGCTTTATGTAAAAGGTGTCATGTTGTGTGTTGTTCTTTGCAAGCATGGATGGTCTAAGGCAGATGAGAGTCAGAGTAAGAGGTAGATGGGTCAGGGGAAGAAGGTTATGAGGAAGAGGAATCCATGTGCGAAGTGGCGGTGTAGCTGGAAGGGCTGAAGTTACAGATGAAATTTAGGTAACTACGATTGATCGTGTGGTAAATCATGGGTTTCACTTAGAGGGGCCGGACAAAGAGTCCAACCTTTTCTCAATAGAAACAAGGTTGGATCCATGGTAAGAGTTTTTCGATGGGAGAGCAGGTGTTGCTGCTATACAGTATATACATATATATCTATTCCTATAGAGGAATTCTTCAGTGCATGGAGATGGAAGGTATATGATCACTGCCCCTATGAGCAGATGCCCTTGCTCAATGCAATGACTGCTGCTGCCCATGATATAGATGCAGAGGCATGTCAAGGATGGATCAGACATGCAAGAAGATTTTTCCCTAGGTGCAAGGGAAAATATTGAATGTGATGTAGATGAGGCCATGTGGCCTATTCGTCAGGACAAAATGGACTAGAAGGAACAAACAAAATAGTATTTTCTGTTGGAATCTTTCATTTTTTGGAATATTTCATTTGTTTATCTGGAAAAAAAGAATGAAGAATCAATAAAATTTGCATCACAACATATTTGCTTCTGGATCCATTTTTTGCAACGAGGCAAATTTGACTACAAATGACACTGCCATGTAAGCTGCGTACAGTCTTTGGCTACAATGACCAGCAATGCTGCACTGATTCACATTGAGGGCGGTGTTTTGTATTTTGTTGCCCCTTGTGTAACAAATGATTGGAAGGGCTCAAACATTTGTGTGCAAGTTGTGTTGTTTGAGGGCAAAATGTGCTTTTGGATCATATGTTAAATGTTTTGGCAGAGTTGGAGCCTTTTGCAAACAAAATGTTTAATTTTGACCATTGGTGCCACTGTTTAGGCCTCTGCGTTAACTGTTTTGAAAAATGTGGGTTTTGAGTTGACTGCTGTGTCAAAGCAATCTATAAAAACTGTAAAGCGGAATAAAATGAAGCTATATTTACTGTGTAACTAGAAGAACGTGGTGAAGTTTTAAGCAAATCAGAATACAGTTAAAGTTTACTGTGCTAGACTCTGGACTCCATATTATAGTAGTGGCCTTAACTTTACTAAAACCAACATGAAATTTTGTTACATTTTAAAGATCAAAATAATGTTCAATTCAATTCAATTCAATTCAATTTTATTTATATAGCGCCAAATCATGAAACATGTCATCTCTCTGAGCTACCTTTATAGTTTTGCTGCTATAGGCTTAGGCTACTGGAGGACATCAGGGCCTACTTTTCTCACTCTACTGATTTTTACTGTACTCCAGTCTACTGTTCTCCAGATTTCCATTGCATTACATTGAAATGACTGTTGTCATTTCAGCTTTTAACTTTTTGTTCTCTCTCTTTTTTCTTCATAGTAGGTACACCTGGTCTGACGTTCTGTTGACTGTGAAATCATCCAGGGAGGACAGATCACCGACTATTACCATCTAATGTAGAACAGATTACTAGATCAATGTGTGCTTCTGTGCTTTTTTGTCTGTCTTGTTGTGTCTCTGCTCTGTCTTCTGTTTTTTTTTTTTTTTTTTCCCGTTAATGGGTGGTTTTTCTTCCCACTGTCGCTTCATGCTTGCTCAGTATGAGGGATTGCAGCAAAGCCATGTACAATGCAGACGACTCTCCCTGTGGCTCTACGGTTCCCCAGGAGTGAATGCTGCTTGTCGGGACTTTGATGCAATCAACTGGTTTCCTTATATAGGACATTTTGACCAATCTGTATAATCTGACCCAATCTGTATAATATGATTGAACTTGATTTTGTAAAGTGCCTTGAGATGACATGTTTCATGATTTGGCGCTATATAAATAAAATTGAATTGAATTGAATTGAATCTCAAGGCACTTTACAAAATCAAGTTCAATCATATTATACAGATTGGGTCAGATTATACAGATTGGTCAAAATGTCCTATATAAGGAAACCAGTTGATTGCATCAAAGTCCCGACAAGCAGCATTCACTCCTGGGGAACCGCAGAGCCACAGGGAGAGTCGTCTGCATTGTCCATGGCTTTGCAGCAATCCCTCATACTGAGCAAGCATGAAGCGACAGTGGGAAGAAAAACCACCCATTAACGGGAAAAAAAAAACCTCCGGCAGAACCGGGCTCAGTATGAACGGTCATCTGCCTCGACCGACTGGGGTTACAGAAGACAGAGCAGAGACACAACAAGAGAGACAAAAAGCACAGAAGCACACATTGATCTAGTAATCTGTTCTACATTAGATGGTAGTAACGGGTGAGCCGTCTTCTCTGGATGATGTCAAAGTTAACAGAACGCCAGACCAGGTGTACCTACTATGAAGAAAAAGAGAGAGAGCAAAAAGTTAAAAGCTGAAATGACGACAGTCATTTCAATGTAATACAATGCAAAACTGGAGAACCGTAGAATGAAGAACAGTAGAAATCAGTAGAGTGAGAAAATTAGACCCTGATGTCCTCCAGCAGCCTAGGCCTATCACAGCACAACTATAGAGATAGCTCAGGGTAACATGAGCCACTCTAACTATAAGCTTTGTCAAAAAGGAAAGTTTTAAGATTAGTCTTAAAAATAGATAGGGTGTCTGCCTCACGGACCAAAACTGGGAGTTGGTTCCACAGGAGAGGAGCCTGATAGCTAAAGGATCTGCCTCCCATTCTACTTTTAGAGACTCTAGGAACCACCAGCAGACCTGCAGTCTGAGAGCGAAGTGCTCTGTTAGGAACATACGGGGTTAAGATGAATGACTATTCAACATTCATTCTAATATTTTGCCCTCAGGCAACCATCACATTTTTTAACAATCCTGTCATGTAATGGTGAAGTGGAGGACCTCAATTCAGTAAAGTGAAAAGCAGCTTTTACTAAAAATTAGGAAAATCAAAAACTTACATAAACTATAGTCCAGGTAAAATCCACAACAATAATTCACAAAAGGAGCACGAGGAACGACTCTGACCCAGGAAAGCAAGAAGTATTCATATTTGAGCTCTTGATTAGTGGAATGCTATCATTCCACAGTCTCATTCCATCGTTGTGTTGTGTGCTCATTACAGTTTTTATAGATTGCTTTGATGCAGCAGTCAACTCAAAACCCACATTTTTCAAAAAAGATAACGCAGAGGCCTAAACAGTGGCACCAATGGTCAAAATTACACATTTTGCTTGCAAAAGGCTCCAACTCTGCCACAACACTTAAAATATGAACCAAAAGCAAATTTTGCCCTCAAACAACACAACCTGCACACAAATGTTTGAGCCCTTCCAATCATTCATTACACAAGGGGCAACAAAATACAAAATACCACACTCAATATGAATCAGTGCAGCATTGCCGGTTCATTGTAGCCAATGACTGTATGCAGCTTACAGTGTCATTTGTAGTCAAATTTGCCTTCTTGCAAAAAATGGATCCAGAATCAGATATGCTGTGATCCAAATTTTATTGATTATTTATTCTTTTTTTTCAGATTGTGGCTACAAATGAAATATTCCAACAGAAGATACTAGGGCTGTCTGTCTCTTCTAGTCTCTTCTCTCTTGATGAATAGGCCACATGGCCTCATCTTCATCCCACTCAATATTTTTCCTTGTGATGTACCTAGGGAAAAATCTTCTTGCATGCCTGATCCATCCTTGACATGCCTCTGCATCTATATCATGGGCAGCAGCAGTCATTGCATTGAGCAAGGGCATCTGCTCATAGAGGCAGTGATCATATACCTTCCATCTCCATGCACTGAAGAATTCCTCTATAGGAATAGATAGAGATGTAAATACTGTTTAGCAGCAATACCTGCTCTCCCAACGAAAAACTCTTACAATGGATGCAACCGTGTTTCTATTGAGAAAAGGTTGGACTCTTTGTCCAGCACCTCTAAGTGAAAGGCCATGATTTACCACACGATCAATCAGAGTTGCCTAAATTTCATCTGTAACTTGAGCCCTTCCAGCTACACCTCCACCTCGCACACGGATTCCTCTTCCTCATAATCTTCTTCCCCTGAGCCATCTACTTCTTACTCTGACTCTCATCTGCCTTAGATCATCCATGCTTGCAAAGAACAACACACAACATGACACCTTTTACATAAAGCCTGCAAACTGATTGCAAATTGAAAAATTGTGTAAAGAAGTGTCAAACAGGTGCTTCAGTGATTTCATTCCGATCAAGAAGTTTCTAAGAGCTGAGAACATATGGTTTCTGTTTTGCTACCACAGCTAAAGCAATGGAGTTTGGACTGCATGAATGACATCTGTGTTAACTGTTTTGCAAAAGGGTGGGGAAAATGTGTCAAACCAATGAAAATGGGTTAACTCATTTGCAAGAGGTGTCTTTTGCTCTGCTGAGGTGGTGATGCTGAAAACTTAGAGGTTGCCAGTTTCTTCAAACAGGTCAAAGCAATCAATAAAAGCTGTAAAATGAACTTATACAAGGTAGTTGCTGAAGTTTTACCCTACAGAATATGGGATCCACCCAAAAAGCTTATATGCCAGCAGTGTAAAGAGCAATGTGTTTCATAATGCTCCATTCAAGGTGTTCTTTTGGAAAGAAATACTCTTATTCTACCTTTTATTTCCCTCAGTACATTCTAACACACTACCTCTTTGTGTGAACATAAAAAGCAAGCGGATTGTGTTATCTGTAGGGGCATGGGGTGAAATGAGATTTGGCCTTGGTTGTCATGCATTTGGGTCCTCCTTTCTGAGTCATAGCTCAGTGTTTAACCAGGCTCACAGGGGGTCAGTGCTCAGCCTCTGAGGTGCTCAACACAGCTTCCTTGGCCCCCTGGAGAGGTGATGTTGCTTTGGTGGATTTGTAGCGAGTTGGTGCTACCTCAACAGTGCTGCAGCAGGTCGAGTTGTTTCACAGAAATGTTGTATGTCTGAAAATGAGTTACCACACTGGCAACAACGAATCAACAGTAGGCAGAAAAACAACAAACTCATGAATTACAACAAATAGGGAGTCAATGCTTGACAGTTTCCATTGCACCCCAGTGTAGTCAACACCGCAAAAATACAAAAAAATTGTTTTACATTGCGGTTAAGTTTAATTTATTTGTGAACAAATATTGAAACATTTGGCCTTATTGCTATTTGTTATTATCAACCTTTATTTCACGTAGAAAATAAAATTGAGTATAAGAACCTCTTTTTTTACAAGCAGCAGTACACAGTTTATATAGCACTCACAACAAACACCATATTAAAAAAAATTAAAATATCACTCAATTAAAACATTTACAGATAAATGATTCCTTTTTACAAACATTAAGAGCAGCCTTGTAAACATGTAGTGCATTTTTAAGTTCATTCCAAAAAAATCTTCTGAGAATCTTCACCAGCGTTTTTAATTCAAGCTTTTCTGTAATTGGTTCCCTGAAGATGGAGCAGAAAACTGAAGAGATTTCTTTCCAATTTCAGTTTGGACTTTGAACCCGGAAAGTAAAAGTAAGGTGTAAATGAAGAGTTTACAATCCAATAGTGTGTAGCCTCTTTATTTAAACCTCATGATCAACAGTATCAAAAGCTTTTGATAAATATTAAAAAAAAGTGCTGCACAATGTTGCTTATTATCTAAGAACAGAGTTTCTGCGCGGTAGCATCTATTGATGCCGACTTTCTGTTTTAAGTTTAACTGTAAAATCTGTATAACCAATTATTTATACGGCAGGACTAGAGCCGACGTTGTTAGATTCTTTTGGTTCTGTCGTCCGATCTGCTGTCCGCATGCATGCTGTTGGAACCGCTTAATATGTTAACACTAACAAGTCAACCATGGGAGAATGTAGGTAACAGCTTTGGCTCCATTTTCTTCTCTCAGAGCTCACTCTTTCTGCCCACCTGTCTCCTCCTTCGTGTCCAATGTTTCCCCTTCCGTTCTACAAGGTGGGCAACCCGACCCGCTAACAAGACCCCTCTCCTCCATGAAGTTAACAGCATTTTGTAAATTATTAAATATTTGTATCGCAGATAAACGCACACTCCCACCAGAAGAGAGCATGCAGTTGTCTGCTGCTTTTGACAAGCATATCTGCTTTATTTAAATACACCCGATTTCTGACAATGGTTGCACAAAAACCGCCAACAAAGTGGGGAATTGTAAGCATCTACGATCTGCAGAGCCTGTTCTGTTGGGGGAAACATACAGCGGTCATCAGAGCAATAAGTGCTTATATGAGCCAACCTGTTATCCCAGACAGAACTTGTATCCCCTCGCACCGGGAGCGAGTTTGCCTAATACAAATACGAGGATTATCGCGTCTGCTTAAACTCGATTCATAAACATTAATGTTCGCCCAGGGCGCCAAACAGGATAGGACCACCCCAGATCTCAAATATAATAAAATAAACACTCAATAAAGTTACACTCAAAATTATTCTTAACTCTGGCAGATCTAGATTTAAAGAGGTTTTCATTCTATAGGAAGAAGGAAAGAAGAGAGGCCTTCATATTATAACCCTGTATAAAGACACAGGATAGACACAGAAACACAAAAGTAGAAAGAAAGATGGATAAGTAAGGGAAAAATGGAGAGGGACAGAAGCTGACTGCTCATACAGCAGTATTCTGAGATGGCAATGGAAAGTTAAGTGGAAGTAAAATCCCCCCCCCCGCAGCCAAAATTCTTAACACTACTGTCCATTTGTCTCTTGCTTGTTTTCTATCCGTCTTTTTTCTATCTGATGATATTTGTGTTTCACACTCTCTGTGTCTGTAGCAATATTTCCATCCAATTCTCATTCTAATTTTCTGTGCTCTTTTAAAATGTTAGAAGAAAGAAAATGCAAATCATACCTGTTCCCATTTACTGGTGTCTAGCAATTTAACCAGGCAACGGGAAGCATTATGTTGTCGTATGTTGATGATATGCTGTAACAAACAGGAAGTAGACGTTGCTAATGTAATGGAGCGAGGTTTTGATAAATGTGTTGCTATTTTCTTTTTTTTTTGATGGAGGAGACTAAGAAATGCTTGCCTCTTTTCCTCAGTCCACACGTACCTGTTGTTGCCATGTTTCCAAGTGTTTTGGGAACATTCAGGAAGACGCCGGTAGCAGAAACAGCTGATCAGTCATGTGAAGTAAATGTTCTCTACGTCAGAGCTTATTCGACAAATTATCCCATCTCCTCTTTAGTGCATTTATTGTTTTTCAAAGAAGTAAAAATCAAACCAAGCGGATGTAATGTTTTTTTGGGGGCGAAATTTAGGTTGTTAATTCCAATTCTGCGGCCTCCATCTGACTTTTCTAATGTGATATTTCAAAATACACATTAAAAAGGTTGATGGAAACATGACTTGTGTGTCTGTCTGTGTGAGAGGGAGTGCATTTCTCTGTCCATTTTTTCTCTCTCCGCTCTAGTTGTCTGTTTCTCTTCTCTCCGGATGGTCTCTCACCTTTCCTCGGCCATCTCACTCCCCACAGCAAGCTCTCTCTCACCCTTTCTCAATCTGACAATAATATTAAATGGTATCAGCTGATGAATGCTGAACTTGTACATATACAAGTTTCACCACTTTCATAAAAAATTGCAATGGATTTTTCATTTTGGAGCATGTTCACACTGCCATCTGTTATCTGCGTTACAGTTGACGTAAGTTAGTTGCTTGATGTTTTTCCTGCTGATTATTTAGTTTGAGTGTTTGCCATATTATCAATATTCTACTGGGAACATTGGCTTTTGAAATTTGAATGTCATTGCATTTTGTTTATATTCTTAAAAAACTCTTATTGCGTTAGTCTTCTGGGAATGAGTTTGGAATAGTTATGTGTTTGAGGTTTAGTCACGACAAAGTCACAGTTACACCGTCTTCTAGGTGAGATAAAGTTTATGTCAGGATGCAGTTTTTGCTAACTGCATCCTGGGCTAGTTCTGATACCTTCCTCCTCCCATACAGCCCCTTCTCCACTAACCCGCTGATCATTTACACCTGTTATGCCTAATCAAGCCCGGACTCAGTGCACCTGTCAACACTCCTACTTAAACCTCCCTCAGTCTGCTCTTCCCTGCCGGATCGACATCATGTTAGAGCAGCATATTTTTCATCATTAATTGAGGACAACAAAAATAATCCTAGATTTCTCTTCAGTATAGTTGCCAAACTTACACAGAGTCATAGCTCCGTTGATCCATCCATTCCCTTAGCTCTTAGCAGTAATGATTCTATGGGATTCTTCATAAATAAAATTGATTCCATTAAAAATAAAATAATTGGCATCCTCCCAAACATGATTACCTCGTCCTCAGTAAGTGAGGCAGCAGTGGATGAATCTTTAGAACCTGTGCTGTGTCTGAACTGTCTAGAAGCAGCTATCTGAGCTATCTAAAATTCTAGCTTCATCTAAACCTTCTACCTGTACCCAATCCCAACCAAGTTGTTTAAAGAGATATTCCCTCTGATCAGTGGCACTATTTTAGACATGATTAATCTATCCTTGGTAAATGGATATGTACCACATGTTTTTAAAGTAGCTGTTATTAAACCTTTACTTAAGAAACCTTCTCTTGATCAAGATGAGTTAGTAAACTACAGACCTATATCTAATCTTCTTTTCTTATCTAAAATTCTCGAGAAAGTAGTTGCTAATCAACTTTGTGAACATTTACAAAGCAATGACCTACTTGAGGAGTTTCAGTCAGGCTTCAGAGCTCATCATAGCACTGAAACAGCTCTGGTGAAGGTCACTAATGATATTCTCATGGCCTCAGATAATGGACTGGTGTCTGTTCTTGTCCTGTTAGATCTCAGTGCTGCATTTGATACAGTTGATCACAATATTCTACAAAGACTTGAACATACTGTAGGGATTAAGGCGTGTCATTTCAAAGCTGCTGTGCGCCAGCGGGGGCGGGGCCTGGCGCTCCACGCAGCACTAACGCACCTGGCCTTTGATTGACAAGATTGAGACCCCCCTTTAACTCCGCTCTCATTGGTTGTGCTGTCTTAAATCCCGCCTTCCCTCTTCCTGATTGGCTGTTTTCTATTACGTGTGTGCGTGCATGTGTGTACGTGCTTGGAGCACGTACGCACATGCACGTACGCAAAGCTGCTGAGTGCAGTTCTGATCAGAAGCAGCAGAGAGAGTTTTGAATTGTTGAACTTGAGAAATGTAAGTAACCAACGTTAATATCTCAAAATAGCATTTAATTCTGAAGTATTTTATCAACAAAAACCTAATCTCCTCTATAAAACTAAATATTCTGTGCCAGGCAGGAGTTCTGAAGACTGCTGGAAAGATGGAAAAGGAAAGACTGTAGGTCATAAAAATTCAGATTCTTAGCCACAGCCGTCTGAAAAAGGTGAGAGTGTCACTTTTACCATTATTTCGTTGTTATTGTTGCTTTCATTTATTTTCGACCATTTGAAGCAGTTCAGGAATAGCAGGTGTAATTTCTTTTGCACAAGATAACTAGATGCCACCTAAACATCTGCTACTCTTGTTTAGACCTTTGCGTAGTTATAATAGTATGATTAGGGTTCCACAAAATAATAGTGTTATTCATTTGACTATTTCTATTTCTAGAATTAGGATAAAGACAAATAAAACAAAGGAACACAATTTACATTGGTTTTATTGTTCATAGATTTCCACACTGTCCATTAATAAATTAGTATAAACCAGGGCCGGAGCTAGCAGATTCAGAGGGCAGAGAATTCCCAAAGTATCTAACATATTCTACCTCCTGCAATGGAAGGGAAAAATTGTTATGGGCTGGCTGATATACGGCAGGTCAAAAAAGGCCATATTCTGCAGTGCTTGCTGTTCTCTTATGAAGAAAAGATCATCTAGTGCACTAAATTCAATAGCTGGGATGAAAATATCCAGAATAAAATACAGAGATTTGTGTGTGTGGTGTGTTGGCGGCAGGTGTAGAGGGGGGGCCCAAAAAGACTGTGTTGTCCCGGGCCCTAGCAAAGCTGTCAGCTGGCCGGCCTGCAGGTGTATCTATTAGCAGGTTTACCACTTCCTGTAGGTTAACTAAGCCTGGTTTATCACTTCACCATGTTCTTAGTATACACCACATTTGCCTGCACTTGGTTGTGTGTTGGTTGCTTAGCACTGACCTTACTTGAAGAAGGAAAACTGAAAGCTTACAAAAGGGTTGTATTTTCTATCTAAACTTGGTCTAAATTTCTCCTGCACTTGGTTGTTTATATTATTTTAAGTTTCAAAGTTTACCAAAATCTAAAAAATGTCATTCAAACTGCATGTGCTTTGTTTTACTTTTTACTTATACTTTTCATTACATTACTTGAGTACATCTATTTTTACAGTAATTTTCATACTTACGTACCAGACATTTCAGATACTTTAAGACTTTTACTCAAGTAACATTTCAGTCAGTGACTTGGACTTTTACCAAAGTCATATTTTGGAGAGGTACTTATACTTTTACTTGACTCCGAGATTTCATTACTTTATACAACACTGCTCTAAAGTAGAATGGGAGGCAGATCCTTTAGCTATCAGGCTCCTCTCCTGTGGAACCAACTCCCAGTTTTGATCCGTGAGGCAGACACCCTGTCTACTTTTAAGACTAATCTTAAAACTTTCCTTTTTGACAAAGTTTATAGTTAGAGTGGCTCATGTTACCCTGAGCTACCTCTATAGTTATGCTGCTATAGGCTTAGGCTACTGGAGGACATTAGGGCCTATTTTTCTCACTCTACTGATTTCTACTGTTCTCCAGTTTTGCATTGCATTGAAATGATTGTTGTCATTTCAGCTTTTAACTTTTTGTTCTCTCTCTTTTTTTCTTCATAGAAGGTACACCTGGTCTGACGTTCTGTTAGCTGTGACATCATCCAGGGAGGACAGATCACCAGCTATTACCATCTAATGTAGAACGGATTACTGGATCAATGTTTGCTTCTGTGCTTTTTTGTCTCTCTTGTTGTGCCTCTGCTCTGTCTTCTCTAACCCCCAGTCGGTCGAGGCAGATGACCGTTCATACTGAGTCTGGTTCTGCTGGAGGTTTTTCCTTCCCGTTAATGGGGAGTTTTTCTTTCCCCTGTCGCTTCATGCTTGCTCAGTATGAGGGATTGCTGCAAAGCCATGTACAATGCAGACGACTCTCCATGTGGCTCTACGCTTCTCCAGGAGTGAATGCTGCTTGTCGGGACTTTGAAGCAATCAACTGGTTCCTTTATATAGGAAATTTTTGACCAATCTGTATAATATGATTGAATTTGACTTTGTAAAGTGCCTTGAGATGACATGTTTCATGAATTGGCGCTATATAAATAAAATTGAATTGAATTGAATTGTACCTCGTCCTTGCCTCGCCTTACACACACGTCTTCCTGCCCGCCTGTGCTCCCTGCGTTTGCCTGCCTGTGGTCACCCAAGCCTTCCTGCTCCAGCTCCGTTTAGCCTGCCAGCTCCTACCACATCTCCAACCAGCCCCAGTCTGGTACAGTCTCCGGTTCTCCATCCACTACTTATCTTCTTCAATAAAATCCTTAAAAGCGAAGCTCTGTGTGTGGCTGTGTGCGGGTTCATCAGAACGTTTTATGACAGTTTAGCCTGTCAGCCTGATAGAATTATTTGTTTCTAGTTAAGAACTCCTTCAGTTGTTCACTGACCAAGTGCTTCACACAATCTAGATATGGGTCTGTAATTGCTTAACTCCGCCCACATTGTTCACCCACTTTGAACAATGGCAAAACAAAAGCAGACTTCCAAATCAAGGGAACATCCCCGGTACCCAGGGAAAGGGTAAATAGATAAGTTAAAGGTACGCTAATAAAATCAACAGCTAACTTTAAGAAATAGGGTTCTATTTTACCAGGACCTGCTGATTGTTTTTAGGGTCTAAAAGCTTGATAGCACGTACTCTTCAGGTAAAGAAAAATGCTTGAAATGAAAGGGCTGTGACATCGTCGATTGACTATCTGGATAAACAACAGAAGAATTTCGGTAGAAGCACTAACAAAATTTAAAGAAGCTAAAGTAATGGAATGCCTATTAAAGAGACAAACAACCGACACAAAAAACCCTCATAGCACGAAAAGCACAAATAACACAAGACAACATGTATGCAGAAGGTAAACATTTGAGATCTGTCGCGTGTACGTAAGATTCATCAGTTTTATGAGCATCAGTTATGCGTGTGTGTATGGGCGAAAGAGTTTTTCTCAGTGAACACTCTCCAGAGGCCATTGGCCTTGATGTTATCAGCCGGCCCACAGTTCAGAGAAGCATCCTCAGGTGTCAGCGGGGGAGGGGGGTAGCCGGGGGGGCTTTTCTGAGCACTCCGCCATAACAATCCAGGAGTAGATAGGGAGGGAATCCAAATATGTTATTTGTTATGATGAGACAAGCTGCACTGCCTTTCCTGTCAGCTTTTAAGTCTTTTGCTGGCTCCACATAAATCAAATTTTCCAAATTATTAGGCTTTTTCGCGCTTCACTCCCAGATTTTATCCCATCTCCCCTTGAGTTCAACCACCAAAGTCAGTCTGCGTTCCAGCACAGCCAGCTTTTCGGCTTCGCTCCATTCACCTGCCAGGTTTGTCCGTTCACAGCCAGAGTGAGCGCGTCATGCAGCCGGCAGCCTGATCAAGGCCAAATGGCTCCGACATTCGCTGTATTTGCCGATACTTCAAAAATCCACAAAAAACAATAAGTAGAGATCCCAGTATCCTTAATCCAAAATTTCAAACGTCCAGGAATGACAAGGTCGAAAGACACACCGTTTTCCTCCAGGAATTTAGGGTGTATCTCACAAAATAAGTCAAATCAGGACCGGACGGGTCCCCCTTCCGTTGTCTACCCGTCGAAAAAAATTTATCAATAGTATTGAGAGACCAGCTTACCAGATCCATGTTTTTCAGAGTTCGGTTGATATGAAGAAAGTGCTCAGAAAGACAAGACATAGCAAAGCAAAGCAGGAGAGGGGGAGGGGGTAAAAGCTGAGGGGAAAGAAAAGAGATGACCGACCTCGGAGAGAGACAGAGAGAGACATAGAAGCAGATGAGCTACAACAGTAGAAGACCGCAGAAGGTGAGGCTCCTGTCAGCTAAGAACAGGAAACTGGGGCTACAATTCACACAGTATCAGTAAAATTAACTGTTTAAATGAATGCTCCCTGCTCCGAAGAGTCTTAGTTTCAGCTGCAATATTCAGATTGTCAGGTGATGATTAAAAAGACTACAAAAGGAACAACAACATGGCAGCAGTGATCCATCAAGGCTGTTGGTGGCGGTCTAATGGTATGAGGGATTTTCTTGGCACGCTTAGGGCACACTGCTGTGTGCAATACTGATGGCTAATTTCAGCAGGCCACGAAGCTCAAATCATCACTAAGTTGATAATTACAATCTGTCCGCTTTGCTCAAGTGGGCGTCTCAATCCAAGGTGCAACGAACGCAATGAAGCACCTGTGGGATTAGGTGGAAAGGGAGATTCCCTTCATGGATGTGCAGCCACCACATGTGCAGCAACTGAATGGTGCTGTCAAATCAATATGATCCAAAATCTCTGAGGAAATTTCTGAAACCTTGGTGAATCCAAGCCAAGACAATCCGGTTCTGGAGGAAAAAGGGGGTCCAACGGATGCTCGCGAGGTTTAACTCAAAAAGTGAAAATACCAAGTGTTACTGTATTTTGCCTCTTCAGTGAAAGATTTTACAAATGACTTTGTAACAAAAATGTCACCTGCTGTTTTTTTTTTTCAAAACAAGCCTTGAAAATCAAGCACTGTCACCTGCATCCTTAGACGCCATCAGTTATCACCCACAGAGGCAGTCTGTGGATGTGTAGATGTTCTGCCCATTAACAAACAAAATGATTTACTGCGGGGGGTGGTCATTAACTAGACCCAAATAGGAAGGAATCATAAACCAGAGGCCATTTAAAAGCTTTAGCAAATGTGTGTGTTGCTCCAGCACATATGGTTCATTATTAATGTATATGCATCCACGGAGAGAAGGGAATATGCAGACTGTACAGCGTACACTCTGTGTGTACGTTCTGTTTTTAATGCTTTGCCAATATTCTGATTCAAATCATGAGAGAGTATCTTAGAGCTTTCATCCGGTTCAGGCTGTCAAACAAATGGAAGCAAGGCGATTAATCTACTCAAAAGCAAAGAGAGTGAATTTGCCTTTGATAATATGTATTTTATCTGGAGGCTACTTCCAAGTACAATAAAAGAAAATATTTTTTTTGGCTTTAGATTTTCTTCTCAATCAGCATGTGGACGTCTATCGGTCTCTCGCTACCGCAGGTAATAATTTCTATTTAACTGTCTGCCTGCTGCGCTCACTAGGTTGTGAAAATCACTTTCTGTGGCAGTAATTGACAGGGTGATATACCACATAGTGATTAGACTGTTTGCTCTCACTAAACATGTCTGTGTGTCATGGGAAAAAAAACACACACACAAAGGCATTGCTGCAGAAATTTCCCACCTGTTGCATCTGTTCTGTTCCCTGCTGTCCTCTTCTGAAGTTACCTGTATAAATTCCTATTTGACATGCTTATCAATGTACTCAGTATTGGTCAAAGTGCTGGAAGGTTAAATGTATAGATGTAGTTGTATGTTGCTTCAGGGATAGGAGATCTGACTGAAATTTCTACACATCGACAGTCCTTAGTGGGAGCTGTAAACACTTGAGCTTTCCGATGTATGAATCCTGATGGCCTGAGACATTCTAATATGACATATTTTGTCTACCATTAGCCAGTATGTGTCTCTGTGTGATTAGTTAATGAAGTCAGTACGGTCTCAGATACATACATTTCTCTGAAATGCATGGTCACAGCATAATTGTGCCACTACTATGGAGAAGGTGTTTTCAAGATAGTTTTACATAGCAAAGAGTTTTGGATGTAGGCCAAAAAGTTCAAGTTTGGTCTCATCTGATTAGAGCATCTACTTCCAGATGTTTGTCTCCTAAAATGACCACTGAACCATAAATGCCAAATTTTTCCACTACACAACTATTATTTATGCTGACAACAGACTTTCCCATCTGACTGTGGATCTCTGCAACTCCTTGTGAGTTAGGCTGTTTTTATGGGAAGAATTCTGGGGCTAGAGCCAAAAACAAGAGGAAAAAGGTGCAGAGCAGGACGAACAGTGGGAACAAATGTCTTCCGGGAATGACAAACGTATTATCATTCACTGGTTATGTTTATTTCATGATAGGATTGAAATGTATTTGGATTAAAAAAAAAAAAACAATTGGATTGTACCGTTTGTATAGGCACACAATCAATTAATCCGATCATAATTTATATGTATATGCATCTGGCTTTATTCAGACTAGAACCACTCTGACATGGACAGTTATCCCCCTAAAAAAACCCACAGAAGAAGAGGAATTCCGTGTTTGTCAACAACAAAAAATAGCAAACATAGCAGTAGTGCACAAGTTTGTTTGTCCTCTGAGCGCCCAGGCTGGATTTACATGAGGTTCTAATTGTGGTTGGAATGTTACAGAATAAATGATAATTCTGAGCTCTTTCAATATTTTGAATAGAAAGGTTGTATCGGGAGCCCCAACAGTTTTGCTTCCTGATGTATGTCCACCACTCAACAACGCGGACGTTTACATCGGACGAACATGCGCACTCAGGTCAGTTTGCCCCATTTGGAATAACTTGATTCTGACAAGCATTTAAATGCATGTTGATCAGATTATCTATCAATAATGATGTTTATAAGAGGTACTACGAACAAAACAAAAGCTTTCCTGGCCATATTGGAGTCCTAACCTGTTTATTTATTTATTAATTTTCATTTTAGAATCCTGACTTCTCCGACTGTGTTAACTGGACCACTGTTTACTTGGGTTTACCAAATTCCCTGCTCCAAGTTTTGATTTTGGAGGCAAACAGAATGAACCATGTAGACAGCCGAGCCAGAACATGACAGTTTTATAACTTAACTCCGCTTTAAACTTGTGCAATTGTCACATGGAATCATCACAAAAAAGTTTGAGAGGTTATAAATACTTTTTCTTTGACTTGGCTAAATGTTTTTGTTGTATTATATTCTAGATGTGATAAACAAGCAGTCAGGCATACAAAGCTTGGAGCACTCTCAATTCATACACTATTAAAACCACTGATGTGCAGCAGTGATTCAGGCTGTCAGCAGGTACCACCTGTTAGAAAACCGACGAGGAACATAGGCTGCAGGCAGTGCGTGTGCACACACACACACACACACACACACACACACACACACACACACACACACACTAACACACACTCTAACCCTGCTTAATAGTCATACATGTATCCACAATGGGGTGAACATGATTGACACTTAGTGACAGCTCCTGTCATTCCTGTTATGAGAAACGAAAATCAACCTGTGTGTATAATGTTTGAAGATGTCTTCTAATAATGAGCCTTTTTTCTAGCAGAAAAACATGGCTATAAGGGATTTCACCTGTTTTAGAAAAGTGTAAATGTAGCCAAGATCAATACAACTAATTCACTAATTTGCTAATATTGTGACACAGTTTTTACTTCTTGCAAAAAAGCAGTTGAGTCAGTCAGTATATTAGACAAACAACCGGCCACTTTTTAACTGATGATAAGCATTGTTCACCTAAACTAACAAAACATGCGTCAGACTTGATTTAGACTCTGGCTCGAAAGATTCAGGACTTAACCTGTTCTCATGCTCTGCAAGTTCTGTCTTATGCAATCAGGAGACCTTACCAGCAAAAACACGTCCAGATGTTGAATAAACTACGTGATTTTAAAGGTATTAACCCATTTCAGCTTTTTTTAACATTGGCGCATCTTTTTCATTTCTTTCACAGCTCTAGTGGCTTGCATTTTAACACAGTAGTCTGACAGGAAGGGGGGGGGGGTGGAAGAGAGGGAGAGACATGCGACAAAGGACCACGGATCGGAGTTGAACCTGGGTCGACCGCATCGAGGACTAAGGCCTCCGTACATGGGTCGCACTACCCACTGCGTCACCAGCACGCCCCATCTTTTTCATTTCTTAAGGGTAAAATACACAGTGCCAGTTTTCAAAATACAACAATTCAGAACGGTTTTTGGATGCTAAATTAATTTAATAAATTGTATAAAGATACGATTAAATCTTTGTGTGTTAAATTAGTCTTAAGGGTAAAACTGTGTTAATAGCAAACTTGGTTTTAGTTTGAAGTTACAAACAGATATCCAGACCTTCTCCATCAGGATATTTCGGTAGGCAGCAGAATCCATTTATCACAGCAAGTCTTCCAGGTCCTGCAGCAGCAAACGAGCCCCAGACCATTATGCTACCACCACCAGATTTGACTGTTGCTATGATGTTCTTTTCCTGAGATGCGGTGTTACTTTTATACTAGATCCACATACGGTACACACACATTCTGAAAAGTTCAACTTTTGTCTCGTCAGTCCACAAAATATTTTCTCAAAAATCTTTGGGATCATCAAGATGTGTTCAGGAAAATCTAAGACGAGCCTTAATGTTTTTGCTCAGCAGCGGTTTTCCTCCAGTCTCTTTCTGATGGCGGAGGCATGAACTCTAACCTTAAATGAGGGAAGTGAAGTCTGCAGTTCTTTGGGTGTTGTTGTGGGGTCTATTGTGACCTCTTGGATCAGTCATTGCTGCACTGTTGGAGTAATTTTGGTTGGTTGGCCACTCCTGAGAAGGTTTTCCACTGTTTTCTCCATCTGTGAATAATGACTCTCACTATGGTTCACTGGATTCCGAAAACTTTAGAAATGGCTTTGTAGCCCTTTCCAGGTTGGCAGATCTGTTACTTTCTTTCTCATTTGTTCCTAAATCTCTTTGTATCTCAGCATGATGTCTAGCTTTTGCGAATCTTTTGGTCCTATTGAAGGGATTATTGACGTGTTTTCTTGATTGACAACAGGTGTGACAGTAATCAGGCCTGGGTTATTATTTTATTTTATTTTATTATTTTCTGCCTAATAATGAAAACCATTTAAAAACTGCATTTTTCATTTACTTGTGCTGTCTTTGACTAATATTTAAATTTGTTTTTGATGGTCTGAAACAGCCCCCTCGCAACCCCATCAGGGACAAGCATGTCGGAATATGGATGGATGGTCTGAAATACTTGAAGGGGCCTCATCAAGTATTTTAACCATAAAGATAGAGGTACATACAAAAAAACATGTATTCATCTTCAGATAAAGCGATATATGCCAGGTGTTCATCCTGATACTAGTCACTTAGTCCTTTTTGAGCCTGAAAATAACTTTGCACTGTGCATGATCAGCATACATAGACATTGTTGTGCCATCTGCCACCAGTACCATGGAATTACCAGAAAGCAAGATTGTGAGATACAATATCACGGATCACAGGTGTTCAACTCACTACGTGTCATAAATTATGTATTCTAGGGATTTTCCCTTCAGGATGTCAGTTAAGTGAGATTAGTAAAAAAAAAAAATTTATAGCCTGTTAAAATCAAATTAATTAGAGCAAGATCCTGGAAATCTATGGTCAAACCATACCTGAAAACCTGGCTACCTGAATTAAGTAATTATCTAGCTCTAGAGAAATTTATTTTTATGATCAAGAGTGAATATTATTTTTTCAAAAAGATGTGGGAAAGTGTTCTGCTGTTTTTAAAACTTTGGAAAACATGTAGTGATGAGTGAACATATTCAAGTTCTTCTTCTATCGCTGAGCTAATTCTGGCAACTACTGTATATACAAAACTATAGATTTTGACTGTGACTATCTATATGACAATGTCACACATGAACACTTTGCTGTGGCCTAAGAAGACCTGTTTATTATTGTAATCATTTCATCTGATACTTCTTGGATTCCTGTTTAGTTCTCCTGGCTTAAATCTCAGCATGCTACGTCGATACAGTGGAGTTAAAGTATACCATCTCATTGCAACCTTCATAGTTGTTCTGTACCTTGAAAGTTTAAACTGTTGTGTATTTATTTATTGAATTTTTTTCTCTATCCTTCTTAAAGCCCCAGTGTGTAAGATATTCACACTGGCGCATCATCTAGTTGTGCGCTAAATGAATTACAAATGACCCCGCCGTTAAGCGCGTAACAACTTCTACAGAAGCCGTGGAGTATCATAAATGTTACAATGTAAACACGTCCTCCATGTTTAGCTGCTGCTAATACACTCAACAAAAATATAAACACTCCCTCAAATCGTGCGACATCTGTGGCATTGTGCTGTGTGATAAAACTGCACCTTTCAGAGTGGCCATTTATTGTGGGCAGTCTAAGGCACACCTGTGCACTAATCATGGTCTCTAATCAGCATCTTGATATGGCACACCTGTGAGGTGTGATGGATTATCTCAGCAAAGGAGAAGTGCTCACTATCACAGATTTAGACTGGTTTGTGAACAATATTTGAGGGAAATGGTAATATTGTGTATGTGGAAAAAGTTTTAGATCTTTGAGTGCATCTCATAAAAAATGGGAGCAAAACCAAAAGTGTTGCGTTTATGTTTTTGTTGAGTGTAGCTAATAGCTACGGTCATCGTGTGGAATGGTTTTTCACAAACGAGAGTCGGTCCGAGACGTCTCTGCCTGCCGGGAGGACAGAGGAGCTACTATACTACACTGCCCAGTTTCTAACATAACGGCAAAAGTAAACTTCACCGTTATATTGAATCAACTTACCTGCTGTCCAGCAGAAAGCCTGCAATCTCCATCTCTGTTTTAAATCACTGCTTCCACATGAATTATCTCCATCTGGTAATAATAGCTGCACCGATATGGACTATAGTTTTCTCCGGTTATTACTTCTTTTTTTTTTCTTGGTTACTTTCGCTGGATAGTCCATCATTTCAACAGAAAACGGCAAAGAGAATGAACAGTCGCCTTTGCTTGTTTTATACACCTCCACCACCGACAGCACCTCTTCATATAGAAGACAAAAAGGGAAAACACGTGTGGCAGACAAGTTTGGCGCTTCTCGGGTACTGAAATCAGAAGTAGCGAGGCAACATGGCGCCTCCCAGTGGGTGCACCAACATCTATGTATTTATTAACAACTAATTCTAAGTTATGAGAAAGGTTTAATTTTTGATTTGATGGTGTTAGACTTTGCCAGAATATGTGTTTATAAATGTAACACTTGACTTTTGTTAATTAAAAGACATATTAGTTACACACTGTCCCTTTGATGTGTAGCTGTTGTTCTTTACTTTGTCACATCCTATACTGTTTAAAGTAAATAGGAAAAGCAATAAACAGATTTTTGGGAAAAAAAGAAATCAAGATTGCAAGATTGATGCAGCTTCTCTAAAAACCAGTAGACCGTCCTGCATTGCTTCACAGTAAAGTCACAGTTCAGCATGGCCGAAAACCAACCTGATCTACAGGGTTAGGGTTACTTAAACTATTTTGTGCATTCTTCCTGAAGGCCATTGGTGAGGTTAGCCACAGATGCTGGGCAAGTAGGAGTGGGTATCATACTGCTCAAATTTATCCCAAATTGAGCTCAGGACTCCATTAAGTTCCTTCATACCAAACTCACTCATCCATGTCCTTATTTACCTTCCTTTGTGCAATGGTGTAAAATCATGTTGGAGCATGAGATTCCAGTAAGATCATGGCAAACTTTTCTCACAAGGTCAGAACAATTAAATTTTCCAAATTGTCTTTGTATGCTGATGTATTTAGTGTTCACTGGAACCAAGGGGCTCCTGAAAAACCATGAAGAAAATAAGGAATAAATTCGAGGGGTGAGCCAATATTTTTGGGAATTTAGTTTTATAGTTTTTATGTACATAAGATTGTATTTACAGCTGGAAAGTCCAGTGGTCCACTTTTTTGGATCAGACCAAACCAGATTTATATTATTATTATTATTATGATTATTATTATTTTTGTGTGATTGGTGCGGTTTGCTTTCACATTGTACATTTTTCAAGTGAACTACAGTATAACGTGTAATAGACCCGTGTGTGACAATCATTGCTCCCATTGGACATGAATGACTAGGGGGGGGGGGGGGGGGTGTAGCACAGACCCAAAAATGTATAAAAACAAATATGGAAGTCCTGCATGCTGCATTGGTGTTGTGCACATTTGTGCTTTTATTAAAGCTGCGGTATAATTTTCAGTGTCAAGAGTAGCTAATTTAATGCAGGTTTCATGATGTTATATTTCTTATGTTAGAGTGGTGGCAGCGAATGCTTGTCACCTGTCTCTGACAGAGACTTAGAGCTCTTTGGCTGGTTATTTTCTTTTAGTACTTTATAATTGTTATTCATAGCCAAACCAAACCCATTGCCCAATAAATAAATAAACCTTGAGAACATTTGAAGTGAACGTTTCAATTGTTTCATAGCAGAAACTTCCAACAAGTTTTCAGTGCACACATAACAAGCTGAAGCCCTGTTGTCTGGACAACACCGAGGAAGACTTTCTCTGCCATGCAACTTGTCATTCACTCTGCTGCTCACTGCCGCTGGTTATGTTTGAACAAGGTAATTGGTTGAGATTGATTTTTTTTTTTTTATCCGCTTGGAGATCCACACACGTTTTCACAGACGGGTCCAATCTGGATTTAAAACAGATATTTGATTGGGATACATGAGGTATTGGAGATCAAGTCGTTTTTTAGAGCACATACTCATACTAGAGTGGTGCTGTTTGTTGTTGGCTTGCTGGGGTTGTCATTTTGGAAATCTTTTATTTTGCAGCGGTCAATAACCACAGACAGCTTTTCAATTACAAGCCTGCTTTCTCGTACAGTGTATCAAGAAAGTGTTGTGAAAACATGAATTAAATGTCATTGTAATAGTTATTTCTGGGTAAGTAATGCAATGTGAACATCAGCATAACTCTGGCTGATATATATGTGATATCGTAGCTTTTTTATCTGCCTGCTTTATGAGAGATGGGGATTTTGAGGGATGCTAAATGTTTTCTGCATACATTTTACAGCGAGGTAATACAATTTTAAAGCCTACATTTACAATTTAGTAGGTTTCCTTATTCTTAGCTTTGCATCTACTGCTCACCCAAAAGGCTCCTGCTTGTTGTGAAGATGCTCTAGTCTCTCTCAGAGCTTCATACTCAGATTTGATACCATTTTCTCTCATGTTGTTTGAGTCCTTCTACTTGCACTCAAACTCCTTACCTGCACAGATGCCACCTGCTCACTCCGGTCTGGTCCGTCTGATTGCAGAATGTTTGCTCTCGCTTGGACCAAAGTGGTAAACCTGCCTAGTAACAGCTCCAGCCAATAGAATGATTGTGTGACTCTAACATTACTACCTGGGGGCACGATACCTTTAACAGCATTCACCCCCAGATGATGAAAATAGAAAACTTATGTTTAGACAGCTCATTGAAGCCCATTGAAACAGACAGGGTCGTTTTTGCACATTGGTAGAGGTAAGCTTTACTTAGTTATTTAGATTTTACACTGTCTCTTTGCGTTTTAAGCTCTGTTTTTTTTATCTATGTTGAGACATACATAATAATCAATGTTTAAACTCACTTGGGGGATTAGATAATTGCTCTTGATGAATTATCTTTTAAACTTAGAGTTGCTTAGGATCACATTTTTTTTTAGCTTGAAGTGTATATGTAAATTTAATAGAAGTAATTTTTTGGGGGGGATTTTTCACAGCTCTAGTGGCTTGCTTTTCATGAAAGTAGGCTGACAGGAAGGGGGGTGAGACATGCAGCAAAGGACCATGGGTCAGATTCGAACCCAGGTTGACTCCGTCGAAGACTAAGGCCTCCGTATATGGGTCGTGCTACCTGCTGCGCCACGAGCGCACCACTAATAGAAGTAATTTGCTAATATTCCAGAGTGACGATCTGTCCAGGATATACCCTGCGTCTTGCCCCATGACCACTGGAGATAGGTGTCATTCTCCCACCACCCAGCAAGGAATGAGCAGGTATAGCCAACGGATGAATTTGCTCATCACTAGCTCTTACAGTCCTTTGGTGTTGAAAGGGACTTTGAAGATGAAATCTGAGAAGCATTGAATTGCTAATTTCAGTACACTGAGTTGGTCCTTTTTTATTTGGAAGAACACGCATCTTTCAGACCAATGCACAGATATGGATTTGACAGTGATATACCAAAATAAAGTGACAAGGCAAATCTTCTTCCAGAAGACTCTTTAGCTCTATTACTCTTATGACAGGAACACTCAAACTGATGACTGGTGCCGTTCCTTGTTTTTTTTATAAGATTTCTGCTCCAAAAAATATATGTTGGCAGGATTTACAGACCCTGTCGTCTTTACTTGTCCACTGGAGTCTGCTAGGGGCCTCCATGGCCATCCACATGCAGCCTAGTCTTTAGTGTCCTTGATGCCTGGGTGTTTCACCAAGGATAGTAATAACTTCAGCCAGAGGATGGCACCACACATGTAGCAGAAGGAAAAAACAATGCTCAGATCATGAGGAGAAGAAAAACAGCACCAACAATGCTGGTTTTACAGAAATACATTGAGGAGAGATCTGCTGTTGCCTACTGTGTATAATTCCCCTCTTAGCACAAAAAGACAAAAACTCCATAGTTAGTCTGATGAAAAATCTCTTTGTCTTTTGTTTTGTTTTTTTTGTTTTTTGTTCTCTTCTTGTGAGTAGACTTTGCATAAACCAGGGAGTAGTTGCCCCCTTGGAGACCATAGAGACAAATGGATGCCTTCGAGGGCAACAGCTGTAGCTGCTATGATAGATCAAAAATACTTTCCAGAGCTGAAAATTATGTCTCTAAAATAATCTTTAAACCTAACCTTGGCGTACAGTGGTAGATTACTCCTCAACCTTGGATGTTGTAGGATTTCTCTTGTTTTTTTTAACTAACCTTTGGAGCAAATTTAATGTTCAGGGAGTAGCCTAAATAAACTCTATTCTGCTTCCGTTTAGTCAGACAGTTGAGAGGCCAGCCTTTTGATCTCTCGGTTCAGTAGCTGAGAAGGATTTAAAGTTGCCGCCTGAGGTTTGTCAACTTTTTGAAGACAACCCATGCCCATAATTTAATTTGGCTCTCAGAATGCAGCAGGGGAATGGAGAGGTAGGATTTGTATTTTAGTTATCTCCAATTTCTCCCAATACATACGTTTCATTCCAGCTTTCACACTCCTCTAGATCTCTGTTCTCTAGTTTCCTTTCTAGTTACTGTCTCTTTCCTTCTGCTTTTTTCTCTTCTCTTGTTTCTTTTACTTAACTCTTGATCACATTCCAGTGTCCTCCATCTGTCTCTTAGTAACATTGTCCTTCTTTGTATTAATCTTTCCTTAACAGTGTTTGGTTAAAGCATTTTCTTCTTATCCTGACCACAGTTTTTATTTCTTTTGTTCATTTATTTCACACTCGGAGGCAGAAATAACAAATAGTACTGCACAAACTGCTTTGTTTACACAACAGCGATTAGTAATTAACTTTGTTATCATATCCAAATAAGAAAATGCATTTTGAATATATTGTGCCTTTCATTTAAAGCTGATTGTTGTGGTTTTCTTGCCTTTCATTGATATGGAGCCTACCATGATGTCCAGGGCTACGTTCACACTGCAGGGAAATGCAACCCAAATCCGATCTTTTTGCCCATATGCGACCTATATCTGTCTTTTTCACGGCAGCGTGAATGGGCCAATTCCGATCTTTTCACCCCCCCCAAAAAAACCCGATCTGTGCCACTTCCATATGTGGTACTAATTCGGATACTTATCGGATTTTTTTCAAAGCGTCAGCAGTCTGAACGGTCATGTCGCATTTTATCCATCTTTCACCTCACTCTGCTGGCTCTCACTACACATCCACACACAGTAGTAGCAGTTAGCGCTTCATAGAAGACCATTGTTTATAGCTGTGCTGCTTTCTTCTTAACTTATTTCATCTCACTATGATGAGGCCGTAATATCATCGGCTCCCATTGCTCAACAGCTTTTTAATAATGAGAGATGCTGAGCGGTATTCGTTGTTTTTTTCTTTTCAAGTTTTTTTTTTTTAACAAAACTTTATTGAACACTTCTAGAAGTAACATTACATTACATTACATTCACCATTACTTCTGCAAACAGTGCACTGCTCTGTGATGCCTCCTTCTGTTATCTGGGCATGCGGGTCGCTTTGCGGTCTTGAACCGTTCAGACAGAAGTCTGATGGCGGTCACATTTAATAGTAGTATGAACGGCCACCTCAAAAAAATCTGATTTCAGCAAAAAATGGGAATTGAGCATCCAGACCTGCGGTGTGAACGTAGCCAAAAAGCAAAATAGAAAGGGAAATGGTGACCTTTGCAGTGTTGGGGAGTAACGGATTACATGTAACGACGTTACGTAATTTAATTACAAAAAAAGAGTAACTGTAATTTGTTACAGTTACAATGAGAAAATATGTAATTCAGTTACAGTTACTTCCGAAAATACTAAGAATTACAAATTTAGTTACATTTTTTTACAAATTTAGTTACATTTTTTAAAAAATATAAAGAACATTTTTGGCAAGGAGTTGCCGAAAAATCCATCCTCCTTGTTTTAAACTTAAAAATCGTCACAGACACACACTTGTGGACATCCTGTGATTGCCTGTCTGCAGTTCCCTTTCAGCTTAGTGCTTTTTTAAGGTTCACATTCAGTTCTCATAAATTAAATGTTGAACATGGGTCAATACTCATTAAAACCTTAAAGTAATCAAAAGTAATTAGTTACATTACTTTTTAAAAGTAATCGAAAAAGTTACACTACAATTACATTTTAAACAAAATAACTTGTAACTGTAACGGATTACATTTTTAAAGTAACTTACCCAACACTGCCTAGTTGTTAGAGCAGGGATTTTGCATCCTAGGAAGGCTACAATTCCTCAGGTCAAATCCGACAGACCCCCACTCTGGGTTCCTGAGTAAGACCCTCAGGCCCCGAATGCTCCCTGGATGCTGCACAGTTGGCAGCCCACTGCTTCCTGAGAGATGGGTTTAATACAGAGGACATGTTTCATTGAAATATACAAGGATAACTAAAGATGATTATTATTAAAAATAGAGGTCATGAAGTTCTGTGCAGAAAGTGAAGAAATGGTCCAAACCACTTTCCATCAGCAGTGGTGTATTTTAGGGGAGGTATCAAAAGGGTTCAGGGACCATCTATACTAATTCATTTATTTCTACAAGTTTTAATCATGATAACTGTTTTGCACAAGATTTATTAGGAATCCTACATGTCTGGGTCATTGCAACAATCACATTAAATAAATATAGGTTTGTATAATTTAGTGGGAATTTGTCTCCTTGCTTTGATGAGGAATCTTTAGACAGTTTGGGAGAGACTGATGTCAATTTAATTAGAGTCATCATGTGTAAGTAAGGAAGTACATTTTATTTATGTGCTCTTTCTTATGTAATTTTACTTGTTTAGTAGTCGAATAGAGTGAAATGAGATTTTATGCTATTCCAATGCCCGTCTAAAAAGATAATACTTTGGCTGCTTCTCAAATAGATAAATTGACTCCACAGGATGTAAATGGAAGGGTAAAATGTTCCTAAACAAAGGAGGCTCGGTCTTGTTTAATTACTGAATCTTAATCTGGAGACAGATGATGTGTCATATGTTTACTCGGGTGTTATGTGTGCAAAAGTAAAATGCTACCAGAAATCTGGGGGACCTGTAACACAAATAAGGGCCTCCCTTTCTTCCTCATTCAACTGGAGAAACAATGAGTGCTGGAGTTTTTTAAAAAAAATCTTATTTTTCTGATACTTTTTGATCCAGTGAGTATTGAAACCTTGTTATGGCCAGAGGCTATTCTTGATTGCAACTTCATGATTTGCTGGACCAACTGTGCCGTCACCTGTCTGGAATCGGTTGGCCTTTCCTTTCCTGTCTCCTCCCATTGGACATCTTGCTGAAGCCTGATTGGACTGTTCATCTACGGCTCCTCCAATCATAGAAGAGCTCCGACCATTTAAACTTCGCTCACCTGGCGATCAGGGCAGCTGCTTAATTCTACATTGTTCAGGATACAAAAACATAATACAGGGAAATCTAGCAATTGTGGTGAAGAGAAAACAATAGAGCACATCATACTGCGTTGTCAAAGATATGAACAAGAAAGGAGATTGATGAAGAGAGAATTTGAGAAAATGAAAGAAAAATGTAATCTGATGGATACATTGCGAAGAAGTCTATGTTTAATATATATATATTGCCAGGATCTCTGAGCTGTGGACTAGTTTTAGTTAATTAGACTCACATGTTGATGATTATCCCCAGCATGTATTTAAGTTCCCATGGTTTGTTTCCCTGTTGTCGGGTCATCCTGTTACTCCCTGTTTCTCCTGCGTTCCTGTCACTCCTGCGTTGTCCTGTGTTCTGCGTTTCGCTCCTGCGTTCACGCCTGCATCCTGTAAGTCTCTTTTTGAGTAAAGTCTCCCTTTTTCACCACGCTTCTGCCTCCGCCTCGTTGCTGCCTAGGTCCTCGTCACCACCACAACAGGACATATATATTGTTAGAGATTATGAGATTACAGAGACTGGACTACAAAGTCGGTTACCATGGAAATTACAGATAAACGGACTCTGGAGTCATTCTTTCCAATCCATACATGGATTGGAAAGAATGACTGTTTAGGGGAAAATGTGTCAGCAAGGACACGTCTGCATTATAGCATGATCTTCTCCACCAATGTGATGAACGGAACACTGATATAATACTGGGCACGCCCCTGAATGGGTGGACACAATGGGTCCTATTTAATGTCTGTGGGAGGAATGAACAGGACTCTCTCTCTGGCACCTGTTGTGTTGCTGTGCATGAGAGTCCAGTACTGAAGCTGTAAACATCCCTCTGCACTTTAGATTAAATATGGTAAAATATAGTTATGGTTTCATGAGTCTTTTTATTACTACAGACGTCTACAATAGAAACACCACATTAATCAGAAAATAGCCACAAGAGGAAGCATACAGGCTCCTTTTCATACCTCCTTCCTTACAGACTGCACAATTCCGTAGCACCTATCATGGCGATCGCTGGCGAACTTCCGCTTTGGCTAAAGATTGTCTACTCAATAAGGTATTCAGATGGAGCCCTTCTCTCTTTTATAAGTCCTTGTCAGTGGACCTTGTGAAATATGTCAATCAATTGATTAGTCCTGTGACTAAGTGTGACTAGATAACTTATCAATGAAAAGAGTAACACCACTCAACCCTGGAGGTGAAAGGTTCAGAGAACAGAGAACATCTTGTGACCATTATGTTGGGTGCACAAACAACACGGAGTGAAATGCTCCAATACACAAAGCATTCTCTTCCTCTTTCCTGTTTTATGTTTTTAGTTTCCTGGTGAAAAAAAATATGAACATTTTTTATTATTTGGCAGATCCCACAAACTTCTTTACAGTCAGAAAATACAAAAAAGACTGGGTTCTTTTGGGGAAAAAAAACAATGTTGCAAGACATATTCAGACTCCCCATTTGAGTTTGTTTGAAGGACCATGAAGTCGTTTGAAGTCTCTCAAGTTGATTCTTTAGCTTCTCATGGGCCCTTTATCTCAGAACAGCTGGATTTTAAAGAATATTTCTTCTCTTAAATTAGATATGTTCTGGGGCTCATGTGTCCCTTTTACTGAAAAGGCCTGAGGGTAGGTTTGGCAATGAGAAAACACATTTTAATGGGACTGTTCTTCAGTGTTTATGTAAAATTTTCAAAGGTTGTTAAATGGAAAATTTCAAAAGATTTGAGAAAAGCATACAGGCTATGTTAAGATGTCCTAAATATTTCACATCATCGTAGTTTTGCTTCCCTTCTGTTGATTGTCACATGTGGCTGTGTGCTGAACACCTATGGTGAAACTTTTTTTAGAAATAATATTACTCGTTACGCTCTTAAAGCCAGTTAATTGGCTTCCTCGTTCTTTAAATTACAATTCCCTGACACTTTGCGAACCTTAGTCATGTTTGTAGAGGAAAATTACCAGTCACAAAATGAATCTGTATGTAATTAAAACTTCAAACCTATTCCAGATGACTCCTCTGACTGTCCCATTAATGTTCATTTGTTACCAATGAGAAAACCAACCAAGGCTTTCACAGGTCCCCAAACTGTTCCTAGTGGCCCACGGTTTTCATGTTTTAGATGTTTTATTTTATTTTATTTGCTGTTAGAAATCATTATATTATAATTGATTTACTGTCTCAGCATGCCATCAGAAACTACAAAAGTCTTAATGACCCATTAAGTAAAATCAGGCTTATTCAGACATACAGCTAGAACATGCTGGGCAGGGATGATGACCATTGCTTTTAAACAAAATAAATGATTGGCTCTATAATAAAATGCTTTCAACAACTAAAAAATTAACATTCTAACCAAAAACAACTATGACAAATATTGCTATAACTATCTGTTACAAGGCAGCAATTACAATTTAACTTATTGTTATTCTATATTTGGTTTGGAGTGGGACCTCTTTAGCATTTCTTTTATGATCACATTAATTGGGAAGAACAGGTTTTTGCCATCTTAGTATTGTCTTCACAGAAATTGCCTTCTGGTATGGATCTTCCAGTTCAATAATTAAGTAAAAGTTCTGTGAGATGCTTTCTTGGCATTTATACTGAGAGATGTGGATGGAACTCCAGATTACATGGCCAACGGCAATATTGGCACTTCGTTCTCTTGTACTGTCTTATACTGTCCCCTGTCCTCTTCGTTCTCTCTCTTTGTGTATTTTTGTGTGTTCATTAGCCCGCTGCCACCATTCTGTGATCACAATTACTAGAGAGGATTTCCTACACACCCAACACTGGAACAGTCAGAACCCCCTAGCACTTCACCTGCTCAAAATAGTGGAGATGAACGTGGACTTTTAAAGAACATCCCCTACACTGCACCCCCCTTGTAGATTAGGGAAATTGGTTAGCCAGAAGCCCATGTTTAGAAGCTCCACAGCAAATATTGTGATGTAATTGTTCAAAAGAAACAATAACGAACAGATACAACTGTAAGTCCTGAAAACTATGACCCATCCAGAATATAAAGATGTCTATGCTGTAACATTCACAGCTTTGCTGTGGTTCTGTTTCTCTACTGCTGACTGCAACGTCACTTCCTGCTGCCTGTGCTGCTCTAGCAATTACCCCTGATTGTTTGCACCTGTGACTGCACTAATTACTGGCCACACCTGGTAGGACCATACCTGGCTCCTCCAGTGTGCAGGCACCAGGTTCTTGAAAGCCATCCGTGTAAGTAGACACAGCAGTGGTCTTTGACTGCCTTCCTGTGTGTGACTCAGACTTTTTTATGGATTCCTGCCTGTTTGCCTTGCCCCTGTCAGAGTGTCTCGTTGGCCCTCTGGTTCTGGACATCGAACCATTGCAAGTACCTCTGACCTAGTCTTTCTGTCTGATCCCCTGGTTGCGTGTGTGTGTGTGTGTGTGTGTGTGTGTGTGTGTGTGTGTGTGTGTGTGTGTGTGTGTGTGTGTGTGTGTGTGTTTTGGTGTTTTGCTGGATAAAGACCTTGGACCGTCTCTGGCTTCCCACTCTCTCACCCTCTGGTACCTCAGCCTGTCTCATATCACCTGTGCATGACATTGGACTGTTCCCTGAATTTCCCCAGCTTAGTTACATGGCTCTCTAACACATGGCATCAAAGAGTGCCATCTGCAAGCCTCCTGGACCTACTTCTTGGATTCTGTGTCACAACCCGTATTCAAGAATGGTTAGTGGCTTCTATTCTATGAACACAATTAAGCACTCTGTATCATGCAGCCACTAATCTGTCCTCTCTCCTTTGTTATTCCTGAGCATTTTCCAGCCAGTTTACTGTCTCTGTACACCTGTTGCTTAAATACATTTATAAAACTGCTTTTTGGATCTCTGAAAGTTATCGAGACCTACCTTTGGTGCATTATATTTGAGCATGATTGATGGAGATCATTCACTCTTCCTGATACATGTGCACTCAGCTCTGAGGATAACTATCTTGGCATGACACCTGACCATATCCCCAACACTGGGGCTGCTCCTGAGCCTTAGGAAGTGAATGATTGTAGATCTACTGAAAGGTCAGGGTCACATGTTTAAATTAAAAAATATGTAATTATTCCCAAAGGAAAACTTAACTTTCATAGTACGCACATCCCTTCAAAGAGTTGTAGATATCGACGACTATCGGCAGGAAGGATCTTCTCTAATGGTCTGTCTTGGGGCTCTGAAGATGACTCTGTTCTTAAATGACAGTCTGAGGATGCTCATGGTTCTGCATAATGTTTTATTTTATGAAGAATCCCTGCTTGCACATTGGCCGTTTCTCAATTCACGAGAACGCGAGTACGGACTCGCGTTCTCGTCAAGACCGGTCTTGGTGAGAACACAGGAAGATCGGACTTGACAAGAACGCGAGCACGCAGCACGTATGGTGTATTGGACCAGAAGCGTACTTGTGACGTCATGAGACGCACAGTTCTTTAGCATTTCTTTAACATTCAAAAGTATTTATATACTACACCACAATAAATCTTATTGACAAATTTTTTTAAAACAACATTTTTAATTTCTAAAAAGCCTAAAAATTATCTTGCCGCGGTGCATTCTGGGAAAGCGGTCAGTCTGAAGAACGCACAAGTCTGCTCTGATGCATGCTCGATAAAGAGGGCGGGGCGAGAACAACATCCGGGGAATTCGGCGCGTTCTCGATTTGGCGTTCTCGGTATTGGAATAGTGCTCGGGCTGAGGCTGATGACGTGTCACGAGCACACGAGCACACGAGAACGCTCAAGAACGCATATTGAGAAACGGCCATTATCTCCAGCGGTTCTACAAGGGTCCCCCAAACAGAGGCAGCCTTCTTTCTGAGCTTTAAGTCTCTTGGTCTGATGCTGCTACCCCAGGAGATGCTAGCAGAGGAGATCACGCCTTCCATAACAGACAAAGAGAAGATCTGCAACATCTTGCTGAAGATTGCTCAAGAAGTGCAAGCTGTTCTGCGACTTCTTGAAGAGAGCTTCACTGTTTTATCTCCAGTCTGTTGAACACAAACGGACACTTTATCCTCCACCGCCAACTCAGTGGACTGCTTTTTGACATGGTGTGGAAACAATCATCTCATCTAGATCACAAGGTGATTGTAGATTTCAGAAGAAACTGGAATACATCGAACACCATTTCCATCATAGGAAAAGTAAACTCCTATACACCCCAACCAATCTCTCCACAACCTGGAGCTGAACGCTCCTGGAGTGATGCAAAAAATAATGGGACAACCCAAAAGAAGCACCTTATATAAAGAAAAGTTTAACCCCGCATGTGGAGCATCCGACAGAAACAACACAAGTTAAACATCAGGAAGCAGGCCGTCCTAGCATCAATGCAAAGGTACAGGGGTAGATGCCATGAGTTTGGTTGTGTTCTGTTTAGGTGGAAGTTATCTCCTTGATCAGAAGATCTCTGTCAAACCAACTGTTGACAGACAACCTTTGGAACTGCTCTTATGTCACGGTTTTCTGCTAGCTCCATCAATCCCAGCCTTCTTCTGCTTGTCCGCTCTCCAACCTTCAGCTCATTCTGCGTTCATATCTCTGTTCAACTTAATTCCGCTCTTGATGGCAGTCATCTTGGAACATAAAGATGTCAATAAGATGTCTCCTATTCCAAGCTCACTATGAGGATCACCGCTCCTCCCTCAACTCCTCCTTCTATCTCATAAAAATAAGCCAACTTCATTCTCCATCTCTGGTTTTGATGTAATCCCTTTTATTACCTCTCCACTCATCTAATCCCTTCTGTTCCAAGACACTGTTGGACCAGACCCAGATACCGCCCCTCACTGTACATATATCATTGCTTGGGAAATTATTTTGTAAATAAACCTTTTGAACTTGCTGTCTGCATGATTCTGTATGTGGATAAGTGAAAATCCTCACCCATGACAGTAGGCATGCTTTCCTTTTATATTCATAACTATCAGGAGATTTAACAAGGTTGTTGTGCAATTATACACTGTTTAAAGTTATTTAATGTTTCATAAATAACTCTCTGTCTGTTAAGTATTGTCTGGTGATGATCAGCCCTTAAGCTGATATCAAGACAACGGTTGAAAGGGATGAATTCGAGCACTAGCGATCTTTTAACAGCAAAACCTGCACACACATAGAATAAAGAGTGACAACTTCTTTTCAAGTCCAAGAATTTAATAACAGAAATAAAATGAACCTCCAGAGAACATCACTATGTAATGCTGTTTATCTGAATTAACACAATATTTTGATTAACAAATCCTCTCTACTAGGCTAGTGAAACTTAACTAAACTATTAAGCAAAATGAAGATAAAAAGAAGCTAAGCAACTATTTACATGCAAAAACAAAAGACAAACAAAAGTGGTTGATCCTAATCAGATTAATTCAGTGAATCCCTGTTCACTACAGATCTGATTTCAAAAGCATGGAGTGGAGTTAAAACATCTGCCATGTATTTCAATCCATTCACAATGCAAAGCCCAAGTTAAACAAAATATTATTTGTTGAAATAATATTCTGAGGACTGTTTGTCTTGTAAAATCATTTAAACCCTTACAACCGAGTTTGTTAATGCGATTCTCCCTCCAGGCGCAAGGGGTCGCTGCAGCAACTCGGTGGCTAAGAGGTTACAACATAAAGTTCCCAAAATTGCCTTGAAAACCGGCATTAATATACCATATTGATGCGGGAATAAGGCAGATAACACCATCGGAGGATGGCGGAGCAGAACAGTTACGCTTTATGCTTTAAAACGAACTACTTTTCAAATGTCTGAAACCGGATGTTAGCAAGGCTAATAGCATGTTTGGCTAGCGCAACCTACCGGTTAGCCCTTTGTTCTAAACACCACGGTTTACAAACATTTCCCAATAAACCTTTTTCTTCACCCTCAGACCGCTGCCCAACCTGTTGATGCCTCATGTGTGAGTTCTGTCCACTTTGGCTGTTCCAGGAAGAAGCGTTGAAGGAGGAAGTGGTTGGCTAGCGTTAGCGGGCTAGCACTTGGCTCTTGGCAGGCTAGCGTTAGCCTTGCAGCAGCATGTGGCTAACGGCGTGGTCTGGGTTGGAGGCCTGGTCCTCCAGGCAGACTCTGACCCCGGTTGCAGTCACCATTTAAGCAGATTTCTCCTCGGCGGGGAAGGCTCCGCTGCCGGCGTTTCAGCTCTGCGCTGCCTGGAAACCAGCTCCGTCAGGGGTCCGCTGAGGAAGCAAAACAAAGCTGGCATAGACGGATTCCTTCACTTCGGCATCTCTTTTAAGCAGAAGTGAGAGACTTATCTTGGAATCGGCTGGCAGTTTCTCCCTATGCCGGGGAGGAACTGAGTTTCAGAAGGGTTCATTCTCACTCAGCTCGGGGCCTCTTCCAGGCCCCATCGATGGTTCCTGGAGGCCTGGAGGTCACATGGCTCCCCCCTCTTCTTGAGTGCTGGTCCTCAGAGGGTTTTGAGGTGTGTGTCTCCGCAGCTTGGAGTCAGGAGAAGAGAGTGAGCAGAGGTGTGCTGTGGCTTTTGTCTGTAGGGAGGTGGTCACAGCTGACCTCCTGCTGGGAAAAAGGGCCCTCAGGAGGGGAGAGAGAGAGGATAGAGGCCGTCCTTCCGGCCATGTCTGCAGCAGGACAGAATTCTTTTGTCACCTCTTCCTTACTGTTCAGGATCCAATCTGAGATCAACTATTTATCATGGCATAACAAGGTCATGAATTGAAACAATGGCTGGTGTTATGGCTGGGATGTTTAATGTTGGTATTAAATAAGTAGCTGTTTGCTACCAGAAGCCTTTCTGTTTGCTGAGATGCACTACGTTGATCTCAGAGTAGATGTAAACTGTTCAAAAGCCAAGTCTTCCCAGGACAGTAGATCTTCTTTAGTAACTAGTCCTGATGAATAATGCCTCATGACATCTTAATGCAGTTCAACTGTCAGGAGAGTTGTTGGTAGCTATCAGCTCCATGAAGGCTTTTAGTAGTGTCAGTGCTGTTTGGTGCTACATTAGTTATCCCCATAACCATATTCAAATTGAAGATATTACTAAAATGATAATCACACAATCAATAAATAACAATTGTTGTAACTGTGAATATTTTCCCTTTATCTGTGCTGTCACAGAAGACCTCAGATAATCCTAAAAATCTAAATCCAGGAAATGTGACAGCATCTGAATAGATTGTTTGAACCATTCTTTCCTTGCCGCAAAGCACAAAAATCAAAGCTCAAACCAAAGAAGAGACCTCTGCAAAATGAAGTATCTCCAACGGAATACCTTTCACTGTGTAGAACAGGAGATGAGACGCTGAGTGTCAAAATGCAAACGAAAATTTGACTGATTAACACTATGAAGTAAAAAATCTTAAAAGGACTGATAGCTTTAAGTTCACGTACATATTTAGTGTCTTTATTGTATATTTTTATTTCATAGCACCATGGTAAATGCAGATTTTTTCCCCCAGAAATGTTATAACATGGAACAGTGGTCTTTGGGTGTTTCTGTTTTGATTTTGTTTCGTAGATCGTGCTTTCTTTACTTTTCC
This sequence comes from Fundulus diaphanus, assembly GCA_037039145.1. Taxonomy (NCBI): domain Eukaryota; kingdom Metazoa; phylum Chordata; class Actinopteri; order Cyprinodontiformes; family Fundulidae; genus Fundulus; species Fundulus diaphanus. Next base: position 13,445,150 of record CM073125.1, read on the forward strand.
TTTTTGTGTTTATTTTATTTTGTGGAGCATTTTGTATATTTTAGTTGCTGTATACATCCTATCTTATTTATTTGGTTAGACTTCGCATCATGACAACATGCCTGTTGGCAGTGTCCGAAATTAACTTCCTGATTCACCGGCCAGGCATATATTTTACCGGCCAAAAATATTAATCCTGACCAGACCTCTCAACTTTTATCAAAAATTAAGAGCGAGATTATGTTAATTTTCGGGGGCCGTGGTTGAGGGCGTGGCTGACTGGACCCTGGAAGAGAAATCTTTGTTTCCTGACTTTGATAAGAAAATATTGTAGTTGATTATAAAAGGCACAATATGAATTATCAGATTCAAATCCAGGCAATAAAAAACACTACAGATTATCATTATTCCATCCATGTTTGTCTCATTTGTGAATGAGGCGGAGTTTCATCAAGCCTATGCGGTCCAACATTTTCCCCTCAGCTGCAACACTTAAAGCATACAGGGGTTCACGCTGCGTCTTTACGCTGATCCAGCTGCTGGATTTTACCCTGGTGCGCTGCACGCGAGGGATAAACAGTGGGAAAAATGCATAAATGAAGACTGTAAAGGGCTCCTTTAGAGGGGAGAGAAGGAATAATGGGTCTGAGTTGAAGCCCCTGATGTTACAAGTTCCTTAAAATGACCCATAAAAGTGCACACCTAAATTACATGTAATTTCATTTTGCGCACCTGAATTCAAGCGCAAGGCACCACGCCCACCGAGGCACCACTGGTTCTGTGTCGTTAAAAACAAAAGAGCATGAAACTGTCAGGGTTCTCTGTTTGGTCGGTGTTCTAACTCTGCTCCACAGGTGGGTCTAGTTGGCTGGGGGGCGTGGCCCACACCTACGGCTTGTTTGGAGCAGTGCTCACTGGCGTCTTAAGGAAGACTCAGACAGATGGAAGACGCCAGAGCCTTACCTAGTCATGGTACGAAGTGGCCTCTGACCAGATCTTGGAAACCTGAACTTGTGAGTTTTTTCGTATCTCTGAAATCTGACTAATTTAGGATCTCCTGCTTTTTCTTAGTTTTTGTTTGGACTACTCACCCACCTTGACGTCTCGCTCGACGAACCAGCTCCTACGAATCCCTGAAGCTCAGATGTTGCTCTGGCGTTCCCCCTCTTACTCACTTGGTGATACCAAGCTGGGCCTGAGGTTCCCTTCCCTGGATTCTGCTGGTTCCTCCGCACTCTGGTTGCTCCATCTGTCACTCCTGCCTGCCGTGGCTCGCTCCGGATCTCTCGCCGACTTACCAACAGTCCGCCCTCCAGCTGCTAACCACCAGCTATCCACCGAGAGCATTCGGTCTCAGAGTTCCCTTGTCACTACTTCCCCGGTCAGGTTAGCCCGATTAAATGGTAAGCGGAACAGCTTCTGGTGTATTTTCCCTGGTTCGATCTCTTGAATTAATTCCCTCTTTCTTCTGCAGTAGACTCCAGCTCTGACGTTCAGACCTCGACCGATCCACCAGCTTGTCGATCTCCTGTAGTCTGTGTCCTCAATAAACATCTTAAAAGTGTGCTTGTCTTCCATTCGTATCTGCATGTGGGCTAAACACTTGAAAAACATGACAGAACTAAATTAAAAGGTGCTGTCAAAATGAAAAGCTTCTCTCCAGTGCCGAACTGTGCAGGTAGTCTCATACACCATGTCCTGTGGGGACGCATACTGAAATCTTCAAGGACAGAGTTGAATCTCTGTGAGCGCCCCCTGGCTGCTGAACCTCGTCTCGTATACCTCTGCACCGGGATTCAGGCATAGTTTTTCCAGTGAGGGAGATGTGGTCCCAAACCATCTCACCACCTCCACCAAAATGCTGTGTTGCAGTGGCAGAGATGATTTGGACAGTTCATGAGCGCAACCCTCTTACTCAACTGTGCTCAACCAACAAGCTCATTTTCCCTATGAATGTGGCACCATTTGAAGGAAAAGAAATGGGCTTTCCAAAACATTAGACTTATTGTCAAAATGCGTCTTAACCATAAAAAAACAAAAACAAAGGCCTATTTTCCTAAATATTGTGTAAATTTATGTTTCATTAATTATTCTACTCTACTTTCTGGTTTTTCTCTCTTTCAACCTTCAGTTCACCTCACCTTCTCCTTCAGTGGACAGTTTTTTTTTTCTTATTTTCTTTAAGCTATAAAGTACCTGCCTTTGAACTGAAGCCTGGTGTTTTCAATCAACAAGCCTATAATAGCGACAATAAGACCATAGAAAGGGAGAAGAACAAAGCTCTCTTCAATACTATAATGGGATTTTCCAGGGTCAATAGACATGTTGGACTTATATATCTGCACAAGGTTAGATGGCAGATTGACTGCTATATCATTTCTTGTTAGTAAGTGGAATGCAGACTTAAAGTCCAGTATATAGGCTCTGAATTCTGGCCCAACAATTCCAGAGACACAGAATGCACTGTGCCGTGTTATAGGATTGCTGTTTGAACTCTCTTGTTAGATGACTTTGAAACAGGACAGGTGGAAATAAGTGTGAAACTCAGACAGGAAGAAGTCTGCCGCAGCAAGACGTGCTTCAGGGAGAAGGAACGAAGGACCAAAATTAGAGGTGAAAGAGAGCCGCTCTGGATAAAAGGCAAAACAACGTTGTTCCGAAGAGACACGGGAGAATAAAGGTCCTCATAATATCCTTGATTTTCAAAGCCCTACAGTTTTGGTCTTTTTCCTTCTTAAAATCAGGGCTCGTTCCATATGATGCAGAGAAGCTAATTTGTTTTCTCCTGTTGCCAGAGCAGGTCAGACAGGGAGAGGATTCCTGGGAGAGAAATGTATTCAGCAGACAGGCATCAGTGTAAAGCCTCTGTAATTGTCCCCGACTTGAAGGTGAATGGAGCACATCATAATCACGTTATATCAGGTTTGATCATCTCCGACATGTCAGCTGGAAACTAATAGTGTGTTCCATTTTCTACTCAAAAGTCAAACTCTTCTTCAGAGAAAAATTAAAGATTCAAGTGGAGCTGAAGGCAAAGCAAGGGGGTTTCTTTCTAGAGCGCTAACCGTATACAAGGTAATTTAAAGTGTTTTACAATACATGACATTTATTTCAGCATCCCAGATAAAGAAAGTAGTAATAAAATTAAAATAACTATATACATTTCAGGAAAGCTTCCCTATATACTTATACTTCCATTTTGTCAAAGGAGCCAACCATTTCTAGGTAGTTAATTCCTGAGCTTAGTAGCATAGAAACTAAATGCTTTCTCACCTTGTTTGGTTCTGGTGCGGGGAACAATCCGTAGTAAGGTCCATGATGACCTGAGGGGTACACATGGTTCAACCCTGAAACGTATTTAGGCTCAAGGACATGAAATGCCTTCTGGACCATCAACCACACTTTAAAGTCCAACCATTTTATGAACACGGAGCCTGTGCAGTGTTTTAAGGGCTGGTTTGATGTGATCCATTTTCAAGTCTTTTAAACCGGCTCTTTTAAAAATTCCATCTGTAATTGTCACTTAGCAACTTTAATTTACAGCGCCACCTGTCTGCTCCTTCATTTCCGCTAACCCACAAGCCTTTAGAACTGTAGCCGTGACAGATCCGAATTTGCTGAAAAATAAAAACTGAATAAAATGTATTTTCATTTCTGTGATAAGGTAAAGCAGTTTCACTACTAATACCTTTTAGGTGGAATAACTTGCATTTGTAATGAGTTACATTTTCACAGTAGCCAATCAAACACCCTTAAAACATCCACCTTTCTGGACCTTTTACCAGCTTTCTCCATAACTCTGATTTAAATCATTGGAAGAAATTCTAATGATAAAATTATAAAAGTAAACATTAGTTTGTGTGGTGCTTTACCTTTCCACCAATATTCTGTAGCCTTTGTATAAACCCTAGAAGAACTAAAGCACTGACGCGCAGTCTGTATTCCAGTATGTCTGATGTTTATTGCGCATTTTTCGTAAAGAACATAATCTTTTATTTAAATAACGATAGAAATCAGTTACTTAGTAGCTAGAGTAAAAGCCTTTCAAAGATGTAATAGCAGTTTGAAATGTAAAATATTATGAGCATTGGTTTGAATTGAGCAAAAAGCATTCTGTTTTATCAAAATAGTAGATTAAAGTGGAAGAGGAGGTTATCCACTACATGTATGATAACAACTCATCATAGTCTTTCCACAGAACTCCACTTTTAAAAATCTTAGCTGCATAATTTCCTAAAAAAGGGCATCCCCTTAATTATTTTAGAGATTCAATTCTTTATAAAGGTTCATACAGTGATGTCCAGTTTCATTTTTATAATTCAAGTTAGCCCTCTATGACATGATGTTGCCCTCAGGCAACAAACCACATATCCAGTTTTCACAAACCCTTTTAATTTTTTTTATTTTTATTTTTTTTGGGCGGGGGGGATTAATTGTCCAATAAAAAGAGGGGTTGAAATTCATCAAAGGAACAGTCCTTTCAGGAAGAGGAGTTGCATGGGGCACAGTGCCATCAATTGGTAAGTTGAATGTCACTTTTCAGCATGTTAATATTTGCATTAACTTTAAATAAAAAATATATTCACACGCAGGAAGATATAAAGAATCATTTTCAATTATTTTAAAACTTATTTTTTCTTTAATTTAATGTTAATGCTGTGTTGTTTTGTTCATTGCCTCAGGGCAACACTATGCAGTTAGGGTGTTTTTATTCAGACCATATCACTCTACGGTGTGGATATGTGCTAGTTCCAAAATAATTACCACAATAATTTTTTTTAGGGATTTTTCGCGGCTCTAGTGGCTCGCTTTTTATGACAGTAGGCTGACAGGAAGGTGGTGGAAGAGGGGGAGAGACATGCGGCAAATGACTGCGGGTCGGATTCAAACCCTGGTCAACCGCGTCGAGGACTAAAGGCCTCTGTATATGGGTTGCGCTACCTGCTGCGCCACAAGCGCACCCCATTATCTTTAACACTTAAAGGAGATGGAGGCAAGAACATTTTATTGGCAGAAGGTGCAAGTTAGGGTCAATCATTCAGACAGTGAAGTTGTAGAGAGCGACAGACGAGACAGTGAGTAAATGTTAAATGGCAAAATTCTGCACTTGTAGAGCGCCTTGTCAAGTCCAGAGGACCCCAAAAAACGCTTTACATTCAGTCATTCACCCATTCACACAATGACAGTGATAAGCTACATTGTAGCCACAGCTGCCCTGGGGCAGAGTGACAGAAGCCAGGCTGCCGTACATCGGCACCACGGGGCCCTCTGACCACTGTCGGCAGGCAATGCAGGCGAAGTGTCTTGCCCAAGGACACAATAATTAATCGCATCCAGTTACGATACTCCCACGATTTTTAAACCTGTAAAAGTGGTCTTCTTTCTTGTATACTTCTTTAGTGAGAAATTACTCTTGAAACAGAAACTATACTTTAACATGTTTAATCTAACAAGCCAGAGGAACGCTACAGCTTCAGTACTGGACTCTCAGTCCTCAGTGTTTGTGAATGTTCTGTTGTTTCTCAGTAACTGCTTTCTGCAGCTCCAACATCTGTAATTTCATGATCTTTAACAACGACTAAGATGGTCGAGGTTCAAACCAGCAGGTTACCAGTTCAAACCCCAGGATGAACTCCCTAGCTCCTTTCGCCACCATGATTTTCAGGTGAGGAAGTGTGGATTCCTACATCTTGGTCAGGCAAGGATCAATCAGCACGGTAAAGTTTGTAATATGTGTGTGTGTGTGTCAGAGGATGAAGAGTGCACAAGTTCAAAATTGTTTTAAATGTGAAATGAAGTCCTGGGTAAAACTGGTTGTGTAAAAGCGTTTATTTTTGTCAGAGCTTGTTTTCTGGAACCCTTGTATCACATTGTTGCCCTGAGGAAAGAAATTCAAATCTGGATATGGGGATCAGATTCCCCCCAGAAAAATAAAATGGGGTAAAATATTTGTGTACCCAACAAATAAAAAGTCATGCCATAGAGGGCTAGAAAAAGAAAGTGAATTAGGAGCACATGACAAAAAATAACCTTGCTTTACTCAATGAACCAAAGAACAAAAATGCATGGTTCCGTTGTGCTTCTGTTTTAATTTTTTCCCATGGATTCCCCAAAAGACTTCCTGATACAATACAGAACTCAATACAAAAGCATTTTCACTGTAAGAAAATTATTTGGATGGAAGGAAGAATGACATGGAGCCTTTACTCATATAACGTATTCAGTTGTTTTTGCTTATTTTTAACCAAAACTGGTGTATCTTGTGTTTTTCAGTATTTTTTAAATTAAGAAAAAAAGAATTCAAATGTGAAGTATCCATTTTGTTTTGGTAACAAATCACATTGAGTGAGATGTATTTTTTAAACAACTAGTTCAATCTGAAAAACTCACACAGAAAGAAGAGACAATTAGAAGAATTTATTGATACAATATTTTAAGAGTTTGGCGCTCAGACCTCGGCAGGAACATTCACGCTGAATTATACTTCAATATGCATAAGCAGGTGTATGAGAATAGGAATGATCCCCCAAAAAAATTCCGAGGTCTGAGCATCTGTATGCTCATAAGCCGGGTGACTATAGCGAAGGAAAATAGGATGAATAATTGAACTGCCAAGAAGGTTTGCAAACAGCTTACCAAGTCAGGCCGTGGTTATGAAGGTCTGCGAGCAGGCTGTTGCAGTGAAGGCTTACCCAAGTACAGCGAGATGAATGGGAGATGATGATTAGGTGAACGATAAAGTAAAGATGAATTTATCAGGGATGCTTGATGAATGATTTCTTGCGGATGATGCACATAGATAAATGAGTGATCATGAAGAGACCCGAGACAGGTGAAAGGACACATGACAGGATGCAACGAAATGCATAACGGATGCCTGTCGGTATGCATGAAAGGTATGTGACAGGGTGCATGATAGGAAGAACACAAATAACTGCAAATATGAGTGAGTTTTGAACCAACACCAGTATTTGAAGTTGAATTACCTTAAAGCTGATAAAGCATTGAGCATGAAAGGACCAATGTGTGCCCAGAAAGCAGAGAACTTGAATTGATACAAAACAGGGCCGTTGCCACGAAGACTTACCAAAGTTCTGTGAGATGAATGGAATGTTTATGATGCGTTTCTTGCTGATGCGTTTCTTGCTGATGCGTTTCTTGCTGATGCGTTTCTTGCTGATGCGGCACATAGATAAATGAGTGATCAAGACGAGATGCGAGAGGTGACAGGACACATGACAGGATGCAACGAAATGCATAACAAGATGCTTGCCGATATGCATGAAAGGTACAAGACAGGGTGCATGATAGGAAGAACAGGTCTGCAAATAATATGAGTGAGTTTTGAGCCATCAGTATTTGAAGTTGAATACCTTAAAGCTGATAGAGCATTGAGCATGAAAGGACCCATGTATGCCCAGAAGCAGAGAACTTGAATTGATAACAAAACAGGACCTTTGCCACAAAGACTTACCAAAACGGGCCGTTGCCACTAGGCTTACCAAAGTTATGTGTGATGAATGGAATGTTTATGATGCGTTTCTTGCTGATGCGTAACTTGCAGATGCGTAACTTGCAGATGCTTTCTTGCGGATGATGCACATAAATAAACGAGTGATCATGACGAGATGCAAGACAGGTGACAGGACACATCATAGATGCATGACAGGATGCATAGGAGAATGCATAACGGAATGCATGAAGGGACGTATGACAAGACGCAGGACCAGACGCGACAAGACGAGTGATCATGACGAGATGCAAGACAGGTCACGGGACACATGACAGGATGCAACAGTATGCATAACAGAATGCATGACGGTATGCATAAGAGAACACATGACAAGACGCAGGACCAGACGCGACACCGAGTGATCATGACGAGGTGCAAGACAAAAGACAGGACACAGGACAGGATGCAACGGGATGCATAACATGATGCATGAAAGGACGCATGACATGACGCAAGACCAGACACGACCAGACGCACAAGAAATGCATGACAGAATGCATTACAAATACGAAAAGAATGCATGAAAGGGTACGTGACAGAATGCATGATAGAAAGAACACAGGTCTACAAATAATATGAATGAGTTTTGAACCACCACCAGTATTTGTAGTTGAATTATTTAAAATTTAGAGGGCATTGAGCAGTTAAAATGAATGGATGCCCAGAATGATATGCGAGGCATGATGGTGACCATGCCCATTTGTTGGAGTGATCAGGAATCTGAGAACCAACAATTATATAGAACTCCCCCAAAACCTACGGATGGCAGCATCCGTAAAATCTTAAAACATATCTACGACAGAACACATTATAGAAATATATATTTCCGATCCAGGCGAGAAGCAGACCAGACTAGAAGTTCAGAACGCAGCTCTCAACCAGAGTATCCTGTTCAAGCAGGAAAGAAACAAAATTAGTTAACTTCAGCTGCCTGGAAATAAAGCGTGCCTCTGGCGATGATGCATCTGCGAGACTGAGCTGAACGAGCAAGGAGGGCAGCTAACGGAAACACTGATATGGAATGAGACTAATATCATGTGAATTCGAGAGCTTAAATGCAGGCAGGAAGCCATGATGAAACTAAGTTGAGATCCATACCTAGGACTCAATTTGCAGGTTGACAGGTTTAATTTGAGAAAGGACAACTGGGAATAGTGAAAGAAAATCTATGAGAGGAAAGTGACCATTCAGTTTCTACCCTTTGGTTCCCGTTTTAAATATCCACCAGCCCGGACAAATAGATACAAACATTCTTTTCTTCCCTCTGCTGTCCAGTTGCTAAACACTACCAGGAAAAGCAGATAGTCACACGTTGCATACGTATGCAGGCCTTCGCTTTATTCATTCTCTGCGCTGCACATATTATTCACCTTACTTTATATTTTATGTGTGAAGTGTGAATGTTTATTATTACTACTGCACAAAATTTGCCATATTGGGACAAATAATCCGGTCATCAGAGTCCAGATCAGACATCGCACAGCGACTGCTTGCTTGCTGGGTAGAAGTTGCGCTGGATTTAAAGTTCTTTTAAGACGGATCCAGGACACTGATTGGCTTCGAGGAGGAGCAGTTCAAAGCTGATTGGCTTGCGTCGGAGGCGAATGAGTCCCTGATTGATGGAGGTAAGCAATGAGTTTCTTCAGTCTGAATTTCCGCATTTAGCTCCATTTTGCAATTAATTTTTTTTCAGCTGATTTGATATTTACACAAACATGTCCCCGTTTGTACATGTGTTTGTCCATACCTACTTGTTATGCTGTTGCAGCTGCACCTTCAGTGGAATGGTGAGTAACCTGTTGCTTCAGCAGGTGTAGAACGCATGCACCTGATGTGAAAAAGGATTATTCCAGTATAGAAGAGTCAAAGGCCATTGCACACATCAACACATCAATGCCGCCCTCATCAACAACAACAAAAACCCTTTTAAAGTCCAGGGCGGAGGAAACTCCTTACCCTACTTAGGGCCGGGCTATGGCTTGAACACCAGAGTAGAAACACTGGCTTCTTTAATCCATTAACAACAAATATGCAATGTGTTTGCTTACATGTATTTAAAAATCATAGAAAACAATAAATTGATAAGGAATTCAGTATTTTAACCTCTGGTCTATGTCGGTAACCAAATTCAAGCAAAGCATCATGTGTGGCAGGAATAAGGGACTTAAAAGGGATACTGCTTTTTGAAAATCCCAAAACAAAATCTGACTATTCATGACTGAAATGTCCTAGAGAAAACCACCACAATGGATGGGAAGAGAAGAGAAGAGTAAGAAAGAAAAGAAAAATACAAGTAGGGAATAGCGTTGGTTTTAAGGACAGTGACTCACCGTAGTCTGGAGTTTCAGCAGAACAATGAATGAGGTACAGTAAAAGATAAAGGACACTGCACAGAAGACAAGGACATAGGAAGCAAGAGATTCCAATGTCATTCTTTCTATTTTGTACAAACCCTTTAGAGTGTTTGCCTCAGTATTTGCTTTCTCGTTTGTCATAATGCCTATGTTTTTTAATCTTTTCTAGCATTTACTGCTGTGTTCTGCTGGCCCAGTTGCCAGGAAACCAGGACACTTCATGTCGCCGGACAAAAAGACTTTGTATAACGCTGTTTGTACATTAATCCACCAAAGATACATATAAGTTACAAATAGAGTTCCGATTAAGTAAATTATTTAAACCAATTCCATTTATAACAGCATAAATCTCACCAGAGGTTTTATCTTGTTAATTTACTTCAGTAAATAACATTATGAACCTTTCCAACACAAGCCTGTTTTCCCTCCCGTGAAAGAGCGTTACAAAATATTAATAACCCGTTCATTTATGCACCTGATGTTTATGTTATGAACAAAGATCACAGTTTCACAGTGTCATGGTATTTCCTGAATTATTTAAAAGAAAAATGTAAAACGGGATCTATTTGGGGTTTTTTTTAGACTACAGAGCAATAATTATTCCATCCACTGCTGAAATAATTTAACAGAACAATTATTTATTCATTGGTTTAGCTTTTGATTAAGGTGTAGTTATTAAATAACTTTTACTTTAACCTATCCCTTATCAAACTGGATTAGCCTTAGCAAATCCATGTTTTAAATTTTAACAGAAGATAAATAACTATCCATCTCAATAAATAACTATCCATCCCAGTTATGTTTGAAATTGTACTCAAGAATAGAAAAGATAAGAAAAAGAGGAAATTCCCCAATTTTTTTTTACTTGTTAGAAAGATAAACATTTACATGTTTGTCTACAATGTGTTATAGAGGAAAAGAACACATTTGAGACTTACCAATATCAACTCTATTAATTCACTGAAATAATGCAAAAGCAAATAAAGAACTGTCAGGACTATCTGACAAGCAAGGCAATTACCATATTTCAAGCATGAATAAATATTATTCATAATATTTGCTGTCTTAAAGTTGGTGTGGAGCAAGAAGCTTCTATCTGGTAAACCTTTCAGGAACAGTAAACAGGATTAAATCAGAGGCAATTTACTGTGGGCATGAATGTATCACTGAAGGAGGTATTGATGGATTAATTCAGGCAACTACATAGTAATTCATGTTGTTCAAAAAAGGACTGATAAAATACTTGCTTAACTCGGTATGAGTCTTAGCAGACCCTTAAGAATATTTTGCATGCTCCATCTCCTCCTCGTGCTGGTCACCAGCTTGGCCACACACTGCTGTGGGATGGCATACCATTCCTCAACTGTCAATTTGTCACAAGTCAACCAATGTGTTTTTGTTGGACACTCTCATTCAAACAACATACCCCAGCTGATCCCAAGGTTTTCAGTAGGGTTGAGGGTTCAGGCTTTCCATTCTCTCCACTCTCAAAATGTGGGGTATAGTCTGTGATAAACCCTGCTCAGTTGGGGGTGAGTGCTGGCATTTTAGTGGACAGAGTTTGGTCTATATGGGTGGAGAAAATAAATTGCCACTGTTTTAAAATTGTCCTGATACCTCCTTGCATTCAGATTGCCTCCATTGATGACAAGCCTTGTTTTTTTTTTTCATTGAGCAAAATGCTGCCCTCATTATTTCACTGCCTCCATCACAATTGGCAGAAAGGATTTCACCAGTAATTCACGAACACAACCCACATACTCAAATATACAAAGGTGGAATTCAATTCAATTCAATTTCAATTCAATTTTATTTATATAGCGCCAATTCATGAAACATGTCATCTCGAGGCACTTTACAAAGTCAAATCAATCATATTATACAGATTGGGTCAGATTATACAGATTGGTCAAAAATGTCCTATATAAGGGAACCAGTTGATTGCTTCAAAGTCCCGAAGAGCAGCATTCACTCCTGGAGAAGCGTAGAGCTACAGGGAGAGTCGTCTGCATTGTACATGGCTTTGCTGCAATCCCTCATACTGAGCAAGCATAAAGCGACAGTGGAAAGAAAAACAACCCATTAGCGGGAAGGAAAAACCTCCAGCAGAACCGGGCTCAGTATGAACGATCATCTGCCTCGACCGACTGGGGGTTACAGAAGACAGAGCAGAGACACAACAAGAGAGACAAACAAGTACAGAAGCACACATTGATCTAGTAATCTGTTCTACATTAGATGGTAATAGCGGGTGATCTGTCCTCCCTGGATGATTTCACAGTCAACAGAACGCCAGACCAGGTGTACCTTCTATGAAGAAAAAAGAGAGAGAGCAAAAAGTTAAAAGCTGAAATGACAACAGTCATTTCAATGTAATGCAATGCAAAACTGGAGAACAGTAGAAATCAGTAGAGTGAGAGAAATAGGCCCTGATGTCCTCCAGTATCCTAAGCCTATAGCAGCATAACTATAGAGGTAGCTCAGGGTAACATGAGCCACTCTAACTATAAGCTTTGTCAAAAAGGAAAGTTTTAAGATTAGTCTTAAAAGTAGACAGGGTGTCTGCCTCACGGACCAAAACTGGGAGTTGGTTCCACAGGAGAGGAGCCTGATAGCTAAAGGATCTGCCTCCCATTCTACTTTTAGAGACTCTAGGAACCACCAGCAGACCTGCAGTCTGAGAGCGAAGTGCTCTGTTAGGAACATACGGAGTAATCAGAGCTCTGATATATGATGGAGCTTGATTATTAAGGGCTTTATACGTTAGAAGAAGAATTTTAAATTCTATTCTTGATTTAACAGGAAGCCAATGAAGGGAAGCTAAAATTGGAGAAATATGATCCCTCTTGTTGATTTTCATCAGAACTCTTGCTGCAGCATTTTGGATCAGCTGAAGGCTTTGAACTGCATTTTATGGACTTCCTGATAGTAAAGAATTACAATAGTCCAGCCTTGAAGTAACAAATGCATGGACTAGTTTTTCAGCATCACTCCTGGACAGAATGTTTCTAATTTTGGCGATATTCCTGAGGTGAAAAAAGGAAACTCTGGAAACTTTTTTAATATGGGATTTAAATGACATGTCTTGGTCAAAAATAACACCAAGATTTTTTACTTTATTACCAGAGGCCAAGTTAATGCCATCCAGATTCAGTGATTGATTAAGAAGTTTATTTTTTGAGGACTCTGGTCCAAAGATTATAACTTCTGTCTTGTCAGAATTTAAGTGCAGGAAATTTAAAGTCATCCAGCTTTTGATGTCATCAAGACATGACTGCAGTCGAAGTAATTGATTGGATTCATCAGGATTTATGGATAAATATAGCTGAGTGTCATCAGCATAACAGTGGAAATTAATCCCATGCTGTCTGATAATTTTGCCAATCGGAAGCATATATATAGTAAAGAGAATTGGTCCAAGGACTGAACCCTGTGGTACTCCACAGGTGACCCTAGAGTTTGAAGAAGATTTATTATTAACATGAACAAACTGGAATCTGTCCGACAGATAAGATTTAAACCAGCCTAATGCTTTCAATTTTATTTATAAAGAATCCCATAAAACAATTTTAAAGGAAATAAACAGGCTTTCCAAAAGGAGATCGATTGCCAAGAAGCATTGTTGCAACAAGAAAAGCTACACTAAACAATGTCCCCTCATGTTGGTGTGGGGGTAGGAGCATATTTACAGAAAACTTGCAAATATTAGAAACCACCTTTGGTTCAGTCTGATATACAGGCAGCAAAAATGTTTCTGAGCAACAAGTCATCTATAAAAGGTCTCAACTTTGCTATAACTCCTAGGCAGCGGTGGGCACAGCTAATCAAAAAGTTAGCTTTGCATAACAACATAAAAGTCAGGTAAGATGAAAACATTACCGCTTTTTACAATGTTTTTTTTTACTCTTACAATTAAACACCAAACCTCACTCTCAACCACATATTTCAAGTACAGAGACAACCTTTACAGACAGAAACATGGGTGTGCCATGGGCTTCCCAGTTTCACCCAGTGTGGTCAATATATACATGGAAGAGGTGGAGAGCAGACACTCAATGCTTTCAAGGGAACACCACCAAGTCTCTGATTAGATACGTGGATGACACTTGGGTCAAAATCCAAACCAAATAAGTTGAGGCATTGACCAACCACATCAACTCAGTGGACAGCAACATCAAGTTTACCAGAGAGGACGCCAAGAACAACAACCTTTTCTGGACTGTGCGGTACGCATTGAGGAAGATGGCAGTCACAAAGCAGAGGTTTACCAGAAGCCCACACACACAGATCAATATCTGCATTTTGATTCACATCACCTACGGGAACAGAAACTCTGTTATCAAAACTCTGAGCTATTGGGCAGACAGCATTGTCTCTGTTACAGAGGAGAAACAAAAAGAACACAAGCAAGTCAGGAAATCACCGCAACCTTGTGGTTACCCAAACTGGACATTTGTCAAATTGATCAAAAAAGCTGGCAGAAAAAACAACACTGTGTCAAACACAGAGGAGAAAACAGAGATACAAAAACATTGTCCTTCCATATGTGTCAGACCTTTATGTGAAACGGAGGCGAATTTTCTCAACATACAAGATACCAGTAAAATTCAAACCTAATAACACTCTCAGACAAAAACTGGTTCATCCCAAAGACAGAACACCCAAACCTCAGCTGAGCGGCCTTGTGTATGTGGTCCAATGCAGCAAGGACCGCTCAGACTCCTACATCGGAGAAACTAAGCAGCAGCTACATAAACGCATGCTACATCACAGGAGGGCCAGCAGTGGGGGCAAGATTTAGCTGTTCACTTGCTCCTCCAGAACAAAGGCCACTCTTGATGACAATGATGTCCAGATTTTGGACAGGGAGATCAGATGGTTTGAAAGAGTTGGCCAAAATCCCACACTGAACGATGGGGGAGGATTGTGTTTCCAAAACCCCAGTGTCTACAGTTTGGTCCTCCAATTTATTCCAAAAAGGTTACATCAGCATCTCATCAGGATTCAGGTGACCAAGTACTCCACTCACACCAAGCAATACCTTCTAAAGACCCAGGGCAGTGATGGCTGGGTCATTGATTTGGATCTGACTTGAAATACCCCTAGGAAGATGGGCCGTTAAAACAGCAGTGCACCAACTGCAGGTTGCTCAAGTGGGAGACACCAAATTGACAAGACTCCTTGATAGGTGTCAAAACGTTTTCAGAAAACTGAGCAAAAAGTCTGGTTGCCTCCTATTTAAGCATGTTTGCTGTTAACAAACAATACCCTTCTTGTGCTTAGTTTATATTGACTGAGAAAAACTTTGTGTTCAATACTTATTGTTCCTGCTATTAAAACCAAGGTAACTTTGGGTTCCTTCAGGAAATGACTAGCAGTGGAAATTAAAGTGTATAATGGTCACCTTTTTGTTATTCAAATGTATTTTAATTGCTTCTCATCGATTTATGCAATTCGGAAATAGCACCATACAGGAGAGATTATATTTAGACGGGGTAGAATTTCTTCAAGTTTGGATAAGGGCACCAATAAATCTGCAGGAGGGAACGTGTGCAGCTGCTTTCTAGCAGAAAAAGCAGAAATTGATTATTTTCCTAAGGCAGAGAGTGGATAACAGCTAAGCTGGCAACCTTACTAAGAAATCTGCAGAGCTCTTTCTCTTCCACTTCACCATCTCTCTCCCCAGCTTCCAATATTTCATTGATGGGGTACTCTACCTTGATGTCTTCAGGTTGGAATAAATAGAAAAACAAGAAGAGTACAGTATAGGAATGGTCCAATATAAAGGGGATTTGACAGCCCTGTTCCCAGCTGTGCATACAGCTCTCAATTCTTACTGGTGAGCCTACCAAAACATCTCATTAAATTTGAGCTGGGACCATCCAAAGAAAAAAGCTGAATTATAACCATCTAACAAAAAGAAGACACTCAGTCTTTATTGCACCAACACAGCGTAATGAATCTGAGCATTAGACTTCATAATTGGATTCACAAAATAAAAGAAATAAAAAAACAATGCTGTTCATCTGCTGTTTTAAGCCTATTTCTAGCTGTTGCTTTTAGTGAAAATGGAGTGGTGGTAATGCTGCACTATATATTCCTCTACAAATTAAATAACCCTGTTTTCAGCAGCCCTTTCTTTAACCTTGGCACATGCAGATAAACTGAATTTGTCTGAAAGATTCTGTGGTCAAGCGAAGGACAGATGCTGTGAATTATAGCATGGATGCGGTAAAATCCATGAAATGAACCTGCACTGCAGAGAAAATGCAGATTTTATTTCAGTGTGTTAATACACACACACGCTATTATTTTGGTTCAGCTTCTCCATGTGTTTGTTGAATATTTACTTTATTTTGATGTAGTTGATAGAATTATTTAATTTACAAGTATTAACGCACACATACTCTCGCAACATGCTAAATTTATTTGGTATACTTGCTCAGTTGCTTGCTGACAAAAAAGCAAGTCGACCAATCACATGACTGCAAATAAATGTGTTTAGACATGTATATTTTGTGAAGTTCAATTGTGGCACAGCTGTAGCTGCCATATGGCCTGGTCTGAATATTTCAGATACCACTGATCCACTGAGATTTTTACTCTCCAGCATCTTCCAAGAGAAATATTCCAGCGAACTGCAGTTTTGTGGAACAAAAATCCCCTGTTGATGTTAGAGGTTAGAGGAGAATTGGCAGATTGGGACCAGGTGATAGAAAGGCAACATTAGCTAAAGTGCCACTCCTTACAAACAAGGTCTGCCAAATATCATCTTCAAAAGCACATGTGGAACGTTAAAGCAGATGGGCTTCAGCAGCTGAAGACCACACCCACTACCACTCCTGTAAGGTTAGACCTGAAAACTGAGGGTACATTTCACACAGGCTTTTCAGAATCAGTCAATAACTGATTGTAAAAAATGTTTCTGCTTTGAAAAGTCTCAGTTCCAGCTGCAACGCTCAGATGGTCGGTTAAGAAGTTTCAGTAAATTATATGAAACCACAGATCCATCCTGCCTTGTATCAATTAAACCCGAGAACCTCCAGTGCCAGGGGCAGCAGCACTTCTGGTAGCAAAGTCACTCCAAACCCATGCTAAACAATGACCAATATATGCACATTGCATTTCCACTTAATGGGGAATGGCTAATCTAAATGATAGAAACCCCATTTTATACCCAAACTCAGCCCAATTTCAACACTAAGTAGCTAAAAAAAAGAAAGACACTAAAGTCGCTAACCTGGAAAAACACAGAGCAACGTCAGAGCATCCACACAAACAGCTTTTTAAATGAAAGCCCATCAGAAAGTGTTTTTTTCCTTTTCCATCTACTATTGTGTTCCATGTTCATTTACTCTCACTCAATAACACAAGTGTTCATTTTTACACTACTGGAGTATTCTCTGGATTTCTCAAAGAGAGGAGGGTTGGTTCAGGGTGGTGATGGTGTATTGGTGAGGGTGATGTTATATTGGCACACTTTTGGCCTCTTAGTACCAAATGAGCATATCTATCCCCTGATAACCATGGCTATGGCCAACACCATGTTAGAAAGCCCAGATCATATCACCCTGGTTTCTTGAACATGGTAATGAATTCATTGTACTCCAGTGACCTCCAGACTGACCAGATCTCAAACCAACGCAACACCTTTGGGATGTGATGGAACAAGAGATTCATATAACTGAGGTGCAGCTGCCAGATCTGCAGCAACTGTGAGATACCATCATGCCGAAAAGAAAACCTCTGAGAACGGTTTGTGACTGATTGTTAAATAAAATTTGGAACTTGGGAAGACAAAAAGGGTCGAACTAGATTTCAGCAAGATTTGTCCAATAAAGTGGACCATGAATGTCTACAGTCTTAGTGTCACCAGCAAATAAAGTCTGAGAATCCTTGAAGGCATCCACACTGAGATGGGAACAAAACTGTTCTGTGTCCTGCTGTTGTTTATGGAACACAGAAAATCCTGTCTGAACAAGTTGTGACATTTCAATGAGGCCTCTGTTTTTTGTGAAAATTGCAATAGTAAAGCCTGTTTATTGTGTCTGTCAACACATGCAGTTCTTCAGTTTCTTGCTCCTCACCTGGGTATGAAGAACACAGATTGCAAGAACACTGTGGGTTCCCTCGGGGTAAGCTTTCATTCAGCAAGCTAGCAACCAGCAGCACCTTATTACCTCTTCGCCCCAATTTTAAAAACAGCTATTGCAAACACTTAACTACACACCCTGCGAGTTGCTTTTTTTATTATTTGTATTTTTCCAGGAGACAACAAAAGAACTCCAACAGAACAACTGCAAGCTCCCACAGAGAATGGCAAACTTGTCACACCTTTTTGAAGTGCCTTCAGCGTTATGATTGAAACACTGGGATGTAATACATCATGCTAAAGTACTTAAACCCCTCAAACGTTTTCACATTCTAACACGTTACAATCAGTAATTTCAGTGTATTTTATTGGGATTTTATGTGATACACCAACACGAAGGAATGCATAATTTTCAAGTGGAAGGACATAGTACTTGCTTTCAAAATGTTTCAACAGTAAAAACATTAGTACACACTAATGCCTTTGAAAATCACCAAACTGGTAGATTGAGTTCCCCCGTGTCTGTACTTTGTTTTTAGTATAAATCTGTTGACAGGACCAGTATTAGTCACTTACTCAACAAATCTGACCTTTATGGAAGAGTGGTAAGAAGAACATTGTTAAACCCATGTGAAATCCTATGTGTGGTTGAAAACTAAGGCTGCACTACGTTACAATGGCCTAGTCCAGGTTCAGACTTAAATTAGATTGACAATATGTTGCAAAAGGTGAAAAATGGACGCTCACCATAAAATCTGACCAAGGGTGAGGTATTTTGCAAAGAATGGGGAAAAATGTTGTTCTCTATTTTGTGCAATACTTTAGAAAGAAACTTTCCAACAGTGGATCTACAAAGTACTGACTTAGGGGGTCTGAGTAAAGTTCGATGCTACAATTCACAGATATTTATTCCTAAACAACATAGAACATGTATGATTTTCCATCCTCACAGTTAAGCACTACTTTGTGCTGGTCTATCACATATAAAATCAACACAATAAATAGAAATCTGTGGCTGAAGCATACCAAAATGTAGAAAGGTATTTTAGGCCTCGTTACAGACAAAATAACATCCGTTTCATCGTATTTCTTTCCCTGGCTGACACAAGATTGAGGTTGGCAAACCTAAATACTTATACAGCAGGCATCCCCAAATGGCGGACCGAGGTCCGGAATGAGTGATGGCTCTGTCCCGACCTGTGCCCAAACTGATAAATTCACAAACATAGACAATTTTCTGAGGGGGCACTTTTTTTCTGCCGCAGAGCCAGGCAGAGGCGTGAGTGGTGTGCTTTGGAGGGTACCTCTGCTTCGGATACTGTGACAATAGCTTCACTCAGTTGAGCCAATCAAATCTTTTGTTTACCCTGTACAGCCAGTGAGTGAGCTCAGTAGAGCAGAGCAGATGAGAGACGGCAGCATGGCTTGCTCTAAAAGAAGAATGGTTGACTTCTGTTGTAAAGCTGAGTGCACAGATAAATTTATGTTCATTCTTCTGCCAGTCAGTTCAAAACCTGTGTGCCTCATATGCTCCGAAACGGTTGCATTTATTAAAAGTGGCAATGTGAAGTGCCATTACGAAACGAAAATTATCAGCTGAAGTCTAAGCAGAGAGCACGCAAAATAACCGAACTGCAAGCTCAGTATGACATTTCTACCAGACTCAACACAAATACTTTTACAGCTCAGTAACATGCAAACCAATATTTACTCAAGGTATCATGGATTTTGGAGCAAAATAAAATAAAAAACAAAACATTTAGTCACGGGACAGTCGTGAAGGAGTGCTTAAATGCTGTTGCTGAGACATTATTTGATGGAAAACAAAAAGAGGAGACGTGAAAAAAATCAAACACATCCCGATGTCAGCTCCAACAGCAACCAGGAAATCAAAAATGTTAGCAGCTGATGTTCTGCCACAGCTTGATGCAGCTATTCAAAGTACATCATGCATTATCTTTGACTATTGACGAGTCTACAGTTGTTACAGATGATGCCAAGCTTTTAGTGTATGTCAGCTTTTATCACAAAGACAGGAAGGAGCTCTGTGAAGACCTGCTGGGTGTATCAACACTGGACACACACACACACCAGAGGAGGGGACATACTGTATATGCAGCAATAAAAGAGAAGCTGAGAATAAGGTACATAGATCTGAAGCGGGTTGTCTCTGTCACGATTGATGGTGTCCCTGCCATGGTGGGAAAAGAGCAAGGGGCTGTGCCCCGGATGAAAGAGGACAACCCAGGTCTTATTGCTTACCACTGTCTTATCCATCACACTGTTCTGTGTGCCACTCTATCAGAGCATTTTGCTGAAGTAATGAACACAGTGATGAAGCTCATCAATTTCCTCAGGTCATCCTCATCCCTTCAGGATCGCCTCCTGAGAGAATTTGAAAGTAGAATGGGAGGCAGATCCTTTAGCTATCAGGCTCCTCTCCTGTGGAACCAACTCCCAGTTTTGGTCCGTGAAGCAGACACCCTGTCTACTTAAGACAAATCTTAAAACTTTCCTTTTTGACAAAGCAAATAGAGTGGCTCATGTTACTCTGAGCTACCTCTATATTTATGCTGCTATAGGCTTAGGCTACTGGAGGACATCAAGATCTATTTTTCCTCACTGCTGAGTTCTCCTACAATTTGCATTGTCTGTTATTTCAACTTTTTGTTCATAGAAAGGATCCCTGGATCAATGTGTGCTTCTGTGCTTTGTGTCTCTGCTCGGTCTTCTCTAAGCCCCAGGTTGTCGAGGCAGATGACCGTTCACACTAAGTTTGGTTCTGGAGGTTTTTCCTTACTGTTTAAGGGGAGTTTTCCTCTCCACTGTCACTTCATGCATGCTCAGTGGGAGGGATTGCTGCAAAGACGACTGTCCACTGTGGCTCTACGCTCTTACAGGATGAGTAAATGCTGTTTATCAAGACTCGATGCAATCGAGTGGGATAGAAAACTTTTTGACCAATCTGTCTGGATGATTTGAGTGAATTCTTGCGGAATTTTGTAAAGTGCCTTGAGATGACGTGTTGCGATTTGGAGCTATACAAGTAAAACTGAATTCAATTGAATTCCTGGAAGATGTTGAGGCAAATGCCAATGACCTGTTACTGCACAATAATGTGAGGTTGCTAATTAAAGGCAACGCACTGGGATGTTTATGGTCTGTTCAAAAAGAAATTACAGCTTTCTTAAGGCTGGCCAAGAGTCATAGAACACCACTTCACTTTTTCTGCAAGAAGAGCACAATATGGATATGTCATGATTTGTTTATCGAAGAACTCAGGAAGCACACACGGGACTAAAGTTTAAGAGTTTTTATTTAAAGGAAGGGTGGTGGGTGGTGAGTGATGAAGACCGGAGGTTCAGGACTGATGAAGGTCAGGGATGTAGGTGATGGCAGGAGCTGACGGCCCGGAGAGAGAGAGAGTCCACACTCACAAGTGCTGCTCGGCTAGCAGGATTCTGAGCAGAACTTGTTCTGGGCGGCTAGTCAGGTTAGCAGTTATCAGGAGACAACAGAACACAGAGCAGAGCTTCTCCAGAGCAGCTTGTCAGGTAGCAATTCACAGCAGACACCTGGACAAACAGCAGAGCTTCTCCAGTAACAAACAGCAGAATACAAAGACTTACCGAGGGACTGGCATGGCGTAGTGGATAGCCGAAGACGGCCCAGTGCTGAACTGAGGACAAAGGGAGGTTTAAGTAGAGCACTAACAGGTGAAACAAGGGTCTGGCTAATTAACAAGTAAATGATTATCAGGTGTGACTGACTGCTGAGGAGGTGAAGTGAAAATTGACAGAAAATAACTGATGACTGAAAACTAACAATAAATAAAGTCAAACCTAACCCAAAAGAGATGAAAAAATGAAAGTAACAGAAAAACAAAACCAAACCAAAACTCAACCATGACAGGATATGGTTGCTTTTTGGCACTACATCACACCTCAATGAGCTGAATTTAAAGCTGCAGGGCAAGAAAAATTCAGTTGCTGGTTTGATAACAGCTGGTTGCTCCTTCCAGAGGAAACATTTTCAAAGAAGATCTTGAAGGAGAGGGTGAACACTTCCCAAATCTGCATTCCCAATGTTGACTTCATAAACAAACTGACTGGGAACTTTAGTCAAAGTTTCAACCGTTTTTGCCTTGGTCAGCAGCTCCTCCTGCTATTCCAGAATCCCTTTCTCATCAGAGAAATCAAATGATTTTCAAAGGAGGCAACTTGCTCGGTATTAGGGATTGCTGCAAAGCCATGGACAATGCAGACGACTCTCCCTGTGGCTCTACGCTTCTTCAGAAGGAGTGAATGCTGCTTGTCAAGCCTTTAATGCAATCAACTGGGTTCCCTTATATAGGACATTTTTTGACCAATCTGTATAATCTGATTGAATTTGACTGTAAAGTGCCTTGAGATGGCATGTTTCATGAATTGGCGCTATATAAATAAAATTGAATTGAATTGAACACAGACTTTCAAGTGGGCAAATGCAGGTTCTCTACAGCTTGAGCACATTGATTGGAAAGGAGATGCAGCATTAAGAGAGCATTTTGTCAGCTTTTTCCACTTTATGAAAAACAAGCACCATTCTAGACTCAGAAATGAACACCTACAGGTCTGCATGAGAATGGCAATGACTCCATTCCAAACAAGATTTAAACTATTGGCAGGACAATCCCATGCCGATTCTCTCATTCAGTGAAAGAAAGAATAAACAAAAGATGGTGTTAAAAGCTTTGTTTTCAGTTTCCTCCTGAAAGAGGCATTATTATTGATTGTTTTCTGAAGATGCTAACCTATTCATTTTTAGGTTGGTACCTCTTTAAGCAAAAAATATTATAAAAAAAGAGAAACAAGTTTGCTTTCTTTATTTGGACCATTTTTTAAATGAAAGAGACACTTTTTATTTATTGTTGTTTTCTAAATATGTTTTATACTTGAAGCTTAAGATTTCAGTTCTTAAGCTTTGGACCTCTTCAATTTAGGAGGTAAAAGGGCTATTGGGTTCTGTTTGAACCTTAAAATTTTATTCAGATGTTTCTGTTTTATCTTAATAAAAAGCTTTGAATTTGTTTGTCTGTGACTACTTTCATTATGGTAAAATAGTTAGTTATTTACCATAAAGTGCATGTTGTAAACAGTAAAAATGTGAACATACAATTAGGTAAGACCATAAAAGACAAAAGCTGGACCTCTGTTTGGACCTTTTACAAGGAAGAAATTTCAGTAACTGATTAACTGAATACCGCTGCTATACAGAATGAAATCATCATTGTAACAAGGTACTCATGAGTCAGCTGTGATATGCTGACATTAAAGATCTTAGACTTGGCTCGGTCAATAAACATTTCTGAGGTGTAGAAGGTGTAGAATTATTCATTGCGGAGCTGTAATGTAGATTTGTACAAGACACATCCTTACTGACCGGTAGCAGTAAATCCATTTACCCCCATATTAGGATTTGTTTAAGAAAAAGCCCCTTTTTCTCCCTCTGACTGGAAACTGGTGATAGCAAGGCATTTAGAGTCACTTCTAGTGAGAAGCTTATTTGAAACCCAAACCAAATTGGTGAAAGACTGGACTCCAGGTTCACTATGACATCTATAAAGATATAATTTACAATTGAAAAATGCAAGATTTTTTCTTTTCTGAGATTGTCAACAAACATGTCAATAATTCTTGTACTTTATTTGCCACATTTGACAGGTGTCAACAAACTCTCCGGTGTCTGTGGCAGCTGAACTCCAATCTAACAAGGCATGCAATGAATTCGCTAACTTCTTTACTGAAAAAATACAAGGTATTAGAAGGGCAATTTGTACATCAATGTCAGGTCCAGTGCCAATACTGTCTCCTGTTAGAACTGATTTTGTTACATTGTCCCAATTATGCAAAATAACCTACACAGGTTTAGAAGAAAAATTTCATCAGCGAAATTCCTCCTCCTGTTGTCTTGCTCTTTTACCCACATCTTTCCTTAAGAAAGCTTTGCCTGTCATAAAGTCTGATTTGATTAAAATAATAAACACATCCTTTTAGTCAGGTGCCCCCCCCCCCCCCCCCCCCCAGGCCTCAAAAAAGGCAATTGTTAAACGATTGTTGAAAACAACTATTTGGACAACTTGCTACTGCAGAACTACAGGCTCATCTCAAACCTCCCATTTATCACTAAGATTTTTGAAAAAGCTGTGTTTCAACCAGACCTCTCAACTTTTATCAAAAGTTAAGAGTGAGATTATGCTAATTTGGGGGGGGGGCGGGGCTTGTTTGGGGGGGGGGGGCTAACCAGACCCTGGAAGAGCCCGTGGAGTCAACTCCATCTCATTTTTATCCCACCAGACAATGAAGTAGACATGTATTACTTTTGTTAAAAAGACAAAGAGACGTATTAATACTTTATTGTTCTGTTAATGGATTAAAACATAAAAAATACACAATTGTTCAAATAATACTAAATAAAATTAGGTAGTTTTAAGTTATTGACCGAATTATTACACAGTTACATATTCATCTATGGGTTTGTTCATCATTGTAGATCTATAACCTGATTGGTGGATCAGGCTGAGTTTCATCAAGCCTTTATGGTCAACATTTTGCCCTCGGCAGCAACACTGAAGCTCACAGAGGTTCCCGCTGCATCATTACACACGATC
This sequence comes from Fundulus diaphanus, assembly GCA_037039145.1. Lineage (NCBI taxonomy): Eukaryota > Metazoa > Chordata > Actinopteri > Cyprinodontiformes > Fundulidae > Fundulus > Fundulus diaphanus. The sequence continues at coordinate 13,469,737 of CM073125.1, forward strand.
CAGCTGCTGATGTCTCCCTCTTTTCAGCTCAATGCGCTTCTAGACTGTTACAGTTTATAACCATTATCATCACCTTTCACAGCGACAGGTTTCTCAGTCAGTCGCCGCGCTGACCAGACAAATTTCTATTGTTCTTGTCAGTGCGCTCTGGTGAGGTGGGCGGATTTTACCCCGTTGGTGCGCTGCGTGCGAGGGATAAACAGTGGGGAAAATACATAACTAAAGGCTGTAAAGGGCTCCTATAAAGGGAACAGGGGTACTGACAGATCTGAGATGAAGCCCCTGATGTTACAAGTTATTTAAAATGACCCTTAAAAGTGCGCACCTGAATTAAAGCGCAAGGCAGCACGCCCACCGAAGCGCCACTGATTCTATGTTGTTAAAAATACAAGAGCAACTCTCCTATTGACTTTAACTGGCACACGTTGCTACCGATGTCAGGACATTAAACATAGTGATTCTCGTTTTGAATAGTGAACGGTGATAAAAGCACCTGCTCCGAGGGAAAAGGAGGGGGGGGGGGGGGTGAGCAAGCGCGGAGGCACAGAAATACGGTGCATGTAGTTAAAAATGCAGAATTAATAAAAATGAAACTTATAAACAGACCAAGTGGCGTTTTAAACTGCATCTGGATAGCAGAACTGTTTTATGATCCTGCGTGCAGCCATGCAGCAGCTCTCCCCCCGCCCCCTCCCCTCCTGCGTATGTCCGGCTCGCTTTCACCGTTGGTTAAGACTAAAATTATTCATAACTCTGATCACTCCTCCTGCTGCTCTGTTAACACGAACTGCAGCAGGAATTACTGATGGCCACAAGCTGTGAAAGAAGCTGAAACATCTCAGCAGAAGGCGGAGTTTTGTCGTCCGCAGCCCAGATGGGCGTTGGGATTTTTATGCGTGAGAAATGCCATGTGTTGCGTGTGAGTGTGTGAAGTCAGTGAAATGCGTGTGTCACACGGTCAATGCGTGAGAGTTGAGAGCTCTGGTTTCAACAGTGACCAGCTGCTTTGACTGAGATGGCCCTGATCAAGCTCTTCAATGACACTGTGTAAATGCAAACTGTGGAAGAACCACAGTAATGGTACTTTTGGACCTCACTGCAGCATTTCATACTGTTGCTCACTCAATTTTATTGGAGCATCTGCAAAACTGAGCTGATCTGTCTGGCACAGTGTTACTCCTCCAAGGCTCAGCTCGGAGAGCATACGTTATCTGTGATAAAGAATAAAGACAGCACACGGGTTGAGCTGATGATAACTTTACAATGAGAGGATTTATTCTTCCTAAATCAACATGACATCAAACTTTTAGTAACCTTTTAATTATCTAAATGTCCATATTGACTAGTTATGTGACCCTAGTTAAGACCAGAATCAACATCTCATGGCCACAGCTTCTTTAAGCTCTTCTAGTCATTAAACCCACAAATAAACCAAAGTAAGATACACTTTGTTAATCATGAATCAATTTTCTTATGCATCACACTGTTTTCACTATATTTACATTTTTTTAACATTTTTATCATTAAATGAAATACAGTATTTATAACATATCTTTTTTAATAAATTCCAGTTTTTAACATGTAAACACATTTACATTTTTAATATCATAACCCATTAGCTTATTTGAATTGCATCATGAATTACTAATACTTTTCAAATGTTTGAATGGCACCTTTAACCACATGAACTGTACTTAGCTGCCATTTACTGTATTTCTATACTGGATTGCATAAAATAACATTTTATGGTGGTTGGAAATAACCCAAAACTATGCCAATCTCAGTGACAAAACAACCATTAACTGTGATATTGAGTGAAAATAGTTCATAAATTTATAGTTTAATACTCATAAGGTTTGCAAAACCATAACTGGTTAAGATTAGCATGTCCACCTTGCATTCCCATGCATTCCCGTTAGCTTTAGCATGTTAGCTTCAACACTCATTTACTCAAAACACAAATATCTCTCACAAAAACCGTTTCACCCTTTACCACATGCAACTACATAATCAACAACATCTTGTAGGTTACAATACCATAAGGTACTCTCGGTTTTTCTGTGCTTACCAACCTGTGATAAAGAATAAAGACAGCACACGGGTTGAGCTGATGATAACTTTTCAATGACAGGATTTATTCTTCCTCAGCCAGTGTGCAGCTCTACTCTCTATCAGTTGTGTATCGCTCCCCTGGTGGCAAGCATAGGTATAGCGGTTACTCATTGCAAGTTTAAATGGTATCATGCACATTTTATGTAAAGCAAATAATAAGATAAAATTATATGGGGTGACTGTTTTTACCTACACAAAATTCCAAGCCTTTACAACAGCACTTGACTGGTTTAAATCTTACTTGAAGAACAGGGGCTTTTTTGTGTCAGTAGGTAACTTTACATCAGAGACCACAAAAAGTACATGTGGGGTCCCATAAGGTTCCATCTTGGGGCCCCTCCTAATCAATATCTACATGCTCCCCTTAGCTCAAAAAACAAGATCAGTATCCATAACTATGCGGACGACACACAAGATTAAAACATATTTGTTTAGGATTGCTTTTGACTGTTCTAGTTAAACTGCTAAAAGAAAAATCATTAGTTTAAGTTTGTAGTCCAATTGTTTTTAAAATCACTGATATTTGTTTTTAGTTTCCATTCCTATGTTTTATTTTGTATGAATTTTCATAAATTTCTTTCAGACTTTTTTAATTGTTTTTATTCTGTTTTTATTTCTCTATGTTTTAATCATATAAAGCTAGGGCTGGGCAACGATTCAAATATTTAATCGCGATTATTCGCATAATTTGCCTGATTAATCATGATTAATCGCATTGTATTTACAAACTCCAAGAATGAATTCAAAAGTAGTGTAAAGAGCACTTTTATATTAATGTTCTGCTGCCATATGAACAAAAGTGTTGTAACATTTGTAGCACTTATCAGTAACACATATTTAGTGTAAAGCTCAACTTAAACATGTAAAACAAAAAATAGCAATAATAATAAATTAAAGCTTATTGCCACTGGCAGGAAATTCTCTTTATGGGGAAAAAATCTACCAAAAACAGGCAATTTCTGAGGTAACAGCAGGGAGCAGCATTACCATTTTATGTTCAATACCAAAGTTTAACTTAGCAGTGGTTACAACTAACTTGTTTCTGTCATATTCGATGCTGGAAGAACTTTAAACTGAAATGCTTGCTAACTCGATATGCTTGCATGTTTATTTGACGTTAACACGCGGTTTTTTGTTGTTGCTTTCTCGCGTGCATATAGTGAATGGCAGGGAAAAAACAGGCAAAAACACATAGTTACTTTGAAGCGAGAAGCGACTTCACCGACCACGTCGATGCAGACCCCGCTCCGCACAAAACTTGTTCCGTTTGCCAATTCACCGCCTCGCCTAAGCAAATTCCTGCGGGAAACACCGCCTTCCGCATGTCGGCTTTGTTTTTTTCCGGCCAGCACCTTTCTTTCTCTTTGAATCCGAGGCTTGGCTGACAGCGAGGTTATTGGCGCATTATCGCCACCTACTGTTCTGATTCAAACCCCTACACACGCAGCAACAGACCTTCACAAAATAAAAGCATGTGAGCAACATGCGTTAATGCGCGTTAAAGTAAATATTGCCGTTAATAGTCTAATGAATTAACGCGAAATTAACGCGTTAACTTGCCCAGCCCTATATAAAGCCCTTTGCATTATCCTGATATAGGTCGCAAAAAGATCGGATTTGGGTCGCATTTCCCTACAGTGTTAACATAGCCTATATTAATGTATTCTGGCATCTGCTTTTGTAAATAATGAACAGAAGAAAAGACAAATGGTAACAAGGGACAACAATAAGAAAGCAATGTAAACGGTTGTGTGAACATGTTTTTGATTTGGAAATAAACTGAGTTTACAATACTTTAATATTGCATTTGGCTTCAGAGCACATGACTGAGAGTAAACTAAATAGTGTGTGGGAGAGAACTTGGATGAAAGTGTAACAGTTAGATGTCACCTTGTCAGTTGTGAAAAACAGTTTCACAATGTGTGAAAAAAAAAACTTTTGGTTGACATTCAAAAGGGGAGAGAGTAATATTAATATCTTTACTTCTATTACAGAAATCGAGCCCTTTTTATACTTTTATACTTCTTTAATTTTGGTATTTTGAGAATTGATTGTGTTTTGTCTTCTTGTGGGTGGAGCCTGTGGCTATAAAAGAGGGCTCTGCTCCACAGGGGGGGACGTCTGAGTTTAGGCTCTCAATACGTCACAGGTAAGGTCAGGTGAATTTTTAGCTTGAAGTGAAAATAACAAGCCAATTTTTTAATCCAAAAAGAAGCTAAGATCTACAGTACCATGGATGGTAAAATTATTGTAGAGGATGAGCTCTTAAAATTTCTTGCAGTAAAATTGAGAGCCTTAAGCCAAGTTGAAATTGTTCTACTGGCAGTAAATACATATAACTCTGAATCCATAGAGGCCTCCAGGAAAGTATTGTTTGAGCTGCTATGAAGGTACCACTGATTCTTTTTTTGACTGTTAACATGCACGGATGTCCTTTGTAAATATGCTGCACAGCGACTCCATCGTATTTTTTCACCTGAAGATCAGTACAATAAACACCATCTGAGTGAACTACAGCATTGGCATATTTTTGTCCAAGTTATAACAGAGCCCCACCACAGAAGGCCTCTTTGCCATTACCCTAATGATTAACTCCTTCCACATATTCCCTATCAGATTCAAGTTAGGGCTTAGGCCAGTGAAATTCAAAATGTCAATATGATTTCCAATCAGAGGAAACATGTTGATACAATTAATTGGGGTTTAAATATTTGTATACGCATTTCTATATTTCTGGTATACTGGCAGACATAAACATCACATACTTTACAAAATCCAAAATGCTGGAGGAACATCAAGCTGTGTGGACAGAGCCCCGACAAGATAACTGCTGGATGTCATCTGGAATGCACTTTATTATTCAATTATAGAAGAAAGTTTGTCCAAACTCATCACTGTTAGTACATATATTGAGTACCGTATATTTTGCTGCTTGATTTTTCTCTAATTGAGACTGTCACCTTCAACCATTTACAAGTGAATCGTCTGCCTGAATTATACTTTTGCTGTTAGGCAGATGCTAATCTAAATTGAGACTGTTCATTTGATTTTAACATGTATAATAGCTGTGAATTTAGATATTTACGATTCCAATTAGAAACATTAGAGATAATTGGGGACAGGTAAAACCACAGGCTTTTGAATACATTTGCAGATATTAGTCAGAAACACACGTCACCTTGGCTGCATTAAGATCAGAAGTGGTTAAGGGGAATTCATGGCAAAAGTTGAAATTGTTCATGATCTGCTTTGCCTTGTTTCCCGCGGTAACAACTGTTTAAATGATAGTCCTGTCCCCTAAACTTGTGTACGTGACAGCCCAATGAATAATAACCACATTATATTAGTATTTGTATATGCAATGTTTAATTTATTCAGTGTTGTGCAAATACATTCATAAATGAAGCTCACATTTCTTAGAAATGTTTTTTCTTAGATACTGTTTTTTACATGATTAATTTCAAGGGAACTAAGCTCATCCTGACACTGCTGTGTTTCCCAGGTAGGAACTTTGGATATTTCATGCAAAGTTATAGCTGCAGCATTTTCCCTTAAAGTCAGCACTGAGAGCGTGTGTAATGCAGACGTGAGACGTTTTTCCAGCTTTGTGAGCCCCAGTATTGATTATGCAGGCCTATGCAATTCCCCTTGTTTAACACTTGAACATGCTGCCATAGGCTTTGCTTTTATTCATAAAGATATTGACTGAAAGCTCAAGTCCCAACTTTCAAACCTAACCGATGAAATAGTTGTTTTCGTTAAGTTTTGCTGTGGTTTTTTTTTACCCGAATAGTATTGATTATTACGAGAGATACAGCAAGGACAAACCGAGAAGTTGCAGCTGCAACCATAAGCTGTAGCTAGAAGAATAAATAAGTGTACATGATTCAAGACTTTGTCCACTGCTTAAACACTATCCGTGTTAACAGAGGTTCACAGTAAGAGGCTTTTATCTGGGCAGAGATACATTTGTTTGAGATAGAACATTTAGATATAATTTCATTGAGTTTCTTTGTTATGCTTTAAACTGTTGCATGCAGGCTACCGAGCCAACGCTCTCCGCTGTTTCCTTTGAATTCTGCTCATTTCATTTTGTGATTATTTTCACTGGCTGAGATCATAGCAGTATGGTACACCAAAGTGCTCAAAATGAAATAAATAAATGAAACATTATGACATTGCTTGAATAAATAAGAGATAAATATACAAAGTGACAATAAAATTGTGAAATAACTGAATGATTATAAAATTATCACCTCAATAATATGAGGTTTTCATTCTTTAAAAATGTGCATGACAAGTGTCATTATGAAATAAAATGGGCCATTGGGAAGAAAACACTATTGTGAAATAAAAGCTGACTTTTTAAAAGCTGACATTTTGAAATAAAACTCATGAAATTAAATAAAAACACATCAACAATAAGTTTGTCTTGTTGTAAAAAATATTAATGTGAAATAAAGTTTTTTTATTATACACATTTTTAAAAATGAACTATATTTCATAGTAATGACATGATTCAATAAGCATTCAATTATTTCACAATTTCATTGTCATTTTGAATATTTATATTGAATATCTTATTTATTCAAGTAGATGATTATTTCATAATGTTTCATTCACTTTTTTCATTTTGAGCACCTTGGTGCTCCACATGGTAGGCTTCTGCGTCTGCTCTGCATGATTGGTTACATTGTAAACAGCACTGAAAACCCACGCTGTCTGGTCTGGTCATTCTGTTGGGCTCTGCCTTGTTTTTTCTTGTCCCTTGCATAGTATTGTTCAACGCACCTGTAACAATATTGTCACGGATGTCGACACCCAGATACTCGCGTGTCCCTTTGCCTGGCCTTCATTGTTAATTTCAGCCATTGTTCACAATTGACCCCAGTTTTCCCCATGGTATAAACATGTGACACGATCCTCCATCTGGTGTCCCCCCATCTTTGAAGCTAAACTAACTAGCAAACAAGCTAGTGGATTAGGCAAACATTTGCTCTCATTGCTCTCACATATAACCATACCAGAATGTATGTGCATGTGGAACTTATAAGATTGTGGCAGTTGTGTCCTCCTGTTTGTTGCCCCAGCCTTTGTTTTAATTTGGTATCATATGTTATCTCCTGCGCTTACATTGTCTGTTGGCTTGCTGGCCAGTTAGCCTACACAGACACACACATATACAGGACTGTCTCAGAAAATTAGAATATCGTGAAAAAGTATACTAGTAGGCTATTCAACTAATCACTTGAATCGTCTAATTAACTCGAAACACCTGCAAGGGTTTCCTGAGCCTTGAAAAACACTCAGCTTGGTTCAGTAAACTAAATCACAAGTATGGGGAAGACTGCTGATTTGACTGCTGTCCAGAAGACCATCATTGACACCCTCCATCAGGAGGGTAAGACACAAAAAGAAATTTCTCAAAGAGCAGGCTGTTCACAGAGTGCAGTTTCAAAGCACATTCACAAAAAGTGTGTTGGAAGGGGGAAATGTGGCAGGAAACGCTGCACAACCAAGATCTGGCACCTGCCCACAGTGCCAAAACCACCAGTAACTGGTGTACTGACCATGGCATTACTGTCCTTGATTGGCCTGCCAATTCCCCTGACCTGAACCCCATCGAGAATTTGTGGGGTATTGTGAAGAAGAAGCTGAAAGACACCAGACCCAACAATGCAAATGAGCTAAAGGCCGCTATTGAAGCATCCTGGGCATCCATAACACCTCAGCAATGCCACAGGCTGATTGCCTCCATGCCACGCCGCATTGATGCAGTAATCTGTGCAAAAGGATTCCCAACCAAGTACTGAGTGCATTAATGGACATTTTCAAATGTTTGATTTTGTTTTGCTGTTATATATATATATTTTTACTTGGTCTGAGGAAATATTCTAATATTTTGAGATAGGATTTTTGAGTTTTCTTCAGCTGTACGCCATAATCAGCGATATTAAAACAATAAAAGGCTTGCGATATTTCAGCTGATTTGTAATGAATCCAGAATGTACGACATTTCATGTTTTTTAATTGCATTACAGAAAATAAAGAACTTTATCACAATATTCTAATTTTCTGAGACAGTCCTGTATATACTGTCAGTATGTGAGGACACGTGACAGAAGGCTGGTCTGCAGTGCACAAACACTGCAGATAACTGTGCTGACACCATTTCTACATTTCTACTCCGTTACAGTAGAACGACTCAGAGTACAAACAGTGGACAGAGAGCTTTGTAGACAGGCGCCGGCACAACCATCTCCAACGCAAGGAAGACAAAGGAGCTGGTGGTGGACTTTCACAGGCGCAGACCCACCCCTCTGACACAGGTGAACATCTAGTGAACTGATGTTGAGATAGTGGACTCCTATAAGTACCTGGGTGTTCACCTGAACAATAAACGGGACTGGAGTCACAACACTCAATTCAATTCAATTCAATTTTATTTATATAGCGCCAAATCATGAATCATGTCATCTCAAGGCACTTTACAAAATGTGACACTCTTTCCAGGAAGGGAAAGAGCAGACTTTACCTGCTGAGGAAACTAAGGTCTTTTGGAGTTCAAGGGCCCTCGTGAAGACCTTCTTCGACTCTGTGGCGGCGTCATCCATCTTCTGTGGTGGGGTTCGTTGGAGCAGCTTATCTGTGGCTGAGAGGAAGCAGATGGATAAACTCATTAGGGGGGCCAGCTCTGTCCTGGGATGCCCTCTGGACCCAGTGCAGGTGGTGGGAGACAAAAGGACCGTAAGAAAAATAACATCAGTGGTGGACAATGTCTCCCAGCCCATGCATGGAGCATAGGGTGACATTTTTATATTATATAGATAACGTGACACTCTAAAATACAGATAAAGCTTATTCTATACATAAGTCAGACAATGAGCACAAGTGTCGGCATTTGTATTCCTACTGGATCTTTCACTTACCCCATGCTCTCAGCATTGGTCTGTTTTTCAGACAACATAGAGTAATATTTACGTTGTAGCTCTGATGTTATTTTCTCTTTATTTCTTCATAAATTGCACTGTGGCATTTCACTTATCGCGGTTTAGCATATAGATTAAAATAATATAGTAAGATATGTTATCATAATAATTACAATAATATAGTTAAATCCACTTGGAATATGTTGGCAGCAATGCGTGAAAAATGATCAGAGACACAAAGAAAAACAAAAATTACTTTTAAAGCTTTCCCATTGAAATGGCGCTGTGGCTTCTAGACCATAACAGTTTCTTCCTCGTGCCTGAAGTGGTGCAAATGTGACTTGGAGAAGAGTGATGTTGTGTATAGTAGTCTTTATCTGCTTTGAAAAACAATAAAAGGAGTAATTTGGTTTATTGGTTTTGTACTTTAAAGATTTTAAAATGGTAAAGTGTAGAGCGGAAATAGAAAGGCCTTTGTGTTTGCTTCTATTGGCTTTGATTGTGTAAACAAACAAATCAAGCAATAACTTTCATCAGTGGAATAAATTCCACAATTTTACAGCACAAGTTATGCTGTCAGAATGGGGAAAAATTTAATTTGATAAATGAGCTGCAGAAAACTCATGCATTTTTATAAAGATTTGCTAAAGTGTAAGTGAAATATTCCCGATATGGGAGCTTCCATCCTGGGTCTGTGCAGTAATGAGAAGGTAGAGAGCTATCAATAGTTTGCTTCTACAGCTCAACGTGAAACACAAATACTTCAGTCTTTTTTTTTCCCCCTTCAGCGTCATTGCATGTCACTTATAATTATAGGTTTTCACTGCTCCGGCCGTCCCTGAATAGTACAGTGTGTGAAAGCTCAGGTATTGTCTTCTGTGGATGTCAACATGGCTTTAGGTGTACATTTACTTGTGCTGTAGATGGTTGCTAAGCTACTGCACAGGTAATATAGTTTCACTGTCAACACCAGTTTAACTCAAAGCTGCTGTCCCATGACAAAATAAACCCATATTTTTTTCTGTCGTCATACAAATATCAGCATATTTTAAAGACAAAAAGAGAAGTAAGGTGTTGGTAAATGATGCAGCCGAAGAAAGCTCACAGCTCCCCACCAAGGATTTGATTCAATGCAGAAATACCTCTGAAATGTGTTTATTTCTTAGGAGGGTCACCCTGCATACCCTCATCACATAACTTAGACTTAGACAAACTTTTTTGTGATTTTGTATGCACAGACGAAATTTCGTTGCATACAGCTTACGACAATGTAATGAGATTGCAATTGAAATAAAAAATAACATTACAATATAGAGTACAGCAGTGATAAGAATGTAACAGTACAGGAGAAAAACAGTTTTTTTTTTTTTAAAGTGTGCAGAAGAAGCTTCAACCATTTTTATAGTGCAAAGATAATGGTGCAAAAAAAGGCATTCATTTGAGAAGTTCAATGTTGGCAGTGCCAAACAATAATGGTGCAAAAAATGCAGTAAACGTTCAGTTATGTACTTTTAAATTTAAATGGATTATAAAAGTTCAGGAACGTTGGCAGTGCAAAATAATGATGCGAAATAACTCAGGAACGTGGACTGAAGGCAGGTCCTCCAGACCCTCAGCGGTGTGGGCTGAGCAGGACTTGCTGAGGCAGGATCTAAGATGTACAGTTGTCTTCCAGTAGAGCTCTCTCAACTTCTTAATTTTACAAATACCTTGAGTCTCCCCCACTGCTACACCCCTCGTCGGGTGTAGCAGAGGAGGGATAGGAGAATGATGTGCAGGGTGGCTATACGGCAGCAGTAGAGGGCGTGAACTCCACTGTGTTGAGTGGACACCTGGAAGCCATAATATTTTGGCATCATCTGCTGCAAGAGGATGATGTGAGAGGAGCTGACAGAGCTGGTGCGGTGACAGAAGCAGTTTCAGGCTGTGGCTGTGGTGGGGAGACAGGCCAGAGAAAACAGAAAACCACCAGCCTAGATCCCTTGAAGGCAGCCTCTTGTTTCATTTCCTCCAGGAGGATAGGGGAAAGCAAAACTGTGCAACTCCTGAGCGCAAAACGTCTCCTGGTGACGGTTCCTAATGGCCAGATGTTTCTGTTATTAACTGACAGGCAGAATACCTGCTATTCGAGTCGGTCATGGCGTTGCATTTTTAAAAAATAAAGGTTTATTAACAAAGAAACCTGATGCAGGCAGGCAGACAGAGCTGAGGCTAGAAACAGATCCACAAGGCAGGCTTGACAGACAGGCAGACAAAACTGTTGGGGCTTGGCAAGGTTTGAGGTCGAGGAACAGTCCAGGTCTTGACCAGAAATCTGAGAGCCGATGACGTGTCCAACGGGGGCAATGTGAGGCCGAGAAATCCAGGAAACAAGGAACTTATTAAAAAACCAGGAAAGGTTTTCAGAAAACTGGTGACAAGTTGCTGTGAAGCTCCTGAATATATAGGAAAACCTCTTAATTACGGCGGACCCAGTGATCCTTCCGCAGGTTCACCTACGGAAAACTTGTTACAACTTTTACTTCCTCTACATAGTCAAGTTTGATCGTCTTCTCTAAAGATTCATTCATCACTTTGTGCAGTGCACCAGTACCACAGGCAGTGAAACAGAGCCTTGGCGTGATAGTTCTAGCTGTTGCAAAATTCTTGGGTTTTAACAACTTTTTGTTTTGGTCAAACAGCTCAGTCTGCATCTCCTTTGACGGTTAATCTTTTCTCCAGGAGGCATTCAGCTTGTTTGCTTGGACAGCAAAATCATGAACAAATTGATCCACCAAATAAGTCATTTTTAGAAAATATTATTGATATTCCAGTAATTCAGGGCCAACTGAAAACCTAACAGAGAAACATTCATTCTTGTAAAAATCTCCCCAGTTATGTTCATCTCTGAAAACATTTGTCAGGCTGTTTTTGTGTTTGTCATCTGTGACAAAAATAACTCTTGCCTCTTGCCATTTTCATTGCTCCTCTCCCATAGTAAAGATGTCAGAAGCACCTCTGGACTTTTTAGAATTTATTTCCTCTATTGTAAGAAAACATGTTCCGGGAGCCTTAAGAAATCCTTGTCTGCTGAGTTGAACTGCTGCTGACAGAACCTGAAAGACTCACTCTATAAAAATGACTGATGTGCTTAGCCATACTGAGGGTAAAAACAACCCATAATGTGGTTCTCTCAACAGTCAAACAGTGGATGAATGACAGATCAGTCCCATTCTTTTGCAGTAGATACCAACCTTCAGTCTTTGTCGGACATTTCCACACCAGCCACACAAACCTTATGACACTTATAGGGACACTCATATGTCCCAGAAACCACTCCTTTGGTGATTTCTGGGACATGGCTAACATATGTCCACACAATTCACCATATGCATCTTGCCCAAATGGCTAATAGTGGTGCAAGGAGGCTGACCAAAGAAACACGACTGAACAATGAGATGAGCTGAGAGTAAACAACTCCAACATTAGTCAAACAAGGTCAGACAGAAACATTTTGGCTATCTTTTGTCACATCTCCTTTTGTTGAGGGCCCTTTGCTCTGACTCAAAAGGAACAGCAAATATTTTGGTAATATAGTAAGTTATAAATATGCTTACTTCAAAAGAATATAGTACTATATATACTCTCCCAACAGGGAGAACTCCTGAGGTGGGAGTGCTGGCCTAGTGGTTAGAGAGTCAAGTGTCCGTGACTTGGACAGGCCCCAAAGGTTGGCTGTTTGAAATTCAGTCTGTAACTCTGGGTCCCTGAGCAAGACCCTTGACCACAGATTACTCCCTGTGTGCCACTCAGTGCTGGTTGCACTCTGCTCCCTAAGGGATGGGTTAAACACAGAGATAAATTTTCCCTGTGTGGGACTATAAAGGGAAATATTTATTTATTTAACTCCAGTGGGAAGTTGCCAGTTCAAATCTTAGCTTGGGCAGTTTGGTGAAGAGATTTTATGCTTTCCTATAGCATAGCTTTTCTCCAGTGACCTCAGCTTTCCCTTACATTTCAAAAGTACACCTACCAGGCATTATTTTATGACCACTATAGGGGAAGGGAATATCACTGATCCTCTCTGCATCATGGCACCTGTTAGTGGATGGGATACATAAAAAAGCAAGGAACCTTTTATCCTCAAAGTTGACCTGGTCTTACATGCAGGAAAAATGGGAAACCATAACAATTTGAAAAGGTTTGATAAAGACTGGATGACTGTGTCACAGCATCCCCAAAATGGAAGCTCTTGTGGGGTGTTACTTGTATCTATTAAATCGAACCAAGGAAGGAACAGTTTTGAACCAGCAACAGGGCCACGGGAAGTGAAGACTGACCCGAATAGTCCGATTTAACAGATAAGCTACTACGGCTCTAATTGCTGTAAAACAGGGGTGTCAAACGTACGGCCCGCGGAACCATTTAGTCCGGCCCGGCGGCCAAATGCATTATCATTATTCAACAATGATTGCCGAAAAAAACGTTTCATTGAAAACCTGCAGTTCCTATATTGTCCACGAGTGGCGCTGTATTATTCAGAGCAGACAACAAGCAGTACTCTTTGAGTTCCGGGTCAGAGGTGAACGCCTCCGTGTTGTTGCTGCTAATGCTAGCAGTGCTAGTGCTGCCGTTTTTCCTAAATTACTGAAGGATATTGTTGAATCAAGTCCAATTAACCCAGACGAAGGATTCCATTGGGTGTTTTCTGGCAACCACTCGACGGTGAGTCGTTTATTTTAATGTCGCTTTTATATTATAGTATAAATGCGGTTGGCTACACGCCCGCTTAAAATGTATGTATTGGCATCTTAAAAATGGTCTTATTGCTTAAAAGATCGTTCTATTTTTGTTCATTTTGTGGCCGAATAGGAGAGATGTTCTCAAAGCGTTAAATAAACCCTTTGATTTTTCTAAATTTTGTCTTTTAAGGATAATTTTAAGTTACTTTTCATTAAATTTGTCATTTGCCTATGGAACTCTGGATGGATGGCAGTTTAACCGTCTTTAAGTGCTAATTTTAGTTTTTATTTATGACCTTGTTTAGGTCAGGGTTTTTTCCCCCTGTTCCGACCCATGATGGGAGCTACCTGATGACCGCAGCTGTGCGGTAGGATTTAATTGAACCGGGCTATTTCATTTTCCCGGACCTATTGCCGTGGATCATAGACTAAAAAAAAAAGAATCATTTATTGATGGACCATTAATCATCCTGCAAACAAAAGGACAGACTTAAATAAGAGAAACCCTTGGGTGTTATTAGGGTTATTTTTTGTTGTTTTCCTGTTGTGTTTGTTTATATTCATAGGAAAATCATAATACTATTATTGAATACCTCCCTTAATGTATGTAAAAATTTAAGTTAGAATACAATAAGTACTTGTCTGTTATTCACACACAGGCTCCTCAGCCGAACCTTTCTGACTGCCTCTTACCATATATGGCTGTAGTCAGGCGCCTAGCCTTAATAAGCGTTACAATCGGAACTAACAGCAGCACTGAGCTTCAGATGTGGAACATTAATTTTAAATAATTTCTTAATTTCTTATCTGTTTGATGTATTTTGTCATGCAGGACGGTGTTTTTAAGTCCCAAAAACTGTGAAAAAATGTTTTTCAACATCTTACAATCACTGTGATCAGTTCTTATGCATAATGCACTTAAATAAATGTTTAACTGAGTAAAAGTATTGTTGAAATTGCAAATACTTTTCTTAAACTCTGAGGTTATTCTTAATATGTTTTGTAAAAGGGAAATTCGTTTAGTATAAAAATCAACAGCAAGTCCACTTTTATTAGTTCTATTTAATCTTGCAATGAGTTTACATGTGTGGCCCCTTTGAGATCAGATTAAGCTAAATGCGGCCCCTAGACCAAAATGAGTTTGACACCCCTGCTGTAAAATATAATGCTGGTCAAAATACATCAGTTTGTTTCGCAGACCAGTCAAGGTGCCCATGCTGACTCCTGACTAGGGGTAAGTGGTAGCTGGGCAACAGAGACAGAACAGCACCACAGACCAATGGAAGTAGGCGGTCTGTTCCAGTGAAAAGCCCTTTCTCTTACATCACATGGATGGCTGGTTCTGCGTGTGTGTTGCTTGACCATGGAAAACATGGTGCTAAGATGCACTATGCAGTGTGCTGCTCTGGGCAAGGGTTCTGAATATAAATTTTAAAAATACCGCTTACCTTAGCAATGTTACAGACCTGTGGCATCTCTGCATTTGGGGCCAGGCCCCACCAGATGTCGCTGTGGTACACTATGTTCGCAATAATAAGTAGGACAGGATCGATCTTTATAGAGTAATGTTGTAAAAAAGATTCAGATTCCTTTACCAATAAAATTACGTTAGAAACATTTGTGTCTATATATCTAAGTCTGCCAGAAAACTGACAAGCTCAGTAGGCTAAATCCTTTTGAGGCGCCTTGACATTGGGGCCGACCCACCGACGTTTGTTTAAATAATGAACATCTGAAATCGCAGTGCGCATACCCAACAAGCTCTCAGTAGACAGCTGTGGGGCACAAATCTTCTGGCCCCAAGCTCGGATCGTCCAATTAAAGTACTGGTAATGCACACGTTAGGTTTACGTTCTGCCGGAAAGTGTGCGATAATCTAGTGTTTGTTGACCTGGCTAACTCATTGAAGGATTGATGAACAATGTGAGTGAGCCTGTATTTGTAATTTTATGTATAAAAACTGAATTACATTTAGCTTATATAAAATGACATTTCTAGTGTGTTGGTTTATAGTAATTTATCTGCTTCATTTAAAATGGATCAAAGTCAAGTTGTATCACAGAAAAATTACTTGCTGCTAATAGATGTTGAGTTTTTTTGTGCCCCGCTTAACTTATCATGCCAGAGACGCCACTGTTGAAGACTATTTACACCCTGTCATGTTAACAGTATTCTCAGAGTGCAAACGCACCACGCTACAAAGAAAAAAAGATAGTTTGCAAATGATTTGAGGAGCACAACAACAATTGACCCCCAAATTCAACAACATTCATTTGTTGAATGTGCTTGACAAAGAAGCCTGATTCATGGAGGCCACACCTTGCCATTGTTAGGATTTAAAGGGTCTGCTGCTAACACCTTGGAGCCACATACTACAGCACACATCCGTGGCTTTAGTGGAGTCGATGCCTTGATGGGTCCGGGCTTTTTTGGTAGCAAAAAAAGGAGGACTAACAGACTGTTAGGCACGACGTTATGTCTGATCCATATTCACTGCAGCTCCATCAAGCAATGTCATCAGTCTGCATCCTTCATGTATATTTTTTATTATTTGACTGTATGGTTTACTGCTCACGTGTTTACCATTCCAGGTTAGCTGTGTGTTTCAGAGCTGACCTGTGTGATACCGTTCACTAAGCTTGGTTGCAGCCCCCTGCAACCCTCTGCAGAAGGCTTTTACAGCTAATGGACAGACGGATTGATGTGCTTTAAAGTGTTTTTCACATCAGCATTCTGCTATTGATCTGTTCTTTGCCTTTTAGCGGCTATTCATCAAAACGTGGGTGAAAATTTGTTTGAAGCACTAACACATAATCTCCTGACTCTTTCAGGTCTTTCATCTGTCGGTTGCCGTTAATGAGGTATGGACGGCCAGTCGCAGTTTTGAATAATAATCACTTGTTTTTCTATGAACTCCAAGGGGGTGGGAAGAATACAAGAAGCAATAAACTCCTGCGTGACTCCAGTCATTTAGCAGGGCATCTGAAATCACTCTGTGTACTCATTCATTTAATTATCCACGTATTGGCAAGCTGTATGAGTGTACCCAAACTGCAGATGGAAAAAAGGGGCCCACTAAAAATCTAAATATAGGAACTAATTATAAAAATGTTTTATGGCAAATTGTGGGACTCTACAGACAGAAAATCAAGACTACCAGGTGTACAGAAATTGCATTTTCCTCTCCACATTATACAGAGCATGACTCTACATATAATTTATTTAAACGCAGGGTTTCTTTCTTGCTAACTCCATATTTGTGATGCGGAGCAAGACTAATCTCCCAGCAAGCTAGAAAAATGAGATTTGTAACATACAGGAGATGCTGTGAGAGGGTTTATTTGAAGTTAAGCCATCGTTGCAGACTATGAAGCTGAGGTGCCTGTCAGCAGGTAGCCGCAGATGTTAGAAATGCACACAGCACCGGCTTGGTTGAAAGATTAACAGAAAAGTGCCAGGAAGAAGTTTACGTACACTTCATAGGCATGAATGCCACATTAAATGTCATATTTTAATCACTCTGCTGCAGAATCATACCATTCTGAAAACAAACATCTTAAATTAATCTTAAGAACCCGGTTCACACCTTGAAATTTATTGTGGACGTTCATTAATTTACCCGTGTAGAAATTCTACATGTAGGCTCAATTATACATGCATCCCAACTAATAAGAACCTCTCGTGAATTTTCCTCAAACTGCTTGAGGCAAATTCAAACTTGTCACCCTAATTTGTATACTAACCTGGTCTTCATGGACCACATTTCGGAACAGGACGGGGACATCCCCAAACAGTTCCCACAAGTTTGGATGCATGAAAATGTCCAAAATATGTTTGTATGCTGAAGCAGGAAGTTCTTATGACTAGAACTAAGGGGCCACGCCCAATACCTTGAACACAGCCACACAACATAACCCTCTGTGTTCCTTTACACCTGACACAATGCAGTCAGGTAAGTATGTCTCACTTACTCAAGAGTCTT
Source organism: Fundulus diaphanus (assembly GCA_037039145.1). Taxonomy (NCBI): domain Eukaryota; kingdom Metazoa; phylum Chordata; class Actinopteri; order Cyprinodontiformes; family Fundulidae; genus Fundulus; species Fundulus diaphanus. Next base: position 13,487,481 of record CM073125.1, read on the forward strand.
GAGGCTTTACAGAACGAATCCAACACTTTGAATCTGGTAATGAAAGCCTCTGATGCAGCTATTCAGACAATGAAATAATAATCATCATCTTTGTTTGTTATAGCAACATACTTTCCAATCAAACGAGTCATCTGCATTTAACCCATCCCTTTTCTAGGGAGCTGCAGGCTGCCACCGTGTGGCGCCAGGGGAACATTCTGGAGCTTAGGGTCTTCCTCAGGGACTCTGAGTGGCAGTTTGTGTGACTCGAACCAGGGAACTTGCCCCCTTTCTAGAATGCAAACGCCCTGCTCCAACCACTATGCCCACCAAAATCCCATTCCATGAAGCTCTCTTCCCACAGTTCTTAAACTAAGCTGAAGGGCACATAAAGTCAGCAGGAAGTTGGTGACCTCTGTGCACTACGCACACTATCTCCTGACCCTGCTCTGAGGTGGGAAAGGAAAACCATCCATTTTTAACATGTATCCATTCTGCCAAAAAGGAAGGACTCATATCCAGAAAGTACTATGTGAGAACCTTGTTGAAGTTGAGGAAATTATGTAGTTTCTCTGTGACCTGCTAAGAGACATTATCCAATTTTCAATGGCAGTATGTGAACGTACGGTATATTAATATTTATTTTTTAATTTAGCAATAAATCAGAGATGGTCAATCAAAAAATCTAAAATTTGATCCCAGGTTATGTTTTGTAAAGTCAATGATCCTATATCGTATTATATATACAGTATTATTCCATCCTGGAAAAGAACCGCTCACATGCATCATTAATAGCAGCCAATGAATACCATTGGTGCAGTTGATCATTGTATATAAATGTCTGACAAACACTGAAGGTTTATATTATAAATCCACTTATAAGTAGATATGATTATATTTTGAGGCTTTGGACTTGGCCTTTCATCTGCCTTATTATGAGAAAAGTGGTAGATTTATTTAACAGACCTTTTACACTAACGTTAAGCTAAGGTCCATTTTCTTCTTCAGCAGCAGACTGATGTGACTCCCTACGACTGAATGTGCTCTCGCATTAATCTGACTGTGCAGAAAGGCCAGTTTGAGGTTACATTATTCAGTTTCCTCTCGCCCTCTTAGCTCTGTCCTAAATTAGCTTAAAGGCTCTATGGAGCCTTCTGTAAAATGAACGCATTTGTATGCTACAGTCCTCAATAAAGGTTTTTGGAGCAAACCCAGAAAGGAGCAGACCTTTCTTTATTTAGCAGAGATTAAAATAGAGTGTGCCCTCTGAATTAGCTGCTTTTATCTCAGACTGCCTGGTTGCAGTCTAGTTATTTTTTGCTTCCACCAAATGTTTGCTGACTCTTTACTCTTCTTTATTCTGTTAGTCATACTGATCTCCTGCGGTCTAGACAATTTAAAACGAGTAAAGTGAACATGCTCAGAATAGCAGGAAATAAACAGAGGGACTGACGCCCATATATAATGCCCATAAGAAGAATGCTGGTCCTTCTGATCTCTTTGATGAATGGAGAATGCAGCAATACTATGTAGTACACTGAAAGTTTCAGTGATTTATGGAGCTAAGGAGAGGGGGGGAACTTGTGTTTGCAACACGTGGACAACCTCATATTTCTTGACTGAGCAGTGTGTTACAGCTAAGGGAGGGCATTAATAATATCAGCAGAATAGGGAGATTGTTTTGGGTGGGGGGTGCACAAACTGGCTGACTGTCTTACAGTGACCTGAAACTAAAAGGAATAATCGCTGCTCCAGAGATAAAAAAACAACAACTAAAACACAAAATGTTGTGTCTTGGGGCGCTGTTGCTATGGACAAGCTAGGAAATTCTACACGTCATGCCTTTTTTAAAAATTCATCCACCACAAGCAACACCTGTGGATAGCACCAACGACATGCCAGCAAAAAATGAAAAAATAAGTAAAAAATACATCCCGGTAAAAATCAGCCAAGGAAAAAAAAAACAGGTTCATAATGTTGACAGATGGGAATAGGCCACCATCTGAGTCTGAAACACAATCAAAACACTTTCCAGAGGCATTTGAGAAAGATGAAGTGGCAGAGTGCACAATTGCATCCTCTGCCCAACCCGTCACCTAAAGTGGGATTAATTTTGATCAGCGCAGAATGAGAGCTTGCAAGATGTAGCATGAAATAGTGAAAAACCTTTTTTGTTGGGTTATCACTATGTACCTGTGAACATGCCTGTGTAAATTCTGTTATCCTTCTTTTGTTCCTACTCCCCAGTGTCTACATGTCGGTCCTCCAACACTTTCCAAAAAGATTACAACAGCAGTCTCGTCATGATCGAGGTGACCAAGTAATCCACAGACATAGAGTTACACACAGTGTATAGTAGTTAAAAACAAGCTAAACAAATCTTAACTTAGTTCTACAGCAGCAGACGATGAACTTTATCAGAAACACCAAAAATAAAAGTAAAAATAAATGTCAGAGTACAGATGGGTATCGTTAAGGATTTATCGATACTACTACTCGTAATGATACTCCTTATCGATGCAGTACTTTATCAATACCCTTATCAATACCTTTTTTGTTTTTTTTTCAGAATCAGAATCAAGTTTGTTGCCAAGTAGGTTTGCACTTACAAGGAATTTGACTTGGCGTTGATGGTGCAGACAAACTACTGTAGATATATATACAGAATCTATATATCTTTAATGAAACAAAAGGATGAAAAAACAAATAAGACTGAAAATTAACTTAAATAAAAAGTATGTTGTATAATTGTATATATTACTAAAGAATCTGCCCTGTCCAAAATAGTCTAGAAGCCGCATAATAAATGTGGCAATAATTCATAGCCTACACACACATTTCTTGTTTTAAACGTCATGATTTTGCAAATATTAATTGCAAGAATGAATCCAAACATCAATGCTTCATGTGTTTGCTTTACGTGCGTACATACATACATACATACATACATACATACATACATACATACATACATACCAGCTGCTGTATCTGATTCAGAGGCCGAACTTGTTGCACACGGATTGTCGAACACTGTGCATCTTTCTGTTTGTATGTGGTGCACTTTCGCAAGGTTTTTTGTCAAACTGCATTCCCACCTTTGCAAGTAAACCTGTTATTGCAGTAGTGGTAGCGTGTGTCAACATGTATTTTTGAAAAGAAAGCCAAACTTTGGACCTTTTTGTTCGCTCTGCCATTGTACCTTTCTCAGCGAGCGGGGCACCTTTCTTTATGTTGGATGACATAGCAAGGCGATGAAGTGAGAGCAGAACGTTAGCCCCTCCCAACAGTCCCCTCTGTGGGTGAACATCTTAAGAAGTAGGGGATTGGTATTAAAGTGTTGTTTGAGTTGGAGTCTCCCTGAAAAGTTGAATACGACCGTAAGCCCCACTTGTGCGGACCTATGTCCTTGGACGTCAGCGTGGAGTCCGTGCCACTGACAGTATGAGCGTAGTGCGGTGTGCCACAGAGTCCACAGTGCCTAACACCGCTGAAGCTTGTCGGTCCACAAAGACTGGCCGATGCGGCCCCGGGGCTGTTAGAATACCAGGTTTTGGTACCAGCCTATTTGCAGAACATTATGAAATAATAAGCTATACTTATGATATTACAGCATCATTTCAAAGTAGCTAGCATCTGAGAGTCAAAACGATTCACGATCAGATCAGAACTTGTGCAATCATTTGCATGTTGTAAACAGTTATTAGTTCTGTTGTGAGCAGCAGAGAATATAAAGTCTAACAGCAGCTGGGATGAAGGACCTGAGGAAGCGCTCTTTAGAGCATCTGGGATGAAGCAGTCAGTCACTAAAAGCTCTGAGACAGCTCCATACATGAGGCGGGAGACATTGACTATCAGTGATGTGATTTTCCTTACAGTCCTGTTTCGCACCACCTGCACTGGGCTTATGGGGCATCCAGGACAGAGTTGGCTCTTCTAATGAGTTTATCCAGCTGCTTCCTCTCAGCTACAGATAAGCTGCTGCTCCAACGCCATAGAAGATGAATGATGCCACCACAGAGTTAAAGAAGGTCTTCAAGAGTGCAGAAGCCTGTTAGTTCAGGTGTGTGGCACCAGCACAACACCTAAATATAGCATAATATATGTAAAGATAGGGGTTTCAACCTCTGATATGGACCCTACCGTTATATATGCATGAATATCATCACAGCACAACACATGAGGAGGAATTATTAGAATATGAGGGTTAAAAATGACAAAATTAAATATATACATATATCATGAAATTAACAAATGTGAATATGCTACTAAATTAATCAATCTGCTATTAAATAGTTAAATGTACCATTAAATGTCCTGTTAAATAAATAAAGGTACAATGAAATAAGTAAATGTATGATTTAATTATTTAATGCACCATTAAATGTGCCATTAAATAATTAAATGTACCATATATTTATTTAATACTTCATTAAATCGTCATATTCTGTGAGGTGGATGTTGGACTGAGGTGCAGACAAGAGCTGGGAAGCAGCATAATAGCAGCGTGATGATAAATGGTACTTTAATAAATGGAAGCAACAAAACCTATAGGCAGGACAGGCGATTAACATGGACCACGGAGCAAACAAGGAGATGAATAGAAGAAGGGTAGTACAACGGAGGATCTGACAACTAGAGGAGAGGAACGGGTGGTTGACATGGAGGGGAAGAACAACGAAGAAAGCAGGAGGTTAGGTGAAAGCAATCAATCAATGATTAAGAGTGACAGGTTCAAGCAATGAAAGTGAAGGAGGAAATATGACAGGGCAGAAAGGGTGGAAATAGAAATCTAACAGAAACAGGATACAAATAACTAATATGATCACAAGGTGAAAAACTAATGGTGCGTTCACACTGAACACGATTCCAGCTAATTTTTCACGTCTTTTGCGTGTGGTGCTTGCTTGATATTTTGCCAGCAATTCGTGTGGCCAGCAGTAATGGATGGAGGGAAGCTCAACCCTGATGATCCTCTGCAGACAAACCGAGGCTACTGTTGTGCTATTACACACTGTTTTAAGTTGATTAATGTTTAATAAATAACTCTCAGTCTGTTAGGTATTGTCTGGTGAATATCTGTCCAAACAGCTGATTTTAGGACAATAGTTGAACGGATGATTTGAGCACTAGCGATCTTTTAACAGCAAACTCTGCACACATATGGAATAAAGGAGAGACAACTTCTATTCATGTTCAAGAATTTATTAACAGAAATAAAAATGAACATCCAGAGAACATCTATATAGAATGCTGTTTATCTGAATTAAACACAATATTTCAATCAACAAATCCTCTCTACTAGACTAGTAAAGCTTAACAGAAACTACTAACACAAAATTAAGATAAAAAGAAGCTAAGGAACTATGTACACAAAAAAGAAACAAAAGGACAAATAAAATGGTTGAAAACCATCATCAGAACAATTCAGTGGATCCTGGTTCACTGCAGATCTAAGTTAGAGAACCAAAGTTCATATGAATATGGAAATATGGAATGAGGTAAAATTACCTTAACTAATTTAGCCAACCCATTCACAATGCAAAACATTATTCGAGAAGATAACATTTTAAAGAATGATTTGCTCAGTGAAAATCAGTAACCTTTAGGACACGACTTTATTAATGCAATTATTCCTCTGGGAGGCTAGGTGGTGCTGTAATGATCGATCGCTTGATGGCTTAATTCTAAAATTATTCAAAACACCATTAAATTGACATTCATTTTCCCTGTTAACGATTTACTAAGGCTCATAGCACTATCGAACGATAGCGGAGTGAAACGAAAACAAGCAATATGTTTAAAACAAACCGTAAAATCACACTCAAACCACATAGCATGATTTCAAAGAAGCAAGCGGGAGCTAAGCCTGTTAGCTCCAGGTGTTTTTAAAAACACAGTGAAAACACACTAAGTAAACCATTCTAAACTTTCCCTGTTTATTTCTTTGCCAAACCTCTGACATTGTCTGACGGGCGTCAGGTTGCAGTGAATTACTCCAAGGTAAAGCTGGCTATCTGAGCAGCGGGCAGGCAGCTAGCTCGAAAGGGGAAAACAGCCGTTGTTTGGGAAGCCAGGCCGGGCTGGGTAAATCTCCTCCATGCTCTTGCGACTGTACAGGGAGACACAGCAAACTTGGCAATGCTACGTATTGATGTGCCATCCTGGTGGACTTGGACTACCTGTGACACCTCTGTGGGGTCCAGGTATCGCCTCATGCTACCAGTAGTGACACTGACCCTGGTCAAATGCAAAACTACTGAATACCAGTTAAAATTGAGGAGGGAAATAATGTCTGTGGTCACCACCTGCAAAATCATACCTGTTTTTTTGCATTTTATTGTTACCCCTTTAGTGCAGCTATTGTTTATTCCATTAACACCAGGACAGCTCACTCTCCTACTTCTTCTTTTAGGTATATATATATATATATATATATATATATATATATATATATATATATATATATATATATATATATATATATATATAGATATATATATAGATAGATATAGATATATATATAGATAGATATATATATAGATATAGATATAGATATATAGATAGATATAGATATATATATATAGATATATAGATATAGATATATATATATATATATAGATATATATATAGATATATATATAGATAGATAGATAAAATGTTATTATTAATTGTGTTCAGTCTGTCCTCCTGAATTCATTTCTGACACCTCTTATTAGAAACCAGGAGTGCTCATGTGAGAGGTGGTTGGCAGAGATATTGCTATGAATACTTTTACTTTTAGTACAGCCAAGACTTCTCTTATATTAGAACAAGAACTGGGTTTGACCTGAGTGGGTTTTTATTGAGTCAGTTTTTTTTAGGTTGTTGGTTTCAGACCACTTTTTTATGTTGGATAGTTTCAGAATGGAGTGTTTATTTTCGGCATTTAGAAAAAAAAACAAATGAGTTCATCTGCATCTGTTAGCGATATTGGAAAGCTCATTCACACTACTTCTTAATTCCTCCCACTCCTCTTATTGCCTTTTCTCTCAACCTATTGCTCACATCCCGTTTCCATTCTTTTGCCCTGGCTTCCCAACGCCTTTTTATCGCCACCTTTTATCCCGTGCTATTGTTACTATTCGCTCCTATTTTTCATCATTGCTTTCATTGGCTCTCTCTGCTGCGCTCTCACTAAGGAGCCAGATGTGTTCTTTTCTATGATTTATTCAGATGCAGAGATTGAGGCTGAGAGTCTTCGCTGCAGGCAGAATGTACTCAGCTTGAATTCAAATGGTTAAGTACACTTCCTGTTATCATCCCTGATGCAAATGACTCTTAGACTTTCATAGGAATCATACATTTTACCTTTGTGGCAGAGAGACATTGCATTGTCAGTGAAGACATGATATAAATGCCTTCGGTTGGAGGAAAAAGTTTAAAAAGGGCCAAAGGTAGCAATAACTCAACAGGCAGCAGAGAAGGCGAGTAAATTGCCTTCTATAAATGACAGTGGGCCTAAATGTAGCTTTAATTCAACCCTAACTCTATGAGGTTAGATCAAATATTCAAGACATGGCTTGAATAAGCAGTGCTGCTTAGCAGACATGCTGCCTGTAGATTGCAAACATGTTGCTTTAAAGCAGCATCACTAAAGAATCACTTTCTATGTTATTTGGAACTGGAAATAACTAACAGCCAAAATGGCAAATATTCTTGTAACCGAGGAAAAAGTGAACCACGGGCAGTGTGGAGAAACATGCGGGTAAGGGTTGGTGCTGCATCACTCTAGCGCTGCTCAATCCACCTCCCTTCAGACCTACTCACCAACTCGGCTGTGTGAGGCAGTTAAAAGGTGCAAGAGCAGCTGGTTACGTTAAATTATTTCATATCTCAAGTATTCCTACATAACAGCAAGACTGTCTGAGGTAAGACTGAAAATCTCTGTTGAAAGGACTCAAGATGAATTCTTCAATTTTGAGCTAAAATGTATTTTATTTTCCCAGATAAACCACAAAATCCCATGTTTACACCTGTTGTAATTAGAATTTGTTAAACAAATACAGAAAATGAAAACAAAATGACAAAAAAGAATAAAACTGTTCTTAAATGTTTTATAACTGTCTTTTATTGGAATAACTCCCGTCACAACACAGTGTTAGTGACAGTAGACATGCAGTGTTGTATAAAAAAGTGTTAATCCCCTGTCAGGATTCTGCAGGCCGTGCTGTCTGCACAGTCTGTTCTCTGCTAATTCTCCTTCACAGGTGACTGTAGTTGACAGGTGGGCGAGGCCCGCACCTGCAGCTCGTCTCGGCAGCTCCGGCTGGAGCTTAAAAGGAGTTCTCAGTCAGCTGAAGGATGCCGGAGTGTTAAACTGTTGCGGTACGCTTAGTGGCCACTGTCCTATTGATAGTTCCTCGTTCCTGTAAGTCTGATATTCCAGATCCTACACTTTTGTCTCCTGTTTCTTGTAGTTCGCTTGTGCTTTGGATTACTCACCCGTCGTGTCTCCTAGCGCTGAAGACTGGTTCACGAATCCCCGCCGCTCAGATCCTGCTCTGGCATTCCCCTCAAGCCCACTTGGTGTTATGAAGCCGGACAAGAGTTCCCTTCCTTGGATTCACCCTGGTTCCTTCAGCTGCTCACCGTGCCTGCTCTTCGCTGTGATGCTGCTCGGGCTCCCCACCTTTGTTCCACCTGCCAGCTCACCTGTCGCTCAGTCAACTCGTTCCACCAGAAGTAGAGAACTGCAGAATCCGTTCTTCCACTCACCCTCCCCGGATAGGTTCTCCATACCTGGCGGTAAGCTGAGCTTCAGCAGCGTAGATTCCCGCACGAAGCTCTCATTAACCTGTCCCCTTTCCCTCCTGCAGTGCTTCCGAACCTGACGTTCCGATCTTCGTCTCCGGCACACTTCGTGAGCGATTATTTGTACGATTAGCCTAATAAACATCTTTAACTGCTTATTGTTCCCGACTGTGTTCTGCATGTGGGCCAAACACCTAAAAACCATGACAGCCCCTTTTCTCATTTATTATTTTTTTGCACATTTTTCACACTTGTGTTTCAGAGCTTCAAACAAATGTAAATATTAATCTTGACAACACAAGAAAACACAAAATACAGTTTTTAAATTAAGGTTTTTATTATTAAAGAGGCAAAATAATCCAAACCTACATGTCCCTGTGTGACACAGTGATTAACCCCTGTTAAAACACAACTTAGCTGCGGTTTATAAAACCTGAGCTCACTACACCCAGTCCTAATTACTGCCACGCCTGTTTTCAATCAAGAAATCATTTAAATAGGACCTGCCTGACAAAGCGAAGTACACCAAGGGATCCTTAAAAGATAGACATCATACCATGGGTTAAAGTTCTCCGTTACTGCAACGGATTTCCGTCAACTGGAAAATGAGAGCAAAAAATGGTTCCACTTGGTTCTGTTTAGTCTTTTTATTCAAGATTTTAAACAAAAGCTGCTCTTAACCAATGAAACCTGGCAGAACCGGGACATTAGCCAATCAGAAAGAGAGTAGGGCAGGTCTTTGCAAAGCGGACATCTGCCAGTCTGAGGTTTGTCGGTGTTCAATCATTTTAACTTTTGGAAATGTCATGGTACAGTTTTGGCCTGGCTGTCTCCCCATGTTATTTTCAAGCACCTTCTCCTCTCACGCAGCTCAGCCTCCACTCCCTCAGCAATCAGTCACACCTGTCAGGCACCAATCAGTCAGAACTCACTCCACCTGCTCACCTCTCTACAAAAGCCCTCCTCAGTCTTCTCTTCCCCACTGAATTGTCTTCACCCAAACCTCGTTCGTGCCTCGTGTTTTCCCTCGTCAGCCCGACAGAGATTTTCCCATGTCTGTCTGCCTGAGTTTCTCACGTCTACCACCCATGCACCTCCAAGAACCCTCTCTGCTACGCTGCTGAATCCACTGCAGTCCCGGTGTTCTAGGACTCTCTCTCTCTGCTGCGCTCCTGGTCCTACCGCAGCCCCGCGTCCAAGGAACTCTCTGCTGCTACTGCAGCCCCTGCAGCGCTCCAAGTATTCTCTGCTGTGCTTACCTGCAACTTCAGGCGCCCCTGCGCTCCAAACAAACACTCTGCTCTGCTGCTGGATCTCCAGCTTCCACAGCGCTCCAAGTGATCTCCCTGCTGTGCTACTGGATCTCCTGCTTCCCCAGCGTGCTCCAAGCAATCACGCTGCTGTGCTGCCGGCTTACCTGCAACTCTAAGTGCTCCAAGTACTCACTCTCTTGTGCTACTGGTTCTCCTGCTACTCTAAGCGCTCCAGTTCTCCAGCACCTGCAGTCCTCCAGCTCCTACCATCTTCATCCTCCTACACCTGCACAGTCAAGACTGGTTTGTTCTCTGTCCACTACTCATCTTATCTTTAATAAAACTCTTAAAACTAAGGCTCAGTGTGTGGTTTTGTGTCCGGGTTCATCAGAACAAATCCTGACAGGAAAAACATCTCCAACTGGCCACAGATGGCATAAATGAAAGTAGTAGTGGTCAAATGTTTTCTTTGGATTTATGCAAACCAGCAGGTCAGAAAGTTCAGCGGATTGAACAGCTGACAACAACTTCTTGGGTAAGCGTGTCTATTGCTGCTCTTGCAGTTAAATTAACGAGTTATTTCCACCTGTGGCCATGTCATCTGTCAGCCTTTATTCCCTCGTTTCCAGTAACTTAGCTGCTAAATGCGGCGACCAACCAGGGATTTCCTGGTGATTCGCTATTATGTTTTATTTAAACCTCGAGGAAGAGTAACATGCTAGCTCAGGCTAATTTAGCATGACGCACTTTTTTTTTGAGGAGCGGTCGGAATGTAAAACAATGTCCCGCATTTGACTGAATCAGATTTAAAAAAAAAGATAAAAAAAATATTCCACCTGCACTTTTCTGAAACAAAGAAGGCATAGCTGCAGTCAGAGCAGCTGTCAGTCAATATGTAGCAGCGTCCACCTCATGAGCTGCTGCGCACCAGGACACTCGTTAAATAAAATGACAAGGATTTTGATGCATACAGATTAGGGAAACTACGTCATAAAGAAAAAAATAAACTGCAGCTACAACATGGACTGGAGAACAGTTTCTTTTTTGTTTTTTTTAATTGTGCCCTGTCTGGGAACGTGTCAATAAGAATTGTTGTCTTGATGCCAAAAAGAGCCCAACAGATTTTACTTTCAGAAGCGGAGCCTTACTGCTTTCGCCATAATTTCGCCATGATTTATATATGTAGGAAGCTTTAATAGAATTTATGCAGGGAATATTTCATGTTATATAGACACGAAAACAAGAACGAAGAGAAAAAAAAGAGAAAAGGTGAAAGAGAGAGAGAAGAGAAAAGGGAGAGAACGATACATCCTCAGTCTGCTTCTTCACCTGCAAAGAGAGATATAAAAAGAACAGCACAACCAGCTGATAAAGTATTACAGACACAATCAAGTAATGCCTTGATACCATCACTGAAGACTATACAGTATTAATTAATATGACATGTATAAAATGACAGCTGAAGATAATAGGGTTTTTCTGTATGGAAGTGAGTCTGTAAGTACCTGGATCCAAGCACCTGTAGGTGTGTGTGAGAGTGCGTTTGTGTATGTAAGGTTTACCCATGAGAAAAATGTTCAACAGTGGTTGTGAAGAGCCAAAGACCTGCCCCCCAGAGCAACCAGGCAGACAACAGGGGAACCAGAACCCCAGATGCCCGAAGGGACTTTCAGAGTAAAGGTGCCTAAGGGAGGCCAACACAAGGAATCTGCCTCCACCACCCAAGGGAAGAGGAGAGACGGTTTCTGAGGTCAGAGAAAGGTGATTCTCAGAGCTTTTTTATGAAGTTATTTTTTATTTTTACATGGAGTGGAGCACGATGTGAAGCAACACCGCAGAAGCGAGTCGCACAAGAAACACAGCTGGAAAAGCCTCCTGTCGATCTATGGACTCATTTTACTCCAACCCAAAACACCTGCCAGACAGACAGTACTGCAGCCAAGTTTAACTAAAACAACATTTAACTTTACGCAAAAGTTTAATAACATTTTTATAATTAAAAAGTATTCATCTTTAAAAGCAGGTTATGTTTTTTTCTGATAAACTTTGATCAATTTTATTAAACTTTTTAAAAATTTAACATCCCATGTTATGCCAGAAGCTGATTGAATATGATTATTATTATTAATTATAATTTGGTATTATAATTTAAATAAGTCATTCAAACTCAAAAAGTAGCTATAATAAATATGATTCAAATGTTGGTGATGCCAGAGCTAGAAGCTTGTAATGATTTATACTACTAATGCATTTATTAATTAGCTGTTATGAACTCAGTTGTGCTGGAACAAATGACCTGATCGGACTCTGACCGATAAGATTTATCCAGCAACGGTGATAACTCAACTTATAACTGCAGTTAGAGTTTAAACCGTTACCCTTTTATCACCAATCCAATAAAAATGTCTCTGTGTTAATATCGAATGTTAAGTCCCAAAAGGAAGTAGCTCTGAGTTCTGAATAACCATGCAACTATGAATTGGAATGAACACAAACGATTACTATTCCACAAGTTGGCTTTATTGAACCAAAAGCAATTCCCTGTTACAGTAATTCTCTGATTCAACAACCTTGGAACCCTACTTGCTACTAACTAAACATGCAAAATATATGTGGAAATAAAAGTCAAAAATTGATTAAAATGAGAGGTAGCAAATCTTAGTTCAACTCACAGTTGTTTAAACATCACATTCAAGACGTCGGCACTAACGTAACAGCATTGACAGACAAAACAGCTTTGAGAATCCCGATGGACGCTTCAGTGTTTTCCAACAGCTAATTGCAGCTTAGCTACACCGTACCTTCCCAAGATGGCAGCTATGACGTCACGTCACCTACGACCTTACGTGATGCGTGAGGGGAGGTCCTAATGATGTAACCATGCTTACGCTAATGTGGGGTGGTACCTCGTTTCCGAGAGGGAGGGCCTTGAATGAGATTCAAGAGAAGAGCGCGAACCGAGGTTCACAAAGAGATTGAACTCACTGATAAGAGAGAGAGAGAGAGAGAGAGAAAAAAAAAGATGGAAAATCGGCCCTCGGAGCCACTTATAAAGCACAAATCAGCACAGCCAAAATCACCTTCAAAATGCATGCACATACAAACAAAAAAATATTCAACAGTCAGAAACACTCCGTCTTGGAGTAAACAGCAATTAAACTAAATGCCTAACACCTGCCCAGGCACACCTAAACCACCCTGTGGGTGAAAAAGAAACAAAAGGGGAAAACCCTGTTACTTGTGATGTCCCAGGGGCTGTTCCGGAGCGCTCCTGAAGGCGTCTTGACGAACGCAGGTGTTAGCAGCAGTGGGACTGGGATGAGAAAGTTCCTTCGTCTCTCTCTCCGGGCTCCCAGACGCTTTGTTCGGCCAAACAAAAGCGTAGTCCTCTTTCGATCACCGGGAGATAACGGCTCTCAGTCTTTGATGAGAGGGGGTTTAGAAGTACTTCTTTTAAGTCGACCTCCTGCTATAATTAATACAGGGATTAGTTTGCTTCGGTAATCTTCGGTCCAGCAAAGAGTTATTGAGCACGTGGCGTGTGGGGGTTGGAAACCCACGGAGTGAACAGCTGTGGTGTCTTCTCGAGATGGCGGCGTGCCAAAAGAAGGCAGAATGCAGCGCGCCGCTGTGTTTTATAGTTATCACCATAGCAACCTTATCTCGGTCGGCGGCCATTTTGGGCCGTATTGCATGATGGGACTTGGTGGCCATTTTGACCACATTGCATCATGGGAAATACAGTCTGTCACGTCTGAACCGGCGTAACACCCATTTACTCACGAGTTGTGATAATTAATTGTGCAATAACAGGCAAAGCAGAGACTGATCATTGTAATGTGCGATCTGTGTTAAGTTTAAATGTATGACGTCATCATAGTATTGGTTATGTTTCCTGCATTGTCCCAGGTTGTGTTTGGCCTTTTATGTTCATAGGGTTGATTTATAATGAGTGAGACAGGGAGCAAGTGGAGTTGATGTACAGGTGTGAAGTAGATGATGTAATGTTGCAAGCTGCTGTCTTTTGTCGTAGTTGCAGTTTATGGAGGGTTTTCTGGGGGATAGGAAGGGGAGGGAGCTGAAATTGTGGAGAAGTAAGTGGTTTGTGGACCAGTTTGTCAATGAAGAACTTGCTTGATGCTGCAAAGATGAAAGTTAACCAGGTGATGTTCTGGATGTGGAAAATGAAGGAGAGGATGGAGAGGGCTGCCCAGGATGATACCAAGGCTCTGAAGCTGAAAGGTGGGAAAGATACATGTCATGGTTTTTAAGTGTTTGGCCCACATGCAGACACAGACGGAAGCAGGAACAGTCTTAAGATGTTTATTTTAAGGCTCAACAAAGGGGAAGCAGACGCTGTGTGCGACAGGCGAGGTCTGAACGTCAGAGCTGGAACGACTGCGGGAAGAAAGAGGATATGTTTACTAAGGATCAAACCAGGGGGAAATGTTCCAGAAGCTGCGCCGCTTACCGTTTGGTTGGGGAGACCTGTCCGGGGGGGATGAGTGAAAAAGGGACTCTGTGACCGTAACTCGCTGATGGTAACTGGTGGTTGAGTGACAGGAGGGCTGGCAGATGGAATGCAGCCAAGGGGCACGGACAGCACCACTGTGACGGCAGGCAGGAGGAGCAGCTGGAAGAACCAGAGTGTAGCTGATTAACCAGGTGAATCCAGGAAGGGGGCTCTCATGCCCGGCTTGGTACCACCAAGGGAGTATGAGTGGAGATGCCAGAGCAAAATCTGAGCGGCGGGGATTCGGATGACTGGTTCACTGAGCATGACGCCAACACAGGTGAGTAAATCCAAACACGACAAACTGGAGAATAACAGGAGACAGGATTAGTCCAAAAATAGGGTTTCCAAAAACTCACAGGTACGAAGCACGGGAGACAGATCAGTGGCCTAGGGCTACCACGACGGGGTAACACTCTGGCGTCTTCCAGCTGTCTGTGTACTCCTTTTAAAGCCGGAGACGAAGGTTATTTGATGAGTCGAAGGTGTGGGCCAAGCCCACCTCTGCTTCACCAGCCACCTGTGAAGCAGAGTTAGAGCATGGAAAACAGAGAACCCTGACAATACATAATTTGTTAATGCATATTTTAAAATTGTCAGATTTGGTTAAAGTTGACTTTGCACAATAAGCAAGTGTGGTACGTAATATGGCATGACGTCCACGGCCCTGGGAAAATATGAGCTGAATAGAAAAAAATTTAAATCAAATTGATTATTTTTGCTTTAACCCCTGCATCATACTGAGATCCAAAGAAATTCAGGAACAAATGAGAAATAATGTAATAGAGATTTAACTCTACAAAGGGTCACAAAGTTGTTTTTAAAGCTTTGGGACTCCAGCAAATCGGAGTGAGAGCCATTATCAACAAATGGTGAAATCAAAAGATCCTGAAAGAGACTGGCCGACCATCTGTTCATAACTTCAAGCTGAAACCAACTCGGGTTCTGCAGCAGGACAATGGTCCAAAACACACCAGCAAGTCCACCTCTGAACAGCTAAAGAAAAAAAAAAGAGGACTTTGGAATGGCCTAGTCAAAGTCCTGACCTGAATCCTATGGAGATGCTGTGGTATCAAAAAGTCTGTTCCTGCTGGAAAATCCTCCAATGTTGCTGAATTACAACAATTCTGCTAAGATGAGTGCGCCAGAATTCCTCCACAGCGCTGGAAAAGACTCTTACAAGTTATTTAACGCTCGACTGCAGTTGTGGCTGCTAAGGCCGGCACAGGCAGTTATTAGGTTTAGGGGGCAATCACGCTTTCCCACAAGGCCATGTACGTTTGGATTTCTTTTGTCCTTTAAAAAATAAAAACCTTCATTTAAAAACTAAATTTTTTGTTTACTTATGTTGTCTTTGATTAATATTTGAATTTGATTGATCTGAAACAGTAAGTGTGACAAAAATGCAAAAATGAAAGAAATTAGGAAGGGAGCAAACACTTTTACACACTACTTCATATTGTCACTAGTCCAGGCAAGGCAAGGCAAGTTTATTTATATAGCACTTTTCAGTAACAAGACAAGTGTTGTACAAGAACAGAAAAACACTACAGAGGGAAATATTACATAGGAAAACACAAACATTAGATTAACAGTGGAATACGCTAAGTAAATCATTGACTAGACTTCTTTCATACATTAACAAACAGACAGATATCAGAAAATAACAGTACTTAATTGTTTCTATTCATAATAAGAAATAAACTGGGTGAATCTTTGGGAGTTTCTGATCTAAAGTAATTTTGTCCATTTTTTCTAAAGCTACAACTAGAATAATTTATTTTGTTTCATTGTTTCACTGGAACGAGCTTCATCGCTAACATTTAAAGCTCGATTGTTTCTATTCATACATTACCAAAAGAAAAACATTGCATTAAGATAGGTAAATCCTTGACTAGAACTCTTTAGTTTCACTTAAACAAGCTTCACCACTAATATTCAAAGCTTAGTTGTTTCTATTCATACAAAAACAAAATCCTTAAAGCTACAACTTAAGGTCTCTGACCTGACCTTTCTGAACTTTCATGATAACTCCCTGTGGTCATGAAAGTTGTTCTGATAAAGGAAGGTTATAAAACAGTTAAGAAACTAAACTCCATTACACGGAAACAGCAGGTGAAGTGCATTGTTGTTGTCCACGATAAAACAAAAACGGAGGGCAGCAGATCTGCCGAAGTCTGGGTTAGTTCTGTTGAGGAGAAGCCGTTCATCTGCTTGGTTGGCCTGAGGGGACATTGGTAGATAAGAGGGAGTGCAATACGAAACCCCCACTGTCTCATCTTAATGACGCGGCTGCACACTTTCCCCTGCAGCTCTTGTAGATTCCATACAGGGCTGCTGCTCCTCCAACTAATAATCCTGGGAAAATTCCAGGTTTGATCAGGGGCAGGCTAATGGTGGGAGCAGTTGAAAGCCGCATGTTTAATAGCTCTTCTCTGGTATACGTGTCCAGAGAGGAATGGCAGAAAACAGAGTTAAAAAAAAAAAAAAAATCTCAATAAGCACTACGGAGCGTCATCCAGAGGCATCCAATCTCAGCGGCACCATCTCTCTGTGGAATTCAATAATTGTTTAGCTTCTCACCCTTCAAATGCCTGTTTAATTTATATATATATATATATATATATATATATATATATATATATATATATATATATACATCATTAAGTGTACTTAATGAATTTATTGTCCGTTACAATTCCCTTGCAGCAGCAAAAAGATGCCAGATCCCCACAACAATGTGAAAATTAATTAAATCCTCAGAATGGTGGAAACTAGCTAGTCGGTTTTAGTTTTACTTTAAATCAATTCAATCTAAAACATGTTTACAGTTTTGGGATATAACACTATGTTAGCAAATATTAACAGTCAGAAATTGATCAGGAGGCCGTTTCTATGCTTGGTGTCATTTAGCCAATCAGTGTGTGTTTCAGGGAAGAACCTGCCAGCTGCCTGCCAGATCAGGAGCTCGACAGTGAGCTCCAGCTCTGTGTCAGGTGTGCAGCAGCATTAAAGATGGTAGGATCCTGGGCCTTGACTGGGCTGGAAAAGTAGCCCATAATAAGAGAAAAATAAAGGCATACAGACGAAGAAAAGGTAGAAATGAAAAAGGAAAGAAGTATAATAGTAAGTTAATAAGTATGGAAGAAAGCAAGGGAGAAAAGAAGGAAGGAATTGAGGCAGCACACAAAGAAGGAGGGGCTGAGGGAGAAACGTGAGAAAGAAACGAAGATCAAAAAGTGGAGGAAAAATAAGTAAGAAATTAAGGAAGTAAGCGGAGAAGAAGGAAAGAACTGGAATAGAGGAAAAAAGTGAGGAAATTCTTGTATTTTCTCTAAACTCCTTTTTTCTCCACACTTATCCAGATCTGCACAATGCTCCAACGCATTTCCAGACGACGTAGGACCTATGGAATTTGCTTGAGTTTCCAATTTATGTGTCCAAAAAGACTAAAGTGCAAATATTTTAGGAACATTCAAAGATTTTCTCCCATTTTTTCCCCAAATGTTAGATAAAAAGGAAAATCATTGAAAACCTAGAGAGGAGCGATGATCAGTGAGATATGACAGGATAAAGCTTGCTGGAGCTGACGGCATGTTACAGTGACAGAACAGAGCTCACCGCGTCTTCATGAAACAGGAAGATAACCATGTGGAAGCAGAACAAAAACAAATCACTGCTGCTGCTGTTTTGTCAGATGGTGAACAGAATACAAATCAACACAACCGTTGGTCGCTTCTGATTATACGCTATAAATAGCTGCGACAAGAGCTGCTGTTCCAGTCTCTGCACATACAGACGCAGAAGTAATGCTGACGATATTCACCAGCATCGTGTTTGGAGGGGCGGGGGTTGGTTGATACTCTGGTTGAGATCTTCAGCTTTCCTCCTTTGTTAAACTCACAAAAGAAAACAGAGAGACATAATGCGACTGTCAAGAATATTTTCTCTTTTAGGGGGATAAATAGTTTTAATAAAATGTTTTTCTAGACAGTAAAACTTCCAAGCCATGAGCGTCAGCAGTTTTTGTACACATCAACGGACATTAGAAACCCCAACAGACAGAGTGGTTTGCGTGGAGGCCAGAGAGTCTCACCTGACGGGAGGACTGTTTTTACTGTTTACTGTGTCCTCTACATCAGCCTGTTGCAAATGGGAAACAGAACTCATTGTGGCTTTCTTTTAGCAAATGCTTTGTTTTTGCCACTCATCCATGGGAGCTGGATTTCTTTTCTTTGTTTGTTCATGAATGTTCTCTAACAAACCCCTGAGCCCTTTACTGAACCACTGGGGTTGTACTCAGATTGACTTACACACAACTGGACTCTTTATTTGCCAGCAGACTGTTACAGATAGTTGCTGGACCCAAATGTTCTTTGGTCTTCAACAGAGAGACAAAGGGTTGAATAGAAGTCCACACTAAAGTTTCATGTTTTTTTATTTGAAAAAGATGCTGAAGACAATGTATCTTTTTTTCACCTTACAATTATGCACTACTTTATGTTGGTCTATCACATAAAATCCCTTCAAGTTTGTTATTGTAACACGACCAAATCTAAAAAAACATTCAATTACTCATTGTAAATGGCAAAGGGCCTGCACTGGTACTAATATTTATATCCCAGAATATGAGCACACAGAAAATAGAATAGATTTATTTTAATCACTATTTTACATTTTCTTGTACAGTAAATCATGCTTTAGATAAGAATAAGCTGTGTTTACACCAATGGGTTTTGGGATAAAGATTTGTTCCCAGGCCTCTGGTGGCCTCATTAGCAAAGGACCTGACACATCATTTCTCATGTGCCCCAAAACCAAATTTTTGAGCGCAATGATTATCATTTGAACGTTTTTAGTGGCTTCAGTGGTCATCACAGATTTTGGAAAGACAAGGTGTTCACACTAACACTGGTTTCTGTTTCATGACTAACAGACTGAGACTTGCACTGTATGACTGGAGCTGCTGAAGCATCACAGACTACAGGATTAATCAGACCCACTGAACCTGAACGCAACTGATTCTGGGGGAAACTCTAGTGAGGGCAACAGTTTCATGGAACCAGCAAGTCATTAGGTGGCTGTAATAAATATAAAGATAAAAATATAATATATTCTCAGAATACAGACGGGTTATATTTCTGTTATACTCTCCGCTGTGAGATACAGTTTAAACTATATTAGAGGTATAGTGGACATTCGTCTTTCTGTTTTGCGTTCCCGGGCCGTCCTGGGCAATCGTTGTGATGTGCTCACGTAACGGCAATGTGTGTGCTCGTTCCTTGCTAGTTTGGCCTCAGAAGGAAGAAATAAGACCAGAGCACATTTGGGAGATTCTTTCATGCGATGCTCCTGAGGAGCCGAAGAGCAGGTAGGATGGCCTTGCTTCATGTGCAGTCATTCAAAAAGTGTCTTACTTACATTTTTGGAAATATCAACAACTATGTCTTTAAGTTTAGCCAACAAGTAAATATGATTTGGACATAATTTGGTTGACTGTATTATTTGTTATACTCATGTTAAGAGTATTGAACATATATTTGAGGTTGTAAAGATGTTTGTGGGTTTTGGAATGACAGTCAACGTTTGCTGTTATCTAGAAATAGACAATAATATGTTTGGGCTGGACTGCACAAATAAACATTAAGGATGTATAATAAATAGGTGTAATATGTGTAAAATACTTCAATTATAAATGTTCATAAATGTCCGGGCACGTCCCACCGAGAGGAGGTCCAGGGGAAGACCCAGGACACGCTGGAGGGACCATGTTTCTCGGCTGGCCTGGGAACGCCTTGGGGTTCCCCCGGAGGAGCTGGCCCAAGTGGCTGGGGAGAGGAACGTCTGGGCCTCCCTATTGTAGCTGCCACCCCCGCGACCCGACCCCGGATAAGCGGAAGAAAACGGACGGACGGACGGATGTCCATTTGTTATATGAAGTCCCAATATGTGAATTGTACGATGACTGAGAGGTACAAACGCACTGCAAATACTCCCCTAGTGGTCTGGAGCACTTGCGTCACGCGGAGCTAGTTTGCAGCTTTTCTTAACTTGCTTAACTTAATTTCTTTTTGCTACTTGCAGCATTTTGCCTTTGTATGTGTTTTGTGTATTTGTGTGTCAGTATCATTTGTGTTTACAGCATGCCTGCAACAGCAAAGAGGCTTAAATCGGAGGCAACTGGACTTTTGTTTAGTTCTTTCTAAAAATTCTGATAAATGAGAATTTGTACAGGTAACAGGAAAAAGAGGAAGAAGTCCCTATCCTTAGGCAGAGAGATAGAGGGAAGGCAAGAGTCTAGGATCACTCTGCCCCTTCACGTACACAGCTCTCTATCCGTCTCTGTCGAGAGGACAGAGTAGTTGACTAGACTGCGCTGTTTCTAACATAAGGCCAAAATAAATGTAACTTTTATATTGAATTAACTTACTAGGTTTATTGTTGTTAGCACGTACGCTGGGCACGGGCAGACTAAAGGCTCCCACATATTCGGGCGTACTGTGCGCATACTGTGAGCTTGGCGGACTCCGCGCTGACTCTCCCTGGATGTTTTACCCTTCATAGTCGAGCTCACTGTTGTCTACATTTTTTGTGTCAAATTCCTACAATTCCCACACTTTCTGCCAGTGGGACGAAGCAGAGGAACGGATGGTAAAATGTTTGATTAGCTAGCTGAGCACCTAGAGCCGATTTTTGAGCACATTGTACCACATAAAATTGGTCAGTAAGCACAACGGTAATCATAAATAAGGTGTAACGGATTATAAGGTGCACCATGAATTTTTGAGAAAATTTAAGGGTTTTAAGTGCGCCTTATACGGTATCTGTTTTTTCATCGCTAAGTGATTGTACTGAGTTAGTTTGTATTATGCCCACTGCTGCTGCACATTTATGTTTCTAATGTTGTATAGTTACAAATAAAGTTTATTTAAAAAGTCAGCTCACAGCTGCTTCTGTGTCTCAGTCTCTCGTTTTCATTGGCTGTCAGCAACACCCGTGTGCTGTTGGGTGAGAGAACACAACCCAACTCCGTCCAGATCCACCTCAAACAATTCAAACTTGTTTGTTTGACAGAAACTGAGGTTGGGTCTGATTGGTTCCCCTGTCATAGTTTCAGGCTCCAGTCTTCACCCCATTTCACAGTAACAGATTTCGTGCCGACTCGTCCTGCTCCTGTGGCCACAACTAGCACTTTCCCCGCCTCAGAATCGGTGGTAACATCCTGTAGTTTGTCCCCAACTTTGGTTAACTGACCTTGTTTGTTCTTCTTGACTTTATATCACTTTTGCAGACTTCCCGTCTCTCTTTAAACCTTTGTGTGGTCCGTTTTTTTTTCTGTTTCACCAAATTCAAATCATCTATTTCCAAGATTTGCTTTTGAAAAGATCAGAAGTCACAATGTTCAAATCAAACCATTCTAAAGTCTTAATCTGTTTTACTGTGCAGCCAGCTGCTTTTCATTTCTCTCACATCTTTATTCTTCAGGCAGTGTTCTGTTCTGGTCCAAATGGTAAATACAAGCAAATTGGATTTAAAAGAAGGTTGACGCGTACCTTCATTTGGATACCAACCGAGCATGACATTCATTTACCAGCTGTGCATGAACCGTAAGTGGCTCAAATAGTGGCACCCGACAGCTAAATGTGAAATTATTGGAAGTGGTGATTCCTTTCACTTTTATGGCCTAATTTACCTTTTTATTGTTCTGTCTTGAGATCTCCTGTGAGGCTAATTTGAGCAGATCCTCAATAAGCCTTCATGCGTAAGAAAAAGGCGAGACAAAAGAAAAGAAGCAAGCTCGTAATAAGAAGGCACCTGCAATAAAGGGGAAAAGTGTTTCCAGATCAGAAACTTCAGATCATTGTTGTCTATTGGGGTTTCGTCACCTTCAAACTGCCTATGTGAGAACACTCCAGGAAGAAGACTGTTGAACAAAGATGGATTTTATTTCAATCAGGCCCAAATCAAAAGTTACAGATCTGTGAGGAACCTTGACCCAAATGTAAAAGAATCCCCCGAGAACTATGAACACAGACTCTCTTTGTAGGCTTTCAGACAGCACACACACAGGTTTCCATGCTTTGCTTCTAAGCATATGGCTCCAACTATAAGTACAGTCAGATGTCTGTGTCTTGCCTTTTTTGGTCCATCTCAGCATATAGATTTGGCTTGGAAAGCCCAACCTGTGGCCTCAAGATCTAATGTGTTATTAGAAACTGCATAATCATTACCTAAAAGTTTATGAGAAGAAGAGGAAGACCTCAGAAGAAAGAAATAAGACCACAGTGGATTTGGGAGATTTGTACAACTAAATTTGTCCTCCTTATGTTGGTGTCCAGAGGGCTGAGAGGATGCTGCTCTGAAAAGTGAAGGGATATTTTGCCACCAAATGGTATTTGTTCTCCACACTGCATGTACTGTTTTCTCTATGACACTCAATTTTTACTTAAAATCAGCTTCAGTTTAGAATAGTTATTCAGGTTTGGATATCTGTTGCCTCTTCCTTTCACTTTAAATCTATTTTTTTTCCAAATCTTTTGCTCACCATTTAAGAATTTTAATCCGTTTAAACTTTGTGGTATCTTTGGTATATTATCTGTCCAACTCATCTTAGATGAGACGGGTCCTCAAACTCACAATGCTATACTTTAAGCTCTCTTTTTAAATTAAGTTATAGTTTTGCTTTTTCACTTAAGTATAGTTTGTATTGTAGCAATCATTTTTTGTCAGCAGTAAGGGAAGGAAGTAGTAAAACGAAATGCTAAATAACTGATGTAAAGTGTCGTGATTTTTCCAGGTTGTCTTAAATCTCTCATCAAAATAAATATTCTTTCATCAGATTATGCCATCTAGTATGTGTATTTAAATCACATACTAGTTTAAAATTATTTTAAAAAAGTAATATTTACTGCTATTCAATAAATATGTATCGATGCCCAAAGAAAAATAGCAGAAATAGTAATTTAATGGTCATTATGTGAATGCAGCATAAAGGAACTGGCTTTATTTTTTATGTATTTTAAATAACCGTAGCTGTTTTAACAACTTAGTTCGACCCAACTCACTGAAAAACATGTAATAGCCACAGTGGTGCACAAGTGGAAATGTTGTCTATCTATCCATCCATTTTCTAACTGCTCACCCCTGCTGGGTGGAAGGGTATATAAGATGGGAAATTGTCACAAATTGCCTCAATTATAGGTTTCAGTCCTAAATTTTATTTGGCCTATTTACATTAGATTGCAACCTGTTCGTGCAGATATTAAATTTTGAAAGAAAAACAATATGGCCACCTTCCCTGCACTTTATGTGAAAAAATAAACATTTAAAGAAAGCATGTGCATTTATATGCATTTTGATGGCATTTGTAGCGATAAGTGTGCTTATTATTTTCAAATATTAATTTGGGTAGTGGAAATTATCTTTTATTAGTTTCACTGAAGATTTCAATGTCTTTTCAGAAAAAAGAAGTTGGAATGTTAGATTTTCTACCGTTGTTAAGGTGGTTGTTATGGAGGCTGCTATTTCTACAACATTGACCTGCGTCGACATTCCCTGTACAAAAAACAAACAAACAAACAGCTTAATGTACAAAAGAACACTAAAATAAACTAGGGAGCTGAACACAGAACTAACATGGAAAACACCTATCAAGCAACAATGAGCAGAGGGAAATTTAATGTCAACCTTCCCCTACCTAGCAGCAAAATGAACAAAAGAAAGACCTATTAGGACATAACAAAAGCAATTACATGGTCAAAATACAACACACAAGAATAAGAAAGCTCAAACACCTGGGGATGGTGATAAAATACCCTTAAAAACCATAAAGTTGTAATTAATGGCACATCTTAATTACATTTTTTCCAGATAATGAACAAAATGCATTGACTCTTTGAAAACGATACAGAATAATATACTACAAAACATTACAATTAGTACTTTGTTGAACCTTTATTTTCCTGTTGCGACATCTACAGCAGTGTGGGCGTGACATGCATACTTGGGTTCTCCTCGATTAATGTCCACTATTTAAATAGGGATTCTATACAGTATGTGTTTAGTGAATGGTTGCAACAAAGCAAAATCGCTTAGAAACCATTGGAAGGCATTATCACAACAAAAAATGTACACTGTCACCCTTACTTTGCTTTTTTTTTAGTCTGCACAAATGAACTGTTGGAAATGTGTTGAAAGGTAAATTCCTTGTAATGCTGGAGACAAGCTTGTTTGTCTGACTGCAAATTATGACGGTTTTTAATTACGGAATCCACTGAGGATTTTCTGTGTGGTCCGAGTCGGCTCAGTCCATCTTTTCAATGTTTTCTTTGGGCAAACAAACCAAAGTGAGGAAATACACATATTAATATTGCACTTCCAAGTTTTTAATCTGTTTAAAATTGTAATTCAGCACCCACTTCTTTAAACAATTGAATTTTTTATAAAAGACTGGTCAGCATCTCCTTTGTGTCACATGTATGATCGCATAAGTTGCACACCTCTTAAAAAACAAAGATCCCTGTTCATCTTCAGCTTTGTAATGAATACTAACATTTCTGAGATCAAAACTGTTCATGAAATTGTTCCTACCGACTGCTTAAAAACCCCCGTTTCATCTGAAAAAAAGAAACCACAGCCTGATGCTTCCATCACCATGGATAACTTTCACAGTACCGATACCTGACACCTGGGAATCGATACCGGTACTTAACAGTAACTATTTTCAGTACTTGTAAATGATAGTTTATTAATATGATCTCTACATTTTTCAATTTTACATGTTCATTTCTCAGTATATAAACTTGCTTGGAGGTACAAATTAACCTTATTAAATCATTTATGAATTTTAATACATTGCCTGTATCCACAGCACATAAACACATTTTTACCAAAGCAACAGTTATCAGAGGCACCGAGTGAACGAGGAGAAAACGGGATTGAAGTTGTACGTGAATAAAATTTAGGCAATTGTTTTAGTGCAAAAGTTTCAGAGAAGGAAAAAAATTTAAAAAACAATTTTTATCCCGCTTTGTGAATCAGGGCAGGACAAATCTGCAATGAGGGAACAGAGAGGCTCTCCTCTCTGCTCTGCTCTGACTGCAGGCAGTAGCAGCTGCCTATCTGTGAGCCAGGGCTTGGAGATTAGGGAACAGGCTCACAGCAGCACTCGCTGCTGCCACAAGACAATAACTGCAGAAAGATTGTTACTTTCACGGGAAGTCACCAATAACAGAAGAAAGTTGCTAGATGTTTCGCCTTTTTTGAAAAAAGGTAGCTAGATGGGTCTGAAAAGTCGCTAAATATAACGAGAAATTCGCTAAATTAGCAGCAGTGACCAGCTGCTTCCTCAGATTACAAGTATTCCCACAGCTGGTCTTGCACTTCGCCTCACAAATATTGCAGCTAGCGTAATCTGCAGCTGATTTTGAAAGTGGAGCCATGCTTTTGAGTGCTTTCAGCCATGCTTACTCTGCTTTGTGGACCAGCGGCTTCTGATGTCATTAAGCTCTTGTGCGTGGCATGCTGTGTTCATGTTCGGCATGGAAAATCATCCACTTGTCCACTCCCTCAGTGTCACAGTGATGTGTTCAGGTACTGAAACATGGCACTGTTTGATTTTCCGTGAATCGGTACCTGGTAGTACGGGCCGGTACCTATAAAAGCACTGAATTCAGTACCCATCCCTAATCACCAAGTTTCAATGTAGGAATGAGCTTGTTCCAAACGTAGCTGTTGAAATTGTAGCCAAAAAATAATTTGTAGAGTGTCCTCCTGTTATAAAGTATTCTCCCATAAGATTTTATCCAGGTTTGGATGTTGTCTTTTTAAAAAAGTATTCTGCATTGCCCCTATTGAGGCATGGCATCCTCACAACATGATGCTGCTACCACCATGTTTCACAGGTGATATACAGCATGCAGTGTCTGTTTCTTAAAGGCATACTATGCAACATTTTTCAGTTAATTAATGTGTTCCATATCGTTTTGGATGATTAAATGAGTCATTTCAGGTCGAATAAAGGTTTTCTCGGTCACCCTGGTGGTCTGTGGGGGAAATACCGCACTTGCAATTGCAGGAGGCCTCGGCCCGCGCCCACAGGCTCAAAATCTCGTGTGCATCGCGAGAGTCGGTCTTGCTTTACGGCGAGAACTGCTACACGCCCCCAGTGAAAGGCATGCTCGTTGCTAGCGCAGTGGAGATATTTGTCCAGTTATCATGGCGGAACCAGCGAGAAAATAGCGAAAGCCCATGTTGGAGCAG
Source organism: Fundulus diaphanus (assembly GCA_037039145.1). Taxonomy (NCBI): domain Eukaryota; kingdom Metazoa; phylum Chordata; class Actinopteri; order Cyprinodontiformes; family Fundulidae; genus Fundulus; species Fundulus diaphanus. The sequence goes on from CM073125.1 coordinate 13,514,277, forward strand.
GCAAGAAAGAGGAAAATGGCTCTGGACAGAGAGAGGAGTCGTACACGGGTGAACATCGGGCAAGCTTTTTCCGAATGGCGAGAGCTAAAAGAAAGAGAATGCTGCAAGGCTGACGCGGACCTCGCGTTTCTGCTGATGCGACTGTAAGTTACATTGTAGGGTTTCCCTCACGCTACCGCCTCGCAAACATTCCAAAAAAAAAAAAAACTAACTCGATATGCGCGCAAAGCTTGTCTGCCGCCCGCCTCGCCGCTCGGGGACACAAAGCTTGTCTGCCGCCCGCCTCGCCGCTCGAGGACGCAAAGCTTGTCTCCCGCCCGCCTCGCCGCTCCGGTGGCACAAAGCTTGTCTGCCGCCCGCCTCGCCGCTCGAGGACGCAAAGCTTGTCTCCCACCCGCCTCGCCGCTCCGGTGGCACAAAGCTTGTCTCCCGCCCGCTCCGCCGGTCGCGCAAAGCTTGTCTCTCTCCCTCCCGCTCCGCCGGTCATCCGCTAAGCAAATTCCTAGGGGAAACACTGCATTGGAATGGTTTCTCTCTCTCTCTGTGTGCATGTTCATACTTTCACTGTGTTAGTCATTGTTTGTACTGCCATGTTTTCGAGTTTTGTATTCGTTGCGTTCGCCTGTCTAAGCTCAAAACAACCGCGCCTGGCTTGCCGGAGAAACCAGGGAACAGCTGATTTACGACAGTGCACTTTTACTTTCGCCCTCTGGGGGGAGCCTCGCTGGAAAATCAACCCCGGTTGCATAGTATACCTTTAACCCCACAGAGCTCTTCTCATGTAGAGGAAAAAGTTTAAACTTTAAATTGCATGCCTTACTACTTTTTTTCAACAAACAACTGCTCTGAAAATTACATCCAGCATGCATACTGCACAGTCCTGAAAAAATGTAATTGATAACTGTCAGGGTTCTCTGTGCTGCTCTGCTCTAACTCTACTCCTCAGGTGTGTCTAGTTGGCTGAGGAGGCGTGGCCCTCACCTGCAGCTCGTTGCAGGCGGCTTCCTCTGGCTTCTTAAGCAGAGCGCTGACAGATGGAAGACGCCAGAGCCTTAACCAGTCGTGGTACGACGTGGCCTCTGTCCCAACTCTCGGAAACCAGCTTGTGAGTTTTTTTTACTCTTCGTTTTTTGACTAATTTTTGGATTCTCTCTGTTTTCGCCTCAGATTTTGGTGCTTGGATGCACTCACCTGTCTTGACGTCTCGTCCGAAGAAACAGACCAGCAGAACCTGTCTGCTCAGATTTTGCTCTGGCGCTCCCCTCATACTTCCTGGATGTTACCCAGCGAGGCCTGAGATCCCCTTCCCCGGGTTCTGTTGGTTCTGTGTTCACTCTGGTCAATCCATCTGTCAACCGTTGCCGATGAGGCTCACTCAGGATCCCTCGCCAGTTACATCTGCCGTCCTCAGCCACTAGCCGCCTATCTCCAGCAGCGTAAAGTCATGGAGTCCTCCCGACGCTACTTCTTCCCGGTTAGGTCCGCCCAGCCCAATGGTAAGCAGCGCCACTTCTAGCAATTCTCCGGGTTCTCCTTTCAGAGTTACTCACTCCCTCTCTCTTGCAGACTCTCCAGCCGTGACGTTCTGACCCAGCCGAATCGCCTGTAGTTCCGTCCGTAGATCTGCCTGTTTCCAAAATAAACATCTTAAGACTGTGCATTGCCTCCCGTTCGTATCTGCATGTGGACTCGTCACCTGAAAACCATGACAATAACAACACGTATAAAGAGCAACTAAAGCACTCAGAGGTGCGTTGTGTTGTATCAGGTTGTAGGTTGTAGGACCAGATGTTCCACAGAGGGATGACACATGTGAAAGCCTCCAGTGGACAAGATAAAATAGTCAGCAGTCATGTTTTTCAGTTCAACCAATTCCTGAGTTGTGTACAGAACATGCAGGGAAAAGAAAGCATGAAGATCAGCATGTGTTTTGAAACACTAAAGTCTCAATTCCAGTTGTTTAACTTCACTACGGTGTTCCATTGAAGCCTAAACCCCAGCTTGTGCTCTCAGTACACCACTGCACTTCCGCCCCGTGATGGAGCAGCAAAGCACATCCTGTAAACAGACGCACCTGCACACCGACATCACATGCAAAATTATCCGATTCAAGCCGCTGGTGTAAAACTGAGCCTGACTCCCATTTTTCTCTGTCGTCCTCTTCCTGTGTCTGCCTCTTACTATCGGACGTGCAATACCCTATTTTAGGCTTCAGAGCCCCCGTGTCTCATCCCACAGGCTGTTGGAGCACATATGGTGCTACAGAAACACGGCTGAGGGCAACATTATCAATTCATTGCTTTGTTTCTAAGGCTTTCCTTTTCAACACATGGCTTCTTCTTTTTTAAGGTGAGCGTGTTTATGAAAACAAACCAGTCCTGGAATAAATAGACTGAAAAGCAGGTTAGATTATTAAAACTGCCCCTTTGACATAGAGTAAAATCCTTTATAGTTCGAGGTAAGGCAATATGCTATGTTACAGTAAAATAGACAGCGTGCCTCCCAACTTCCATTGGCAATCAGCTGTGCCAGTGAATGACACACAGACATAATTGTTAAACAGTTAACAGCGGGTCTGCTCCATGGGTTTGTCAACTGGGTGCCTTCCATAGTGGCAGAAACATGAGAACAGCCCTGATACAAAGTGACGGCTGCTCTGGGAAGCTTCTCACCATGTGACTCATCCTGTGTTCAGAAGAGCTGGCTCAGAAATATCTCCTGAGCAGAGGGCTGATGGAAGGCAAAGGCTGTTATTGCCACATTAGCTGCACTCGTTTACACTCTGATGGTTCCAGTGTAGCAAAAACACAAATATTTTCTGCAAAATATCCTGAATAATTTGTTTGATCACAGTCTGTATGTCTAATGACTTGCAAAAATATTTAGGTTGCTTCAGCTCTCATTTGGTCACATTACAACAACAAACTCCAATCTCTTTTATCTATAAAAATGTATGTGATAGATCCTCAGAAAGTATAGAGCAAGTGGGACGTGAAAGGAAAATGGTTGTTGTTGTTTTTTTCAAATAAAAAATATGAAGAATGAGTGACTACTTTTTAGAGCCACATTTTGCTGCAGTAGAGACTGAAAATGTCAGTTTTTCTGCACAGAAATAGCCCTCTTGGAAGGGAAAGCGAGGCCTCTGAACACTGCTTGTCAAGTCCTACCACTGATTCTCAATTGGATTTCTGTCTGGACTTTGACTAGGCCATTCCAACACATTACAAACATGCTTTGATCCAAACTATTCCCCTGTAGCTCGGGCTGTAAGGTTTGCAGCGGTGCCAAACAAATTCTGATCAGACGACAGTTGAACAGAGCTGTGCGAGATGGTCAAAGTTTTGAACATCTCACACAGCTGTTCATAACCCAACCCTTTAAACATCTCCAGAACCTTTTTTCTGGATCTGTCCACTGCATTCCTTTATCATCATGCTGTTTGGTTACTCGTGATCTACATCAAACCTCTGAGGTCTTCAAAGGACACCTGGATTTATGGTCAGATTAAATTGCATACAGGTGGACACTAATTATAAATCAAGTGATGTTAGACGGTAGTTGTTGTTTAATAATGGGTGTATGAGTAACAGGAGCCGAAAAATTATTCAGATGTTTATGAAAAATGAAAAATATCCCATAATATATCAATATAATACATGGAAGGTTTTGGCTGTAACATGACAAAAAGGTTCAAATATCAAATTTTTGCGAGGCTTATAGACTCTCCAGTTAACCAGCATAGACAGTTTCAAATTTAATCCTGTATATAAAAAAATCTATAAAAGTTAGTCTATAATGCCCACTGGAAAAAAGGTTACCTCTCTCAGGAAAACCAGCCAATGGCACTCAGCCATTCACCACTTTGCAGCTATCCTTCCTCTTGGGAAGCCTGTCACAACTGTGAAACAGCACAACTTCCTTTCAAGAGGAGGAAACCTGAGTTTAGCTGAGTGGCCATGTGCTGCGGCCCAACAGGGGATTAATAAAGACAGCAGAGATGCACAAATGACACAGAAGCACTGATACAGGAGTACTTCCTATGTTTAAGAAAAAGTACAATGAGTTTCCAAACCTGACTCAGTGAACACACCGAGATTTCACACTTACAGCAAAGCTCTCGGGGAACAAGAGTGGAGGTGGAATCTGGTTTTAAGTTGAGTTTATTTGTGTAGTACATTCCAGCAACAAGGCGGTTCCAAGTGCTTTACATCATGAAAACAAAAAAAATATCATAAACACATCGAAACGGTCACCGGTAGGGAGACCAGTAACAAACAAGCAACTCCAAAGAGGTGGGTTTTCAGTCTTGATTTTACATGAACTAATGTTTGCGTACTGATGTCACAATGTTGCAGAAGACAGCATGCCTCACCTGGAGTCATATTTCTAAAAAGTAAACATTTTTATTCACTAAAGCAATTCTCCTCATTTGTTCTGGCCAGTGTTCATATTCCACCCACAAGCTTGCACAGCTTTCTGATAACAGGCACGGAGAAGAAACATCCAGACTCGTTTATCATTGTTCTTGAGAATTTTAAGAGAGCAAACCTCTCCGATGAGCTAGCAAAATCCAGACAGCACATTATGTGTCCCTTAAGGGATAAAAAGACACTAAACCACTGTTACACAGCTTTAAAGAATGTACATTGTGCTGTCACCAGGGCCACTTTGGGACTTTCTGATCACTGTCTAGTTCATCTCATTCCATCCTAAACATATACATTAAAAACTTCTAAGCCTGTGGTTGAACTGTTTGGAAGAAGACAGAGTAGTCAAACCAGATGTTACAGGCCTCCTGTGACTACACGGATTAAATTGTTTTAGAGCTTCAGCCATGGACGTAAATATACTATCACTTCTTGTCATGGTTTTTAAGTGTTTGGCCCACATGCAGACACAGACGGAAGCAGGAACAGTTTAAAGATGTTTATTCTTAGGCTCAACAAAGGAAAAGCACACAATGTGTGCAACAGAAGAGGTCGGAATGTCAGAGCCGGAACGTCAGAGCCGGACCGTCAAAGCCGGAACGTCAGAGCCGGAACGACTGCCGGAAGAAAGAGGATTTATTACTGAGGATCGGACCAGGGGGAAATCTTCCAGAAATTGCGCCGCTTACCGTTTGGATGGGAAGACCTGTCCGGGGGGGATGAGTGAAAAAGGAACTCTGTGACCATAACTCTCTGATGGGAGGTGGTGGTTGAGTAACAGCAGGGCTGGCAGATGTAATACAGGCGGGGGGCCCGAACAGCACCACTGCGGTGGCAGGCAGGAGGAGCAGCTGGAAGAACCAGAGTGTGACAGACGAACCAGGTGAATCCAGGAAGGGGGTTCTCACGCCCGGCTTGGTAAGACCAAGGGAGTAAGAGTGGAGATGCCAGAGCAAAACCTGAGCGGGCTGGGATTCGGATGACTGGTCCTCAGTGCACAAAGCCAACACAGGTAAGTAAATCCATAACACGACAAACTGGAGAAGACAGTAGACAAGATTAATCCAAAAACAGGGTTTCCAAAAACTCACAGGTACGAAGCACTGGAGGCAGATCTGTGGCCTAGACATACCACGACGGGGTAACACTCTGGCGTCTTCCAGCTGTCTGTGCACTCCTTTTAAGCCAGAGACGAGGGTTCCCAAATTAGCCGCGGGTGCGGGCCACGCCCACCCGTCAACTGCAGCCACCTGTGGAGCAGAATTAGAGAGCACGGAAACAGAGAACCCTGACACTTCTTATATCGGTATTTGTGTGGCCATATTTGTGCAGACCAAAATCTTTTGCACATGAACAATGGTAAACCATAGTGTACGTCACATGTGAGGAAGCTGCATAGGAAAAACGAAGAGGCTTACAGCAATGGGGGACGAGCCCTGTATGAGCAAGCCAGGAAAAAAGTGACCAAGGAGATCTACAACAAAAAGCTAAAGAACAGCATCTCAGCTAATAACCCAGCTGCAGTTTGGAATGGTCTGAAAAAATATCAATACCTACAGGAGCCTGTCTCCCCATCACAAGCAGAACCTTCTTCTAGCAGACAACTTTGAGAGCTTATTCTGTAGGCTTAAAATCCACTGTTCACACCTCCTGCCAACTTGTCCACATCTCACTTAGCTCCCCATTGTTAATACTTTGTTCATTAAATATTTACATTATTTTTGCTGTTAAAAGTAATAATTGGTTCAGCTGATCATGGGATAAATTGGGGTTGGATTATAGGAACATTTGTACCGTCTGGATCAGATGCATGCATTAATTTATACACCTAAAACATACGTAAGGATTCATATGCAAAACATAGCTAAACAGCTGAGAATTTGTTATCAATAGGTGGATAGGCCACAAAACCCCCGGGGAGACAGACACCAGGCACAATGACAGATCAGCCATGGAGGTGGGTCTGCAGCAAAGCACCAATTTACCAGTCCCCATGACCAACAATATGCAGGGCACTAACTATTTACCATCAATGATGTCCTATAAATGATTTAGCCCTTTAGTATTTCATGTTGAAAAGTTAAGAGCCATTCTGTGTGAAAGACCTCTGGATTTGTCCAGATGAGTATTTATTTGTGTGGGAAAATTACATACCTGCTCATTTTGAGCAATTCCCACCAGGCTGTCAGAGATGCTTTCATACGGATGCTTTGAATACAGCTATGCTGCTTAAATAACAGGAAGGTAAATAAAATATCATAGTTCCAGATTTCAATAGATAGTGCTTCTTCTATATTTTGTTTTTGGTTGTCCATTAACTTGTCACATGGAGTTTTCCAAATCCATCTTGAAATAAATGTCTAATTATTTATTAGCCTGGCAATATTTGTAAAAAATCGGGAGTGCCAAACTTCCTCGCTTCTGCGGTTATAGTGTTGCTTTTTGAAATGTTTTAGACTACTTCATGTTGATGGGTGCCCTGCGATGGACTGGCGACCTGTCCAGGGTGTAACCCGCCTCTCACCCATTGACAGCTGGAGATAGGCACCAGCACCCCTCATGACCCCATGAGGGATGGACATGTTAGAAAATGGATGGATGGATAGATGCTGATGGTCAGGTTGTCCAATCTGTTTGATTGTACTGGTCTGACAAGAAGGAGCCTTTGAAATTGTACCATGAAATGTGTTAGATCACAATTAGTTATTTATCTAAAAATGGCTTTAAACCTCATGTAGGGCTGTTTGGTTTGGCTAACTTTCGATAAATAACATTTAATTCAAAAACTACATTTTGTATTTGCTCAGATTAACTTGGTCATGGAATAAAATCCATTTCTTGATCTAAAACATGTAATTGTATTAGAAGTAAAAAAAAAAATCAAGAACTCGGTTAAGGAGAAAATACTTTATTCACAGCCCTGTAAAAAAAATAAAACTTCTAGATAAACAAAATCATGATTCCATATTCAACAGTGTTTGCATAGCAAGAAAGGAATAATCCAGAATCCATTTTTCTTACTGAACTATGTTTCATTCTGTGCGGAACGAGACAAGCAGAAAAAAAATCTCCCTCTGAAAATGTTAAATGATAAATCTGATGCAAAAATGGAGTGCAATGATGTTAGACCCTGAGATAGGTTTCCATTGGGGATTATTTAAAGGTTTAACCTCAATATGAGTTTGAAAATCCATCAGTTCAGCAGCATGGGAAAAAGCAAAGCACTTTTCTTTAAGGCTATTTTTTCTTCAAGACCTTTTTTAAATGACTGCAAATGTGCAGTCACGTCTGAAAGAAGCTGTTAGGTGTCTTACATTAATGTGCAAATGCCCAACTGAATAAAATCCGTTAACAGGTTCATGGTGTTAGAAATGTCAGATTCTCTTTAGAACAGAAGAGGTCTGATGTAGCCTAAAGGGTAAATGCTTTTCCCTATAAATAATGTACAATTCCATCTTCTACATCCTAACTTAGTAGTTTCAATAACGAGGCTGTTTGCTGGATAAAGAGTCTTAAAATGACCCTAATGTGAGAAATCAAACCACGTAGGAGCAGAAACACACTACAAAAAGAGAACCAAAAGTAAGTAAAAGTTTTTTGAAAATAGCGTATTTGTCCTTGATTTGAGCAGGCAATTTTAAAAGATCTGCCAATGGAATAATATATTTGCACTTAAAACAGGAACAACTCATTTCAATCATCTTCTTTCAAGTGCAGTCTAATTATCTTATTCTATGGGTCAAAATACTCCTTCCATTGGCATATAATGTTATTTACATGCTAAAGTCGAGTACAAATACACTAATTTCAAGAACATTTTTATTTACTTTTAGTTCCATAAAAGATTACCCTGTTCAATCTGCTTCATGGAATTTTTTTGTGTGTGGTTCTGGTTGGTACACATCAGTAGGAAATAGAACAAGCCGAATCATTTTAGCTTAGATTATCTTCAAGAAAAGAGTTCATGTAAGAACTAAAGTTGAATTCAGTAACCTACAACAATTTATACCTTGAAACCTTCACAGTGATTCAAGCAAATGCTACTTTATTGATTTGTATACCAAATTACCTATAAATCAAGTAGACATGCATAATTGGTGTGCTAAATGAGTTACTTTTCACTGGACATTTTGAACCACAGACCCCATTCCAAGGTAGTTTTTGCTATAAAAGCACACCCAAATATATATGTAATTCATGTTGACAACACAGCCATTTTCCCCACAGCCAGCTTTCCTACGTCATCAAACATGAGGAGTGTCTATCTGCTAGCCCGTTCCTCCTGTCCGTTAAACTCCCCATGGCGGAGATGGATTTTACTGAGTCACGGTGCTGTATTTAATGTGGAAAGCCAAACAACGGCGTCACGGCCCCTGATTCCATCAGTTCCTCCAGCGACGCACCTGGTTCGGCGAGTACCACCAGCTGTAGCAGCTTCTGGACGACGGTCGCCTCCAGAGGCGCTTCTGTCTTTCCCGGGCTCAGTATGAGTTGGTGGACAGATTGCTCCGGGACACGATCTTCAGGTGTCTTCCAGCAGTAAATTCATCATTGTACGGTCTAAATATGTAACACAAAAAAATACTTTTGTGCTTAAATAAATGGACGAGGAGGACCCTTAACACGACGCAAATTGACAGAAAAGTTCAGGTTTTTTAACTCGGGCAAAATGTCGCTTTGTTTTGCTTTGCTCTATATGTGCATCTACCACGCTGTTTGCAGTTTTGCTTCACTCAATTTGCTCAATTTGTGCCATTTGCATAGCTCTAAACATGTTGTTTGCTTTGCGGACCGTTAAGGGATAAAATGTAAATCACTTCCTCTAAATGCCTCGTTTGTGTTCGGTGTAAACGCACCTTGAGATTCTAGAGCAGGAAAAATAACGCAGAAAGTTTTTAATCAAATATAAAGATTTCTTTGTGCTTGTATGACACATAAACACACACAATCTGCCTGCATTCAGCACAGTAGGAGATGGCACTTCCAGGAAGCTACCTCTCTCTGGTGGAGTCTAGGGACAGCATAAAGTTCCTGGGAATTCACATCTCCTCTGACCTTTCCTGGACTGTGAACACCTCCCACCTGGTGAAGAAGGCCCGACAACGGCTCTTCTTCCTCAGGAAATTGAAATGTATTGGACTTTCCTCTAAGCTGTTAAAAAACTTCTACAGAGCTACAGTAGAAAGTACTTTGTGTCTCAGTGTGACGTTGTGGTATGGGTGCACAGAGGATTGTGGGATGCCATCTACAGGACCTAGATTTAGTCTATGCTTCACGAGTCCAGAATATGGTCAGACATATTGCTACAGATCCCACCCACCCAGGCAACACACTTCCATCAGGGAAACAATTCAGGAACATTAGTCCTGAATTCAGTCCTCGAGGGCCAATGTCCTGCAACCCTTTAGATACGTCTCTGCTGTAACACACCTGAGGCAGGGATTTCACTTTCTGAAGACAGATTTACCCACCTCTGTCAAACAGTGTTGTGCAGTTAAATGTTTTTAAGCTATTTAAAATTCAATCAAATAACACTAAGACTGTCAGGCATTGTCCTGAGAATATCAGTCCAATTTGGCTTTGATATTAGGACAATAGGTGAAAAAGGGATTCAAGCTCTGACATTTTCCAACAGCAAAGTCTGCATGTATGGAACACATAAGTGACGACTTCTCTTCAAGTATGAAAATGTATTAATAGAAATAATTCAACTTTAAATCAAATATATTTCAATCAACAACTCCTTCTTTACTCAGCTACTACTAAGCAAAATTAATATCAAAGAAACTAAGTAACTATGTACACACAAAAGAGCAAAACGACATATAAAAATGGTCGAAAACCAGCATCATACAATGATTCAATGATTTTGAGTCCTTTGAGGATCTTTAATTTAGAAATAATCTGTAATGAGGTGACATTATCTTAACTAATGGAGAACAATGACTGGTATGTGTTCAGCCCATTCACAATGTAACAAAGCTGCAGAGGCCTGTTAATCACCCATTTATGTAAATCAGGAGTGTGGAGGCAGGGAAACACCTCAAACCTGCAGGACAATGGGTCTTGGGGACTAGGGATGAAGACCCCTGCTTTAGAGTATAGTGTAAAATACTTTCCATTATCTGTATTATTTAACTTTACCAGTGACTCAACTGGTTTTGTGTCAGATGAGCAGATATTTGGAAACCCAAACCAATCAAAAGGCAGATTTTGCCTGTAGCTGCAATTAAAAGTGACTCTCAAGTCATGGATTCTGGTTCTGGTAATAATTAATTCATGACAGTTTGGCAGAGCTACAAAGGGAAAAAAATAATCAGAGAAGCCTTTTATGACTCACTCTTTGATTTCCACTCAGGTCTCAGGGCATTCAAAATTCTCAATTCTCAGGTCTACTGTAGTCTCCTAACTAACCATATTCAAATATTCATTCTTCTTTGAAATGGACTATTTCAGTATTGCTTTGGCTCCTGTGCATATTGTTGATGAAACTTTCTGATATCTTGCGTTTCTATTTTGTCTGTAGTAAACTTTGTCAGTATTCCATGAAAGGGTATTTTGGCTTTCGAATTGATGTTATAGTTTCACTGATATCTCTCTATTTACACAACACCAAATATGTAAAATCTACACTATAACCAAAAGCAAAAACGCAAATCCTGCATGGAGTACATGGAGTACAACTTTAAACCACCTGATTAAAGCATTTGCGTCCCCTGAATGAATGGCCTAATGCAGAAATAATTTGGCATATAATCAGCCCAGTGGCTATCTTAATGAATTCATTTACCCAAGAATGTAGGGCATGCTATTTACAACTACTTGTTTTAGCATCAGACCAGGGACATTGAACAATTCAAGAACTGCTTGATGCACACACAGACACAATGCTGACCCAATCATACAGTCCTTGTACAACTCATCTAAAACTTCTGATCAACTTCCACCATTTGCTCGCTGTCTTAACTGCCTCTGGCCTCCACTGCTCATTCTAGATGCTAACTCCTTCTAAATAAATGAACATCCATACCCATACCAATCACCCAACTCTTCAGAAGAAAATCTGCAGAAAATAAATATCAATGAAGCAACTTCTACAACATAGAAAGAAGCATCTGGAAATAGTTCTGTATATTTCTTTGGATTTATATAAACAGGCATATTCCATAAATGAGAATATTATTGAAAAGTCACCTTCTTTCTCTAACTCAGGTCATCAAGTCAAGCACATTATAGAGATTGATAATGACACAGACGGAAAAATCAATTTCATAACTTTTTTATTAATTTCTGTTAATTGTGAGGATTTTGTGCTTATAGCTAATGGACACATAACATTTAGGATTATAATATTAAATTGGACCAATAAAAATAGTTTGCCAACAAATGAGCCTAATCAGAAACAAATGATTTTAACTGAAGAAAGAAGAATGGAAGAGGAGGGTGTTGTCAGACCTCAGAACCATGTGGAATCACCTTGACGTGGGATCTCGACAAACTGCAAGTGTTGCTCCAATCAAGAGAAGCAGTTTTTGGATCCCACCAGGCCAGAATTACGATTTAAAATAAAACAAACTTACTGGGCTGAAGGGGTCTCTCCAGTGGAATGGTGGAAATACAAGGTCTTTCTGGAACTTCGTACGAGCAGGGAACTTTTCCAAAATAGAACCAGGGCTAGCCAATCAATTTAGTTCTGACGGACTTAGCAGCCCTAGGTAAGTTATGGACAACAATTCTCTCTCTCTCTCTTTCTGTTTCTGTGTGTGTCTCTCTCTCTCTCTCAGTCTCTCTCTCTCTCTCTCTCTCTCATCCAGGGTGGATAGTAGTCAGTTTGAAGTGAAGGACCAACAAGATGCAGACTTTGACTTTCATTTTAAACCATTGAGAGTGTTAACGTTATCAAAGCATCCTCAGTAGTGACTGCAGCCCCCCTCTCTCGACATTCGTCTTTCAAAAGCCAGCATCATTCACAGGTGAACTATATCTTTTTATCTTCAGTGGGGCAGAGGTGCCAGGTGTAAAGGGGGCCATAATTGCACATGATTATGTAGTTAACTTAAAACCCTCCAACAGATGTTGAGGGAAATGAGGTTAAGAGCAGGTGCATCTCTGGCATAATCAAGCAGGCTGCTTCCCACTCGAGCAGCACCAGAGGCGAGATTATGAAATCCCTGCCTCCATTTCCTCTCCTCTGGGGTAGCATCTTCTCTTTCAAAGCCATAAATCGCACAGAGAAAGAGTAGGGGAAAAATGAGCCAAGGGACACATTGTGCTAAGGGTGAGGTTATTAATTCAAAGATTTGTCGAAGCAGGATCCCTCCGGACTGCCTGGCTGATTTTCAGGAAGACTCAGAAACGAGGTGCGCTTTAGCAGATAGGGGTCTGATGCAAAACAGCTCTGAGGATATGTGACGAGAAAAGCCCTTATTCACAACCTGATATGGTCTTAAAAGGTCCAGCAAAGCCATGCCAGCAGGGATTACAACATGAGCAACCTCCAAAATTCAGATAGCAAGAGGGGACTGTCATCAATCTATCAACGTGTTGGACCAGTTTCCCGTGGGGGTACCTCTCACAGCCGACTCTGCAGCAGTCAGATCCAGTGGGATGGGCTTTCAGACAGCTAGAGGCAGGAAAGATGTCGTGTTGTCAGCCGTTTCAGATCTGTGCTCACATGTGCCAGAGTCAGTGATGTTACCTGTACAACACAGTGTTGCAACATTTCCCACACCCTTTCATCCTTTACGCATCTTTTCACGCTATAGCAACAAATGTCAGTGCTTTAATTTGGAATTGTATGTGACAGGCCAACACAAAGTCGCACATAACCGTGCAGGGGAAGAAAAAAATGGTACATGATTTTCAACATTGCTCACAAATAAAAATCTGATAACACACTTTGTATATTGGGGAATACCTTGATTATGTTTCATACTAAGAGACTGAAGATTTCTAGCATGAAAATATGCATATACTGACATGGATTAGTTAAGAGCATCCGTGCAGAGCAGTACCACAATGGTACTTTGACTAGGCCATCGCAATACATGAATATGCCTTGATCTATTCGGACTAACTAGCAGTGTCCAAACTTTTTGTCACGTGATCCATATTTTTTTGTTCAACAAACTAGAATTTAAAAATGTTATATTGTGATTTTTTTTCTTTTGTGCTTGATTTAAGAGATTTATTCTATTCTCAGCAATGCACACAAATATTTTCTTCTGAAAATATTTGCTGGCTCCAGCCTAGTATTATGAATGAATTAAAAACGGATTTACTTGCATCAAAGTCTGCTTTTGAGTATGAATCACCGGATAGATGGGGTCAGATCCAGGGGCCACTAAAGTGGATTTCAGCATTATGGGGTGATTCGGGAACATCGACATCTTCAACCTTCTGAGTAGTTCTAAGGTTCTCCGTCACTGACGTTTATTTTAATGATTCTTTTGTTTTCCATGAATGAATCTTGGCTCATGGAGGATCCAACCGAGGTTAATCACAGAACACACAAGCTCATTCATTAATGACTCCTGGGTGTTGTGGGCTTCACAAACAGGACCCTTTCACAAGAGTCTCTGAGTCAGTTCTTGGTCGCTGTGACTTGTCTGTGTCATAAAATCACAGAAGTTCTTTAATTTTTACACTTGGTTAGCAGCAACATGTGTTATTGTGTGAATTCACTTTGTAATCTATATGTTATGGGTTTTTTTTTTCAATGAGTTTTGCATTATCGCTTATTCAGGTCCATATTAAGTACACACCCCACTGCCTCTTTTTTATACAGTCTTAGGTTTTTATGGGTTTCCGTTTCTTGCGTGTTTGTGCCATGCCCGTCTTGTCACTTTAAGCATTTTTTGCTATTCTTGTTCTGCAGTATCTTTGATCTTTCCCAGGCAATTGCTTGGTTTAATTACTTTCCCACTGATTCCCACATTGCATTGTTTTTCATCATGACTAATGGCACATATGGGAACTGCAAAGGTTTTAGTGATCTGTTGCACATGTACTGTTGTTTGCTCATCGTATTGCTTTCATGTGAAGTCTGTTCCGGCATTGAAATTAGTTCAGGAAAGTTTAGCAGTTAAAAAGTAATGATTTCCCAAAGAAATTGAATGGAAAATGTATACTTTTACAATCTCATATGTTAGAAAGTTATGTTTCCTAGCATCCCAGTTGTATCTAAAGCTTAGGCTGTTTTACTTTTCAAGTTAATTTATGTTTTTAGTTTTTATCTTCATAGATTATTAGAAAATGATTGACTATGTAGATGCAGACAAATTTGTTTGTCTGCATCTACATAGACAGTCCATCGCATCAGACTTCTGTCTGAATGGTTCCAGCATATTGCAGATAACAGAAAGACACAACACACAGAAGTAATGGTGAACGTAACTGTTTCTAGAAGTGTTCAATAAAGTTTTGTTGAAAAACCTCAGAAGCCCCCCCCCCCCCCCCCCGCCCCCTCCAAGCATCTCTCCTTGTTATTATTAGAAAGCAATGAGAGCCAACAATATTAAGACCACATAATAGCAAGACAAAGGTAAGAAGAAAGCAACACAGCTATTAACAATGTTCTTTTATGGAGCGCTAACTGCTACCACTTAAAAATAAATGTATCCGAAT
The DNA here is from genome assembly GCA_037039145.1 of Fundulus diaphanus. Taxonomy (NCBI): domain Eukaryota; kingdom Metazoa; phylum Chordata; class Actinopteri; order Cyprinodontiformes; family Fundulidae; genus Fundulus; species Fundulus diaphanus. The sequence continues at coordinate 13,529,330 of CM073125.1, forward strand.
TAGTACCACATGTGGAAGTGGCACAAATCTGATTTCGTTGGGCTGAAAAGATCTGAATTGGGCCGTTCACACTGCCATGACAAAGACAGATATGGGTCACATATGGGCAGAAAGATAAGATCTGGGTTGCTTTTTCCTGCAGTGTTAACGTACCCTTAGGAGCTTAGATTAACAGAGGGGTACCAACAATTTTGTCCATGTCTGTTTTTCTAAGAAAATCCCACGATGGTCACTGAAATAACTTGAAACTGAAAAAAAGTAATAATAAATGCAAACAGGTAATTAACCAATGGAAATCAGACATTGCTTTTGAATTGTGGTTCAACAGAACCATTTAAAGAAAAATTAAACAGGCCTGGACAAAATTGACAGCACTTGTAGTTTTATATTTTGCTGTGCAAGCTTTTGAGGCAATCACAGCATTCAAACTGTTTCTGCACCTGCCAGCAGGTATTTTGACCCACTTCTCGTGAGCAACCTGTTCCAGCTGTCTCAGATTTGAAGGGCCCTTCTCCAGATGACGTGTTTCAGCTCCTTCGCTAGATGTTCAGTAGGATTTAGATCAGGGCTTATAGGAGGCCACTTCAGAATAGCCATATAGCCATTCTTGGGTGGTCCTAGCTGTGTGTTCTGGGTCATTATTCTGCTGGAAGACCCATGGTCTACAACTAAGTCCAAGCTATCTAACACTAGACTTGATAGTCTTGTGATGTCATTGAACCCTGCACAGAGCTGAGACACCCAGTGGCAGATGCAAAGCAGCCCTAGAACATAACCAAGCCTCCTCCGTGTGTCACAGTAGAACAGTGTTCTTTTCTAGGTATGCTTTATTTTTGCGTCTGTCAACAGGGAGCTGATGTGCCTTGCCAAAAAGCTTCAGATTTGTCTCCTCTGTCAAAGGGAAATTCTCCCAGACGCTTTGTGGCTATACAATATGCATTGTGCAAAATTCCAGTCTAGCTTTTTCATGATTTGCTTTCAACACCGGTGTCTCCCATGAAGTCCACTTTGGCTCAAACAGTGAATGATGGTGACATCTGACACTGATGTAACCTGAGTTACAAAGATTGTAGCTGTTTGACTGAGGACCTTGCCTTGACTTCCATTAATTTTCAACCTGGGTTGTGTTTTAAGGTTATGACAAACACTGCTCCTCACTGCCTCACCTCACCCTTCTCAATTCAATTCAATTCAATTTTATTTATATAGCGCCAAATCATGAAACATGTCATCTCAAGGCACTTTACAAAATCAAGTTCAATCATATTATACAGATTGGGTCAGATTATACAGATTGGTCAAAATGTCCTATATAAGGAAACCAGTTGATTGCATCAAAGTCTCGACAAGCAGCATTCACTCCTGGGGAACCGTAGAGCCACAGGGAGAGTCGTCTGCATTGTACATGGCTTTGCTGCAATCCCTCATACTGAGCAAGCATGAAGCGACAGTGGGAAGAAAAACCACCCATTAACGGGGAAAAAAAACCTCCGGCAGAACCGGGCTCAGTATGAACGGTCATCTGCCTCGACCGACTGGGGTTACAGAAGACAGAGCAGAGACACAACAAGAGAGACAAAAAAGCACAGAAGCACACATTGATCTAGTAATCTGTTCTACATTAGATGGTAGTAACGGGTGAGCCGTCTTCTCTGGATGATGTCAAAGTTAACAGAACGCCAGACCAGGTGTACCTACTATGAAGAAAAAGAGAGAGAGCAAAAAGTTAAAAGCTGAAATGACGACAGTCATTTCAATGTAATACAATGCAAAACTGGAGAACCGTAGAATGAAGAACAGTAGAAATCAGTAGAGTGAGAAAATTAGGCCCTGATGTCCTCCAGCAGCCTAAGCCTATGTATTTAAACAGGTGATGCGTAAATTCAGCAGTTTTAACCATAACAATGTTGTAATCATACTTACAATAAATAAAGTCAAGTGAACAAACTGATATTATATTATCCGTGTTAGTATTTTTCCTTTTTTGATGATCCAAAGCACACCAGCAGGTTTACCTTTGGACTTGCCTAGTCAAAGTCAAGCTCTCAATAGGACTGAGAAGCTGCAGCATAGTTTTGATGAATCCAATAGACCTATATTACAAAGAAGAAAGGGTAAAGATTTCCTCCGTAGTGATGAAACAGACTCATTGCCCATTACACCTCCTGTGAAGATAAAAGCAGTACAAACCAGGAATGCAGTTTGTAGCGGAAAACCCGAGGACAAATTGCTACCAATTTGTTCAGTCTTGCATAAATATGAATACTTTTAAAGTTATAAAGTTTTACTGTATAATTGTGAGTTTTCTCAGTATCTTTGCAATAGCTGGGCAATTCCAGCAATAAAATAGATGGGAACTTAAAATCTGCACACACTCACCTTTGATTGGGGGGTTGTGTGCTTGTTTACAAGAAGCAGTGCCTTAAATATTTATAATGGTGCAACAGAAACTTCAGAGCACTGCACATAATTGCAGTTTGGGGTTATTTTCAATAAAAAAAACTAACTTTTAAACTTGAAGCCAAAAAGCAAAGTAAGCATAATTTTAACTATCTCTAGCCACACGTTCACTAATTTTGATTAAATTGTGAACATGTGAAAAAGGTCATTCTACTCTGGAACCTACAAGTCTTTGGCCTTCAAAGAAAAGATGGTTGGTATTTCCTTTGTTCTTTTCGGAGGTATAATTAAATTAAATCCCATTTGGGCTCTGGATCCAACAGACATTTTCACAAAATGTGTGGTATATCTCCAAAGACGCAACATTTATTAATTTGCATCATTAGGATTAGCATGATTAAGATGACTATGTACAGTAGGTTTACAAAATGAGGTCAATACCGGGGAAAGCAGCTTCACTGGTTAAGAAAAAGTGCTGAATGATCTATATCCCGCTTAAAACCTACTACCCAATTCGTCTCTGTCACTGCCTCTGTTAGTAGCGCAGATGAGGTTGGATGACTTCAATCCTCATTCTGCCTTGGTTCTTATATAAATTAAACACAGTATAATTAAGACAGAGAGCCTAATGTTCATGTGTTTGGACTTTGGGAGAATGTGACAATCTCAAAGTGGACAGGAGAGAACATGTAAGCTCCACACAAAAAGGCCCTGGCCAGGATTTAAACTCAGGATCTTCTTTCGAGAACCTACTAGTGATATGACGTTCACGAATGAGCCATTCTTCTGAACAGAAACAGATCTTTACTCTGAACAATAGGATTCAGGTCTCAGTTAGTGAGAGCCATTCTTTGTTTTATTACACTTTGCTTGCATATAATATTTGTTATGCACTGCATTCATCCATCCATTTTCCTACACGTCTATCCCTTGTGGGATCGCGAGGGTTGCTGGTGCCTATCGCCAGCTGTCAATGGGCAAGAGGCGGGGTACACCCTGGACAGGTCGCTAGTCTATCGCAGGGCAACACAGAGACAAACAGGACAAACAACCATTCACGCACACACTCACACCTAAGGAGAATTTAGAGAGGCCTAACAGTCATGTTCCTCTGTGGGAGGAAGCCAGAGTACCTGGAGAGAACCCATGCATGCACAGGGAGAACATGCAAACCCAGGGGAAGGGTAGGACTTGAACCCAGGACCTTCTTGCTGCATGGTAACATCACTACCCACTGCACCACTGAGCATTGCATTCACTTCTTTTTAAATCTAACTTTAAAGTTATACTTAGGTGACTAAATACAGAAAAAGACATGGAGATATTGCACGGGTTTTGTTTTCCTTACGTTTCATGGGGGCAAACTTGTGGCACTGTGTGCACATGGCTGCACTGCAGTCAGACAGACTGTATGCTGTGGCTGAGTATGCTTCTTTGCTTCACTTGGTATTAATGTGTTTGCATTGTCATAGTCCTGTTCATTTCTTCACTATTTTTCAGTTCAGCCTGTTGTTCCTTTTTCTATTTATTTATTGGCGTATGGGTACGAGTCGGTATGTGGACTCTGTGTTCCAGATTTTGGTCATAAAACCAGTAAGCGAGAGGCATGATGAGATATCTATACTTTTAAGACAACACAGCAACTTTGTGTCCTTTCTGCTTTAGCTTGGAGGCACAAACTTGCAGACAGGGGCTAAACACAGCACACACGCTGGAGGAGAAAAGAGCTCTGGTGACGTAGTTCTGAACGGGAGGAGAAGACAGGTGAGGAGAAGCTATTTTTATCCAGCCATAATCATTCAGACAGTAGTTTGCTACTGTTAATTCATGAGCTAGCTGGTAGCTGAAGACTATGGAGGTCTCTTAAAAAAAGCATCCTCTTTTTAGTGCCTTTAACAACAGCTGACACTCAACAGTATTATGTTTTTGTTAGATTTATTTGATAGGGACAGACACACAAATATGTCTGTATCATGGTGCTTATAGCGTGAGTTAGTTTAGAGCACTTGTCCCTAGATGGGTTTTTGTAGACAGCCTATCTGATTACGTGATAGGCTGTCTATGTGATGATGAGATGCAGTGGTGTGGCATTTTTCTTTATACTTAATGTTTTTGAAAGGTAATAGAGGACAGCTATTTATCTATAAACAACTGCCTTAGAGGGTAGAATCAAGGTGTCACTGACAAGTTTCTATTTAAAAATTCTCCCCTCAAGTGATAATGTAGGTTTCTGCGTATAAATTGAATAAGATAATTTTATACATTCTTTTCTTTTTCCTTATTTTAAGACATTTATAATGAGGCATTTCTAGAAACTTGAATAAAACAGGACCCAGAATCTAAAACAAAAATACCTGTACTACAGCCTGCAGAGGAACTCTGTGCCTCGTTTTCATCGAACAAATCAGGGTAGCTCCTCATTGGGAGGATCCCAATGAGAATCCTCCTCCAGGCAAGGTCCTTTCTATTACTGTCTCTGTAGTGAGAGCTCAACTGGTCATAGACCATAGGATGGGCACAAACAGCGGCGATGAGGCTTTTCATAGTCCATTTTCCATCCTGTTGAAACCTCGTCTCTTCTAAAAAGAAAGTGGGAGGAGCTCGGTTTTCTGAGTGAGGAACAGTGCCCAACCGATTGTGATGTAATAAGAGGTTTTTGAAATGGCTCAGTTTTAGATACCAACAAAACATTTACTTATTGCCAGAAAATGGCTGGATGTTTTTTGAGTACTTAGACTGTTTCTAGAAGCAATATATTCTCTATAGAGACCCAAATGAAAGTACAAACATCTGCAAAAACTTCTTTTTTTTTTTTTTATAATAGTTCACCTTTGACAATAGTACCTGTATTGTCAACCTGTGTACTTGGACAGCTACCGTATTTTTCGGACGATAAGGCGCACCGTCAATTTACGTGTCTATTTGTGTCTTTGTCCACATATAAGGTGCGCCGGATTATAAGACGCATTACATATTCTTCCCAAGTGTGTAATATCACTCTGCCCATCTGGTATGGTGACCAGATGCCCCCGATTTCCGGGGACAGACCCCGTTTTGGATGACCTGTTCCCGACAAAAGCTGTCACTGGAAATCCCAGATTTCAGTGTATCATGATGGTGTAAAAAAGTTTAGCGCAACAAGAGGTATTTGCCCGGTCCTGCCACTGTCCCGACGTAGTAGAGCTTTGCTGAACGCACCTTTCCCACGCCCCGTCGGCGTTGCAGTTCAGACAAAACAAACAACCCCCGGGCAGAGATTCTGTGCTTAACAAAATCAGAGACGTCCCCAGTTTTCATTAGAGAAATCAAATCTGGTTACCTTAAGGAGGAAATAAACTGGCCGTGTAACGTAAACGGGGCGGCTTACGGGCGTGCTTTAAATATTTTGAAAAAATTTAAAGAGTTTAAGTGCGAAAAATACTGTACGGTACATGTGAAATTTACTGTTTTGTCTCTGTCATGTTCACAGGATAGATTGTGAAAGGACCAGCATGCAAGTAAAATAAAATGTAAAACAATTCTTAATGCTTAAATTGTTTGGTTCCCTGGACCAAATCCCCTGAGACAACGGCATGTAGTTATAACAACTGCTTGTTTGGGGTGCAATCACCAGTATAAACTTAGGTAAGTTAGTTAGGCAAGGCATCGTGTTGCCCTGTATAGGAGATAGCCATGAATCAAATGTATATGGTATTTTCTCTGTTGGACTCCCTGTATAGTGATGTATGAGTGCACATAGAAGTGAACCGAGACCCATGTTTTTGAAACAAACTGTTTTCTTGTTTTTTTCCAGCTAGAGTTCAGATGATCTTTAAAGAGGACAATCCAAGAAAACAAACTCCGGTTCATTTAAAATGGATGTAACTGCTCTGATCTGAGTGCTGTTATGAAAATATATAATTACTTATATGATAATAGTGTATTTTAAAGTTATACAGATATTAACCTTTAAACACAGTAACCCAAGGTGTGGATGTGTGCAGAACACAGAAGGCCCTTCAGACTTCAGTGAGTGTGTACCAGCCACGGTGCTGAACGGTAATTTACGAGAGCCTTAGGAAGTAGAGCAGATAGTGTTTTAAAGCAGATAATGTGTTATCATTCCTTTACTAAGGTCTCATTGTTAGTTTAGTTGACTCCCAGGAACTGAACTAGGCAATAGATTACATTTTAATGATCAAGTGTCAGGAAACATATGTGGAAGTAGACTTAGTGTTTGCACTTAGACTGAGGGTCAGCTCAGGGGAGGGTTGGTCCGGCCCCCATCTGGAGCCACCCGTGGGGTAAAAAGGCTTGTTCCAGGTGTAAGCGCTGAGACACATCTTTACAACTCACGGAGAGCATTTTCGGGATAAGATTAATCCGCGTCGGTGATAAAACTTGTAAGTGTCTCCCATTTTGGAATTCCAAATTGTAATAAATATATGTTAAACTGTTTTTTGCCTCTGAATTCACTGTCTCTTCTCTCTCTTTGCCAAATGTCCGAACTGGGGTGAATGAGACGGGCCATCGTTACATAAATGGGCCCAATAAGTCTCAATAGTGCATACTGAAAGGACTCACACTTGACTATTAACTGCTCCAGTACACACCAAAGGTCATTGCTTGAAGAAACCAACAGTACCACGCTATCGGCAAAAATTCAACATGAGACATTGAAGAGGTTGTGATAAAAATGCTTTCCATAAATGCAACAAATGTGGTGAAATGGGGCTGCACAGTGGCGCAGTGAGTAGCACTGTTGCCTTGCAGCACAAAGGTTCTGCGTTCAACCCTGGGTCTTTCTGCATGGAGTTCGCATATTCTCCCTGTGCATGCGTGGGTTCTCTCCGGGTACTCCGGCTTCCTCCTACAGTCCAAAAACATGACTGTCAGGTTAATTGGCTTCTCTAAATTGTCCTTAGGTGTAAGTGTGTGCGTGAATGGTTGTGTTGCCCTGCAATAGACTGGTGACCTGTCCAGTGTTGCGCAATTATACACTGTTTAAAGTTATTTAATAAATAACTCTCTGTCTGTTAAGTATTGTCTGGTGATAATCAGCTCTTAAGCTGATAGCAGGACAATGGTTGAAAGGGATAAATTCGAGCACTAGCAATCTTTTAACAGCAAACTGCACACACATAGAATAAGGAGTGACATCTTCTTTTCAAGTTCAAGAATTTAATAATAGAAATAAAATGAACATCCAGAGAACATCACTATGTAATGCTTTTTATCTGAATTAACACAATATTTCAATCAATAAATCCTCTCTACTAGGCTAGTGAAACTTAACTAAACTACTAAGCAAAATGAAGATAAAAGGAACTAAGCTAAGGAACCATTTATGTGCAAAAACAAAATAAAGACAAAACAAAAGTGGTTGATCATGTTACTGTCTTCACCGTACCCCGTCTACGGTGAAACACCCTCGGTGGACCCAGCTCTTTTTACCCAGTCAGGCGATCCCCATTTACTTATTACCTTGAATGTAGGACGCACAAAACAGACAAGTATACTTTTAGTTATATTTTATCTACGTAAAGACAGAGAAACAGTTACAGTCACATCAGCGCTGATGGGCTCTTGATCGGCAAGAAGCCCCGATTGCTCATCACACAAACATTATATAGGGATCTAGGTACACACCCATGCAAGGGCTGTACACATCCAAACTGTGACATCAGTAGAGAAACTGTGTCACCTCCGGGGTGGTATCTGATAGATATGTGCCAATCTTTTGGGTCAGTGCTATCTAGGTGTGCCATGCAGTTCTGGGATAAACAGCTTGTTCCACTTGACCTCGTTGATATCCTAACAATCTTAATCAGAATAATTCAGTGAATCCTGTTCACTGCCGATCTGATTCCAAAAAGCATGGAATGGAGTTAAAAAACATTTGGCATCTGTTTCAATCCATTCACAATGCGAATCCTGAGTTAAACAAAACATTATTTGATGAAATAATATTTTGTTTAAGTTAAAGAACCAAAGTTCAACTTGAAGAATGTGAATTGAGGTTAAATTAGCTTGACTAATTCAGAACGTTTGACATGTGTTTCAACCCAGTCACAATGCAAATCCTGAGTTACACAAAACATTATTTGAGGAAATAATATTTTGAGGAATGATTTGCTCAGTAAAATGATTACCTTAGGATCGCTTGCCTTTGTTTATGCAATTCTACCTCCGGGCGCTAGGGGTCGCTGTAGCGATCGGTCGCTAAATCGGGTAAAGTCTAAAGTTATCAAAATTGCCTTTAAACCGACATTAATATTCAATATTAATGTGGGAATAAGGCTCATAGCTCTATTGATGGACGGCGGAGCAGAACGGTCAAGCTTTATTCTTGGAACGGGCCTTTGTAGAAAAAACGGAACCGGATATTAACAGAAGCTAATAGCATTTTGGCTAGCGGGTTTTTGGCATTAACTTTAAAGACTTTAGCTTTATTTTTAGCCATACCGAGTGGGCCGGATAACGTAAACATTAATGTCCCATCAATGTATGAAACCCTTGTGGAGATAACCTTTGTTATAACCATAAAAACACACTTATACTGAATGCTAGCAATGAGCTACCTCCGTTAGCCCCTTTGTTCAAAGACACCGTGTGCGGTTTACAAACATTTCCCAAATGAACCATTTAAACTTTCCCTTTTGGGTCTCTCTGCCAAACCTGTCGGCGCCTCATGTGAGTTGGTCCACTTTGGTCATCCAAGGAAGGCAGTAAAAGCAGGAAAGTTGTTGGTTTGTTCTTGGCGGGCTAGCCTTTAGCTCTGCAGCTATGAGCTAACCAACAGCGTGGTCGGGCAGCTTGGCGAAGCGTGGTCTGGGCAGCTTGGAGGCCTCGACCGATGTCCATTTAATAGTCTGATCGCTCAGCTTGTGTGGTGAGGGAAGGCATCCACCGTCTCGCGTCTGCTTTCCTGCAACAGCTGACAAAAGTGAACAAAGCTGTTTCGGCATCCCTTACTTTGCGGCTGGTTTGCACAGAAGTCACAGTGCAACTTAGCTCCGTTGCAGCAGTTCTTCCGATGCCAGGGAGGTCCTCCATCAAAGCAGTTAGATGAGTTTGGCAGACCCTGGATCATGCGTGGCTGGCCCAGCCACGTTCCTTCAGATGTCCCAGGCAGAGGAGTCCATGTGGCCTCATGGTTCAGGGGAAGGCTACCCCCCCTCTCCTCGTGAGCCCAGGAGAGAAGTGGTGGTCATCTGAGGGTCTGGTCAGGAGTGTGAGAGAGCTGTAGAAGAGCGGGCTTTTTGTCTGTGGGGGAAAAGTTTTATAGCAAGAGGGAACCCCTGCTGGGAGAAGGGCCGTCCCAGCTGACTCTCTCTCCTTTGTGGCTGTGTGGTCAGAATTCAATCTGACCTAAATTATTTTCATGATCATGGCTGTAATATGGCACAACACCAGGGTGTACACCGCTTCTCGCCCTGTGAAAGCTGGAGATAGGCACCAGCAACCCCCACGACCCCATAAGCGGGTCAGAAAATGGATGGATTGATGTGGTGAAATGTAGTCTGCACCGGGAACAAACTCAAATTTATGCTCAGATTATGGTTTTGAACTTGCTCTGAAACTCTTTTGAAAAATCACACAAAAAAACTTAAACTAAATAATTTATTTTTTAAATTAGTTTTAGTGTTTTAATGTTCCATAACATTGATAGGAGAAATAAAAAGGAAATGTTTAAAACCTTATGTGTTTCTGCAACATACGTGTGAGAAAAATGAGTAACAGGGGTTAAAACAAGAAAGTCTTCTGGAGTCCACATTTGATATATTTGGCCAGTGATAAGTACACAATAGATCGATGCACTTATGTAAAGATAATATATTTTGCTTTTATCTTTATAGGGTTTAGTTGAGGACGTACAGTAAATGAAGCATGTATCCATTCATCAGTAAGGAAGGAAGTGGGTGTTTGGTTGGTCTGTTTGACTATGAATAAGCCTTTATAGCCACCAGTCAGTCTTTTACACTTATTTACCACATGCCTGTGGCTTGAAAACAGACAAGGAACGTATCAAGGATATTTTCTTAAATGGAAATTTTTTAAGGGGTTTGTTGACAGGCATAAAATAGAGCAATGTTTCATTCGTCAAAGGGAAGTCCTTACTCCTCTTTCAGCCTTTCATTTATTCCATTCAAGGGGACTGTCTAAGACTCGCTCACTTTGTTGGCAAGGCAGTGGTCCTTGGATTTCATACAGTATATTTACTGTGCTAAACAGTCCCAAGATCAGACGGTAGATAAGTCTCTGTTCAAGTCCTTCAGTAAGTCAAACCATCCCCTTAAGTATTTTTTAAGGCAACTGGGGTATTTTCAATTTGGCCTTGAGCTATTTAGGAAGAGGTGGGTGGAGTATTCAAAAACTGTGCTCAAGAAAGAATAGCCCCTCTTCACAATATTCTTACTCAAGTTGAAGTAAAAATTCTTAATAAAAACATACTCGGGAGTGAAAATGTAAAAGGTTACATAAGTAATGTGTACTTGAGTAGTACTGTTTAAAATTATTTGAGAGAATATAAAAATGATGTACAGGTTCTGGTACTTTGGATAATAAAATCAAATAAATAGTAAATATAAATCGCATCATTACACATAACAAATAGCAAATATTTCTTCAACATAAAACGTTTGAGATCAATACTTTCAGTAGGTATCGTCAAAAAAAAAAGTAAAGTGCAAAGTACTGCATGCTCACTTGACCTCCAAATATATCAACCCAAAGAGCTGATATCAGGACAATAGTTGAACGGATGATTTGAGCACCGACATTCTTTTAACAGCAAACCCTGCACACGTGTAATAAATGAGGGAGAACTTTTCTTCAAGTTCAAAAATGTATTAACAGAAATAAATGAACATCCGGAGAAAATCACTGTAGAATTATCTGAATGAACAGGATATTTTAGTCAACAAATCCTCTCTACTAGGCTAGTGAATCTTAACTAAACTACCAAGCACAATTAAGATAAAAAGAAGCTAAGGAATTATGTACACATGAAAGAAACAAAAGATCAAAGAAAATAGTTCATTCATCAGAATGATACAGTGAATCCCGGTTCACTGTAGATCCAAGTTAGAGAACCAAAGTTCACCTTAAAGAATATGGAATGAGGTAAAATTAGCTTAACTAATTTAGAAACACTTGGTATGTGTTTCAACCCATTCACAATGCAAATCCTGAATTAAACAAAACATTATTCGAGAAATTAACATTTTAAAGAATGATTTGCTCAGTAAAAATTTATATCTTTAGGACCCTTGATTTTATTAATGTGATTATTTCTCCAGGAAATAATTAAGGCTTGTCTGGTAACTTGGAATTAACCCACCAAGTTAATAAGGATCGACCAGAAATGACATGATGGGGCACTTCCTGTGGCCAATGTTTACATTAGCTTGAGTTTAACTTAAAGTTACAGAAACACCATTAAATCGACATTAATTTTCCCTATTAATGATGTACTAACGTTCATAGCATTATCGAACGATGGTGGAGCTAAACAAACAAACATTTTGTTAAAAAATGAACCATAGTTGTGTTTACTAGGTGGTAGTTGTAAGCTATTAAGAGAGGCTAACTAGCACTATGCTAGCAGACATTCGGCGCTAAAGACTTTTAAGAGCTATTTAGTTGTAATGAGTGGACTGGACGGCACAAACCTTAATATCCCATCGGTGTATAGAGCTCTTATGGAAATAAAGTTTGCTATAATTGTAGATCACACTCAAACACATCAGCAAAGCTTAGTTTCCAGTCAAAGGTTTTCAGTCAAAGCTTAAAACAAAACAGTAAAAAAAACAACAACAAAAAAAAAAACATTTGACTTGCCTAACTCTGCCAAACCGGTCTGTGCCTCTGTCTCAGTTTGGTTGACTTTGAGCATCCAGTTGGAAGAAGTTGGGCCAGGGTGAAGGCTGGTTGTCTGAGCACCGACCAGGCGGCTAGCTGGAAGGAAGCTCCTTGTGAAACCCGTTCTGGGATGCACTTACATGGCTCCGGTGGTCTACACTCGGCCTATGAAGGGGGGTCGCAGCGTGGGCTCTCTGCACGGCCTTTCCAGTGTAGCTGCTTCTTGTGAGGACCTGTGAAGATTGCAGCGGGCGACTTCAAATCAGCTTTCCTCAGGTGAGCAGACCACTCCACACCGTCTCGACTCAGCTTTCTTGCAACAGCTGAGAAAGGTTACAAACAGACCATCTCCAGGGCAGTCGGCCGTTAAGTTCCAATGTTGGTTTAACAGTAAACAGACATTATTTGGACTGGCTGGCACTACAAATGTCCAAACCCATTCAGACCCAGGTGACTGTCTCCCGTGTGAACCACGTGTCACAAGGGCTCACAGGCAAAGAGAAGGCTAAGACTGGGGGAACTTGGCTTCCTGCTGTGGGGAGAATAAGTTTTTTAGTGGCCTTAGATCAGCCTTAGAGTCTGATATTACGTTATTTTCCTATGGCTATAATGAAGCTTGTGTACAGATCTCACCAGACAGAGACAGGTGTGTTTGTTTCTGGTGTAATTTTGGTTAAAACATGCTTATTTTTCATTCAGTGAAGTAAAAAGAGTTGTGCTACCTGAAAATTATGGTGCTGTAAAAATGACTCCAATGAGTACTTTTTTTTTTCCAAAAAAGCTGTTCAAATAAATGTAATTAGTGAATGTAACTGGTTGCTGTTTTTAAGTCAGTTCGGTGAACTTCCAAAGGAATGCTTTGGTTCACTCTATTCACAGAAAAATTTGGATTGCATGTCTAGAATTCATTTAATTTCTTCAGCCTGGCTGGATGGAAGAAGGGTAATTAGCTTATATATTTTACAGTGTTTTAGATTCAGACTCGTATAATATTCGATTCAGATGCTGTGGCATGATCTTAACAATTTACTAACTTAATTTATTTATAAATATGTAAACTTCACTTAGGTTATAGGCAATGTTTTTTCAGTTTTTAATTTGTATCTTTTGCCTCTTTTTTAAAGTTTCACCCTGCCCCTTCAGATGTAATGTGTGAGAAAAATCATCAGGGAAATTAACATTAGTTTTAAAGATTTGCACACGACAATAGGCAAGATTTGGAATTGTAAAATGTGTTTTTCTTCACACCCTTCACTGGTGCTTTAAATCCTATTCATCTCCCATTGGTTAGGCTGTTAACAATATCCTTACAGTAATGTTGATGTGGTTTCCCTAACAACAGAAACACAGTTCTGTTTAAGCAGACCGTTGTTAATAATGGTAAAAATCGTAAATGATATTCATGCAACATGCATGCATATGCATGTTGCATGAATCACATAGGTGATTTTGTCTTTTCACTACTGTATTGCTGCAAAGTAAGTAGTCAGTCTAAGAGGCAGGTTGTAACTAGTAAAGAAGAGGCGGAACCAATATTTAAGGAGCGTCATGCTAGTGCTCTCGGTGCCCACTGTAATATTGTTAAAACTGGTACATCCATGACAATGCCACTATGCATTCCACACAAAGCTGCTTGTTGTACGGGAGTGTTTGATGTTAGGAGTTAATTGATGAATCCTGATCCTCTGTGCAAAGGTAATGTGCACCAGTAGAGACCTTCACTTTATGAACCCAAAGACCAAAGGTGAAAACAGCCATTTGCAGTGTAGCCTATTTACTGTACACTGAGAAATAAATCACCATATGAAGTCACTCCCACTGACAGACGGATGACCTTAGATTCCAGTGAGAGAAGGCTTCTGCCGAGGAACACAACAGGTTTCACAATGAGCCCAGACTGTGCCCTTTCGCTTCAGTCATCCACACATATTGTGCTCTTCCACATGAGCTTCAAATTAGCTCTGAACCAATCCTGTAAGGCCCATGTCTTCTTTCTCTCTTTCATTAACGGATGAGATATGCAGGTCCACAGACAGGAGGGAGGCAGTGCTGGCTTGTTTTTGTGCACGGCAGTGAGCCCTAGTGGAACTGTTGTAATGCGTTTTAATAACACATGCTGTGTGCACCCCCAGCATCTGAGAAATCACCTGCTGGTCTGTGCCCTCAGGGTATCAACAGGATGTTGTGAATTTTACCTCTCTCCTCAGCGCTCTATGAGCAAAATAAAAGGCTTTTTCTCTTACTTTATGGAGAAATAAGAGAAGTAGCCATACATAGAAGGATAAGTTTTGATCATGGGAAAACAAAGACTTCCTGTTCCTACTCTTTCTTTTTTTAACTGTCTTTGTCACAACCAGTAATGGTTTGACTCCATCTTTGTACAGTCTTGTTATTCTCTCAGATACACAAGTTATGGTACTTTCTATTGTCAGTGCTTCAATTGCAAGGGGGTCCATAGGAACTGTGGTGTAGTTGTTGGCAGCCATGAATCACTGGCTAGTGTAGTCAGCTTCCAAATAGAAGGTTAATGGTTTCATCCATAGCTGCTTGAGATCACCTGCTTTGCTCTACCTGGTCAAGATGCTGAGCTTCAAGTTATATTCGATGGGTTCAGTGTTTGAGCGGATGTTTGTTAGTGATTTAGCCACAGAAACCACCATCAACAACTAAGGGCCTGATCTTCAAAGATTGTGGCCTCAGTGGATAAGACGTGCAAGCACATTTGGTTTGCCCCATTTAAATGAAAAAATGCTGTACTACTGGCAGTTTTGGAGCAGCTGTCAAATAAATCCTTCACATAATCTCACTCTAGACACCCAGGATGCACAAAACCGTTTTTAATCAGCAGAGAATTTTTGCTATTTAGCTGTTTCTTAGAGATAATATAATTTATTATTAAAATATAAAGAAAAAAAAAAGTTTGTTTTGTGGGCTGAGGTCCTGCAAAACAGAAGAAAAAAACGTTTTTTATGTCTTAGTTTAATATGAAAATATTGCAGCTGACCCCCACTGGCTGAAAATATCCCTCTAGAGTTAATAATGATATTAACTATTTTAAAAAAATATATAACCCTGCATGGATAAGCAGGTAGAGAAAATGGATGGATGGAAAAACAATTATGAATATTTTTATAGTGCGCTTTAAGCGTCTCAAACTGCTACAAAGAAAAGTAAAAAAAAATCCAAAGATAAAAAATAACTAGTTATTTAAAGATTAGATATCAATCATAAAACCTGGAAAAGCTGACTGTCAGCTCCTCCCCAAGCCACTGCTGAAACCAGGAGTGAGCCGTACGGTCAGACACACAGCGAGATTCATCTCCAAACAGCTGGATTTACCTTGACCAACACTTCACAATAGCCGCTAGAGCAAACATTTTACAAACCAAGGTAACCCCAAAATAATTTTACACAAAATAACTGTGCTTTGATCACTGGAGATCCCTGTAAATCTACATGGATAAAATTATATAGATGACGAATGGAAAGGTTACAGAGCCCGTATCGGAACAATGACGGAGGGAGTTATGGACAACTTGTGGACCCACTTTTCTAGAATGACAACAAAATATGGCTTAAAAGTCTTTTTAAGTTAGCGCCAAATTCTGCTAGCATTAGCCACTACGAGCTTCTTTAATAATTTGCTAATACCCTAGTTAAACTTAACTACAGTTTGTTTTAAACATAATATTTGTCTTGTGTAGTTCTGCCATCGTTCGATAGCACTATGACCATTTGTAAACAATAGGGAACAATAAACAACATTATTTTAGATTTAATGGTGTTTCATGTAACTTAAGGTTAACTCATCAAGCTAATGTAAACAATGGCCAAAGGATGCCCCCCCCCCACCCCCCGACCTGCCATTTCTATTCGATCGTCTGCTACAGCGCCCTCTAGTTACCAAGTTATCGATTTGAGTCTGAATTATATTCAAGAGTAATGATAACATTAAGAAAAGTGAAGGGTTCTAGAGGTTATTGATTTTTATTAAGCAAAACATTCTTTAAGATGTTATTTCCCCAAAATACTCTTTTGCCCAACTCAGATTTGCATTTTGGGTTGAACACATACAAAATGTTGTTTTAAATTAGTTAAGCTAATCTGATCTCATTCCACATTCTTCAAGATGAACTTTGGTTCTTTAACTTGGATCTACAGTGAACCAGAATTCACTGAATTATTGTTCTGATGGTTTTCAATTATTTTTATTCGTCTTTTTGTTTCTTGTGTGTATACATAGTTCCGATAAACAACAATGTATAATGGTGTTCACTGGATGTGTATTTGTTTCTGTTAATAAATGATCATACTTGATGAAAAGTTGTCACTCATTTATTCCATATGTGTGCAGAGTTTGCTGTTAAAAGAATGCCAGTGCCAATGCCATTGTCCTGATATCAGCTGTTTGGGCTGATATTCACCAGACAATACCTCACAGACCTAGAGTTGTTTATTAAATATTAAATAACTTAAAACATGCATATTGGCACAATGATAGCTCATGAAAAATGTGCATCTGCTGTAGAAACATAGTTGTCCAACCAAGAGGTTGTATATCATGCCTCACTTAGATATGTAAAGATATCACCAGACAATAGGACTTCAGATGAAATGATTAAACCATTATCCTCAAAGAATTGGTTGAAACAATTAGCAAAAAGCAACTTTTTACCAGAGATATCTGAGTTTATATTCCCAATAACCAACATCCTGAAAGCCTATTACCCTGTATAAAATAATTGGTACAAGCAAGCATATTAAGATATCCAGTTTGATTATGATGACAGTCATATGGGGTATACACATTCAGGATTACACATTCCTTGTCATTGAGTGTTAAATGTATTGTACTCCTACTACACCAGTGTCCGTCAAGTCTGACAACAGTGACAAGAGAGTCAAGTTTCTTGTTCGAGAAAATCGCTACACCTCCAGAAATGCATCTGCACATTATTATTATATGGCCAATGTCCAAACTTGACTCCCCGGCTTCATGGAACTCATTGTGTAACGAGTTTAACCCCTCCAGGTCCTGCTGTGTCAGGACCTGGAGGGGTAAAGATAATATACATCGCACTGACCCAAAAAGTGATCTACAACTATCTGACAAGCTCTATCCTCTGCACTGTCCCATGCATAGGCCGCAACAATTGTATGATAGTACTTTAATACTCATGGCTCGTCTTAATAAGCCTTAGTGCCATGGGCCAGTGGAGCCCCACTCATCTACCCTCCCAAAAAAACACCATCCTCCCTTGATCTAGTAACCCCAGTCCTGTTGTGTGGCTCGTAAAATTGCCTTATATATACACCAATGAGCCAGACAACAAGGTTGTACATCTCCACTACATCTTTGCACTCAGCAGTCACTTTAAATGAGGAATGCCTACTGGTAAACTGTGGGTGTTTTTTGACAGGTAGCCTGTCATCCAAGCTGTTCCTGAAGGTAAATATTAAGGACAGTGGCCCAACAGGACCAAGGCTGAAGACCCATGATGTAGACCAGAAATTTCAAATTCAACTTCCCTGACAGAGTTTCCAATTGAGATGAGATGTCTTGAGCTGCTGGTTGGGATGAATGGGCCACAGGTGAACACAGGGAAAGGGAAGCTGGTGGCGTCATCACAGCAGAAACAGATGGTGAAGCAAAGGTCGTCATCACCAAAAGCCGTGGTGGACTCATAACAATAGGTAGTGTTGGTGGTGTAGGGGGAGCTGGCGGTCTTGGGAGTTCCCCTCTGATTTGTTGGGAAGTAACAGAAACAATTTAAAAGTCAATATTTACACAGTACTGCACCCAATAAAGGGAAAGATTAATACAAAGAGCAAAGCTGATTAAGTTTTTCTACAGTTAGCTTTTTTCAAACACATCCTGACTAGATTTTGGTTCAAGGTTTCCAAGTCTTCTGGCGCGGAAGCTGGAAGGGTGAGCTCACCCATTGAGTCTAAAATAATCTAAAATAACCCTGGATAGCGTTCATTTTCAGGTAGACAAAGAAAGAATGTATACCAATGTTCTTCACCATGTTCTCCATGACCTGCTGTTCTGCATGTTTTTGCTGTCTCCTTTCCACTGCACACCTGAATGAAATGAAATGTGTGATTGATAGGCCTCTGTAGCCATTGTTGACTGCTGAAGAGCTCTTATTAAAGCACTTATTCAAATAGTAAAGCAATATGAATAGTAAAACCTTGTTTACATAAATTTATCCTTACTTCTAAATTTCAATAGCTCTGGTAAAGACAATTATGCTTTGAATGCCAATCAAAGCTGAAGGTTTTAATCATGTGGCTTAAGGTGAATGCAGCAGTCAGAGCCACAAATATAGGATTATTTGCAGGAAAGAGCACATTAATGTGGTGAACTAGCAGTTGCTGCTCTGTTCTCAAGTGGGACACCCGATACATTCACAAGTCTTAGAACTCACAGGGTTGCAGAACTAACCAACTCAAGAAAAGAAGAGGATGTTTTCCATAGGGAATTTTTTTCCATCTGTGCAAAACTATCATAACTGAGAAGTGAAAGTCTAAAGCAATAGGCCTTGTTAGTCGCCATGTTGTCTAACTACACACTTGGTCCAAACACAATAGAAATGATTACAGGAAACAACAACTTACTGAACAACGTAGAACCCATGATTTTAACATTAAATGCAGACGTGTTTCTGCAGTAGTCCAGCAGTTTTCCAAAGAAATTGTGGAAACTTCTTTCTCCACAAGGCACATAATTTCAAATCAGGCGAGTGAAGCCCTTCAGCTGACCGGTGTGGCATTTTTTTCGATAACACATAGGGGGCGGCACAGGCAGTAAAAAAAAAAATCATTAAAAATAATCTGCACCAAGAAAGTCTTTCCCATTGGCACCCCTTGGCAGCATGACTGGAGATTGGCAAACACTCCCTACATGTCATCTCATCCCAGACTTGGTAGATATTATTAGTGTGTCCGGATTGGGTTGGTAATAGGTGTTTGCATTGAATCATAAAAATCCTCCAAGGATTGCAGTCCAAACCATGGTTTTTAATAATTCAATGTAGAACTGCCACTGATTACCTTTGATTACACACATCCTTGTTTTAAATATTAACTGGGGACTGTGCCCTGGCTTCCATTGACTTCATTTTAAACTTTCCCCTGACCGATTCCTTCATTGCTTCACCTGTTGTTCTCTAATACCTTCTCAGCTACTGAACCGAGAGATCAAAAAGGCTGGCCTCTCTACTGTCTGACTAAATGGAAGCAGAATGAAGTTTATTCAATTGAATTAAATTTTATTCATTTAGCGCCAATTCACAACTCATGTCATCTCAAAGCACTTTACCAAGTCAGATTCAATCAAATCATACAGATTGGTCAAAAGGTTTCCCATCTAAGGAAACCCAGCAGATTGCGTCAAATAAATAAATCAAAGCAAATCAAGTCCTGACAAGGAGCGTTCACTTTTCATGAAAGAGCATAGAGCTATGGTGGAAAGTTGTCTGCATTGTTGATGGCTTTGCAGCAATCCCTCATACTGAGCATGCATGGTGCGACAGTGGAGAGGAAAACTCCCTTTAATCTGGAAGGAAAACATCCAGCAGTTGAGGTCTAGCTCAGGTGTTTTCAAATTCATTGAATGTGAGCCTCCCCTTGGAATAGGTAAAGATAACCATGCCCCCCCCCCCCCCCCCCCCCAACCACAAACCTACCACACACAGGTCCCTGCAGTAAATGCATCTTTCTTTTGTGTTCCTGGAATGCTGTGTTTCAAAAACAATTGATAGGCCAACACATGTTTTTTTTATTGTATTTCTTTTAACAAAATACATTCATAAAAAAGGCCTATTCATAAAATATCCATCCAAATATTTCCATTTTACATGCTACTTTTACTGAAGCATCACGGACAGAGGGCCTACTTTTAAAATTGAACTGTCATTAGAGCAAATTCATAAACGATTGTTTTCAACAGCAGACAAACTGAACTAAACAGATGCCAATGTCAAACTGAACTCACATCAACAGGAGACGTCAACTGAAATAATAATAATAAAAAAGATCACCTGAATTTAACAGACGTCAACATATTCCATATTCCAATTTACTTTTTAGGCTAATTATACACAATTTAGACCTATTGCTATTTTAACAAACAAGCATTTTGTTATCTCTTATCTGATGTATTTCTGATGTTTGACACTTTGTTTTACCTTTTGTTAAAGTGCTCTTTAAATAATGATGACAATGATGATGATTATGATCAGAATAAACTTTTGCATCACCTCCCAGAAGCTGGAAAGAAAAGAGACAAAAAAATTCACACCTCACTAAATATTTTAGCATTAATATTTTAGGCTAAAATATTAAACTTTTTATTTGTTTTTCTTCAATCCCACGGTGATGTTTAGTAATTTCTGCCAAAGGCTGCGGCATTTTGATTTAATCCATCTGAATGCAGTATTTGCAAGCCATACTCTGATTGGATGGGGGAAAAAAACTGTCTGTGATTGGCTGGTGGAGTGGACAGTTTTTGAAGTTACGAGCTCAGAGACAGCCGAGGGAGTGCACAGCTGGTGTTGAGTGTGGAAGGAGCAGGTGTGCGCGAGCAAAGTAGCGCGCGAGCAAAGATGGAACTGAGTGCAACAGTGTGTTGAGAAGAGTTTTACAGAGTTGAGCGCGCGCCAGACCGGTTTTCAGCGTTGAGAGTTGTCTCACTGCGCGCTTGGATTAGTTCCTGCGCGCTCAAACAGAAGGCACAAATATCGCTACATTATAGCTTCACAGAGTTGAGCGGCAGCGCTGTCTTCTTCTATCTTCTCTGTCTTCTCGCGCCTCCCCTGTGACTCTTTGGCGCCCCCCAGGGGAGGCGCGTCTCACCTATTGAAAACCCCTGGTCTAGCTTAAAGGAGCAATAAGTGAAATCTCATTATTTTAGATAGAAAGAACTAAAAAAAATGTTTTGTGAAGAAATAAAGGAATATTTTTGGATGGACTATGATTACACATCACAGATCATCTCTCTGTGTTGTTCTCCAGTCTCCTGTTTAAATACCTGGCCATGCATATGTGTATTTGCACGTACGCACGTGAACATCTGCCACTCAGGGCTTACCCACTCCCTGCCCATAAAATGCCACCACCAGGCACAAAATGCTGGAGAGCACTCCCATCGGATCATATGTTCTCTTGCTAACAGCCTTATAAAGTTATGAGTTACTTTCTTTTTCACTAGACATGTTCCTCCAAAAGGTGATGCTGTTTTGCTGTGTATTTATCCTTTGCAAATATGCGTATACGAGCTGAGGGGTGAGAAGGGGAAATAGTTGCCGAGTGTTGGAGCGGGGTAAAGGCAGGTGTTCTTGATACGCATCTTGTTTTGGTCTACAGACAGTGCTTAAACTCCACTTAGTGGTGAAAAATTGCTTATTGTTCCTTTAAATAATTAGCTTAGAAAAGAAATATTCAGTTTTTAAACTAAATATTTGGATTGAAAACTAACTATTTAGCTTGCTGTATTGCTGGTACAATAGTTAATATTTAGCTCATATATTTAGTACGCTGAAAATTTTGAACACAGCTGGGTCTAAATACACTGAAATGATGGCCAAGTCCATTAAAAGTAACGGGCCTAAAACTTTGGAGATGTTATTTTTGTACCCTGCAAGAGTCAATAATTACCAGGAGTGCATTTCCTGTGACTCACATTCTTTTACATGTCTAAATGTAGCCCATGTCAGCTTTTTAGGCACAGAGGAAACTCCTCACCATTGTTTCCGACACACTCACTCCCTATTGAACAATGCGAAAAACAACTAGATACATTTTGACCACCACTCTTTGATGATGGCAGCGTGATTACTGGTGAATTGCAATCATGTTAAATGTCCACAGACTTAATTTAGCTGAATTAAATCCTTGACATTTACTTGACGGACACTCTGTGGCCCTATCTGGGATTTCTCTGAGAACTTCTTATCCAGGCGAGGGTTTAATTTTTTCTGAAGAGTGGTAAACATGCAGACAGTGTTCAGCTGGCACACTTCAGACTGATTCATTCCAGTTATTGTAACCTAAACACTTTTTTAGTCACTAGGTGCAAACTGGGTCAGTTGAGCATTTGTGCCCACAGGCATGCATTTGATTCATCTCCCTTTCAGAATCATTGTTCTGATGCATCAGAATAAGTTTACCGGTATCTGGATACAAAAATGATTATTTTCTGAGTTAATTAAACCTTAATGATCTTATGAATTAATCTATATTGGATATACTGTAGGAAAATGTAAGATTATTACTGTTGATTATTTTGATATTTTGATTTGCTATCAAGGACTATTCAAAGACATGCTTATTTAATTTTTTTATCTATAATTATCTGCCCTCACTGTAGTATCAAAATGCTTTCATTGTGTATTAGATTCTTGGAATGGGACTTTATAGTACATGGCACACATCTTTTACATAGTAAGTAACAAATAGTTTCCTTCTACTGTCTCTGGATATTCTTAGCATGTATACATCGTTTGAGATGGGCCGCCACCTACATTCTGTAACCAGTGAATAATTGATATTTACCTTTTCAAGACATGATTAATACTGTATTCTGTTTCCTTGCATGCACGTTTCCCCTTACTTCCCCACCCCATCTGCTCTATACTTTAGATTGTTCAGTCTTTTTTACAACGGTTTCCAGAACCTTCAGCTGTAGAAAGCAAATCCCAAATATAATTTTTTGCAAGGATTTTTCAATTAAAGTTATTAAAGTCATTAAGTTGTTAAATGATTGCAGTGTTGCATGTATTGATATAGATTTAATCTGATATATATATATCTATATATCTATATATATATATATATATATATATATATATATATATATATATATATATATATATATATATATATATATATATATAAAGAAAAGGTCCTGGGTTCAAGTTCTACCTTAGCCCTGGGTCTTTCTGCATGGAGTTTGCATGTTCTCCCTGTGCATGCATGGGTTCTCTCCAGGTACTCCGGCTTCCTCCCACAGTCCACAACCATGACTGTTGCGTCATGTGTGTGCGTGAATGGTTGTTTGTCTCTGTGTTTCCCTGCGATAGACTGGTGACCTGTCCAGGGTGAACCCCGCCTCTTGCCCACTGACAGCTGGAGATAGGTACCAGCACCCCTCGTGACCCCACAAGGGATAGACGTGTTAGAAAATGGATGGATGGATGGATGGATGGATGGATATATTTTTCTTACTTTAATGTAGTAGCTAAAATGGGTACTCTAATCAATATCTGAATCAAATGTAAGTTATGCATCATGCATACAAATGCACATTTTTTATTACTTTTTTGCTTCATGTGCTAAAGTACATCATGAAATATTTCCTCCTTTCTGCTGTGTCCCACAAAATAAACCCTTACATCTGAGTGGTTAGTCTGCACAGCAACTCTGCTGGAGACCACCTAACAAATCAAATTTACTTGTCATACTTTTAGCTTGACCATAGTGCGGACAGAAATGAAGGATGTCGCAGCTGAGGTCCGGAAAAGTGTTTATTGTAAAGTTTGCACATAAACGAACACATAAAAGTTGTTCTTCAGGTTTCGAGACCAGGTTCCACGGTGACACAAGGAGGAGAGGTTATTACTAAGCATTCAGCAGATGATTAGGAAAGAGCCAACATGGAGGAGCAGGGCCTACTCCCATGAATGTGACAAGAGTTCCTGGAGGTGGGGAGTCTATCTACACAGCTGAGGGTTGGCAGGTATTTGGCAGCCTAATGATGTATTGTCCTTTTAGCCTTTCAGAACAGAGTTACTCCTTCCAATAAAATTTTAGTTTTCTCCCACATAGAAAGTATTCCTGGATCAGTACTTCTGTGTTCTTTTTTGTGTGCATTCTCCATTTTCTCAAATCCCAGTTGATCATGACAGATGGCCGTTCACACTGAGCCTGGTTCTGCTTGAGGTTTCTTCTTGTTAAAGGAGTGTTTTCCTCTCCACAGTACCTACATGCATTCTCTGCATGAGGGATTGCTGAAAAGTCAACACAATGCAAGCGAACATCCACGGTTGCTACGTGCTCTATCAGGAGGAGTGAATGCTGCCAGTCAATGACTTGATACAATCTATTAGGTTTTCTACAACAGAACATTTTTTAACCAATCTGTCTGGATGATTCAATTGAACTGACTTTCTAAGTGCCTTGAGATTATCTGTCCAAATTGGTGTGTTATATAAATAAACTGCATTGAATTGAAAAACTGCCATTGCTTTTCAAGACAGTACTGAGTTATATAAGGAATAGGTTGTAGGCAAAACTGGCATTAGTTATAAAAAATTTAAATGTCTTTATGATATACTCTTGGTCAACTCTGGGATATTCATTAATTTTAAAAACAGATTTTTTGGTTCCTGATCCAATCTGTGTAAGTTTAGATTAGGCATTTATTAATACTAGTTTATTAAGAACCAATATTTATATAGACTTATGTTATCCCACTGTCTTTTATACTAGGAAATAACAAATGAAACTGCAATTGTTAGCTCATTTCTTTATAACAAGAAGTAAACTTTGAGGCTACTAAAGAGCATTTGTAGTCAATAGGATAGAAAAATAAATAAAACGAGTCACTAAGATTTAATTTTACACTTGCAAGGTAAAGCAAATGATAAAGTTTCGCTTATGCAAATATAACAATGGCAGACATAAATGACTCTAAAATGGATCACATATTTCTAACCTTGCAAGAGAATGTTCAAAACAAGTACAACAATGTTAATTTCTAGTACCAACAGTGGGACATGAAAAAAAGATGAAAAAGAAACCACTGTGTTACTCCTGAGAGTGGGTCCTTGCAGAAGTCACCCTGACACTCCCTTCCATGTTAATCCATCCTGAACTACTGCTTCTTCTCGTATGCCACTAATGTCCCCGCCGTTCCCCTCCATTTCTCCGCCGTGTTCATCCTGTCTTTCATTCCGGTGACCTCTCCTGCTCCACCATCATTCTCCGTATTGAGATCAATGTGTGCCGGCTGAGAGGCAGCACCCGCAGGCCAGTGAGCCGTTCCGCTTAACCTTCCGAAGTCGCTCGTTGTAACCTGTTCGATCACAGACGCTGGCTGACAAACCTGCAGACACACTTACACACACATACACACATATGCCACTACAGTTGTGTGTGTACAGTCTGACATGCTCGACATTGTGTGTGCCTAAAGATTTAATCACATAACCCACACACACACTCTAATGCACAGAGACGAGCAGACGTTACACTGATCTTAGTCATGGGTGAGATTGCAAACGCCGTCATCCCTCACTGTATCTCTCTACCTTCTATTCCAGAGCCCTGTGTCACCTTCGACTCTTTCTCCGTTCTCATCCTTGCATCCACTCGCTTTCATTTTCTCCTCCTTCATCCTCCTCCTCCTCCTCCTCTCAGGGCCCTGGTAATATTTGCCATAAATCATGTCTGTAAAACTCACATACACACTGCGGTTGCCAGCTGTACCTTGCAGTGGCTTGTTTTTGCTTTTACCCATGCAATAACCATGCAGGCAATGCCCAGGAATTGCGATCTGCATGGATGTGATGGCCGATCAGAATGATTTAGCATGCGTCAAATGGCTGCTGAGTTTCTGCACAAACACAAACATGGCAAAAAAATTGACGCTAAGATAGTCTTCACATCTTGTGTGACACCACTGAAGTTCTCCCAATAATAAGTTAGCAGTATTTGAGGAGGACACCAAGTATGAGGCAGACAGATTGTGTGATGAGATTCTTAGCTACGGAACGTGATCCGTGTGTAGATGGTTTTCCGACAGAAGAGTTTTTTAATCTTTTATTTTAAGATGTTCATTTCAGCCTGGCATTTAGGGAGGCGTGCAAGGAGTGTCTTTTAAAGTCATGCCAAGTGAAATAAAGAGGAGGTTAAACCATGATTTATAGGCTCCCACAGACGGGCAAAGCAATCATTTGATAATGTTGCTGGGAATTTCGTATTGCCTGTCAAGAATTTTCTGCTAACTTACGGAACTTTGTTACCTTTGAATCTGTTTCACCATCCATTGTCTATACCCTATATTGTAAAAAAACAATCCAAAAATTGTCCAGTAGTAATATAGAATACTGTTTGATGCTTTCAGGTTACCTAGGCGCCACATACTGCATATTTATTGGTCACTCATTTGGTTTCTTAATGGCAGAAATGGGTTGATATTTGTTACATTTACTAGGGTACCCTTTTGAAAAAAAATAAAGCTTCTAGGTGTAGTTTAATAGAGGCCTACGCAGGGTTTCCCCCCATAAATCGGCTATTCCTGGCAGTAGGTGTCATGGTGGGGGGGGTGCTCTCAAACATTGAGGCTTATAATACGGTGAGGGAAATTCTGCATACATTTTACTTCTACTTCAGTAATATTATCTTTATTGATTGCTTACCTGACAACAGTTTCAAGCTAATTTTTGCTAAAGATTAAGATAACTCTAGATCAGGGGTTCCCAAACTTTTTTAGCCGCGCACCCCCTTCCATGTCCCAGCCGGGTTGACGCACCCCCAAGATTTTTATATATCTATATATCCAGTGTTGGGGAGTAACAGATTACATGTAACGACGTTACGTAATTTAATTACAAAAAAAGAGTAACTGTAATTCGTTACAGTTACAATGAGAAAATATGTAATTCAGTTACAGTTACTTCCGAAAATATTAAGAATTACAAATTTAGTTACATTTTTTAAAAAATATATAGAAAAACCTTTGCGAAATATGTAATGATATTTGTATTGCTTCGCGCCCTGTATCGCCGTTTCCCGCTACGGCTCCTTGTCTCTATCACTCTGATGATCCATCATGTGCTGGTGGAGCCTTCTGAAAGAACAGCAAGCGAGCGGACGTTTCACGGTTTTATTTGGCTTCATTTTAAGGAAGAGAAAGATGCAACAAGGCGCTTTGCAATCATGCAGTCTCTTGTTATTCACACACAACAATAAACCGTGAGAGCCGACGTGTGTTGTGAAACTGCAAAACTTTGTCTTAAGCGGAAAATCAAACGCGCGTCTACACAGCTCAGCGTTCACAGTGTTGCGTTCGTGAGCGTCGGAAAGCTATGGTGCATTCAGGAGCATGGGACATTTCAGTTTTACAACGAAAAAGGCAGAAAACGGAACAGAACTTAACTCATACAATAATGTATTTATCCAGAAACAGTGTGGGCTTTCTTACAATACTGAATGCTCTATAATTGTATTTCTGTTATTTTTCATTATTCACATCTGCTAGCTTTTTATTCTAAAAAATCTATAATATTAGCAGCAAATTATCAAAGTTTTTCAAAGCCAGTTTAAAAGCTCCAAATGGGGCTTCAGATCATACAGCAACAATTGTGCTGTCATTGTTTTACAGGGCAGAATTTGCATTTGCTGACTCTTGTCCTTTAACTACTGATGGATATACAGGAATAGAGTCATACAAGTGTCAATTCCTCTGAGATAGCAGGGGATGCAATTTTTGGCAAGGAGTTGCCGAAAAATCCATCCTCCTTGTTTTAAACTTTGAAATCGTCTCACACACACATGAAACTTTTTCATTAAACGGATGATGCCTTCTCCATTAGATTTATAAGTAACTGTCACAACAAACTTACATTTTCTTGTATTCTAAACAACTCACCTAGTGTATTTAAGTTTGTTCGTATATTCATTTTTCATTTAAACAAAGATAAATGTTACTGCAGTTGCACATTTACTGTGGATAGAGGGGAAGGAAAGACTGGTCTTTGGGAAGAGTTCAATAAGGTGACCGCTGTAGGAAAGAAGTGGTTTCTGAACCTGCTTGTGTTAGTCTGCAAACTGCGTAAATGGTAGAGCCTCGGGGAGGAGCAGAAAAGAGTATGGCCCGATGAGAGGAGTCTGAGAAAATCTTACATGCCTGGTGCTGGCATCTCTTCTTGTGGACATCCTGTGATTGCCTGTCTGCAGTTCCCTTTCAGCTTAGTGCTTTTTTAAGGTTCACATTCAGTTCTCAAAAATTAAATGTTGAACATGGGTCAATATTCATTAAAACCTTAAAGTAATCAAAAAGTAATCAAAAGAAATTAGTTACATTACTTTTTAAAAGTAATCGAAAAAGTTACACTACAATTACATTTTAAACAAAGTAACTTGTAACTGTAACGGATTACATTTTTAAAGTAACTTACCCAACACTGTATATATATATATATATATATATATATATATATATATATATATATATATATATATAAATATATATATATATATAAATGGTTGCAGTTACAACTCAAACGTCGTAACAACGCTTCTAAATCTGAGTATGACGCACAATTTCACGCCGCAAAATACAAACACGAAGCAGTTTGATTTTTGTCCGATGACGAGCGAGCGAGCAAGAGAGAGAGAACTGGTGGAGCAGCACAGAGTAACAATACGTCTAGCGCTCCATAAAGATGTTATTAATCAGAGAAATCTTTCTGATTGTTTCACAGCGGTTACCTTCAGCAGGTAAACACGCCCACGGCAACACACCTCAGCTCCCCCAGCCCGTTTCTGTCTGAATATGCGCTAAAACCGCCTCTTTAAAATGAACTGCACGGCGCAGTCTGCGCCTGTCTGAATCGCCATGTATTACACATAGATGTATTACACATCTATGCGTGAGCATAATCAAAAAGTCCCCCCAGGAGCAGCGTTTTATTTTTTTCCAGGAGCAGCGGTAACGACAGCGGTATGCGTGTCATGCGCGTCAGTCAGAGCTTGTCACCGGTTCAAAGTCGCGGCACCATGAGCAGCGCGGCGCTGTTTGTAGGCGCAGCGCGATCCATAGAGACCAAGTCTATGGGGGAATTCTCTGCCATAATCCAAGAGCACAACATTTCTATTTGAGAAAAGAATTTCATCTTCTTGCACTCAAAACTTGTACCGCTCACACTCAAAACATACGCTCACACTCAAAACATATGCTCTCTCTCAAATATATTCTCTTCTCCCTCAAAACTTTTTTCTACTCTCAGATTTAATGCTTCTTCAAAGATATTTTCTCCTCTCTCTCGCCTCCTTCTCTTCGCACTCAAACCGATACGCGCTTGCGGATTTTTTTTGCTCTCTCTCAGATTGCAGTCGATCGTCACCTAGCAACCTTTTCAGCCAATAGAACGGCAGCCTCAGAAAGGGTGCGCTTGTTTTACTCTACTGAGTGTGCCTGTAGTACTACGCCGCTCATAAGAGCGTCAGCTGAAACTGCTGTTCACAGTAGTTTTGTGGCCATAGCTCGATTCAGCAAAGTTTATCATTTTTACCGTTCATCACATTTATTTAATCAGAACCTAGGGCTGGACGATAATTCAATAACAATATATATCGATCGATAGACGTGTGGCGCGATAGGAAAAAAACGGGTCGATAGAGACAGTTTTCCTTCCTTCCTTTCAGCCTATCATATTAGTTGATGCTACAGTCTCTACTTCCTCTCGACCAATCGTAATCGCGGACCCAGGCACGCCGTCACAAAGCGCCGCTTTGTGAGAGTAGAAAAAAGTTTTGAGGGAGAAGAGAATATATTTGAGAGAGAGCATATGTTTTGAGTGTGAGCGGTACAAGTTTTGAGTGCAAGAAGATGAAATTCTTTTCTCAAATAGAAATGTTGTGCTCTTGGATTATGGCAGAGAAATTCCCCCATACAAGACACTTAATTTAATCTCGTAAATAAAACTTTCGGCCCGAATTAAATGTTTCCTCTGCTGACGTAAACGACGTAAAGCCAGGAGAGAGGAAGAGACATTTTCTGATGCGCTCGTTTTTCTTCTCCCGGATCCGTTGCGATTTTCTCCTCTGATTTTTCACTCTTTTCCTCTCCTCTTAAATGACTAACTTTCACCTTAGATGTCTCACCTGTTCCCCTGATTTCAGCCTATTGAGCATATTTGCGAGAACTATTGAAGCAGAGACCACATATACGCATATACATCACAATGCTGATTTTTCATCTTAAAATGAAGCGTAAAAGAAGATTTCTTCTAAATAAATACAGTTTATTAACATTTTCGTGTTAATAATGTATCGTTCCGTTATGACACCCAAGCACCAGACGAGGCTTTGCTGCACTTTATTTTAGGACGAACAGGACGGGACAGCTTGCACTCCCCCGAATAACGACTCCTCTCCCCGGAAGCCACACATTTCTTCCGCTATGACCCCAAAGCAATCTGATTTAAAGGAACAGTAAGTGTGCAACAGTATTTATCAATAAAGTCTAATAAGGATCATTACAATACATTTTTATTTATTGATTAAATTAACAGTTTTTTGAGCTTTACAAAAGAAATGCTTCTTTACACTTCTTTATTGTGTGGGGGGAAAAAAACACGGTCAGACGCCATTACAGTTTTCGCCTCGCGCACCCCTAGTGGCAACTTTGGGAAACCCTGGCCTAGATGATGTTGGAAAGATAATCAAGAGTCAAGAATCTTTATTGCCACCATTTGTAACCATAGTGGAATTTCTTTTTGAGAGACACACTGGCTCAGGGTGCACACAGATTACATATAACGTGCAGACACAACAAGACATAATATTTCCACACAGTTTCTTTTTTCTCTCTCTATGAAATCAGTTTATTGCACTATCCACACACTCTGTTAAAAGCTCAAAGCGTGCAAATAGTCTTTAGGGTCTGATAAGATTCGTATCGGAGTCCAAAAGATCAGATAGAAGTCCTTTTGTGAACGATAAAAATCATTGTGATGTTCCACAAATTAAACACTCTCAATGATGCACTCATGCCCACAGTGAATACTGTACTATTATTTTAAGCCTTCATTTACAGAACTGAGGTGGATAACTTGTTATGTAGTTGAAGCTGTAACCAACTGCTAAGGAGACAGCTCAGCTGAGCAGGTTCATAGCACCATCTCTGAATCAAAAAGGCTAACTCCTATCATTCTACCTCCTCAGGGTTGTAGGGGCTGGTCAAGACAATCGAAAATTAGCCAAGCTAGTTAACCTAACATCCATGTTTTGGTCTATGTTAGGAAACCATTCCAAGAGGGAACTTTTGCATGTACACGTAGAACATAAAAACTACTAAAAACTGCCCACTATGCAGCCATGTAAAAAAGAAGTTCTTAGCACATTTCTTATTTAGCAAATTTCCCTCATCTTTGGATTTGATGCATAAAGTTGATCACATTCCTTTTTTTCTTCATGCCAACATGAGTCATGAGTTAAAATGAGGTTTGGCTTCTATAGAGACCAATGTTGATTACCATGTCCAGGTCACACAAACTTGTTTTAAACAGTCACAAGTCCAAAAATGTCTTCAATAAACCCAAGTCTTCACTGTTGCACCATTCCTCTATGTTTAGGTTTAGGTTACAAGAACATTTGGGCTGAAACTACCTTTTCAGGGCTGGTGAACAACAACAACAACGATCTACTGCTTGGGGACAGATTATTAGATACATGTTGAGTTTTAGCTAGCCCCATGACACGATAGCCCTAAAACTCAAACTTTTTTATGTTTGTTTTTATGTCTTTGTGTGTCCAGCAGGGAAAACATAAGCAGGTAAACAGTGCTGTGAGACAACACAAAATGGAGCCACCCACACAGCCAACTTAAGTATACATAAGGAACACGGGGAACGGAAGGGCTTCAAATTAGGAGAGGAGACTCTTCTATTGAGGTGAAATGAGATGAGTGCATGCAGAGAATGCCGAGGGTTGCAGCAGCACAACTGAGCAAAGAGGAGTGAAAACAAGATTAGTTACTGGGCCCTGGACACTTTGGCACTTCACTGATTAAATAAACACTTCCCAACAAGTGTTAATCTACCAAAGGGGAACTTGCTTTGGTGTGAGATCATAAACTGAGCACTTTTCTTTCCTATACTTCAGAATTGCTCCTACAAGTTATATTTAAGTTATATTTACTGATACTGCAGCACACAGAGGTAGAAGGTATGTATTAAGGGCAATCTGAATGCCAGAGGATACAATATAGCTCTGACTTAAAGATTTCTCAAGTTCCTGCTAATGGTTGCTTTGTGTGGTTACTCTTTGGTAGTCAGTATTAAAGGAATGGGGTATAACCAACAGAGATTGTGTTTAGATTTATTACATTTCTGAAAAAAAAAGGTGCCATGGCAAACTTTGAAAATAGAGAGCAATACAGGTGGTGATGTAGAAGTTGTGATACAGCTCTGTTCTACGAAGATAACCAGACCAGAGAGATGGTTGAGTGGAGGCAAATAATTTAGCAAAACATCCTAACTGTTGGTTGTTTCGCTCTGACTGTTTGTTTGTGGGTGGTAACTAGGCATAGCTGGAGGAGACCGTAATCAGATATCAGAAAGCCTTCCAGAACATGATGGTGAATTGAGGCCCTCTGTAGGAGACATTATCTTTGGGGAAGCCATGTAGCCTGACAATAGGTTCCAAAAGTAGCAGAGCCCTGTAGCGACACCAGGTGCAGTGCCTTAAAGAATGGATGGTGTCCAGACCGTCAACAAATTGGAGACCGTTAACAAAATCTAGCCTGATGTGGGACCAGGGATGTGTAGGGGCTGGGAGGGCTGAAGATCCCCCGCAGAAGGTTGAGTGGAGGACTTGGCTGGAGCACAGATGTCACAAGCAGAAACAATCCCACGGATGTCCCTGCCTACTGGTGAGATGGAAATTGTAGGACTCAAAAACAAAGAGCCCAATGAGCCTGTCTAGGATTGAGTTCTTTGGTGGTTTGAATGTCTACTAGATTCTGATGAACGGTCAAGACCAGAAACAAGACCTGAAAATGCTGCCACTCTTCCAGGGTCCACTCGATGGCCAGCAGCTCCCCTGGAGCTTTTGCATGTGTCTTGCATGTGTCTTGTCTAAGCACGTCTGTGAAGCAAAGCATTTTGAGAGAGTAGCAATGTTGAATAGACAGCTGTCAGGATCCACAGGGGTTTCATTATTTATTGTAGCTACCTGCGGATCCTACAGTCTGGTTATTGTTCATCCCTAGATCCTTGTTTTTGATATATGTTTAAGTTCCTGTCTAGTTAGCTTCTGTTCTTTATTATTTCTGTCATCCTATTAGATCTGTTCCTTCTTAGTGTAGTTAGGTTTTTCCCCCATGTGTGGCCATTCACTTGATTCAAGTTGGTTTTTCCTGCTCCTGCTAGTTCATTGTCCCCCATCTCCTACAGCCTAATTGCCTTATTTGGTTCACCTGTGTCTTATCGCTCCACCTGTTGTCCCTTCCATCTCTTCCCCAATAAGTTTAGCCAGCTCTGTCACATACATTGTCAGGTCCTCCGTCTTCATCCGTAGCGTGTTCCTGGCTTAAATCATCTTCTACTCATCAAGCGCCTCCCAAGCACTTGTCTGCTTTCCGGTCCAACCTCAAACCTAGAAACAGTTAAATGGCATCTTGTGTGTTTAAAGGGTTGTAAAACCGAAACTATTTGTAATAAATAAATGAATAAACAATTGGGGATTGTTTTAGAAACTTTAAAGCCTCCTCCTTATGGTGCATTCAGACTGGCCACAGCGTCTGCAGCGTGAATGGTGGATTTACATATTATCCCCTTGCAAAGTTGGGTGCCGAGTTGGGTGCTCTGTCTGTTGGCCTCTGGCTACACTCTTTCCCACTGCTCTCCCGGTGCTTCTGTCTGAGCTCCATAGCAGGGATGCTGGCGCCGTTGTTCTGCTTTCCCCATTAAATGCAGCACCCTGACTCGCTTGGTAAAATCCTGTGTTGAGTTGAACATACAAGAGGATAGAAGCTTCTCATATCTGATGACAAAAAGGTGAGAAAAGGTGAAGCTGGTGTCACCTTTTGTGCATGCAAATTGCACAGTGGTCAACACCGTGTGATGTAGGCGGAAATGTTGTAGTCACTGCGTTTGGTGCGAATGCACCATTAGAGGGATTTAAAAAAAAAAGGTAACATTTCTGACCTATTTGTGATTAAAAATGGGCGTGACTCTCCTCATATTGGTACCGGCATAAGTGGGCTAGACAGGTTTTAAGCATTTTTTTACAGAAGAATGGGCAGTCTCTTGATGTTCAAAGCTGGTATAAAGTCATGTTTCATATCAGGTTAGTCCAAGATTACTTACTGTCCCATTTCCTGGATAAATGAAGATTTATTACTTATTGACGTCTTAATGCTGGTGCTTGGGCCTGATTTACGTCTAAACCAGGGGTCTGCAACCTTTGGCTCCAGAGCCACTCCCTATGGTTTTCAGAGTAACTGTGCTCAATAATGTTATGCAACTGAGTAGTGCTTTGATATTTAAAAGAAACACATTTGGACAATGTCTACATAACGTTTCCTAGAGCTTTCCATATTTATGGGAAATAATTTCTTTTTTCTACGTTTTTTAAACCCAAAAAGGAACTAAAACTGTGACTCTTAGCAAGTTTTATTTAGTGGCACTTGTCAATACTGAAAAGAAGGAAAATTCTTACCTTGTCGGTAATAACAGTCATATTTTTCCTTGTGCAAATTCCTGTCTTTGTGAAGACGTTATTAACTGGTTGTGCACTTCACTATTCGTGAAGTAATTCGTAACATGGATTATCTAATGATTTTTTTTAGCCTATGCACTCCTAATTCTGATTTCATTTGGTCTTTGCTTATGCTACAATTTAGACAATCCATTTATTTCAGAAAACCCTCTATCCAATCCCAATAACAGTTTTTATTTGTTGCTTTCTCCCTTATTCCTGCCAAGCACCATGGTTACGCATGTTGTTTGTTATCCAGGGTGGCCGTTTGGTGTGTTTTATGACATCATTGTAAAAAAAAAAAAAAAAAAAAAAAAAAAAAATTCTTGTTTAAAATCTAAGCCAACAAAGCAGTTGGATTTACCTGAAGACAAGTAAAAATTAAATTAAATGTGTGTTAGAAGTCAACTGATGTATTTAAAGCAGTGAAAATGGTAGAACATTCCTCAAAAATAATTTATTGAACATTTGTGGCTAATACATTTATTGTGATTTGTAGTCAAAACATATATATTGTCAAGTTATTGTTCTGATGGAAATGGGGAAAAAAGTATTGCAATATCAACTTTTGTCAACATCTAACATCCCTATGTACAAAATCTGACATCTGCTTCAAAATGTTGGGTGTTTATTGTAGAACGTTTCTTAACATAATTTTTTTCTATTGAACATGTCTGGAAAAAAAAAAACATTTATCTTGACTAAACCATCATGATTCCTCAGCATTTATTGACCATGACTGCTTGTGTGTGGACTGACCCTGACTAAGTGTCTCCCCTGACAGTTTGAATTTAAAGAGCTCTGGCCTTATATAAGAGCAACAGTTCAGAAACAAGCCTTTGGTTTGAGATAATTAACTGATGTCAGTGGCAGATGCTCCAGCTGCGGGGCATGTGACAAGATTAAGCCACACTATTACTGGTGCTTGGTCATTCCATAAATGAAAGGGGGCCGTGAGGCTGACACACCACTGCCCATCAGAAACATCCCTCAACATGTCTGGCCAAGGTCCCAGAAATGACCTCCGCAACCAGAATAAAGATTATCTTTTTCCTCCGTTAACAGCGCCTTCTTACTGACCTTACTGTCTGCTTCGATCACATAACATTTCACAGTCTTCCACAGCTGTACTTCACAGCATCTAGTAGGGCATGGGCTTGTGACATGACCCCTGCAGCCGGGGGATGAAATCCACCGCTCGGTTACCGACACGCACGTACGTCTTGCTGTAATTGTGAGAGCCTTCAGCGGGACTGGTTTCCCCCTCAGGCTAACCCCGACGCTCACCTCCTGCTGTACGCTGCATTATCCATAAAGTACACAGGAAAACATAGTGATTTGTTGTTGTAGCCATCTGAGGTTCAGTTCAGGAGAGTAGCCTGCAGGGGAAAAACCAGCAAACCTGTGTGATTAATGTTGTTTTGTAATCTGTTTAGGGCATGCCTGAAGGTGGGAAATTGAAGAAGTGACGCGAGCTGCTTTAAAATATAACCTTTACATATTGTTAGCTGCATGTTTTCTGCTCCAAAATCCAGGCTGTAGTGAAAGAGTGAAAATGCCTCCAGTGGATTGTATGTAGGGAGATAGCACGTGGGCTCCAATTGCATATTTATATGGTTCACAGGTTCAGAACTAATACCACACTTCATGTGGTTTTTCAGTTCCACTCCTGTCCTGAAACTGTCAAATTCATTTGTGGATTAAAGACCAGCTTATTCAGTGTGTGTAAAAGGGTTAAAACCCACTGTGACTTTTTCTGATGAGGCCAAGTAATGTGAAATCTGAGATTAAGGATGTATAATTATATTAAAAGCTTGTTCATGTGGATTTTACATGAGTAGCTCCCAAAGTTAAGGTTGTGACCCCACTGTATGAACAGTGGGAGATCTTTTGTGGAAAATAAAATTAGAGTATCGGTCCATATTCCTAAGAGATTCTGGTTAAGATTGATATGATAGCATCCACAGTTTCTTCAGATTTTTCAGATGGACATCCATGCCTCAAATCTGCTGTTCAACCAGATCCCAAAGGTGCTCTGTTGAGCTGAGATCTGGTGGCTATGGAGATCATTGGAGTTCAGTGAACTCGTTCTCATCCACAAGAAACCAGATTGAGATTAGCTAAACTTTGTGGCAAAGTGCTTCACCCATCAGAAGATGGGCACTCTGTAATCATCATGTAATCAATTCTCAGATAGGCTGTGTAACTTAAACAATGCTCAGTTAGTAATAGGGGGGCTAATGTTTGTCAGTAACAAATCATCAATGCTTTGCATCACCACTATTAGCCTGAACTGTTGACACAAGGCAGGATGGTTCCATGATTTCATGTTGTTGACACCGAATTCTGAACCCAACATCCAGATGTCACAGGTCTCACAGAGACTCCCTCTTCATGTTGTCTGAAGTGGTATCCTATGTGGTCTAATGATGTTGTAGCTCATCTTATTTAACCCTGAGCATCCTCTTCACAACAGGGCGCCTTCAGTCAGAGGCTTCTCCAGATATGCTGTAAATCTGCCAACAGCCACCAGCAACTGCATCTCATTGAAAAAACCTCTATGAGTTACAACAACATTGCATTTCCCTTTGGGATTAATAAAGTACTTTTGAATTGGAATTCTGTGCAACATTGTGTGTGCCTTCAGAGACAGGTTTCTGCATAGTTTGGTTGTCACAAGCAGTCAGTTGAGCTGCTGTTGCCTTTCTATTGTCTCAAAGTAGCCTGCCCACTCTCCTCTGACCTCTGACATCGACAGGCCATTTTCATGCACATAACCTGCAACTCAAAGGGGGGGTTATCTTTTTCACACCACCCTCTGTAAACAAGAGAGTTATTATTATTATTAATATATATATATATATTTTTTTGTGGTAGATCAGCAGTTTTAGAAATGCTCAAACCAGCCAGTCAAGCACCAACATGCCAAGTTCAAAGTCAATCAGATCCCAGTTCTTTCAGATTCCTAAATGCATGCCATATGATTGGCTGAGTTTCTGTTCATGTTAGTACAAAATTAAAGAGGTATAACTGATAAAGCTGCTGGTTAATATACATTCCAAACTAATACTATAATAAATTTGTATTCCACTAAAGCCTATTGATGCATATTCAACACACGCCAATGTTTAATTTGGAAAGACTTTGCTAAGGCAAAGTTTTTTATGTATAGCACATTTTAGCAACATATATATATATATATATGTTACTAAAATGTGCTATTTGTTGTATAAAATGTGCTATACCAAAAGACTTTGCCTTTAAGTTTCCATGGCTGATACATGTGATGCTGCACCCATGCATGTGTTCTGAAAACATTATTAACATTTCAATGTTTTCCCCCTGGTCTTACTCAGAAAAAATTATCCTCCAGCTTTTCACCTGTAACTGTCATCCCTGCTGTCGTTGTGGAATGACTCTATCATACAACTGGGCTGTATTCCCCTCACTAAGCTGGTTCACCTCGACAACATGAGGCGAGTGCTTGGCGGCCTCCCTTTCTGTCTCATTTTTTGTTCAGTTTTTTTTTTTTTTAACACCAGCGCACTATTTACAAGATGTCAAAATCTTATTCCAAGGCCCGAATATTACGTAACATTAAATAGAGTTGTATCGTGTTAAGATAAGGGGTTAGAATTGTAATTATATTGGTCCTAAGGTCTTGCAAAGACTTATTTTTAACTTATTAAAGGTCTAAGGCAGTCAAGTCCACGAGATCTACTATCCTGTAATTTTTAGATGAATTCCTTCTACAATACCCTGAATCAATTAGTTGAATCACTCTTCAGAATCACATCCAACTATGTAGAAGCCTGGTAAGAAGGGATGCATGGTTGCAGTATTGTAGCCCCTGATGACTGAACTTGGGCACTCCTCCCCTAAGACATTTCTTACCGAAACAGAGAAACTTGATTTTATAATCAAGGTGGTAAGAACAAAGCTCCTTCTGGCCAGAACATTTAATATTGCACAAGAAACAAGTACTCCTTGGAGGTCTTCTTAAGGATCTATCTTTATAGGCCCTCACACATCAGGGCAGTAACCACACTTACTTCAAATGTCTCACCAGTTACACACAAGTTGTTGAATACCACAGAAGGAAAAATGTTATTCCCAGATTATATGTAAAAGACAGAAAGCTAGAACTGCAAAACTAGCAAGAAAAGCATTTTTTTTCTCTTATGGGAGAGAGTAGGTAAGGGCCTTGAAACTTCCAGGAACCCAGAGTGAACTCCTCTGTTGACCCTCAACTTTGTGTGGAAACAGTTGCACGGTAGGGTACAGTTAGGCTAAAACACAAATAAGGAAGTGAAGAGCATGCGTGCATCAACAGAAAACCAGACAACACAGTGCACAGACCTTGTTATCCACCACATCTCACAACGCTCTGACAAAATCCCTGGCTTATTAACCCTCCTGTGTGCACTTCCTGCCTCTCGCTGCAGGGGATTGTGGGTGTTGTATTGAAATATTGACTCGTGACATTCCCACAGGTCCAGCCTGTACTGGTTCCTTGTCAAAAGTAATAAATGTCACACACTTGAGCAGCTCACACACACTCACAAACCCACACACACACAAACAGACACACACACACACACACACACACACACACACACAAACACACACAAACGCACAGGAAGAGCAGAGATGGGTGCTGATACAAAGATCTTTGCTGTTAACTGCAGTTAGATGGGAGTACAGGAAAAGCAGCACAAGCAGGTGCACTCATTCAGTTGAACAGCTAGACTTTCGCCTACAGACACACACACACACACACACACACACACACACACACACACACACACACACACGGACATGCCCTCATTAATGCAAATGATAAACAGTGTGACCAGCCGAAGCCGCTCAGGGATCTTTGCCACAGTTCAAAATCACCAAACTGTACCAATCCTTCCTCTCTCTCTCTCTCTCTCTCTCTCTCTCTCTCTCTCTCTCTCTCTGCATGTGTGGGTGTGTGAATGCACTCATGCTATTGCTGGAACGTGTAAAAGCTCAGGAATAAACATGAGCATTGCCATGAGCGTTTTTCCAGAGCCTCGACTATTCCCTTTTTTGGAGCAAGAAATGAACTCATGTAGCCAACCTTATCTGCTAACTGCCTATTGATTTAGTCTCCTGGAAACACAAGTGGCTGACCACCCACAGCTACACACACTCTCACGCTGATCTGTGCCATGTCAACAGACTCCACCAGCAGGACCGGGCAGCAGACAGCACGTTCCCCACGAATGAAAGGCGGCTAATTAGGGAGGAAATTAAACAGCGAGATTCCATGATGGAATCCAAATGGAGTTCAACAGAGAGGCATGCAGAGGAAAATAAAAATTGTAAAAAGTTTGTGTTAGTAATCTCATCTTCCCTCCTTCGTACTCCCTCTCCTCTGTAGCGCATACTTAATTTCTGCGGAATCATTTTGAGTACTTGAGGCTAAATGAAAAGCCCTGAAAGACGAAAGGTTATTAGGGAGAAATGAGATGGAGAGATACTTTGATGCACTGTAAATGGAGTTTAGTGGCTAAGATGGACTGAGAGACATTCCCTTCCTTGTCATCAACAAACTTCCCCTTCTTCAAATTCCTCCCCATCAGTTTGCACCATGGGTGACGGTATTGTTTTCAGAACCAGCGAAAGGCTCCCAATTTGTGTGTAAATGAGAGGAAAACAAAGTCGAGGTCTGCCTGTAAACCATCTGAGCAGATGTATTCAGTTACATGAACTGTTTGTAATATAGCTGTTACACAGCTCAGGGGATGCAGATGAAACAAAACATAATGCTGTAGGCTGAAAAGAAATGAGCAAAATGGTGGCATATAGAGTGGTGTAAAAAGATAGGACTCCCAGCCTGTGTGCTTTTTTGAACATACTTGGAGGTCCGGATATTTAATATAAATTCTAAAAATACAGAGAAGGTTCAAGGTATACAATAAATAAACAACAAAAGCTGAAAAATGACATTTTACAATGCATTATGAAATGTATTAAAAAGGCAATATGTAGTAAGGAATCAATTAGGACACCTCCAAATTTACCGACCCCTAAAATGGCTAAAATCAAAGGGTTAAAACATCAGATGCCCACAATGAAAGAGTGTATATTTGTAGCGTTGTAGCGGCATTTCTGAAGAAAGTTGAAACCGGAGACATTTAGTCTGGTTTGGTCCTGACTGTTGAAGTGAGAGTGAACACAGTGGCGAGACCCATAGAGCTGTCTGAAGCCTGCGGCAAGAAGATCGTAGCAGCTTATAAGTCTGGTAAGAGTTTTAAAGAAGTCTCAAATGAATTTTAGATCAGCCGTCCTCTCAATAGCAAGTTAAAGACATTCAAAACAGCGGCCATCTTTCTGAGGTCTGACTCTCCAAGAATGTTCACCCTAAAAGCAGAAAGCAAGATTTGAGAAGCAGTCTCCGAGTAAGCAGACCCTCGCTACTGTTAATGTGAAACACCATGGCCATAAAATCAAAACGAGACTGTACAAGTTCCACTTAAACAGGAGGCGTGTTAGGAGGAAACGTTTGGTCTTTGAGGAAAACATGTCAGCCAGACTAAAGTTAACCAGAGAACACAGACATGTTCAGTTCTTCGGTAAAAATATATCCATCCGTTCATGGTCTACACCCGCTTGTCACTGCATGGTGTAAAGCTGAACTATTTAGAAACCAGAACAGAGGACATGTTTTGCAAAAAACAGGAATATAACATCAGAAAATGAAAAAAAACAAAGCCATTGGCCTAGTCAATTGGTCTAATATGTTGTTATTTACAACTTTAATTTTTTTGTTCTCTCTGTCTTTTTACACCTGGTCTGGCGTTCTGTTAGCTGTAACATCATCCATCGGAGGCAGATCATCCGCTATTACCATATAACATAGAAAGTACTCCTGGATCAATGTGAGCTTCTGTGCTTTTTTGTCTGTCTTGTTGTGTCTCTGCTCTGTCTTCTCTAACCCCCAGTGGGTCGAGGCAGATGATCGTTCATACTAAGCCTGATTCTGGTTCTGCTGGAGGTTTTCCTCCCTGTTAAAGGGGAGTTTTCCTCTCCACTGTCGCTTCATGCATGTTCAGTATGAGGGATTGCTGCAAAGCCATCAACAATGCAGACGACTGTCACTGTGGCTCTACGCTCGTTCAGGAGGAGTGAATGCTGCTTGGAGAGACTTGATAAAATCTCCTTTATTTCCTCAGATAGGAAACTTTCTGACCAATCTGTCTGGATGATATGATTGACTTTGACTTTGTAAACTGCCATGAGATGACGTGTTGTGAACTGGTGCTATATAAGTAAAATTGAATTGAACTGAAAGCCATTGGCCTGGTCAAAGTCCAGAGTTTGAGCTCAGTGGGATGCTGTGGGGTGACTTGGAACAGGCTGAACATGCAATAAACCCCTCAAACAACTAGCAGCTCAAATTGGGGAGTGGGGAAAAAAGTCTTCATATCCCTTTGGAATTAAAAATAAGTATTTTTTTCTATTAAATTGAATATTATTTTACAGACGGCTAAAAGAAGCATCTTACAGAAGTTATTTTATCCAAAGATTGTAGCACAAGCTATTACCTCACCTTGTGAAAACACATTTTTATTGATGTATTTTGTGAAGTTAGTCAAAGTGGATAATTTGTTAGTGTGTAGCTGTAATAACATACATTTCTAGATCTAAATTCTTTTGAAAGGACTGCATGTTTA
Source organism: Fundulus diaphanus (assembly GCA_037039145.1). Lineage (NCBI taxonomy): Eukaryota > Metazoa > Chordata > Actinopteri > Cyprinodontiformes > Fundulidae > Fundulus > Fundulus diaphanus. Next base: position 13,571,767 of record CM073125.1, read on the forward strand.
ATTGGGTGTCCTAATTGCTTCACATGACTATGGGATACCAGAATAAGTTGAAGCGGGGGCAAGAGTCAGGAGTTTGGTTATCTAGTCTGAGGATGGTTAAAAAGGGGAAAAGGCATCAGTTGCGGAGAAGCCAAATGTGCCCCTTTTACTTTTTATCAAACAACCTGCAACAGCAGAATCTGGTTGGAGGCACAGTGCCCAGTGATCTCTTTCTAACCTGTTTTATTTATGCTCCTGATAAAACTAACCAGTAATCCTTCTCTGCATGCTTCAGGAAAACATCTTTAACGGAGTAATAAGTAAGACATTCATTGCAAAATTAACCAAAATCATTCTCATTTGTCATCGAGGATGAAAGTAACATTCCCTAAAAAAACGTGTTGGTTCTCTCCATCAACAATGTCTAAGTCGAAGTTTTCTCCTTTCAAACCTAGAGGTAAGGTCCGGAAGGACTTCGGTTCATTGCGTAGCCCGTGTTTACTTCCTGGTTCCTGAGCCAATCATATGAGAGTTTCCAGGGTTCCTAAAACACAGCGCAGCCTCTGGTATTTGATCTTGGCAAAAGGGCAGCAACTTGCAAACATGGAAGCCAGTAAGAGAAGCAGACCAGAAATAGAACAGAATACAAGATCATATACCTATCCTGTGGAAGAAAAAATTCAGTGGGGTTTCACAACAGCAACACACCGTTTAGTAATGTCATATTAGATTGTTGTCACTAACAGGCTATTGTACTGATTTGAGCCACTAGGTGTCAGTATTACTTATTGCTCCTTTAAATCTTATTAAGGTGCCTGTGACATGAATGGTTTAAGATAAACTGAATGGAAAGACTGCATTGACAAAACTGTTTTTATATGAATATTACACAGATTAAACACACGGTTGTTGAGATAAATGGTCATAAATCTCGCTAAAAAGGACTCTTTTGAGATTCTGTTGCGCTCTTTTGTGACGTAAAAGGGAATCCCTGGTGAATAAACCAACAGCTTCTAGAATGACTGACAACAGTAAGTAGAGAGGAGTCTTACTTTTCTGTAGAAATAGCTCAGTTAACTATCAGCTGACTGATAGTGACTGACTTTCGTGAGTAGCAGAAGAAGAGTTAGCCATCATCAGATGAAGGGAAAATGTTTTGGGAGTGGCTGCTTCTATGTTCGAGCCGTCAGCAGAGCCATGAGCTCCCCCTGAAGGTGAAGCTGCGCAGCAAGGCGCAACAGCAGACAACTGATTTTTTTTCACATTAGAAAACAATACCTGGTTTATAATTTTCAAGCTTTACATTGGAATAAGAAGGTGAACATTCATTCCAAAATGTTAGATTCAGCCTTGATTACTTATTAGACATATTTCATTAAAAGAGCACCTGCAGCACCTGTGAAATCTTGGCAAGTGTGACAGAGTGCTGTCAAGACGTTATTCCAGTTGTAAATGCCCTGACTGACTATGAAGAACTTTTTTCCCCAAAGCCACGCCTAACATTAACATCAAACAACACCCACTGTATCTCTGGACGTTTGGGTCCTGCAGATAACATAAAGCGTCCAAGGAAACATCATGCAGATGCAAAGCTGCTGCCTCAGAGTCTACACAAGTCTAACCACCAGCAAGTGTAGATTTCAAAGTAAATATCAAGAACATTTATTCTAAAATGTAATGTTTTAACTGTCGTTACAGAAACACTGCTTACTGACAATGTGTACGATGGATTCGGGGATATCTTGGACAAAAGCTCCACATTGTGTTACCAGCCTGTGTAGTCGCACCAAGAGAAGTATTCTCATCAGAACCCTACAGGGGATTTATCTACCCATCTTTGTTCAAAGAAGATCATTTCATTTATGTTTCTGCCTACTGATATCTGGTCTTTGGTGCTGAAAAATCTAAGTATTCACCACCAAAGTGGTTGCATATAATTTGCCATTGCTTTCATGACCTTCACAAATAAAATAATGTTCGTCATTTGTTGTTCAGTTGACAAACAAGCACCAAAAATGTCAAGAACAAAGGAATCACAGTTTTTTTGTTTCTTTAATAGAAATAAAAGAAACAAAAAAAAACTGGTTTGTCTCCATGAACCCACCTCCAGCTCCTGTCTTTCCTTTGTCTCATTTGTCGGGGCCAAGATAGAATATGGTTGACAGATGATATTGTGGAAAAGAAAGCACTGTTGCTAAGTACCACTAACGCCGGTACAGCACTGAAATCTGTTAGGTGGATATATTCTTATGTGGATTGTAGCTCGAGGGTAGAATAAATAACCATGATTTTATGATGTAATTCACCCGAGCTGCTCTAATGAGGGCAAGTCGAACTTCAGTTCTAAAATGCGGCAGGTTCTGTGAACATGGGAACAGATTAATGCAAAATGCAAAACTCTCAGGTCCGGCTGAGCAGCTGACCAGTGTCAACATTGCTTCCACATGGAAACATAGTTTTAGGATCAGTAAAATGTAACATTTCAGACACAGGTTCCAAAGTGAAGCAGTTTTGATAAGAACTTGTATTTTAGCCTCCCCTTTAACTTAGCCTTTGACCTGTAATGCAACAATGCATTAGTTTTGAGCTCAGGCTGCGTGCGTTTTCTCTGCTTTTTGGGAATTTCTAGGGCTAGGAATACAGTTAAGTACCATAGCGTTTAGGGTGTTTATGTTGGTTGGGGGTCCAGTAGGCATCAAGCAAGAGGCGGGATAAATCTTGGAGAGCTCACCAGTCCATCACAGGACACACACAGACACACACCTACCTAAGGCCAATTTAGAGACCAGTTAACCTAACCATCACATATTTGGACTATTGGAGGAAGCCGCAGTACTCGGAAGTTTGAACCCAGGACCTAGCTGTGAGGCAACAGTGGATCTAACCATGCCATTATTCCATAAATAACGGCATGTTTAAAAATCTATTTTCTGATTTGCCGACTAATTTAGTTACAGAAAAACAAGTTAGCGCCTAAGTCAGTCTTTGGTCTCATCACGTTATTGTTTCTATTTGATATCATTTCCCTCCATAATAACAGGTTTTTAATTGGTATTTGACCACTTTGTACACTTCTTGTTTTGACAGGGTTTTCTCTTCTTTACTGACCAAATTCAGTGCTCAGTGTGAGTTCATTTGAGACTTCACTTAGTATTATATGCCATGCTCCCATAATCCTTGATTATAGACCTCTCATTGGGAGGAAACAAGGGTCTTGAATTATCCTCATTACACTGCGGTAATCAGGATTCTTTAGGGATGGTTTTGTATCCTTGTTCAGCCTTAAACACAACAGAAACTAAACATAGGGAGGTAATCATGCCATGCCATACTCTACTACTTATCACTGCTAATCACTCATGAGTGTTTTTTACACAGTTCTCCTATCTTAATTATGTGATATTTGGATTAGGTCTGTTTAAATATTCTCTCTTGTGATCAGAGCATGATCAGAGTTACATTGTGACACTATGGAGACATTGTGAAATAAAACATGTTAGCTTGTGGGGGATTTAAAGAGGAAAAATAAAGTAGAAGGTTTATTAATAAAGAATGAACACAAATGGGTAAAGTTATCAATAGGTTTACATGGACGAAAGTAACTGAATAAATAAATGCGTCATGTAAACAAGCCAATTGGAATGAAATTGTAAGCCGAATGAGACGGGTGGTTTATACCGATTGACAATCAAATCAGCATCCATGTAAATGCTTGTGTTAACATGGATCTGCGAGAAATGTTAAATGATAGAAATACATCATTGTAAATGAAACATGTACATAAATACATGTACATGCAAGATTGTCTTGGATAGTTTTAAGGATCTAAACTAATGACTGAAAGATTGTGACCGAAGATTCTGAAAATAATATACAAACTTCTCGCTAGAAATGTCTTTAAAACGCATGCAAACGCAGTTGTTTTGCTTAAATGTTTAATGTAGGGTTGCTATAATATCTAGGACGGTACCCTGCCCATCAAATAATGATGAGAAGGGGGTCCCTGGTGCGTCAAATTATGACGCCGAGGCAACCTGACCAGGTGTCAATATATGACGAGTAGGGAATGAGATTGTGTTGCACACACAGTCTAATAGTGACATTCACATCACATGGACCACCCAGACCTCCTCTGTCATAATAAATATACTTCTATGTTGTCAGTCAGTTGTATCATTAGAGATTGTTGAAACAGCAACACGTCTAGTTTTTGTCATTTCCTGTACACACTCAGCAATAGAACAATTTGTGGAAGTGGCAAGAAAAAGATCAAAATCTGTTCGAGCCAGAACATTTTATTCTTCCCAAGAAACTCAATTGCAGAACGCCTGCAAAATCCTCTTCTTTCCAACTCACTGCAGTGCACATTGGTCCGGATTATGCGTCTAGGTCAAACTGCTGGACCTCCAAACAAAGGCTGCAAGAACGGAATCCCGTTATTCTGTTCTTGCAGCAAAGACTAGATCCTGTATTCAAATTTTCCAACATTGTATACGTTCATCTCATCGGTTTAACTAGGTGGACAGTTATTATTTAAACTTGTTTTATTTAATGCAACTTCTGAACTTTTCTCTTAAAATTTATATTTTCTAGCTACATAAACCTGACATATATGTATTTTATTTACTGATGAAATATAATCCAGAACTGCCTTGGGCTGAAGGCTGAAGGCACAGAAATGTTTGAAAAAATGTCACTACTTCATGAAATTCTGAGGTTTTCTGACATTATTATTGTTATCTTGAATGTGTACACCGGAATAAAGTTTATCTATCTATCTAATCTATCTATCTATCTATCTATCTATCTATCTATCTATCTATCTATCTATCTATCTATCTATCTATCTATCTATCTATCTATCTATCTATCTATCTATCTATCTATCTATCTATCTATCTATCTATCTATCTATCTATCTATCTATCTATCTATCTATCTATCTATCTATCTATCTATCTATCGAGGGCAAAGCACACTGCAGCTATGCTCATTGTATTGGGCACTGCTGGTCAGCTGGCAGAACGAAGGCTAGAACACTTTTCCTTTTCTCAAAAAGAAAACCAGTTCAGCTGTTAGGAAACATCTCAAAACAAAAATAGACCCGATGTTGAAATTGAAGGAACATCACTCGAATGCTGCCTTGAACCTGTAGGGGGAAGGCTTTTTCTGCAGCCCAGTAATAACATTTACTTGCATTTACAGCTTTTATATATTTGCAGAAATTATTTCATTACAATTATATACAATTATTTCAATTGTATTAATGCAAAACATCAGTTTTGCCTTAATACAATTAGAACATGTAATACATTTTTTTTGTTTTTGAGTAAATAACACGATTCCATAAAAGTCTGCTAATTTTACATTCTCATAATGTGAGTATCTCATACGGGGCTAAGCTCAATCAAGAATGTTTCCTTTTAGCTGCAGTACATTAAGATGCATCTGAAACTGGCCTTAACTATACTAATAGGGGTTTTAGTTCATTTTATCTGGCTCACTTTTGGGTATTAAAGCTCCAAGAACTCTTGCTTCTTCACCAAGTTAATGAGAGTCAGTTATAAATAGCATTTCTGGCCAAAAGGAGTAATATATTTCCTTTCATGTTGATTCCATCATAGCGTATTAATTAGGTGTAGAACTTGTCGCGCCATTATCTCATCTCCACTCTTTGACCTTTTGGATACTCTGAAAGCCCAACTGAGAGGATGAAAGAGAAGAAGGTCCAAGGAAGAAATAAGAAATGGGAAATTAGTGTGAAGCAAGAAAAGCTATTTATTCCCCCTAATTAGTCAATCAGAAACGTTAATGAGTCGGTCAGATTGACTGACAGCAGCTCACTGCGGCTTCCACAAGAACTGGTTTGTTAGCTCAGGAGGGGAAAGGCTGAAACATGGAGAAGTGGAGAAGACTTTCTACCAGATAGACCTGATGAAGCAGTAAACACACAGTCCTTGTTAATACTATCAATTAAGATAAAACCAGGGAGAGTCAAATCCAGCCATTTCTTGACCCTTTTCATGGCTGTGGGGGGTGCATTATAACAATAAGAATTTATATAAAGTCGCCATTTAAGTCACTCAAGGTTAGTCTACCGAAGAAGGAAAAGACATACAACACAATAAGAGAGATAAAAAGGGAAAAAAACATGAGAACAATTAATAAAAACAATTATTGTTCTAATAAATAATGAGATTAGACCAAATTAGCAAATTTGGAAAAGTGGGTTTTGCCAATTCTCTCTCTCTCTCTCTCCTTGATTGTAGTTTTAACGTTCGGAAAGCCTCCAACAAAACAAATTACCTCTTACCGACCGTCTTCTCCCTGTGGGGGAATTTAAAACTTCGTGTTGACTTTTATGTTATCACAATTTACTTACCATGGTATGGAACCTTCGTTTAATAGGCTTTTACAAAAACCAAAGGTTTTTATTGTAGCTGGAATTGTAATTGAAAGCTTTGTGACGCTTGACTTGAAGGTAAATTAAAACCCTTGTTTTCTTGTCTTCTGTTTTTAATTTTAGCTTTTTTTCCCTGTCAGTCACACAAAGTGATACAGACGTGAGTGGATAATCTACCTGTTAAATGGCTTGTTACTTAGTAGTCATAGTAACCACTGTATTAAGGTTTTTTTTAAGCAACTTAATAAGGATAATAACCTTTAACCAATAAAACAGGATTGAAAGAGCATCCTTTTAAAATGATTGCTCCAATTATTTCCTCTACATCCTGTGGTTCCCCACGTCACCTCCATCCTTGCCCTGCGGTGCATCTCTTCTGTTTTTTCTTTCTCCACTTCCTCCCAGGTTGACAGGGAGTGGTCTCTGCTTTCTGAATTTGAAGAGTTTAACCTTTTCATCAGAGCTTGGGTTTGCATTCCAGCTGGTGTGGGAGATATCACTGTTTTTAACAAAAAAAAAAAAAAAAACACCCACTTCATTCAGAGGCTTGGCTCGAAGGGCCCAGACGCCCAGAACAGCTGTTAAGAGAGGCTGTTTCCTGCAAACCTACAGCAGCAGAGGTTGATCAGCGCTTGAACAGTTCTAGCGTGCAGTCAAATTGCTCAAAATTTTTTAAGCGGGGTATTGTGAAGTTATGATTCCCCTTAACAGTAGCAGGAAGATGTAATTTTACTGTAGGCTTGTAGAAAAGTCAATACATCTTCAGAGACTCAGAAGGCAATTTAAGCAGAAGCAACTCAAACTGGAAGCATTGCTATCCGTCAGAGCCTACGCCCTGTTGGCACATATGCAGCTCCTACAGCTTCCTTAGTTTCTCTGTTGAACATCTCTGGGTGAAAACTTACATTGCCTTAGGCTGTTGGCCCTATTAATCCACCTCATCAGCTGGACTGCACAGGAATTTACCATCTTCCCCGCTTTTGCACAAATTATGCAAATGCTTATACCAGACCAAAATAACTCTGGAAGAGCTCGGTGGATTAATCGGTGATTATTGCATGTTACAAGCCATGCTAACCCTGGGCATAAAGTGCGCAATGATATAGGATGCTTTTAGCAGACGCTTACTGGGGAGAAGGGATGAAGGTATTCTTGAAGAGAAGTTCCATTCCTCCAGGGACTTGGAAACGAGGATGGGATTCAAACCCCGGCCTGCAGCACATGGATTTAGCAGCCCTGCACCTTAAACACTCAGCCACCTCGCCCGTATAAAGTCAAGGAGAGACAGTGAGTTTCTTTTTCACAGACATGTGGTCTGAGCTGCTTTAGAACAACACACGGCGCACAGAGGCTCAGAGCTCATGTGGTGTTTGCTGAGAGGATCTGGTCTGATGAGATCTATACAGCTCACCTAGCCCATAGGAGGAAGTGGGATTGATGCCCGCATGATCCACCACAGAGATCCCGTTGATGCCGATCATAAACATAAAGTCAGTTTAGGAACCAAACAAATATGCTATTGTAATGGAAATGAAATATTTAAAAAAATAAGTTGGGTATGTGGCTAATGTACTTTTAGGAAACTACCACAATCTACGGGACTTGGACCGGTTCACATGTCCCAAATATTGAATCTCAAAGGGGGTGTTGTCCGTTTCTCTTCTCTTGTAGGAATTACTGACTTCGTTTTGGGAGTAAAATAAATCTCCAAATCCCTTTTTATACTCATCCCAGACAGAAACATATGTCGAGAAGGTAGAAGGTACTGTTTCCACCCTCTTGGTGAAGTCCAACTCTTTAAAAAGAGATGAAGCTCTTTTGGTTCTGCTCCCACAAAATAACAAGTTCATACTCCCAAATGCAGTTTCATTTAGTATCACCGTATATCTTTCCCTAATTTAGCTGTTACGAATGGATTTTCTATTAGCAAGTAAATATTTATGGTTTATGCTTTTTTTTATATAAATCCTTGATTTATGCGTTATTCTCTTTGCAAAAGAAGCAGTCCATTGAGTGTCTGTGCATGTGTCTTGTTGACCCTGATCTGACTGATGTTTTAATCTTTGAAAGTCTGCACTCAGCTTTGCTGCCTATCAGTTAAATATTTCTTCTGTTTTTATTCATTTCTTCGCTTTTTCCCTGATGCGCTTCCATTTTAATCAGATCTCCTCTGTCTCTGTCTACCTGATTTTGCACCACTAAACTCGTCGTCTTTGGAGCATCTCTTCTTTCTTTCACTAAGCCTGTGATCCTTGTGTACCTTTGCAGCGTGACGGATCGTATTGTGTGATAATAAATATAACATTTCCTCCCCCCCCCGCTCGACTTTGCACTTTATTTTTATTTAAATCCACTTGAAAGTATTGGCAATTGCAAGTTGTGTTGTTGTTTTTTTGGCTTCTTTACAAAGCTTACTCTGTTCATTAAACAAATGCGCCCAATTTGTCAGGTTGCAGTGTCTGTCAACCGCAGCAGGATGCTGTTAGCATCACCTGCCCCACTCTGCCTCAGTGATGGAAGGAATACCCTGTAAATGCAGCTAATAAGGCAAATCACTGCACTGATTTGTGGGACTGATGGGGGAATAAAGCTTTGCTCACAGTACCAGGATTGAAGTTGGCACAATATAGAAAAAAAGTGTGAGAAAGACTAAGAAAAGGAGGTTTCCCTTTGTCTGTTTTGATCTGAACAACACTGTTATAATCCTCCAAGGCAACCTCTGATCGTTACAAATAACAGGGGTTTTCAATGTATAGCTAGTGCTGAGATGGGCATTTAGGGACCGTCTACAAAGTTCAACACCCCACCACAAAAATCAGTAGATTCAAAGAAAACCCCGGGGGGTTCCTGCCAATGTACAGGGAAAGGGAACTGTGGGGTCATTTCCGTTTAATTATTACCATCATTTTGTCAGGATGCAGCTTGTAGGCTGCATGCTGAGCCTCTCTCCCTTCCCTGCGCAGTCTGATTGGTTCCACCTGTCAGGCTGCAATTATCTCTGATTTGTTTCCACCTGTTGTCACCACTATATGTACCCACCTGAGTCTGTTCTCGTTGCCGGTCCGTAGTGTTCAACTCCTGCTCAGTTTCAGCCAGCACTCCTGTGTCAGTTCTGTTTTTGCTCAGTCACAGCCAGAGACTCTACTTCAGCTCTGTTCCAGCTCAGTCACAGCCAGAGACTCTACTTCAGCTCTGTTCCAGCTCAGTCACAGCCTGAGGCTCCGTTCCAGCTCGGCTCCGGTCATCGGCGCTGCCTCGGCTTCCAGTCTTCGGCTCAGGCAATCCGTCTAGGTCTCCAGTCATCCGCTCCGACGCTCTGCTTTTCGTTTCCTGCGTTTCATCTTGGTCTACAAGTGAAGTCATCAGGTCCTGGTCAGTTCTCTCCACACTACTCCTGTCAGCCAGCTTCTGCACCCAACAACTCCGCTTGGAAACAGACTTTGGTTTATTCATGTCATTCCACACCCAACTGTAAAATAAACTCTCTTAACATCTTACCCCTGTGTGTGCGAGCTATGTCCGGGTTCATCCTCAAAAAATATCATGACACATTTAACCTTCATGTATGCGGCACTTCTGCAATCTACACTATAACCACATTCCCTCCTATGTCTGCTGGCAGGGGCAGCTCGTAGTTTGGAAAATAGTTATACTTGATGATCTGATGACCTGAGCTCGGCTCTAATTTGAAGAAATAGTTCATCATTATGGACACAAACATTTAATAATTTGTATGTTATTGATTGCTGCCGACGTTATACCTCTTAATTTGAAGTGGGCATCCGGGGGAGTCTTTTGGACAAGTTTTTACTGATGGAAATATTCAAAATGCATATTTTATGAGGCCCTTAGGGTGAGTGTCCGTGCGTGTTTGTTAGTTCTGTGTGTCTCTTTGTTTCTCTGTGATGCACCAGCCACCTGTCCAGGTGGGGGAACACTCTGAACAGGTGGCCAGGCCATCACGTGGGTTGCATCTTTTGGAGTCATTTTTTTAGGCCACATGACTTATTTGTTTCACAAGATCTGGTAACATTGGCAGGAGGAAGATTTGGCTCTCCTGGGCAGGAGTCATATCTTCAAGAAAAAAGTGAGATGTACCTTGAAGGATGGCAAAGCAAGATGACTGTTTTTTTGCCACCGATAAAGGTAAACTGATACCAGGAATTAAAAAAAAGATTTAAAAAAAACAGTGTACACATGGATCCATAGATCTCTACACTGATTGGACCAAAAGCAGCGGCCCGGTATGCTGCAGCAACAAGGTTAAGGGCAGATTAACACACACCTTCACAGATACACATGTTAATTTTTCCTACTGTGGTATCTACCCAGTTTCCAGTTGCCCTTTTCACCGCATAGTCACAGCGATTCACACTGAGAAGCCCTAAAGCCATTTAGCTCACTGGCGGCCGAGCGGTTCATGATAATGTGATGAATTGCACCAGGGAATACTCACCATAAATGATAAGGGGCTTAAAGATCGTCCTGTTTTTGCTTTAATCTTGGTGCCGAGGGGACCTCTGACAAACTCTTTTTCAACCTTCCTTTTTCTTTCCGTAAATAACCAGCTTACATGGCAAAAATTCCCACTAACAAGAGCCTACACCTGTTAAATGTAATTGCAGGAGGCTAACCTGGGGCTGAGCGGTGGGGAAGAGAAATGGCGCTGCCACATAAAGTCTGCTCCCTGATCCGAGTCGCTGAGGCTAACAGCTTCAGTCACGCTCACAGTGTTAAATGACCATGCTTCATTTCAATCAAGACAACTAAGAGAAGGTCAAATACAGCTCATAATAATTTCTAATCAGACATTTAAGTCTCTAAGTAAACAGGGTTCCACTCTGTGGCTCTGCTGTGATCCGCAGAATAGCGCTGGATTGATCTCACACCACTGACCAGGCTGAGAGGTGGAAGGCTGTGAAGGCGAGGAAGAAGAAGACTCAATCAGCTCTGCCCAACAGCGACCAGAGGCAGATACTTTAACCCACACAAACACAGTCCAGCGCATTCATTCAGGATAGAGACATAAAGAGAATTCCTGCTCAGCAAAACCGAGTCCAATCGGCCTATTGAGCTCCGACTATTGATCCTCCTTTCTGCCTTTTCTCTTCCTCCTCCTCCTCATTCCTGGCCTCCACTGTCCTGCTGGGTCTGTGTTGTCACAGCTTGTCTCCATCCTAACCAATATATCCTCTCCCCCGCCCTCGCTTCTGGCTCCGTGTAATTGATTCTCCTCTCTGTACATCCTCTTGTAGCAGGAATTTCTGCTGGTGGAGCTCCGTTGACCTTCTCGCAAACAGGAGATTGCAGATAGAGAAAATCTAATCCCAGTTTAGCACCTCCGTCCAGTTCAAGGAAAGGGCTCATTGCATCATGTGATGCTGATAGACTCTGATTCGTCCTGGTAAAAAGAAATCCAGTTCAGCCGTGAGCTTTGGCCTGGATATGCTACATTATTTCCAATTGGAATCACCCTGTGAGTGAAGCAGATTGTTGGAATATGACCAAAGTTGCCCTCACGCTGTTTTCTATCTGGCTATGTATGTTGGCATGTTGTTCTGTGTTACAGTGCCAGGAGAAAGTATTCACACCATATCAAGTTTTACTCTTTTCTTCTACATCGTACCCCCTATACTAAAACTGAAGCGTGTAATTTCAGGACAAAAATAAAAGACAGCCATGCATCTACACCTAACACACCTGTTTTGCATTCTCTGCAGATCCTCTCAGGCTAAATCAAGTTGGAGGCAGTGTTGGTAGACAGCCATGTTTAGCTCTCTTAGCCACTTGCCTGGGTACTTTGGGTCATGCCTCAATGGAAGTCCAGAGCAGTCTGGAGCAGGTTCTCTTAAAGAACGTCTCAACATTCGGATGCTGTAAACTTGCTTGCCCTCAAAAAGGCCCACAGCAGGATGCTGCCATCACCTGACTTCGACGTATGGATAGTGTTAGAGTAGTACCTGTTTCTCTCCAGACACAATGTTTGAAGTTGAAGCCCAAAAGTTCTATTTTGGTCCCATCAGACCTGATAATTCATTTTTCCTGGTCTGATGAGATCTATACAGCTATACACCTTTTAGTGAGTAGGGCCTTCCTTCAGCTAATATACCATGCAGCACTGATTGGTGGATTGAGTCAATACTAGTTGGCCTTCTGGATGGTTCTCCTATGACCCTATGAACCATGGTTCTTGAAGGGAACCCTAAAGGTTCACCATTAGTGATCACTGGGTTCATGGTCACCTCTCTGTGCAAAATTATTCTTTCCTGATTACTCAGGTTGGTCAGAGGGCAGTGTGCACTTCAGCTCAGTCTTCAATGTCACAGCAAAGGGTTGAAAAACGTATATACCTAATACTTGCTAATGTTAAGATTTTTTTTTCCATAAATTTACAAAGTAAGTTTGAAACAATGTTTTGTTGTAATTATGGGTGATTCAGTTTTTTTTTTTAAGATTTAACAATGATTAAGTAATTTTCTAAAAATCTGGAAAAATTATGACCTGACTCTTGACAGATGGATGTAGTTCCACGGAGTTCCACACGGCGTCAACGCATCCATCTGGAATCGCTGCCATTGGGAGGGATTTCAATACCACATAAAATGGACGAGCCAATCAGGATCACCGGGCAGGATTTTCGTAGATGTGACGTATCAGAGAAGCAACTGTTTGAATCCAGACAGCAAGGAAGCAAGTGGTAACATTGGTGCTGCTGTTTCATCAGTGTTGTCCAAACTACCGAATATTAATTCTTTAAAAGAACACCAGAGAACAGCTTTGAAGGCGTTTGTTAGTGGAAACAATGTTTTTGCCCTTCTCCCGACCAGGTTTGGCAAGAGCTTGTAGCACGTCAATAAAGATGATGGACAAGTGGTTTATCCAATCATATGCAAGGATTTTTGAAAAGCCCCCTCCTCCTGAAATGCATCTACAATGGAGAAATCCCAGGTGGATGTGTGGAGCTCGCCGGAACTACATCAATCTGGCGGGAGTCAGGTCAGAAAAATTAAGGGAAGGAATACTTTCTGAAGGCAATGTGTTCAGGTCTAAATGTGTGGAGATTGTTAAGGGTTAATTATTTCATGAGCTAATCATAAAGAGGGTCATGTTGCTAGTTTCACTTTCAGTTTCAAACACCCAACATCGGGACTTAAGTGAATCTTTGTGAGCGCAAAATGTTGGAAAAGTGTTGCATCAGATTAGGTTATGTTATAGCTGGGTTGCTGTTGGTGCAGCGGCCCACCTGTGCAGTGCAAACTGTTTGAGTTCTGCACAACCCTCATCCTGCACAATATTTTGATATCTGACAAAAGACCTATGGCAGCATGAGTAAGCTGGTGAATGTCTTATTGATGGTGCAATTCTACGCACTATAAACAAGAAGCTGGAGCATAATTTCACGAAGAAAACATCTCCTCCTACGCCGATGAAACACTAGGCAAATATATGCAATAGCGTAGTAGGGGTATAACAGCTTGAACATGGAACATGCCCTGGTGGTTTGCGGTCATAACACATGCCCAGACACTGCAGACATAGTCAGACAACTGGCTAGACAGCCGCTTACACTCCAACACCAACAACCGGTCCGGATCGCTTCACAGGAATGAAACCGATACATTCAGGTCCAACATCTCGGATATCCGAGACCGTATCCCGATAGGGGAAAGTACAGCAACCTTAATCAGAGTAAAGCCTCACTGACCAGGAATGAACTAAACCCAAACGGGTTGCTTGTCTCCTCATGGAACCTTTACTCTGAAGCCAAAAGGAAAACAAACACTGATACACTGATAGAGGTCTATATTTTAGCAGCTGATGTATCCTCGATCACCCGTTGCTGGAAAATTGGGACTATTTTATGTAAAAAAAAAAAATTAAAAAAAAAAAATAATAATCTAAAAAGTTTGTTTTGGTTCAGTGTCACGTGCAAGTTGCTGCTGGAAGGCAATTAGCTAACAGGTGAATGGAGACCCGAGACTGCAGAGGAACACGATCTGGCTGACTGCTTCAGCCACCTCTGACATTTAAAACCTTTAAACAGGCCTGGTAAACCTTCCTATCACTCTGGAAATCAGCTCCTTCACTCAGTGTCAAATGTACAGCATCACTCTCTGCTGATACCAGGTACACAGAGAAGCTGTGCCACTACAACTCTAATATCCGCCTGACATCATGTAAGCATGCGGTCCTCTCTGAAGCAGGGCTCAGGGCCGAAAGAAACACTAGAGAGGTTATTGAAACGTATTACGACGACAGATCTGTTAAGAAAGAATAACTTTTCTCCTCTGAAGAAAGTTTTGTCCTCTACTGAAATAAGTACTATTGAATAATTCAGTTTTAATACAATGCAGTTTTAAAGAATATGTCTTTTGAGAAATTAAGAGTACAATCCTACAATATATGTTTAAATAACAAGGCCCTCTCAGTTTTGGTCCTATAAGATTGTTATCTACTGTCATCAAAGAGAGGATTAAATTAGCAGCAGAGAGTCTTTTTTTTAAGCATCTTAATTTTTATTTAATTTTACAGCGAGGGCTAAAGACGTAAAAAAGATCCAGGCGATGTCATTCCACCTAACTTACTAGCAGGCCATTTGTGATAAAGAGAGGCAGATGTGTTTGATATCACTGGCTTCTTGTGTTAGCAATGGCCACCTCCAAAGAGAAATGTGCAGCTAGCATCCATTTGCATTAAGGGATGTCATAAGCTGCTACTAGAATCATTCCAAGAACTACAAAATGAGAGGTTTATTAACGGTGAGGAGGCTTCAGGATGTCCAAGAGAGTCCTGTAGGAACCGCTTAAGAAATGTGATACATACTTATGTTGCCGCCAGTGCAGAGCAAGGCAGTGGGCTGCTATAGGGATGTCCACATACACACTGAACTGCAGACCATTGGTAAACATAACTTTGACAAGAGCAGCCGAGAAATCCGTTTTTGTCCATGAAAACTGTCCAAAACAGATGAACGGTCTGTTGGAAGTACAAGCATGGACAGCAGCAGATTGGGGCAAAGTTAGTTTGTAACTTAAATCTGCTTTTTTATTGTTCAAGTAAACCATTTGTATGGAGAAGAAAATAAGTTCCCATTAGTCATGTCTGGTGCCAACAGTGAAGCAATAATAAAATCCAGGTGAGGAGTTGCTTCTCATCCAATGACACGGGCATCCTCAAAATTCATTAAAAAAGAGCAACCCACCAACAGCCTGGAGAGGATGTGTGGGTTATTCCGACTTGAGCACTGTGTGTGAAACGCAAAACAATTTTCTGCAGCATGTGCTGGCAGCAATTAAGGATGCAACATAGAGATTTGTAAGGTTAATTGAGAACCATATGCAGGTGAATGGATCTTCTGGGTTTCCAGTGAGGAGGAAGGGTAAGTAGTTATAGCTCGAAGAAGGAAATGTCATATTATGATGAAATATGTTGCAGATAGATAATTTCCATCAGCAGTAATGGAGGAGGTGAGCAATGACTTGGTAATGCCGTCTCTTATTTTTTGTTTTTCTTTCAGGAATGGCGTTAGAGGAGCAGGTAACCGTTGGAGGGTGGACCGGCAGATCAGAGGAGTGGTGAGGAGATTCAATGAAGCGATCTTGGGTTGGTTACTCCAACAATCAAAAGTTCCTGTAAAAAGGAGGACGATTGCGATTAAAGCCAGGGCTTGAGGAAAACAATACAAAAGAAGGTAGACCTGATTACCACGCTGTTTAGCAAAACAATCTAGCTTCAGTCTTGGGAAGTCGTCTCCTCTTAATGCTCCTCCTGATTGGTTCTGATGAGCTGCAGTGGCAGGGACACACCTGTCAGTCGCGCCCGACAAAGGAAAGGTAGGACAGATACACCAAATGCACATAGATCTCTGCATGAGACAATGGTCAGTTCTCAAAAAGCAGTCCAACAAAAAGTGATCTGCTGCAAGCACCAAGATAAAAAATATTTCACCACAAATCACAAATTGATCCAGATTCTAATATGCAGCATTTTAAAGAAGAAACCACACTGTGAATTTGCTGTTCGCTGTACATTTGCTTCAACAAAAGGCATAGAAACTTGTGAACTGCTTCTAGTATCATTATAAAACTGAGGACAAATGTAAAAAAATAAAAATGCCAGAACCAGATGTGTCACTTCCAATGCTTTTGGGTGTGACTGTAGACTAGAGCAACATTCATTCAACCGTGTCATCACATCACAACTGTGAGAAACTTGAATAAAGCACATTTATATTTATAGTAGTTCAGTCATTAAACACTGGGGTGACCGGGCCTTTTCAGTGGCAGCACCCCGACTTTGGAACAGCCTCCCATTAGATCTTCATTTATCTTCTAACCAGAGAATCTTTAAGTCTAAACTTAAAACTTATCTTTTTTAGTGGGCTGTTAATACCATGTAGTGGAAAGGCATTTTCCTTATTTTATTGTTGTTCTTGTGTATTTCTTTTGTGATGTAATTTTTTCTGTAAAGTGCTTCGGTCACCTTAGTGTGTTGTCGCTAAGCACTATATAAATCAATCCATCAATCAACCTAACTTTAAGTTAGTCAGTTCCAGGAATGTCACCAGGTTGCAGCTTGGTTTAATGCTCTTTAGGTCTTTGTTGGTTGGTTAGAATTCAATAATGCAGATTAACTGTTTGTCATAAACAGACTGAAAGCTGTTTTAGATTCTATACAGCTGTCAGGGCTGCAAGCGCTCAAAAGGCTGCAGAACTGACTTTTTCTACACTGGCTATTTTCTAAATTTTAAAATAGACCAGTTCATCAGTAATTAGGTCACAAATCTTGGAGAATCTGACTGTCAAAATTAATTTGCTCCATAAACAACTCCACCTGGTGTACATTATACTCAATTACCCGTAGTGAATATAACCTGAGTATAAATCAAGCTGCTATTTTATGCTCAGGTAAGTTTTATTCATCCAGTCTATTGGTAAATTACTGTACCTCATAAACATTAAACCAGGTTTATTTAATCAAGACACATTGCAGCTCATTGAGGATTTTTATTTTTGTTAGATATTCATCCATATTTGCCTTCTAAAAGCCTAAAGTTAGAATTTCCCTCTGTAAAATAGCTTGACCTTTTCCTTTCTGTACACTTCCCCACCCTTCAATTGTTCTGTCATTTTTAGGTCATACCTGATTTTGCTATTTTAGGTAAAACAAGTCAGTCCAATCGGTACACTGTACAGTGTGGACAGAAGTAAATGATTGGCTCTGGTGTCGTTTTTCCGTACTGACAGTAATGAGAGGAGAGCTGCCTATGAGAGCTTGCAACTGTGAATCCTTCAATGATATCTAGGGGTTTGTAGCCTATTTTTTATCTACATTTAAAAGGTCATACATATGATAGGGTTCTGCTGGCTTCTGCAGCATGCAGTGGAGCGGTTTGTTACTGAGTGTCAGGGGGAACGATCACGAGTTATGTATCATGAATGATACATGAATGAGATCCCAGGAACAAAAAGCCGAAGTGAGCTTCCTCCGGAGGACGGCCAGGCTCAGCTTTAGAAATCGGACGAGGAGCTTTGTTATCCAGGGGGAGCTCAATGTAGAGCCACTGCTTCTCCGCACTGAAAGGAGTGGAGGAGTTGAGGTGGTTTGGACATCTGATCAGGATACCTCCTTTTGGGTGTTTTCTGGACTCTTCCCATAGGGAGCAGACCCCAGGGAAGACCCAGAACCCATTGAAGGGACTATATCCCGTATGGCCCTGGAAGGTCAAATGAGATACATACAGGGTAATACTTCATAAATTAAATCACTACCAGATGTAAGGAGTAATAAACTGAAGGGATTTGTAAAGCAAAAAGGTTTTTAAAAAAGTGGACGTACAAGGTTTTTTACCAAAAGATGAAAAACTAGCATACTTTTCCTATATTTGTGTCTTGTGCCTTGCAAACACAAGAAAGATTGTCAACCTTTTACTTCGTAGAGTCTTTGACAATTGTAGTAGACCAGTGGCACTGGCACAAGCACAATTCTAAATATTTAAATATTTGTTTCTTCAGCCTGTCAATTCTTTGAAAGTGGAAACTAAAGTTATGCCAGTACCCCTAGCTCACAAGATGACACCATACCAGTTGTTGGGTTAATGTGAATGAAGGAAGATTTTAAGAATATTCTTTTAGAAAAATCTTTTTGTTAGTTTTCACAAATAGAGTGAAGGTTTTACAAATTAAAACTGTCTTAATGAATCTCTGTTCACTGTAAGATTATCAAGTTCAGATTTCACCATTTGGTGCATAACTAACTAACTAGAAACTTGAATAGCCCGGTGGGTTAGCTCTACCTGAAGGCTGAAGAAAGAATCAGTGTCATCAGTGGCTAACAGTGGCTAACATTAGCAGTTATGGTATTGTCATTGTGTTTACAAATAATTTGTATGTTGGGACGCCAATTGGGTTGGTGGTAGAACACACGGACAAACTATGGAGGCTACAGTCCTTGACACAGGTGTCCTGGGTTTGATTCCTGGCCCTGAACCATTTACAGCATGTCCTACCCTTCAATTTGTACAGGTACTACTTATGCAACAAAGTTCTTACAAAAACGATTGTATCCTCTTGCTCACTTTGACACCACTTTTCTTTGTTTCAGGGTATTCTAACTGGTACTGCACTGTTTGAATATTGCCAGGGATTCCTTAATCGCTTGTTTAACCAAATTTTATCAGCCCCTCAAAGAGCCTTCATTAGTCACAGTCAAAGCAACTGAACAATAAATGAAGAACTACTTCCTTTCTTTCCTTAAAGGAGCATTGCACACGTTTAAAGGTTTTTTTCTTTCTCATACATGCCCTTACAATTGTCCGACATGTAAAATGAGTTTTCCTCTATTGACCGCTGTTGCCTCTATAGGTTTCATTAGTCAGTTCACGGGACAGTGATTTAGGTCATATTCTCTGGGCGTGCATGTGGGTGTGATAAGCTGCACGTTCTTGTTCACCTGGCTACTTTGTTGAATCACCGTCACCATTGACGCATTAGCAAGAGAACAGGGGCTAACTTCAATATTTATAATTTTCTTACCTCAGAAGATTACGCCTCTAAACAAAAGATGTGCAGTCGCAGTGGCAGATGCTCTTCCTCTTCTCCCATGCTCGTGCACAACACTGGTGTCATTTGAACTTTTCACAACAGGGGGCAAACTTCTGCAAAAACTCAGGAACGTGCGCTATGCTCCTTTAAGACAAGATTCTAAAACATTAAAGTGCTCAGCTTCATATCTACTGCTCACAGACATATCTTTGCAAGACACTTTGAGAAGATAAATGGTGGTTTTCTAATATCACAGGATCTCAGTGTAAGAAGTTAGGAGACTGTACCTAAGCAAAACCAAAGTATTGTCAAAAATAAACAATACTTAGAATAATGCAATTAAGTTATAAACATAAACCAATTAAGATAAAACACTCAGTAAATTCATGAGATGCTCACTAATTTGCTTAACAGCTTTTCAATTAAATATTCAATGAATGAGTATCAAGATGTATTTGATAGGGGTGTAAAGATATATTGTTACATAAATTGGTTTTAAATATTTCTCTTTAAAGTGAAATTGGTCTCACTTTACTTTATACTATTATAAGCCCCACATATTAAGATCAGTGCCTTGACCTCAACAATCTGTATCAATGTCTGAGACTTTTTCTTTTTATATTAAGATGGTAAGTAGTTTTTGAGTTGTTCTATCTCAGCTAATGGGGATAACTTGTTGAGCTGGCTAACATCGATCGGATATAAAAGCACCGACAAAGCCTCTGTCACTTCTAAACTGCTTTTGTGGCAGAAGTTTCTGACAAAGGTTAAACAAAGTAACAGTGACAGACAAGATTTGAGTGATTTTTAAACTCACTAGCTAGCTGCTAGCCACGAATGACGCAAAAGTTAGCATTCAGGTCAAGATGAAGCATGAAATGCTTTATTCTACTCTAAACAGAGATTGTTTGAAAGATAATCTGAGAGTGATGAAGAAAATTAAAAAGACGATATTCTGATTTTTTTCCCCCTCTTTTTTACATTACAATCACTACACCATGAAAGCTTTTACTGATGTTTTCCAAATTGTATAGGGAATCTATACAAAGTAGAACGCAGGAATATGCCATTTTGTTTTACACCAAAGGGCGCGCTTCTGGCGTAGTGGGTAGCGCGTCCCATGTTATGAGGCCTTTGGTCCTCGACGCGGACGACCTGGGTTCGAATCCGACCTGCAGTCCTTTGCCACATGTCTCTCCCCTTCTTCAGCCCCTTTCCTGTCAGTTTACTGTCAATAAAAAGCAACCCACTAGAAGCTGCAAAAAAGAAAAAAAAAGGAGTAGAAACACTACAACTGGAAGGACCAACATGATCCTATTTCAATATCCATCAAACATTAAAAAAAATGACCATTCACCAGGAGTCATATCGCTGAATGCATAGGTCTTTGTCAGGTGAATGGGCAGGAAATGTACATCTAGTCTGTGTAAAAAAAAACGACAAAAAAATTCTTCCTCTGCGGGCAGAGCTAGATGAGCTGAAAGAAGCTAAAAAGCTCCATAGAGATGAGGCCAGCAGCACAGTTGGGTAATTACTCAGCGTCAGACTGTGTGCGTCTCTGTAACTGACTCATTTGACACTGCAAATAATTGTGAGATGAATTATTACCACAGAAACGACTGATGGTGCCGTTTTAATTGATCATTGTAACATTTTAAGTGTGAGATCATTAGTAATCATTGACGAAAACCTGACGCACCCAGCAGCAGTTAACACAGCTGTGTACTGGCTGTACATGTAAAAACCCTAATCAATAATCCAATCAAGAGCAATCATAGCTACATTAATATTTAAGCAAGCCTGGTGATTAGAAGCGAGCGAGGTAATTACATTTGGATTACATGTGACCACCCGAGTGGAGCGTGCCTTGCTTCCTGAGCAGAGTCGTCCCTCTGTGCTCGGTTAACTGTGACGGCTCATCTCTGCGGCGAATAACAACTCGACAATCGTCGTCGCGATTCCCTCTCTGAGTTACTGACGTGTAGCAGTTTAGCTAACATCTCCCACATCAGAGGGTATTAGCGTCTGTTGCAGATGTTCACATCATGCAGTGTGCAGCTACTTCCTCTGTCAAACTGTAAATCTTCTCAACAGCTAATGCTCACTGAAGGACCTGCTGTCAGCTAGCTCAGGATAAATGGCTGATCATATCACACGGTGGTGACGCATCTATTTCAAACAGGCACACACCTGACGGAAACAGTCTCAAAGGGTCACAGAAGCGCTGCCACTGAATAGAAAATTATTTAAGGCTGATCAGGTTAATTTAGCGTCACTCATGTCTTAATAGAAGGTTGCATCATTTGAAATGTATCTATTCACAGATCGCTGGGTTGAGGATTCATGTAGTCACTTGAATGAAAAAAGCAAGAGGGGTTAGAGTAACAGATTAGGATACTCCAGAGACACATCAGCACAGAGCAGCTCATTTTGCTCAGAATACCCTCAGCAGATTGTATATGACGCGCCTAAACACCTGCCACGGTTCATTTTATGGTAATCGAGCTTTATATAAAAAAAGAAAAGTATGAGCAAGCAATAGAATACTAAAGAAGGGAAATTAGAAATAACATAAGAAGAGAGAGTGGAGAAAAAACGTTTGACAATGTGAAAGAATAAACACTTCAATCACCGGGTTCTCTGATGAAAGAATATTCTGCGTGTGTAATTTCTTTTTATGCCATCCACAATGTAAACATGAGAACCCGGCTGGTTTTTGGAGATTGAAAGTAGTTGTTCTTTCCCGCTTGTACGAGTAATGCAGCTTTCCCGCATGTGCTCTGAAGACCATAAACGTTTTTAATTCAGATTTGCAATCCAATAAGAAAAACAGTTACATTAAGTTAAGACGGCCAAACAATCAGTCAGATTTGGTTATAACCAAGGCATGTGACGGCTTGTATAGTATGATGGTATACAGGCAGTTGCCAGGGGATCTAACAGTGAGTCAAAACAGAAGGCAAAAGGCATGAGACACAGAGGATGCCTCATAGACACATTAAACAATGACAGCATTTTAGGTTTGCACTAGGCTGGGTTGTCACGCAGTGCAACCGCCTGCCATGTGGAACCAACACAGGGTGGTAGGGTCCTTCACATGCAATTGGTTCCAAAATGAGGACTTGTGCAAAGCTCAAGCTCTGTCATATCCTTGTAATGCTGTCTAATGAGTACTGAAGTTGTCTTAAGTGGGCAATGACAAAGAACCTACTCCCTTTCGCTGACAAGTGTCTGATACCACTATGGCTCCACTTGTAATGCCACCGATTGTGCCCCCTGGTGCCCATTTTAGACATGCCAGCTCCTTGCAAATCAAATCCTTTATGTCATTAGGACACTGAATGGCCAGGCAGTCTCCTCCCTGATGACAGAAGCAGCATTTGATGGGCAAGGCCAAAGCACAGAGCACTATACTTCCACAAGGGGGGGTGTTGGCCTAGTGGTTAGAGCAGTGCGCTTGCACTCAGAGAAGGATGCAAGTACCCGGTTCGATCCCCAGCGCCTGCTCTCTGGGTCCCTGAGCAAGACCCTTAACCCCTGACTGCTCCCCGGGAGCCGCACATGGCAGCCCACTGCTCCCCAAGGGTGATGGGTTAAAAACAGAGAACAAATTTCGTTGTAATGTATGTTTCAATGACAATAAAGATGATATTACTATTACTATTACACAAAGACATCCCATCGTCACCAAATGTGATTCAGTAAATTTGTTAAATATTTGATCTTGGTAGCATCACTGTTTTCAGACCATGTCCCGCCGGAGCTGAAGCCATTCTGTTGCGATCAGTCTTCATCTCTCCCTAACAGAGCACCAACTGTTTCTACAGCCTATAGTACATCCTGTCTGAGGATATAGGAATTTAAGCTACCATGCTATGAGAAGAGAGCAGCTAGTGGCTGGAATCAGCAGGTGATCAGCATGATCCGCTCTGACCAATGACCAGCCTTGTTAGAAACCCAGACACAGGATCTTTTGGTCCCTAAATGCATTGTTTAGAGTGCTACCAGGTACTGCTAACGACTACGTTCTTCCATGTGGACGCTGTTACTGAGAGAAGACATGAAGGTACCTGTTTTCTGCATCAGACAGCTGTTCATGAATGTAAGGAGCGTTTTGAAATAAAACGTATATATTCTACGACATGTCGATGCGATTCATTCGGGGGACGAGAGAAAGACTCAAAGCAGATAAAAGGAAGAGTGAACAGAGTTGCTCTGTTTTATCCTTTACAGATTACAATTTCTGTCTCTCATGAAAGCTGGTGGATTTTGAAATGTTAGCAGTCATCTGGAAATCTCATTCAGTTTTCCTCAACTTACAAGGAAAGCAATATTTCTCTGAAGAATGAAAGGTATTTTAGGAACATTATTCATGCGGACCACGATGATTGCTCCTGGAAGATTCTAAAGACAGTTTGAAATATTAACTCTGTTTTAAAACGATGGTAAAAAGATGATTTACAGCAACTTTTCCCTGACATATAGCGGCACATCTCGTTCTAACGCGCTCTGTGACCTCGCCTCTGACAGCAGGAAGGCTGTTTTCATTCTACACTTATATCCTCTGATTTTACAGTTGGTACAGAGAAGTCACAATTGCCTCAAATTGGTACCAGAAGGTCAAAACATTTTAAAAAATTCCGGATGAGGATCGGTCACAGATTTATGATCGTTGCCTCTTTCAGAAGGCAGACAAACGGCTTTAGTTTTCAATGGACAGTTTGCTTTTAGTTGTCTCTTGTGCCTCCAGGTAAAAACCCCTCTTTCTAAACACATTCACAAGTTTTTGAAAACAGTCTTGGAACATCTGCGTGGGAAGTCAGGAAAAGGTTAGCTGTGCCCGCTCTTGCAGCCGCCAGGAGAGCCGACGGCTGGAAAGTGAAGACCTGCGCCCAGGAGAGGTGTTAACGATGCCGCCAATGTCTGAACCGCCGCGGCCGTTTTCTGCTGAACCCAAGTTAGGTGAAACTCTTTTGTCCAGTCAACGGAGCAGAGGTTATAAAGAGGAAAGGTTGCTGCTGTGCTTGTTTGTCATGATGTGAACCACAGCAGCGTGTGTCGTTCAAGTTCCAGCAGCATTCGGTGTCGAGTTCCTTCATTCCAGAAGCAAAGAAATTTCATCAATTGTGCGATACAAAGTATGTGCAGAGCTACAAAATGCTACACTTTTCTGAATCCTAAGAAGAGAGCCACAGAATCCACAAAGTCTGTTAGAACCAGCAGAAAAATGATACACTAATGTTCTGGCCATCTGTCAGTCTGAGCTTTCATTTAGTTACTCGAGCAGAGCTAAGTCTGGTGAAGCTGTGATTGCCCTGCTTCGACAGCTCAGCCGCTCTCTGGAACCCAACAAAAGTTCCCAAACCACCAAACCGTCCGCTCCCTGCACGAACATTACACCCGAGTCGCATCCAAGTTCAAGGAGCCGGAAGGACAGCGCCGAGATGGAGACGCAGCACGCGGCAGCTCCGGTGAAAAGGCATATCTCAGAGTGAGAAGTGACGGCTCGGGACGACGCAGACATAATGGAGAATGAGTGAAGGGGAACGGCGGCGCGCGCTGATGGAGCGGCGATGCAAACACAGGCAGGGAGCGGGCGAGGGAAGGAGAATGGATGGCAGCAGTCTGCGGCGAAATGATTAAAAACGTTACGTGTGTGTGAATCCGGCTCTCTCTCTCACACACACACACACACACACACACACACACACACACACACACACACACACACACACACACACACACACACACACACACACACACACACTCATACAGCATACGGTAATGCACACAAAGTCAGAAAGCACACGTATATATCCAGGAAAGGCCGCGAAACGCCTGTTATAAATCAACTGAAAGCAACAGCCCTTATGCTTCAAAGTCATCTCTGAATCGCTTATCCACACGTTGAGCCACAGTAGAGGAATACCAATTTATGGTCCTCTATCATATCACTCAGACAGAGCGAGAGGGGTGCAGGGGGGTGTTGGCGGAAGAGAGGGGCAGCGCTTCCGACAAAACACCTATTTATACATCTAAATCTTATCGAAGGAGGAAAAAAACAGAGAGCACCTCAGCAGAGGTATTGACGCCCTCTCGATTTGTAAGGGAATGTATGAATGCGAGCACTCACTCACACACACACACACACACACACACACACACACACACACACACACACACACACACACACACACACACACACACACACACACACTAGAGTCCCAGCGCTGGAAGATAAGAGAGGAGAGTGTTCTGTGGGGGGAAGCTTCCTCATTGGTGTGCAAGGCTGCACATGTTACAACCCTCCCTTATATCCCGTGTGTGCACGGGTGTGTGTGTGTGTGTGTGTTTGAGCATTTGCACGAGCTCCCTTTCCTTCAGTGGCACTAAAAAGACACAGAGGACCTATTGTGCCCAAGGAAGGAAAATCACTCCATTCTGAGAAGAGAGGAGGAATGAACAGCTCGTCAGACTCTCTCTCTCTCTCTCTCTCTCTCTCTCTCTCTCTCTCTCTCTCTCTCTCTCTCTCTCTCTCTCTCTCTCTCTATCTCTCTCTCTCTCTCTCTCTCTCTCTCTATCTCTCTCTCTCTCCCATTCCATTCACACAGCAGCTGAAATGGCGAAGCTTGTTAAAAGAAAAGGCCGCATGACAGCGTTTGCAGCTTTGCTTACCGCAGCAGCTCACCGCGCGTTTCTCCTACTGAAACCATGGATGAAAGCAACTTGATATGGGAGGGGGGGTGGGGGACCTATATGGCACAGAGGGGCCCCTAGAGTAAAAGCAAAAACAAGGTAGCAAACAGGGAAGGTATCAGGACTTGGAGTAAATGAGCTGTTTCATGCAGCTGGAGCAGCAAAACAACATTAAAGCAGTACTTTTTTTTTTTTTTTCTCAGGTGTTTGGAGCCTCAAAGCTCACGGAACGCAATTTAGCTGCAAACGACATTATCCTAAAACTCTGCAGTGAAAGTGGGGTTCCTGCCCAGTAATACCAGGTTATTGAAACCATCTATCACGGAGGGATTGCGATTCTGTGGGGATCTACTGACGTAAGTGTCCCAGTTCCTAACCTGATGGATGGAAATGAGTCCACCTCTGCGTCCAGCCTGGGACGGAGGCTGCCATGACGGAGCCAAAACCAGATAAAGGATGATCCCTGTTTGTTCTGCCCTGCTGCTTTTCTCCTTATAGCTGCCACTCACATGACTAATGTAAGCGATTCTAATGGGAACGCAGCAACATTACTGAGGGAAAATATCTATAAATATATTAATGCATAAAAAAGTTTCAGGTTGGCAGCTGTTTATGGTCGTTCTTTTTGTGTTCTGGAAATGGTTCCTGTTTACCTGATATGGATTGGTGCGCATCAAGTTGGGTCCAGTTGCAAGTATAAACAGCGTTTTTTTTTTTGAGAGCCGGTGTCACTTTTATCATTGTTACAAGAAAATCAAATTTAGCCGTTTGAAAATATTTCTGCTCGCAAAAAAACATTTATGTTGTGCAAAACTGAGAGCCAGTTAATACTTTTATCACATCTCCAGTTGGTAAGCAGTGAGTGGCGTGTCTGTTTGGGAGCTGACTGCAGGTTCTACCTAATTAAGCAGCTAATCTGTTCCTATTACTCACAGTGTGACCCAGTCAGGAACACAGCTTGCAAAATGGGGGGACGATTCTGCAAACGTCCTGAACTTCTAAAATAAGCATGTGATAGTTTTAGGTTGTTGCTTTAGACTAGGTATCAAAATCAAGATTCCAATTAAGAAAACACTCTAAATGATATTAACATAAGTATAATTAGCTATATGTTGAAATATTATAGGTTGCCTAGAATTGTCAGGCTTTTAAAAGTTTTCTTTTATTGCTCTAATACTAATGGTAATACTAATACTGTTAAATTCAGGATTCTCTCTGAAGGTTATTATACCTTCGAAATCTCATATTGGTCCACATATTGCTCAGGACCTCTGAGCTTTAGACCAGTCACACCACTATCTTGGCCAATTTATTAAAATACCAGCAATGATTCATCTGGTCTTTGGAGATTCTTCCACTGTTAGAATTTTTTTTTTCTTTAAGTTGGTATTTAGTCATCAATTCACAGTGCAGTTCCACAATTATCTACTGTAAGGAAAAAGGCTCTCCACAGAATCCGACTTAAAGGAACCAAAAGAACAAGAAATACTTTCAGGCAAAAGGATCCAAAGTCTGAATAATTGAGTGGAACTGTTTTAACAGATTGAGACAGAAGCGTGAAACAGTCCAAATAGTAAACAATGCAATCCAGTGAAGCCCTGCATCCATCGATGGCCTGGAAAAAAGAACATTTTGTCAGCAGATCCTGAAAGCAGGAATGATTGATTAAAAAAGTGCAAACTGAGTATGGATTTATAAAAAAGTTGTGGTTTCAAAACCTACTGAGTGACTGGAGGTTTCTCCAGCTGTGTGGAGCATGGCCTGTCATCCATGTTGTTCTGAACACTGCTGGTTAGCTGGCTACAAAGTGTTTAGTAGTGTTGGGGAGTGTTGGCCTAGTGGTTAGAGCAGCGCGCTTGCACTCAGAGAAGAATGCAAGTACCCGGTTCGATCCCCAGACTCTGGGTCCCTGAGCAAGACCCTTAACCCCAGATTGCTCCCCGGGCGCCGCACATGGCAGCCCACTGCTCCCCAAGGGTGATGGGTTAAAAGCAGAGAACAAATTTCGTTGTAATGTATGTTTCAATGTATGTTTCAATGACAATAAAGATGATATTACTATATTACTATTACAAAATAGGCCACTACTCAGTTACTTTCAGTAAGAACGTTTTATGTTTACTCTATAAGCAACAGCATGACTAATTGTGTGATATTCTGCTCAATGAGCATTGGCGAGTTACTGATTTAGGTGGGGGGTTATCATGAATTCTGCTACAGACAACATTATTAGAACTGTGACGATCATTGACCCTGTTATAAATCATTTAACCTTAATGTTTATTTAAAACAGTAATATAGTAAAACTCTGCTGCATGTCCATGTGTAGTGTTTGAAACTGACCAGATGTTTTATAAGTTTACAGATATCCTTTATTTTACTAAATTTGCTGCATTCTCGTTAACACCGTGTTACTTGAAAAGCTTGGCATTTTATGAAAGAACACATAAATTGTTTTAGTTTTGTCTTTTGGCCCCCCTCTAAGTTTCTGTTATGTTTAGCCTTCGGAGAGAGCTAAGATACTTGCTGCTCCAAAATCCTCAGCAGGACCACTCTGAAACGGTCTGAACCATCCCTGTAACAAAGTCCATGTTACAGCATCTTTGATATGGCAGGGATATTCTATAAAAGTAACCAATTAAGAGAAAAGGGATGATGACTTACTTTCATTGGAAATAACATTCCAATGAAAACCTACAACTGCAATTATAATGACCATTATATATACATATATATATATATATATATATATATATATATATGTATATATATATATATATATATACTCCCAAACTCCCAAACAAATCCTCAACATTCATAAACGGCATTATTTTGCTTACAAGTAACTGTGATGGAGCCCATGTGGCTTTACAAAAGACTAATTTTTGATCCCACATCTTGGTCTTTGCTGCACATTTAG
Source organism: Fundulus diaphanus (assembly GCA_037039145.1). Lineage (NCBI taxonomy): Eukaryota > Metazoa > Chordata > Actinopteri > Cyprinodontiformes > Fundulidae > Fundulus > Fundulus diaphanus. The sequence goes on from CM073125.1 coordinate 13,600,808, forward strand.
TTCAAGGATCATTTTCTAGCCTTTCAGCAATCTAAAATGAATTTACTCTCACAGGATTTTTTTAACCAGTCCCCAGGGAGCTGTGAAATCTGTTTGAAACCTGAAGAAAAAGCAAGCAAAATTTCAAACTGCTTCTACTGCTTTGCAGTGCAAACAAATCAAGCAATGATTAGGAGAAAAAGGGTGAAAGCAGCAAACGGAACCAGCTTGGCTGCAATAAACACGACTACCAAAGCCCTCGGGCTCAGGCACGCCTATTATTCCAGAAAAGATTTCCAGCAAAATGTTTAAGAAGCAGAAAAAAGGGGAGGGGAAGAGAAAATAATCAAAGACAAGCCCAAACAGTTTGATAGTTCCATCTGGAGGAAGCAAAACCTCCCGCCACAACACTTTGCCAGCACCGTTTCAGCACCACGGACAGCAACACAATAATCAGCACAGATCCAGCGGATGGTGAGAGGAAAGGAAAAAAAGTGAAGCCAAAAGAAAAATAAGGAGGAGGAGGAGGGAGAAGGATGAATAAGAAAGAGGAATTTGGCTGCTGTTAGGGCAATTCACAGGGAATACAAAAAAGCCAATGTCAGCTTGAGTTGAAGGACAGAAAACCCAGACATCTTGAGAGCATCCTCATAAGCTGTTAAAAGCGAAAACCATGGTGTCAACTGTCCTCACTGCACATCAACAGGAAGGAAAATCAATGTCAAACCGGCTCCATGAAACAGCATTTTCACTCATCTGCATCTGATCCATATCACCTTTCAGTGGCGAGACGCCAGTGAATATCTCTCCAACAGCCTCCGACGGCAACCACCCTCCATTTTCAACACATATTCATTTTCCTCCCCTGCTTTTACACGAGGGCACAGCTCGCTAATGTGTACAGCTCCACTAATGACGATTCTTCAGCACTGAAGCTGACAGGGAAAAATAAGATGAAAAAATATGTGCTCATCCACATTCACACGACTCCCGAGGCCAATCAGCAACCTTTCCAGCAATGCAGCCCCTTCAGACACATGTTAAACAAGGTGCTGACCCCCTCGTCGTTAGTTTGGTGTATGCACAGAGGGGATGGGTGCAGATTTGTATGTATAAGAGAGGGAAGGCCTGCATCAGGTCAGAAGAACGGGAAAGCAATCAGCATTAGGCATGGACTGGTTAAAGGTATCAAGTTACATGAAGGTTTTAGTTACGGCTTCCAAACACCAACGTTTTTCATCACACTGTCCCTACTGTTAAAAGCCTTTTTAATAAGATGCCAGTAAAAGTGAAAGGAAGGGCAACAGATTTCTTTGTTAAACTGACATTTTTTTTAACAGACTGACAAAACAGTAAATGTTATTTCTCCCAGAAAAGGGCCTTTGAAAAATATGTGCAGGTATTCCAGTTAAGCAAGAATTGCATACATTCTTTTATTGGAAAATAAGTTCAATACTTAACAAAGCCTGAAATGTGCATTAGTTACAAATAACAGGTTTTGAGTTGTTTTGCTATTTCCTTCACATAACAGTTTTAAAATAATTTTAATTGGTTGCCAGAGTGACTGTATGCAACATAGAGTAATTCTGCACTGGCTGTCCTGAGCTCTTCCAGCTAAAAGAAACCTGTGAAAGTGTCTCTTCTCTCTCAAGAAGCTACAGAAATATTGTATGTAGAGTGGAAAGTAAAGGAGCGCAACCCATCATTCTAACTGTCTCAGTGAGAAGACGCAGAATTCTGCTCAATAAATAAATGCAGCAGAAATCCAAATCAAATATAAATTATTATAGTGGCTATATTCAATGTTAATTTACGTTTTTGCAATAATATGATTAAAGTTTTACACTCCTAATTTTTCACATGATGTAATTATTTTTCAATTTAAATGTCCTTGTTGTAAAAGACACGAGGTGATCATACTATGAGGTTATCCTACCAGCCCACCAATAGTCAGATAATACAAGTAAGACAAAGACAAAAAAAACACTAATTAGAGGAGAGTCCATCAAATTTCATAGGAGAAAAAAAGAGCAGGCGGACTTTTTTCACCACCAATACACACACACACACACACACACACACACACACACACACACACACACACACACACACACACACACACACACACACACACACACACACACACACACACACACACACACGATGCAACACCCACAACTAACATGCATATTCAGTAAAAAACCATTACCTGGACGCTCGGGGTCTTGACAAAGTGCTTCAGTGAAAATTTAATGGCGCAATCTTGCAGCACTGTATTGCTCCTCTACAGCATACAATGTTCTCTCTCAGCAGTACATTTCCAAAGACACTTCATAATCAAAGCAAAAATAACATGGTTCTCCCATATCAAGAACTAATTAGATTTCATTTCACACCCAGCCTCAGTTCATTTTAAGTCTTGTGTTCTTTCCTTTTTTAAAACGGACAAATAAATCTTCTATTATACATAAAGTTTTGATTCATTAAAATACACCACTTTCAAAAAAAGGAACATTTTCATTTTGCAGAGAGCATTGTTGATAAAATAGATGAGTGCAAAGGCACTTTCTGGATAGTAGTAAGATTTGCCGCTTGTTGGGTTTTTGAGAAAGCTGTTCCTTGACGTCTGAACACTCACCACTCGTCTGTGGAGGCTACATATGTACAGGAATGTCCATCTGTAGCGTCTCTTCTCCTACAAATATTAATGACTTGCTATGCTATCTCTCTCTCTCTGTCAGAGGAATGATCAGATCACTGAAACCACACAGCCGTATTTTACACAGTTCTGTCCTTTACATACCTGCCGTTGTCAAAGTCTTTTAGAATATTTCTTTTTTTTTAGAAATGAAACGAAATAATTTATACTTTTTCAAGAGGAAAAATAGAACTGCATAATAATATACTTCTTATATTCCTTTTATACAGTTGGGGAAAAAAGGAAAAGAAAAGAGATGATGAAGAGCTTCAGTTCACCTCCAGTTCGTCATGTGGGATTGAACACCAATAGATAAGGTAGATATATAGAGGGCTATTATGACAGTAACTGTGTGATTATGATGGATGCTGCACAGAACCTGGAGGAGACCACTGTCACTATCTTACAGTTGACTCATGGCAGTCTGTTTTTCCAGAACCTCCAGGTAGTCTGGTTCCGTTTTTAGCTTCCCAGGAAGCAGCAGTGAAGGGTGCTCATTGTTTTTGGACATGTGCTCTGGCCCAAAGTATTTCCTCGGAGTGCCGTACAGCACAGTTTTGTTCAACCTGTCCTGATTGGTCACATGTCGCCGGGCCGTGGCGGCCTCATAGGGAGGCACGATGCAGGGTCTTTTGGGTAGCGTGCAAAAGTTGTACGTGAAGGGAGGGGCGCCTGCTGCTGTTGGGAGCTCCTTGTTTGGCCTCTCACCAATGTTTTGGTAGAGCATCTCTGGAGGCTCTGGGGTTGTCAGACCACATGTTGTCGATTTATCCATAAAATCCACTGCACTGATTGTGTAGGTCCCTGGGCTGCGGGCCAGGATGTCATCCTTTTTTGCGTCCAGGGGCCCAAAGCTGAGCTCCTTCAGGTTTCGGTAATAAGCCACCTGTTCACCATCCTTCTGCATGTAAATGGGGTTTTGGCACATGGAGCCCACGGGTGGAGGGATGTAGTTGTAAACGTGGCTCTCTGAGCTCTTGTCATGGGTTGGCTCCGGGGTGTATGAGCCATACTGCACTTGGAACGAGTTGAGATCTAGATTGTTTGCGCCTGTGGGAACATGCTCAACTCCTTTGCGCCGCTTCAGGACAAAAACAAAAAGGCCTGCCCCAAAGCAGACCGACAGGATGAAAACCACGAGGAGACCAAGGATCAGGACTGAGAGGGGGACCTCAGGGTGCAACTCTGGGGTCTGGTCGTGGGAATCTGTTGGGCTCACTGAGCTAAATGAAGGGGAAGGCGAGGGAGAAGGTGGGGTGGTGGCTTCAGTGCTGGGACTTATTACTGTTGGGGCTTTTGTAGGAGGGGGCAGCTGCGGTGGAGGTGGCTCGCTTGGCTCGGGGCATATAGCCTCGTTGCAAAGTGAACGCAGTAGCCGACCTGCATGCTTTGAGGGCGAATCGCAGGTGATTTCATTGACCACCACACTAGTACTGGATAGCTCCATCCAGTTTTTCAATGCCACAATGTTGCAGGTGCAGTCCCAGGGGTTTTCCTGCAGGTCAATCTGAATGAATGCCGACAGCTGGTCCAGAACACCTTGAACCGGAAGGTAGGAGAAATGATTGTTTCTTAGGTTGAGTCGGGTCAGCATGGTGCCCCCGAAAACATTGTCAGGGAGAGATCTCAGCAGGTTGTTATTAAGGAAAAGCAGCTGAAGATTGTGCAAAGAGTTAAATGTCTGTGGTAGAATCTCTTTTATGATGTTATATTCCAGATAGAGATACTGCAGAGACTGCAGACCAGCAAACAGAGATTGAGAGAGTGACTCTATGTAATTCCCATTTAGGTAGAGGCGCCTGAGGTTTGTCAGGTTTTCAAATGCACCTTCCTGAATCACTGCAATTCTGTTATTTCCTAAATGGAGCAGCTCCAGGGAGCTGTACTCAGTCAGATCCATTCTGTAAATCATCTGCAGGTAGTTCCCTGTCAGGTGGAGCTTTCTGGGGTAGGTAGGCTTTGGGTTTAGTTCACTGATGTTCTGTAACTTTCGTTCTTGACAGTTGATGTTCAGGCCACTGTCGGGGTTTTGTGATGTGCAAACACACACACTGGGACATAGCATAGGAACAGGAGAACGGGTTTGGTAGACCATTATGGGTCCAAAGACATGTTTGTCTTTGGAGAGGCGAGGAGTAGGCCTGTAGCGCATTTTGGGGGGCCGGGAAGCCTTTGGGGAGCGGGTGGGGGTGACAACACCAGCATGGTAGGTTGGGTGTGGGGCCCCTTGGAAGTGCGACTCTGAGGCAGACTGAGCCCGTTCTCCAGCGTTCCTGCGTGGGCACAGGTCCTGCTTTATGAGCTGAGTGATATCCTTTCCATGCAGCCTGAACGGTGTCTCACAAACAATGTCCCCTACGAAGACAGAGATGGTGTCCAACCAGGACTTTAGAGGGATCAGGTCACAGGTGCAGTTCCACGGGTTCTCCTCCAGCTGGATCTCCATGATGCCGCCAATGTGCTCTAGCACCCCAGCAAATGGCAGCATCTTGAGGCGATTGCCACGTAAATCCAGATGGGTGAGGAGCACAAAGCGGAAAATGTTTGGTGGCAGAGCCAACAGCAAGTTGTCGTTGAGGATCAACACTTTGAGCTTGTTGAGCTTGCTGAAAGCGCCAGGCTCTATGGTACTGATGTAATTATAGTCTGCCTGTAAATATTCCAAACTCTCCAGCCCTGCAAATGTGTCCTCTTTAATCACCTCCAGGTTGTTGTTGTTCAGGTGGAGCCGCTTGAGGAAGCGGAGTCCGTTAAAAGCTCCAGTTTGAATTTCCTGTAAGCCATTATTTCCCAGATGCAGAGAGGTGACATTGCCATAGCTGACAAACTCATTGGCGCTGAGCCTTGACAGGAAGTTTGCATTCAGAAAGAGCTGTGAGATTTTATAAGGGGGCGCCTGTAACTGGCTGACGGTGGTAAATCCCTTATTCTCACAGTTGATGTTCAGTATGTTCTCCCGCTCCTCACAGTCGCAGCGTGTCTTGCAGATATCTTTGAGGGCTGAAGTTTTGCGGCTTTGCGTTTCGGACGGTGTCAGGCTGGTGACGGTGAGGACGCTCAGAAACAGGACGCCGCTCAGCATGTTTACAGCCAAAAACATAGATCCAACATTGAACTTCGCAGCCTGAGCATTGGGCACAAAAAGGAAGGGAGCAGGTTCCCACAGGCGGGAGAGGGAAGAAATAGGAGGTAGGAGCGCTCATACACACACAAACACACACATACACGTTCACAAACACACAGAGGCGCGCAGGAAAAAAAGCGCACCGCAGATATTTGGTGTTAAAATGGGATCATGACGCACTGGGATGGCGCAACTCTCTCCACTGACCTTCAGTTTGAACTCCAAATAAAATAGGGAAGAGAAACGGAAGAAAATCAGTCCTGGGTACAAAAAAGACTGAAAAAGCGAAAATGAACCAAATCCTTCATAGCTGGTGGAGCTGGCACATTTTCAGCAGCTCACTGCAGCCCCCCTTCTCCCTGACAGCCCGCTCCGTCTCATTCAGCGCCCTCTCCCAGATCACACTCACAGGGAGAGACGGGCTGAGAGAGCCTCCCGCCCAGCGGCTCCACGCACAGAACCGAAGCGCCTCATTTCAGTCCAGACATAAACAAATAAAATAAAAAATCACTTTTTACATAGATCCCAAAGGAATGCGCAAAAGCGCACGATGACGCGCGGTCGTTTCTCTTTATAAGCTTTTCCAAAGCTCAGGAGCAAAGTGAGGACAAGTCAGAAGGCGAGGAGGGAAAGCCATCGGAAACGCTGCGAGGAAGCAGAGGCATAGCTACAGCATGTGGCCCCGTCGGTCCTTCCTCCGCCTCCTCCGCTCCGCACACTGAGAGGAGCACCGAGCGTCTGCTGCTGCCGCGGCGCGGGAGCCGGAGTGTGTGCGCGCGCGTGTGTGTGTGAGAGAGAGGGGGGGGGAGAGAGAGAGAGAGAGAGAGAGAGAGAGAGAGAGAGAGAGAGAGAGAGAGAGAGAGAGAGAGAGAGAGAGCTCAGGGGCCCTTACGTCACCGACACTGTCAACAGGAACACGCACACGCCAACACACGTGTACAGAGACTCTGGGGAGAAATCATCACCCTAAGATAAGTCAGACTGATGGCTCACACCGACTCGGATCGGCATCTGCTGTGGTCCCAAAGTGGCTGCAGAGTTTCAGGAAAGAGTGTTCACCTTTTTTTTGGTTGTTTGTTTTGAATGGAAAAACTGCATTTTTCTAAAGATTGAAAGTTTAGCTTTAAACCGTGTGTGTGTGCGCGCGCGCGTGTGTGTGTGTGTGTGTGGGGGGGGGGGGGGGGGGATACTTAGACCCTAGATATACCTTGTCTCCTACGTCAACCCCATAAGAAGCTACGCTCAGTTTGAAGCGATGAGATAAACTTGATGCAGCTGATGAAAATATAAACTGATGGAGCTGTCAGGTGACATCGCCGTAAAAACGCCATGATCTAGTTAGAGTCGCACACATCTACCTGCCGCTAAGATGCAAAGCTTTCCCCGTGAATCTGTTTCCTTTTTTTTAATTGTATACATGACACCACTAGGCGGCAGAAAAGGCTGAAGGTGTCTGATTTACTCCCTGCCTCAGTTTCCTTTTTGTTTCCAGCCCTTATCTCTCCCTCTCACATTCTCAGCCCCTCGCCGTGTCAGCTTATTGACATGCCATTATCATCAGAAGAATGAGAGTCATACATCGGGCTGGGAAAAGAGCACTTCTGTCCTGCTCAAGGCCTCAGCCAGAGGCAAACACAGATCCACCGTGGCTCTAATTAAACAAGAAGAAAGGCAGATTGTTTGTGATACATGTTCCTTTGTTTCTGCACACGTACCCAGCCAGCTTTTCATAACAAGCAGTCAGATGGAACCAAATACAATAATTCTTGAAACCTCTGTCAGGCTTTGCTCATATTGTTAAACCCTCTAGGTCTCCTGTGTGCTGAGTGGCTAAAATAATGTCATACTATGCATAAACCTTAAAATTTGAAGTTTTAGCTGTAATGACCTTTGATTAACAGCCAAAAGTTTGATATCATGTTATGCCACATATGCCGAGGTATTTTATGGTGAGTTGATGTAACACAAAATAATAAATAATTGCAGAGAGGAAAGGAAACAAAATACATGCTTTTAGAAATCTTTGCAAATACAAGCCACAAAATAAATTGATGAGGATTCAGCATGCTTTACTCTGATTATCCCCAAGTCAAATCCAACCAAAAGATGAGTTTCAGCAACCATCTAAGCAGTGAATTGGAATCGGCGCGTGTGCAAAGAGCTTAGAAAATATCCCAGCGTTGGCTAAATCAATCATCTGGACATGGAGAGAGGATGGACCAACGGCAGACCTACCAAGACACGGACATCCAGCTAAACTAGCCGGGCAGGAAGAGCATTAATCAGAGAAGATGCCAAGAGACCCATAGCTCTGGTGGAAGTATCTGGCCTTTATGGAAGAGGGACAAGAGGAAAATCAGAAGAAGTCCCACAAGTCATACATGTGGAAGAAGTTGCTGTGAACATAATTTTGTCACCATCGAGCACGCTGGTTGCTGCATTATGTGAGGATGCTCAATTCTGAGCAGGGACAGGGAAGCTGGTTAGAGTGGAGGGGAAGGTGGATGGAGCTAAATACAGGACAACCCTGGAAGAAAACCTGTTAGAGGCTTGAGACTGGGCTGGAGGTGTATAATGTATAAAGGATCATTCCACATTCATTTAGAAATATCTTTTTTGTATTATCTCCCTCCTATATTACAATGCTACAATTAAATTCTGTCTTTTCTCTGATTGAAAAAGAAAAAAAAGAAAAAAATATTCTCTGTAAGTGTTTTGTACCTCTCAAAATGGGATATGCACCCTTTGCTAGGGGCACAGTGTCATGTGACAAGGAGAAACTGGAATCTGACCCTAAGGCAACTGTTCCACCCACTGAGCCACAGGTGTCAGTCAGAAGATGCACAGCCAACTTTTAACACATGTATGAGTTGATCTTTCATGATAATGGTGGTTCTAGAACGTGTACACACCTCAGATAAAACAGCAGGTTTAACATGGACATAACAAAATGGGATTATGTTAAATAACCATCAAACATTTGACACACATAATGCAAAACACAAGGATACAAATGTATGCCACCTTGTATGTGGTAAAAGTTTGGGAATTCAAATGAAAAATTTATGTTAGAGGAAAAAAATTACAAAGAATAAAATGTTGAGTTTACCTGGTAGCATGAGTGTACACAGCCATTTAGCTAATGGACGGTCACCAGCAAAATACAGTACAAAAGTGAGATTACAAAGTTAAGAAGTGATGACAAAGACCAGCGGGACACTGTCAGGGAGGCTGCCGAGAGCCCCGCTGCGATGCTGAAGAAGCTGCAGGATTATTCAGAGAGCATCGGTTGGGTTCTATACGTGGAACAATATCCTCCATTCCCCAGAATTATTATCTTCCAATGACAACGTCCAGGTTTGATTGGAAGAAGCCCCGACACTTCCTGGGCTTGTTGCCTCTGTTCCATGTTTTACGTGTTCGCTCTCATTATGGTTCCATGGTGTCCCAAAACCCTCAACCCCTTTAACATTACAGTTCTACAATAGCTGAGTTCTCAACATGCGCACAAATAACAGAATGCAGAAGGAGGCCTTCAGGAGAGAACTCTGATCGGGAATCTCCGAGGTTTTGAGGACTCTTAGAAGGTAGAGTAGGGATATATGGTCCCGAATCCTGACATATCAACAGTATCCTTCTGATAGCCACCTTAAAAGTCCCCCAAAAATAAAAAAAAATCCAGAATTCCTGGTAATTTGGTCTGTGCCTTTACAGGATTGAGAATTGAAGAAGATGTTAAGGGTGTGGGAGTGAGCAGGGATCGCTTTAGACTGAATATTTTCCCAGTAAAGGTAGGAAAAATGTCAGGGTGGTTGTAGCATCGTACATGTGTGAGTGAAACGGGATTAAATCTTAGTGCGTTTAAAGGAAACTGCGGGGCGCAGAGATGCGTTACATATTCTTTATTAATCCATGGGTTCAGTCAGGAAGTTAAGCAGACATCTTTTACCGCCTGCTGTAAAATGCAGCTTCTTTCATACTGAGTGTGCAGAAGAGTGAGCTGTCCTCAGCTGACCTTAGAGATTCAGCTGTGGTTCTACAGCTGTAGAACTGAGGGCAACATCACAGCATGACTGATTTGTGATTTGCACCGTGTAACGTAGCTCAACCTTTTGAAGGCAGGAGTCAGTGTAAGCTGGAGTGTTATGGGAAGGTCTCGGACGGGAGCCTGGAGCGTTCTCAGCCCCTGGAGTGGCCTTTCTGCAGCCTGAATGAGAACTCAGAGCGGGCTGTGACAGCAGGCTAGACATGAGGGTGCAAAGGTGAGGCGGATTTATGTCCAAGCCGGCGCCTGGCAGGAGCAGCAGCCTGCGAGTCTGATAAAACTCTACAGCGCCTTTACAGTGGAGGGCCTATAGGAGTCCTGTCATAAAGACACCCACCTGCTCTCACATTGTCATCCTAATGATATTAGAGGGGATAATGATGATGGAGAGGGGTGCATGCGATGATGACAGTGACATCCGGCTTCTCTGTTTATTGTTTTATCGAGAACGATGGGCGCCTCAGATTTCAGCTGTGATCGATGGGCTGGCGGCGTGTTGAAGGGAAAAGTCTGCAGGTTCCCACATGAGGCCAGCTGGGTATTTATTGTCAGAGCTCAGCCGCAACGCACATTTGTCAAGTCAATCACGGCCCGTCTGCAGCGTGCGAGGGAGTTGGAAGGAAAGGTCCAGAGCAGGGTGGAAGTGCGGTTCGCCCGCCAAACTTTTCACACAGTTTTATGTGAAGCAAATCTCTTTAGAGGCTGCTTGAAGACAAAATGCAGTAAATAACTTTTTCAAATATTCATGGACTCCTGTTTCATTCATATTTAACCACTTGCAACACAGTTCATTTTTCAAAGGATTTTAAAGTTTAAAAACACATCCAGAGGGGACTGACTGCAGTTTTCCTGTTTGAAAGACGCAGGTTTTAGCCAAATATTTGTAATCTACACGTCTTCAAGACCACTTAACAAGAGCCATGGGCATTTTGCGCCACTGTTCCATAAATGATATCATTCGGCTGTCCCTCTGATGGACACGATGGACATCTTATAGCCCGAGTTGTCAGCTACACTGCTCTGAAACAAAATAAGTATGTTGCCTTTTCACAAATCCCTACCACCCTTTCTGGCTTTTATCTGCATAAAGACACATACTGTTTTTATGCCGTATACCAAATATACGTTGTGAGACGTAACCAAAGTCAAACTCCTTGACTCTGCAAATAAAGCTGATTCAGCTTCTAAAGGCTGGAACAGGAGCAATCTGTGTAACAACCTGATTATCATACTGGAGCATGCCCTGAGCATAAGTCAAGAATTCGGTGCACAGGTTAATTAATGTTTGAAAAAACAACAATATTTGTGCGCATGAATCCAAGCACATTTTCCTGACAGCACCTATAATGCTCCCTCGACACGCCCACATTTAAATCTGCAAGTAACTGCAGGTGTGGCTCTCCTCTCTGTGCTGTCCAGAACCATGTCTGCAGGCTGGAACAAGAGGATTGTGAGTTAGAGATGAGAAAAACAAATTCATTGAGCATCATGGGGATTAATATTTGGCACTGCAATTAATTTAATCAACAAGATGCTTGCCGTCTCAGGCCTTGTCTACAGGACGCAAACGATCTAAATTCTCATAAATGATTAGGAAAAAAATGTGCGTCTTTACAAGAGGACAAAACACAGCTGAAAACGCTGCCATAAAACCCTGCAAGAAACACTGGGCATCTGCACATCCGGCACAAGGGACAAACTATAGACATTGGCCGTTTCTCAATATGCGTTCTTGAGCGTTCTCGTGTGCTCGTGTGCTCGTGACACGTCATCAGCCTCAGCCCGAGCACTGTTCCGATTGCCGAGAACGCCAGAGCGAGAACGCACCACATCCCCGGATGTTGTTCTCGCCCCGCCCTCTTTATCGAGCATGCATCAGAGCAGACTTGTGCGTTCTTCAGACTGACCGCTTTCCCAGAATGCACCGCGGCAAGATCATTTTTAGGCTTTTTAGAAATTAAAAATGTTGTTTCAAAAAAATTTTCAATAAGATTTATTGTGGTGTATTATATAAATACTTTTGAATGTTAAAGAAATGCTAAAGAACTGTGCATCTCATGACGTCACAAGTACGCTTCTGTTCCAATACACCATACGTGCTGCGTGCTCGCGCTCTTGTCAAGTCCGATCTTCCTGTGTTCTCGCCAAGACCGGACTTGACGAGAACGCGAGTCCGTACTCGCGTTCTCGTGAATTGAGAAACGGCCATTATATGGGTAGATGCCCCTACATCTTGGATGGGTCTCTCACGCGACCCCAGTGCATTTATTTCTATTGAGGAAGCTGTTTGCCCATCTAAAATAAATCACAACTCCTTGAATCTTTACCTGATTTTCACACGGTTTGGTTTGTTACAAACGGCAGAGATGTGGTTATGATACAGGATGCTGTTGCACAAAAAAAGACGTTATCATGCTGAAATATGTTGTTGTTCATAAATCTATGGTCTTTAATGGACAGACATATGGCATATTAATGTATAAATTAGGGCTGTCAAAATAACGTGTTAATTTTGATTAATTAATTTAAAAAAAAATAACGGATTAAAAAAAATAACGCAAATTAATGGTATAGGGTAGTTCACTGCTATTGTTTTCATCCAGGTTTTTCGCGCCTGCGCGCTGGACTGGAAGGCAGAAGGCGAGCACAGCGGCAGACGCAAACAGAGCAAACAACAAGTTCTCGACGTATTTTTCTCGACCACCTCCCGATCAGGAATCGGACGGTCGGTTGAAAATCAAACATGTTTGAAATTCAGTCGGCCGTCGTGAGGTTTTCGTGAGCGCATCCTGCTGTTCAAGCAGAGCTACGAGGGGGCGCCCTCCCCTCGCTGGCCGTCCTTTTCCGTACGCCTCCGTACGGAAGGCGGGGGGGGTGGGGGGGGGTGCGGGCTGGGCGGTCTGCTGTGCCGCGCGGCCGCCGGGGCGTCTCGTCTTTCCTCTCTCCCCTCCGTTCCCCCCGACGCCCGGTGCCTCCCGTGTGCCGGCGAGTACTACCCAACTCTCCCCCCTCTTCCGGAGGGGGCACGACGTACAGTGTGAGCACTCCGGTCGCGTCCGAGCGTCGCGCCGTACAGTGTGAGAACACAGATCGTGAGCGGTGAACTTTTAAACCCCGCGGTTCCGTCGCACAGTTTGAGATGTATATAAGCACCACGACTGAAAAACTCATACAGTGTATTCCCGGCTTTATTCACCCGTTTTGTCACGGTGTTTGGCGAGAACAGTCCTGCTTTTGCCTACCGGCGTAACCCGGAAGTAGCGCGGACGTCACTTTACTGTTGTAAAGTGTTGATATTGAGGGGAGTGTTCATTTATTTTCATTGTGTCCCCTACATTACTGTTTAGCCACATATGCCACAACGACACATGTTAAAACGTCTGAAGGCATGGAATGTTTTTTAACTTTAATGTATCTAATGCTGATTATTCATTGAATCATTTGAATTTAAATATTTAAAATACTTTCACAGCAAAAATTATATGCGATTAATTTAGATTAATTAATTACAGAGTATGTAATTAATTAGATTAATTTTTTTAATCGATTGACAGCCCTAGTATAAATATGTGATTTCATACTGAAATACTTTTATGACATTCAACAAAGAGAGACATGTATTATGGCATATTATTAAATATGTTAATAAATACATGCTTCATGCTAAAATACTGTTTTATGCTCTTAAAAGAGACGTGTGGTATTACATATTGATGAATGTATAAATTAATATATTGTACATTTTAATAAAGAAGTTGGATTGTTCATTTAAATTGACTTCACTGTCACATGTAAAAGCCTTTTCTACACACCAACAATAATTTCTTCATAGTTTTGCATGCTATACATGCACACATGCATACACATTTTTTTAACGCCTGGAAAAGGGTTCTTTTAATTTTCCAGGTAATTCCAGTGGCTTACACTACCCTGCTTGCAACCAGGGCTTGAGCTTAAGACCCTCAAAAAAGAACTGTTTTGCACAGCTTCTTGCATGTGTTTGCACGCTGTAACTCCAGGCCACTTAATTTGGCAACGTGATTCAGCCTTAGTTGGTGAAATACAGTGATAAAAAATTAAAAAGGCATAAAATTATGGTCCATCTGTTGGGTTTCTGCATTGTTCTCACCAAGTAAAAACTCAGTTTCAGAACCAATTTCAGCCCAAAATGGTGATCTGCACCGTGTGATCTACTTTCAATAGTTATTCTCGGTTATTGCAACCATAAGCTGCAGAAAATACGATCAAAGTTGCTCCCTCTGCGTTTGCTCCAGTCAGCTCTTATGCCAGCCTTGAGTAGGAGAGACCCATCCAAGATGGCGGCAACACAGAATGCGCTCCAGCACGTAATGAGGCATCTACTCTTTATAATGTCAGGTCGTGTAGAGCGGACCTGTTAGAAAGGAAGAGTCAGAGGACGCTACTAGCAGCCATAACAAAAACACCGGATCATCATCAGTGTCGACGCACAGCCTAAATGACACAATACCTTTGCAGACACACCTAATCTGGTCTCCGTGGGCATGGGGACTCACACAATGCCCGATTGTCTTTTCCCTACCATGAAGTTAATTATAAATGAATGGTGCATAGACCACCTCAGCACAGTGTTGGATTGTTATTTGTGTGTATCAAATATGAATGGATGGATGGATTCAGTGCATACCGGGGATCATTTGGAAAGCACCTGGCTTCTATTTAATGAGCTATGTTCAGTTATACTTAATTTCATTAATTTGCATACTAAATCTCTGCCCATTGAGCATGTTCAGGTTAATAACACATCTAAAATATGTTTAAAGGGTTCCTAGAAGTCTAGGCTAAACGTGGTATGTGTCAATTGGCTAGTGAGTATATTCATAGCTAACGTTTGTGCCGTATTAAAATGAACAGTACCTAAGGCTTAGGTATCTGCCTGACAGAGAAAACACAAATACTTTATTTTTTCCCTATAATTGCAAATGAAAACCAGCATTACTAAGGCTTTAGAAAACAATAGTGACACGTTTTACATCCAGCTGAAAACATGACATGGATTAATTAGCAAATGATTCTTTATGTCGTGGGATGTGACCCCCCCCCCCCCACCACCACCTCTATTTACTAAAAAATAATACATTTTAAATTTCGTTCTTTCTCTGTAAAGTGTGATTTCATTGATGAACTTGTGCCATAACCCAGCTTCTGCGATCCATGCAAACGTGTTGCAACAGTCATGTTTTTTTTTCATGTACCAACTAAATGTATCGCAAGTGGCAAAGCTGCATCGTCATTCGCCATGGCTGCCAGGAACGATCGCCAACCAGACGGTCTGATGACACGTCCACTCACAGCAGCTAGCCTGAACATCTCTGCACAGGGAGCCCTATCCGAGAAACATTATTAATTACAGCATTGAGACCAAGGCTTTGCTGTAATGACAGTCAGAACAATCCCTCAGCTTTATTAGCTAATGATGTGGGTACTCATGTAATTATTGCTACTTCATACTTTTTTGCAGTAAGGCACGACACAAAGCTCATTTGGTTAGACATATGAGAAGAAATTCCTTATAATTATATTTTAATTAGTTAGATATCAGAAGACAGCTTTTCCTTATTTTTGATGATTTTAAAGATTTGTTAAATGTGTATTTAACTATTCACTGATGAACTCTGAGTGTAAATAAAACCCTCATTTTCTTACCATTAGTGTCCAAATTATGCAAATAATTGGTGTGTTTAACATTGAAATAAAATCTCTCTCATGAAGGAACCCGATTAAGCCCAAGAGAATCTCTAGAAATATTTCTGCACCTCTTTTCTGTTTTAGCCCAGATAATCTCAGAACAGAGGGCTGTTAAACTAATCCATTTAAGGAGGGGCGTCCATTGATGTGTGTTGTAACGCTAAAGGGCAATGCCAAAAGAGTTTATCAAGGAAGTCATGTGACGCAGCTTCACATTTGTAAACGTTTTGTCATTCAGTTGTTAACTTTTGTCATTTGTACGTTTTATCATGTCATACTTAAAACTGCAGGGTGTTGAAATCAGATGACATTTTGTTGGTTTATTTGACTTTTTCCCACATGTCAGAATTGCTAATCCGTTGGCTCCTACTTTCACGTCCTATTTCGGAGCCATTAAAGCAGCTAGTTAAAGGGCCATCACATCGCCCAAGTGGATAAACAGATGCTGGAGATCCTCAACAGACCTGTACCTTGAGGACTATCATGATCTATCATCAGGATCTCTATCTTTTCTTTGAACACCTAAATAAATATCCACTTGGTCATCTTACGCTAAAAGTGAAATGCTCGTTTCAGATAATTATTAGCTGTATTATTTAGACCACAAGGTCGCGGTAGCTGCCATGTCTGCCACTTTTAGCTTTTGGTGAGGTGGGTCAATTTTCAATCAGCGCAGACATTTAGTTTTTATTTACCTAAGGCAGTGTGTCTTCATTAGCCTTTGAAACACAATGTAGACACATAATAGCGTTATGTAGGTATCAGTTTACA
Organism: Fundulus diaphanus; assembly: GCA_037039145.1. Classification (NCBI taxonomy): domain Eukaryota; kingdom Metazoa; phylum Chordata; class Actinopteri; order Cyprinodontiformes; family Fundulidae; genus Fundulus; species Fundulus diaphanus. Next base: position 13,617,152 of record CM073125.1, read on the forward strand.
TCAAGTTTAAAAAAAAAACATAATTTAAATGAATAGAATTATTTCTACAACAAAAAGTCAACACCAATTGATTTTCATCCATTTGTAGAACACTGTCTTAGGATCCTCAGCTGTTTGGCTCTCAAAAAGCACCACCTACTTCCCCCCGAAGTCGTCTAAGTCAATATGGGTGCATGTCAGGGACAAGGTGAGGTTTAAAGGAGTGACATGAGATCAGAGTATGTTGTTGCTAGTCTCTATTTTAATTAACGGTGTCCCGATACCAGCATCAAGTCCTGATACTCATACAGTACTTGTAAAAGCAACCGGATACTCTGAACCGATACCAATTTTCCTCCTGGCTGGGCTATGTTGCAACATAAAGGCTAGATACCACTCTCTACCAGGTGGTGGTGCTATACACCAAGAGGTTGCTTGCTGACCCTCCAAAAGAAAAAGAAGGAGAGAAGATAACTGAAGCTCTAACCGAATTCATCGTCCTTGATGGTCATTTTCAGGGGTCAATGATGTTAAGATATTTGTGATCTATAAGTACCAATTTATTAAGTACTCAGTATCGGTACTTTGAATCGCTAAGTATCTAAACGGGTCTGGAAAAAACTGGTATCGGCACACCCCTAATTTTAATTTTAAGACCTGAGTTAATGTTAGGATCTTACACTGATGATGTTGGAGTCAGACCTGCAGATGAACTCTTTTCCAGCACATTCCTAAGATTCTCTGGATAAGAGCATTTCAGGGAGCATGAGACATCATTTTCACACTCCGAGTTCTGTTCAGTGAATGCTGGCATTGTCATCTCGTGTGAGAATGTGCCTTAAATAACTTACATTGTTTTTTATAGAATGTGTAGTCTCTCATTCCATGTTCTCAGGTTAAATAACCTTTTGGGGGCTGACATATATTAATAACTGCAAATCCAATGATGAGGCTGTTGCCTGCACTTTAATTAAGTTCCACTGTGCAATCCGTGCTTTACGTTAATAAAACATATCTATTGGGAGCATTTAAAAATTCTGTTTCTTTGTTCCTGTGATTTTGGATTCACCTCTGTTTTGAACAAACAGATTTTGAGAGTCGTTTAAAAATGTATTCATTAATCTTAAATGGGACTTGCAAAAGGTCTGTTTTCTTGTTTGATTCAATCCAGTCGGCTGGGTTTCCTTAGATAACTTTGTAACAACTGGCATCTGAATTTGACTGATTGAGTTGTAATATGTGACTGGATCCTAATCTGTTGATGTGATTGAGCTTTTTAAAAAGGGATTGGAGCCACATGAAATTACTTTAGACTGAATCAAACTACATTTTAACAATTGAAGAACCTCCGGGTGACGTTTGCTGTGAGATGGCTTAGACTTTGCTGTCATTCAACTTCTATTTCACCTAAGTTACATGAACACACTAGAATCCGGTCAATAGGGTTTCAGGTGAACTGTGAAATGTGAATAGTGATGAGGTTTCTGCTCAGCTGCCAGCGTTTCTTTAGGTGAGAAGAGAATGTGTGATCTTACGGGTCACCCTTACTCGTGACAGAGGATTACAGAGTTGCTGAAGCAGATGATCGACAGGAAGGTGACATTAGTATGTCATTATAGACTCTTTCGCAAAAGTACTTAGGTGCCTTCTGGCAATTGTTCTTCTCAAGGGATTGGGCGGAGGTGTTGAAGTCAACCCCCTGGTGTTTTGCCTCTGAGCTGCCGAAGAAAATGATCAGATCCACCCAAAGGGCAACTTGTGTTAGCCAGCTGCATCGCTTGAGGGTTGATCTAACAATGACAGACACCCTGTGTAATCAGCCGGCTGGTGGATTTAACACCAAAGCACAACAGGTCAGTGGCAGAGTACATCATCAGGTATATGATTTGAACACACTGGAAATGCTGTGACATCAAACTGATTAGTTTTACTGCAAGTTTAAGAACAGCCGGAAGCATCTTAGAAGGGGCTTGGTTTTGATGATGGGAATATTTTGTGAAAGAGGCTTGTGGTTATTCTTTGGACATTAGTGGATCTCCAGTAGGTGTTTGCAGATGACAGCAGAGTAGTTTGTTGACGGCAGACCTGGTTGGACCAGGGGTCAAAGAAGGAAGGCTCTTCTGGTAAGCCCTGGTGAAGTGGTCTGAACCAGGAATTAAGTCTGAGGTGGGTTTCAGGTGAATGATCAAAAATACCTTGAGTTCTCAAACCAGGATGCTAGCTTAGTTCAATAATGACATGAGCAAATACTGGAGCGTCCTGCTGGTCCTAATGGGGAAAGTGAGATGAGTGAATATGATTTAAATGGAAATCTTCGTGTGTGGAGTTCTGAAGGAAGAAATTGCTATAAATTGACTAGGGCTGTAACTAATGATTATTTTAATAATTCATCTGACAGCAAATAGGCTTATATCGGAGGCAACCGGACTTTCGATCAGTTCTAAAGATGTTTTGACACCTATCCAGGAGTCTTTGTCAATTCTGGTGGCTCACATTTGAGCGACCTGTAGTTGGTGTGCTGATTCAATTAATCGATTACTTTTTTGATTAATCTACTAATCAGACATTTTTTATTATTTCTACCTCTTTCTTCCAAAATACAACACTGACTGACAGAGCAAATAAGCACACACCAAAACAGGCTGCTGCATAGGTGCTCTGTTTCAATATTTCAAAAAAAATTTTGCTTCAAATAAAGAACTTTGTTGACTAGCTTGTAATTCAGTAATTTAATAGTCAATGTTGTCTATATAAACAGCAATTAAAGTAAGGCTGTAAAACAGGTGTCAAATGTGGTTTGTGCTGGTGCTCCAAAGGGGAAAAAAATTGGGCATAACACAGCAACCAGAGCAAAAACCCCACTGTTGACAAATAGACCACCAGCCCATTTCAGTACAAGCTGCACTTCATGCAACATTTCCTTGCACATATTTATTTTCCTTCAGTTGTCTTCCAAGGATGCTTAAATTTTTTTTATTTTTTTCCCTTGTGTTTATAATCTGAGCTGGTGTTACACCAAAATTTCATTATGGTTACATAATGATGAGACTCTTGATCATGAACAGTAAGTCCAGAGACCAACCAATCCCTCTCTCATACAATGCCTTCACTCAGACTTTGTCAGCAAATTAAAACTTGAAGCAAATTGGCATCAATTAGAAATAAATTGTGTTCTGTTTTAGAGGGGTGGTTTATGATGATCCATAATCTGTTCAGCGTCCATCTAAGCACTTGTTCCTATTATCTCATGAACTTACTGTGCATGCATGGAGGATGGGGCAGCAGCTCTTTGACAGATGATTTCCTCCCGCAACTTATGAACAGCATGAGTTGTTGGGCCTGTAGCTTAATTATGGAAAGCGATAACGCCTCAGCCCCTTTCAGAACCTGCTGCAGTTCCCTTCTATGTGCTTCAAACAGTCAGAACCAACACCCTCAAGTTTGGTTTTTCCTTTCCCCACATGGGAAGTACAAAACTTTTGCTGTTGTTCTAAGGAAACTTGACAACTGTGTGAATGTCAGTTTATTTTGAATAAAGTTTGGCGCGTGATAACCAGCTCAGGCTTTCTTACATTTAGAATACTATTGTTTTTTTTAAATCCGGTGGAAGGTGGACAGGCAGGTGCAGCTCCGGAGAATTCAGTTCAGAGGCAGTTGGAAAGCAGCAGCTGAATCCGGTCTGAGATCTCTACAGCGGGGTTATCTGGCTTCGGCTCTGAGATGCTTGGGTCAGAGTCAGAAGATCTGGGAAAGAAGGAGAAACACACGGGAGGATGAGTCTCTACTCGAGCTGGGAACTGTCACTAAGAAATCAAGGCTTGGAAGATGGTCTGGTACCACGCCGGAAGCGATGACGAACTGACACCTCCTTCCTGGTTCCAGCTCCTTAGGGAGGCCCCCTAATTAGTGGAGATGGAGAACACCTGCCCGTCACACCCTAGAGAAAGAAAAGTGAGCAACCTAGACCTGTGAGTATGACAGCTATGTATTTCAGTCCGGACACATTTTAATTTGATCAGGGAATTGTGCACAGGTAAACATAGCTACAGTCATTAACCAGCTAACAAGAAAACATCAGCATCAGACAAGCTATCAGAAACTAACGTTAAGGCTCAGTTGTACGCAGTCATGCTTCAGGGTGTCACGCAGGTCTCCGCTGACAGCACGCAGGCGAAGTGCAGTTGCCGTTTCCTCACTTTGACTTACCCTGGTGTTGAGCTCCCTTCATCCTCACTGAAGTCTCCATGTTGTTTCAGGTGCTGCATCTTCACAGTGGTGTTCTCGTGTCAAGTCACTTTTGCAAAGCTTGCATATTACTTAGATTTTGGTTTTGTGAAGCGCAAAGTGCTCCCTATCTTTTGAGGACTCAGTCCAAACTGTTTCCTGTAGAATCGACCAAGTGTCCTTTGAAAATACCGCCTCCGCTCTGCCCTCGCCCCGTTCAACTCGCTCTGCAGTTAGTCAGCATTGACATTTGCACAGCCTAGTTACAAGACAATTCAAAGTGCAGTACGTGAACAGAACATAAGAAAACATACAGAGGAAAGTACATTTTAGTTTTCATGTTTATTTTTTTCCCCCATGGTGACTCTGAATGCAACAAACAGAGGCAGGAGAGCAGTTTAAAGAGTTTGTTGAGGAATAATGAAGCTGCTAGCTGGGTAGACCTGGAGGGCTCGGTTCACTGACTGTGGAAAGGAAGGTAAACAGAACTGAGCAAGTAGAACGGAGGATTAATTCAGGCAGAGGCTGACTTACAATAGAGTGGATAGTGGAGTCCAGGGGGTAAGGCGAGGCAGCACACTTTGAGCTGCGGTTGACAGACTGACAGATGGCTTGTGGCGAGCAGCTGGTGGAGGGCCTCGGAGGGGAGGGTGGACAGGCAGGCGGTGGTTCAGTGGAGCATCTTCAATGTTACTGGAGCAGCGGTTGACAGAAGCTTCCAGAAGACTCTTTTGACCACGGTTAGGAACGGGAGCTTAGGTTGTTCCATGGGAGGATGGTCCAGAACACCTTAGGGAGGAAGACAAACATGGATGACCCACAGAACATGAGGTCAAGAAGCAGCAAGTCAGGTTACCGCTCTGGGTAATGCCTTCCTTCTGTCTCCTGCCCCCTTAAATGCTCCTTTTAATTGCTTTAGATGGGGAAAACTTGTGGCAGATGGCCACCTATCACACCCTGCTGAAGAGCAGTGAGAATGCCACACACAAACCCCCAAACAGACTGTGCACAGATCAGAGGACCTGGCAGTAGAAGAACCAAGAGAAGTTGGACTAAATACTTAATCTAATGATGTTTCAGTGAACTATATCAGTTTACATAGTTCGTCCTCTAACCAGCAGTTCAATCCCCCGCTATGACCGTCTTAGTCATTGTGTCCTTAGGCAAGACACTTCACCCGCATTGCCTACTGGCAGTGGTCAGAGGGCCCGGTGGCGCCGATGTAAAAAAAGTGGCACAACACAGCTTTGGTACTGGACTTTATATGGATGTACAGACTGCCTGTCTAATCTTTTGGATTTTGTCAGCAAATAATTTAGCTAATTTGTTGCAGGACCCTGGTAGAGTGGAGTCCAGAGGCCTGTTTCACAAAAGCCGAATTTGGAAATCCTGGAAAAGCACTAAAGCCAGGCTTGACATAGGGTAGTCAGCGTATCCTGGCTTTATCCATTTCATAAAACCCAATCTAGGCTCAGGAGATGCGACTAAGTCAAGCCAGGTGTAAGTAATCCAGCTAAATGTGCGTCCGCGGCTGTCTACAAAAGACCATGAGGTTGATCACAGATTCACTGATGCTACAATGGATAAGCTGCGTGACCTAATCTTCAAAACCAACATCTTTTGATGGAGGCTGATGAGGAATTAATAGTGGCATTAATAATTTCTTCAAATAGTGTTTGCTTTCATAACACTAACTCAAAAACAAATTGAAAGAAGTTTATGTAGGATATCTGATGCAATGAAATGACCTATTCATGCTAAAAAATATATCAAATAACATAATATTCTTTCCATTAATAGTTGTTAAGTGACTGGTCCTTATGGTTTGTATAGTTTTTTTTTTCCTTTTGGGGCTGTGAGATTGCGTATTTCGTGCACCTGGTGGGAAATATTTTCATCGAGGAGTCAGCAAAACAGCGCCCCCTAGTGTCACCGGACTTTTTGACAACAACACCATGGCTTCTTTTCCAGCCATTTCTCTAATTCCCTCAATATATGCAATAGTCTATCAAAAGTCTTTCTGTGAAACTTAGAACAACAGCAATTCTTCCAAAACACAATGGAACAGTAACAATGCCAGCATGGACGATAATAAAGTAAATGGTATAGGCTGCTATCCTAATTTTAAAGTTATAACGTACTTGACTAAATATCAATGCGTATCAGTGGCAGAAATAAATTACCATGGTAACCAAGTCCAGACTTAATTCTGAACATCCCAGCTTGATCCTCTATCTTGGTTCTGTGAAATAGGTGTCAGATGTCACAGTGAAATTGACAACTGCAGGTGAAGTAGAGAACTCTGCAACATGACAAAAGACGCTTTAATCACACAACACAAAAAATTGCTAATGAACGCCTTTAAAGATTGATTTGTATCAATTTTATCTTTGTTGCAGCCTTAAAATCAACCATTTTTACCAATTATTCTGCCAACTAGCATTTAGGCTGAAAAAGAAAAACATTACGTTATTGTTTTCAATAATCCCAGCTGCCAGTTTTTTTTACATTTTCTTTAACACAACGTTTAATCATGTAAGTGGTATGCACTGTTTCCATTGGCGCTCACCTTGAGACTGCTTTAAGTGCAAATGTATTTGTATCACACTCCCCCTCACCTGCATGCTTGCCTATTGATAAAGCCACTAATTGCCTTCCTGAGCTGAGGTTTCTGCTGGGTTCCCACATGACAAGCCAGCAAATATGCTGTAATGAGACTGAGTGCTGAGGCGACAGAAAGAAATTTTCATTTAGGTCCCATGCGGAACTGCATTTGGATCCCAGACATTTTAAGAAACCCCTGCTCTGAGTGAGCCTTAAACTTAACAGAATGTTCACTTTTAAAATAATTCTCTGACTTTTTGACATTATTCTATTTTAACAGAGGTTTGGTCAGAGACACCGGAGTAGATTTCCACCAAGTTCTTGTGAATCAAGCTCAAATTGCGTATACCTGTTTAACCCATCACAAAGTCGGTGATGTTTTTTTACATTTAAGTTTTTCTTCAAGGTCTATGAACTGTAAAAAATATGTTTGGCAACCGGCCATGCAGATGCAAATTAGCCACATAATCCATCTCATTATTATTCAGTTTTTTAGGTTTTTGAAGATGATTAATTGTTAGTTATACCATACCATAAGTACAAAGTAAAATGGGCCTCCAGAATACTCCATATGCTTGTGTTAGTCACCTTCCTGCTCATTTGTTTGCTTTAAAAAAGATTTATTTGAATGCAAAACAAGATTACATATTCACTTTAATAAACTGAGACTTCTAACATAAAATGTGAAAAATATTTGCCTCTTATAGATTTCTATTTGCTTTTTGCATTTTGACATTAATTTTCACAAATTAATTTTAATATAAAAAAATAGATAACCTGAGAGTACATATTTCAAATTGTTATTTATTAAGGGAGCTATCCAAACCAGTCAGGCTCAATATGAAAACATAATTGCCCCCCCTTGTTAAATTATTAATGTATCATGATACATTTTTGGAGGGATTCTGTCACCAGCCTCACCCAGGTCTGATTACTGCCAGACTTATATTAAGAAATCACTTAAACCACACTCATCTGACAAGATGAAGATGGCTAACAGATTTGTTCTAATTTCTTACTTTATTTAGCACCTATTTTATAAGGCATCAGACCTAGCCAAGAAGCAATAACATTATAAATTAATAAGTAGAACCTAAAGACTAATATTTTCACTTTAATAAAGATCCCTCGCCAACAAACTTGAAGAGATCCGGTTAAGAATCATTGCGCACAAGACGGACAGCTGTGTAGCGATTTTCACAGAACCGTGGTTAGACAGCAGCGTCCTCGACGACATGGTGGGGTTGGAGGAATGCACGCTGTTAAGGGCTGATTGAACGCCGGATGCTAATAAAAGCAGAGGACGAGGTCTGGAAATTTACATCCAGAACTCCTGGTGCACTTCGGCAAAAGTAGTCGGAACCCTCTGCTCACCTGACCTGGAATACCTTGCAGTTAAATGCAGACCATTTAAACTGTCTAGAGAGCTCAGCTCTGTTATAATCATTGTGACGTACGTACAGCCGAGAGCTAATGCTAAACTAGCTCTATAACAGCTATACTGCTTTGTTATTGGCCAAATGAGCAGTAATCCAGAAGCGGCTACGATAATCGCTGAGAACACCGTGCCTCCAGACATGCTGACTCTGAAGCTCCACAGTGACTTCCTCACCAACAGACCCCAGGTGGTGAGGATAGGGAAATGCACATCTGCTCCACTGGTCCTCAACACAGGAACACCGCAGGGTTGTGTCCTTAGCCCAGCCCTCTTTACCCTTTTCACTCAGGACTGTTCTGCTGTCCATCTCACAAACATGATGAAGTTTGCGGATGACACCACTGTAGTGGGCCTCATCTCCAACAATGATGAGTCCCACTACAGCAGGGGTGTCAAACATACGGCCCGCGGGCCGGTTCCGGCCCGGTGGCTAAATGCATTATCATTATTCAACAAAAAAAAAACGTTTTTTGTTTTTTTTCTTTTTGTTTTTTTTCCCAGTGTCCTGTCTGGCAATGTGGCAATAAGAATTGTTGTCTTAATGCCAAAAAGAGCTCATCAGATTTAACTTTCACAAGTGGAGCAGTACTGCTTTTGCCATAGTGCTCCGCCTGATTTATGAATGTGAATAGTTTTATTATGATTCATGCGGGGAATATCTCAAATGATATGGACACTACAATGGGAAAGTAGGAGATGAAAGGAAGAACAAGAAGAAAAAAGAAAAAGTGAAAGAAAGAGGAGATAAAAGGAAGAGAATGATAAAACAATTATTGAAAAAAAACATGTACTTCGTTTAATTGAAAATCTGCAGTTCCTATATTGTCCACGAGGGGCGCTGTGCTTTAATCAGCAGATGGTAGCACTGAGCTTCAGATGTGGAAAATTTATTTTAAATCATTTCTTAATTTTTATCTGTTTGATGTATTTTGTCATGCAGGACAGTGTTTTTAAGTTCCAAAAAATGTGAATAAATGTTTTTCAACATTGTACAATCACTGTGATCAGTTCTTATGCATAATGCACTTAAGTAAATGTTTAACTGAGTAAAAGTATTGTTGAAATTGCACATACTTTTCTTAAAAACGCTGAGGTTATTCATAATATATTGTGTAAAAGTGAAATTAATTTAATATAAAAATCAACAACAAGTCCACTTTTATTAGTTCTATTTAATCTTGCAATGAGTTTACTCGTGTGGCCCTCTTGAGATCAGATTAAGCTGTATGCGGCCCCTCAACCAAAATTAGTTTGACACCCCTGCACTACAGTGATGAGGTAAGCAATCTCACACAGTGGTGCTCCAGGAACAACCTGATCCTGAACACCAGTAAGACCAAGGAGGTAATAATAAATTACAGGAGGACCAGAAGTACTGGACACGCTCCTCTCCACATACAGGGGTAGGTGGTGGAGCATGTGGACAGCATTAGATTCCTAGGCATTCACATCTCCTGTGACCTCTCCTGGACTACGAACACCTCCCACCTGGTGAGGAAGGCCCAACAACGGCTCTTCTTCCTCAGTGTTGTGCCATCAAGCCATGGGCTTGATTCCGCTCTTCTCGGATGCGCGACTACGGTTCGTTTAAAACATAAGGTTTGTTTCATTTCGCTCCACCATTAATTGATAGTGCTATGAGCGCTATCACCGCATTAATATGGACTATTAATGTCGATTTAAAGGTGTTTTGTATAACTTTAGGATTAACAGATTTTAGCGACCGATCACTACAGCGACCCCTAGCCTCCCGGAGGTATAATCGCATTAATAAAATCGAGCGTTCTAGAAGTTTACTGAGAAAATCATTCTTTAAAATGTTATTTCATCAAATAATGCTTTGTTTAACTCAGGATTCGCATTGTGAATGGGTTGAAACACATACCAAATGTTGTTCTGAATTAGTCAAGCTAATTTAACCTCAATTCACATTTTTTAAGATGAACTTTGGTTCTTTAACTTAGATCTGCAGTGAACCAGGATTCACTGAATTATTCAGATGATGCTGCTGATGATGATCAACCACTTACTTTTGTGTGTACATAGTTCCTTCTTTTCATCTTCATTTTGGTTAGTAATTTTAGTTAAGTTTCACTAGCCTCATAGAGAGGATTTGTTGATTGAAATATAGTGTTAATTCAGATAAACGACATTCTATAGTGATGTTCTCTGGATGTTCATTTATTTCTGTTAATAAATTCTTGAACTTGAAGAAAAGTTGTCACACATTTATTCTATATATGTACAGAGTTTGCTGTTAAAAGAACGCCAGTGCTCAAATCATTCCTTTCCACTATTGTCCCGATATCAGCCCTTGTGTAATGCCTGGGGTCTAGAGTCCGAATTCAACCGTACACAGAGCCGTGGATTAAGGAACTTTTATTGCCACAAAGAAGGTTGGATGGATTAGAGACAGGACCGGGCCGAAGCCGACTGGAGATGGTGGAGATGAAGCGGGCAGACGGAACGCTGGAGCGCTGACAGACCGGGCCTGATGAGCTCCGGAGCTGGGTCCGAGGCGTGCTTGACGAAGTGGGACAGGTGGTGCGTCGGAGCAGGGACCAGGACGTGAAGGAGGACTGTGGCTGTGGTGCGTCAGGGTGAAAGCCAGGACGTGCTGGTGGATCGAGACAGGAGGGGAGACTGGAACACAAAGTTGAGAGGTGAGTGGGTGGCAAGATCCACTAACCTGGGATGGCGTGAGGTAGCAGACTGGCTGGCGAGGAGTGCAAGGCTGGAGAGCGTGAGGGAAGCTGGACGTCTGGTAATCGAGGGAGTGGATGGTCTTGGAGATCAGAACGAACCGACAAAGACAGACTGAAAGAGGAGTGCTTAAATAGGGATGGCCTGACAGGAGTAATTAGAGCAGGGAATTAGTTGCAGGTGACGGTGATCAGTGGGGAGGAGGTGATCAGGCGAAAGACTGAGCTAGAATCATTACACCTTGGGCTGATATTCACCGGACAATACGTAACAGACAAAGAGTTTTTTATTAAACATTAAATAACTTAAAACAGTGTGTAATTGCACAACATCAGGAAACTGAAAAGGTCTGGACTTTCCACTAAACTGCTAAAGAACCTCTACAGAGCTACCATAAGGCCCGTTTACACTACACTTTTTTAACCGAGCCGAGACCAGTCCGAGCTCGGTAACCGAGATAACTCTTGTGTGTAAACGGTCAGCAGACTGAACCGGACCGCGCTAAACATAACCGGACCGCGCTAACTGCAGACCAGCTCTTGGGTAGGTCTCGGCCTGGTTCTATTTTATCCCGGTTTCTGATAACGAAGAGCGCATGAGCAGACGGCGTCATGCCCTTACAGTCAGCTGACTGTCCGCGGGTTTTCCGGCAGTCTGGCTGCACGTCCCGATTCACACTCCATTCAGACAAATTTCAGACATTCATAAAAATACTAGCTTCCTTACCGTGCCACACGGTTTCCAGAGATGAATCTGCTTAGCAGCGCAATGAACCTCAGCGTCTGTCGTTGTTTCCTGCATCTGTAAATCCTTATTAGACGTTCGTTTGTCTCATCCACTTCCCAAAAAGCCAACTTTCTCAAGTAAATTCACCAATGGTTGCCTTCTTCCCCTGACTCTCTGCAAACACCGAAATATCACAATATCAAGCATAACTTCCTGAATGTTACGGGAGCAGCTGTTTTGTTTTGCTCGGTCCCGCCTTCAATCCCAGAGAGCGGTAGTACCGCAGATCGCCACTAGGGGGCGAGGAGCAACCAAGGAACCGAGATAAGCTTTGTGTGTAAACGGGTCGGCTTGTCTTGGATAACTGATCCAAGCTCGGACTGGTCTCGGCATGGCTCGGTTTTTAGATGTAGTGTAAACGGGCCTATAGAGAGTGCTTTATGTATCAGCATAACTGTATGGTATGGGAACTGCACAGTCTAGGAGAGGAAGGACCTAGCACGGGTGGTGCACAATCCGATTAACTTGTCATCTTGTCTCATTCCAAGGAATGATTTACTTTTTCAAGTTAATAGTGATAATATCTGGCCATCAGTTTGTGACCTTAAGCTTTAGCACACTTGACTATGCTGCATAGCAATGATCCAAAGCACAACAGTAGGTCAACCTCTAAATGACTCAAAATACAAAATGAAGCATTTGAAGCTGCATGCCAAATTTTCTGACTTAAATCTGATGGAGATGTTGCGGCATAACTTCAAACAGATAGCAACCTGTCCAGGGTGTACCCTGCTTATCCACCATTGACCACTGGACAACCCTGCACCCCAAGAACCCTGCACGGAATATGTGGGTATAGTCAATGGATGGATGGAAAGAACAGAGGGCCAAAATTCCTTCAAAGTAATGTAAAATATGTATTACCCTCTTATAACAAACTCCTGATAGGTGTTGCTGTCACCAAGGGCACAAACCAGTAAACGTTTTATTTGTTGAGATTGAGAATATGTCAACATACTTCATATACATGTAGGCTAAGGGTTAAGTTTTTTTCACCAATTAGAATAAGATTTAGAAGTTTATTGGAAGTCTAAATGTAGACCTTTTAAAGCTGAGTTTGAGTAGTGCAAAAAAAAGGAAAAGTAGGAATGTCAGCACTTAATATGGAGCTCTCAAATGTTCCTCGCACTAAATGAACTATCGAGCAGCTCTTCTCCTGATAACAATCTCCTAAAATCCCAATGAAATACATCCAAGTTTCTGGCTGCATGGTAATGAAATGTGTTAGCGATAATTATGTTACAATTATTTGTAATTGCAACTTGTGTACATTCCAATGTACTCTGTCTTCTGAATTTAACCCTTCCTTTAGGGAGCAACGGGCTGTAACTGTGCGGGATTAGGGTCTTGTTCAGGGACTTGAAGAGGTACCCTGTCGGATTCAGACTGGGGAACTTGCAGCCTTTCCAGGATACAAGCACTATGCCGTAACCACTGGGCCACTTCTGCCCAGTGATAGAACACTTCCTGGGATCTGATTCTGTGACCTCTAAGGGCAGCGCTCTAGCCTGCGAGATATTTGTACAGCGATCACTGGTCCATCAATAAAAAAAAAAAACATTACACAATTCTTGCATTTTGCCTCCAGTTAGTCAGGCTTTCTATGAATATTATAGTTTCCCAGGCTTTAAGAAGATTCTCAGAGAAAGTCTGAGAAAGCTGGGGATCGCCTTAAAACCACAGCAAACATCGGCTCCTTGGAAGCAAAATATGATAAAAAGACGTCTGACTGAAAACAATCCCCCATAGTACAGTAAACAGGCAGGGATCGTTTTCAGTCAGCTTTTAAAATGTCCCAGCTGAAAAAGAATGACTCCTCACCCTGCATTTTATAGTCCTCTTTGTGTACTCTGCAATGATTACTCATCTCATTGCTGGCTGATTTAAAATGTTTCTGAATGATTATGAGGAGGATGAACAGAAAATGTGGCCCACGAAGCAGAGCTAGTGGGAGATAAAAGATGCCAGTTTCATTTAGGTGTGATGATTCTTCCCTCTGCAAACGTCACAGCTTCTCCTATATGCAGATGGGTGGCCAAACTGAATGCTTGTTTGCCCTTTGCTCAATGGTAGAGTGTTTACCTATATGGTTTCGTTTCTGGTATTTTATCATAAACAAGGGTGTTGATTTGTTGGTTTTCATCAACACTATTCTGTATAGAGGACTTTTACCAGATTCCAACAGCATTTTGATCCATTCAGAAAGATCTTTTACTAGAGGAACACAGCTCAGTGAGAGGAAGCGTCCCTGCTGCATGGAGTTCAGCCTTGCATGTTTGGGCCTGATTAGGACTCTGGTGATCCATGAGCCATGATGGATGGTAAACGAGAGGCAGAAACATGCAAGGACAGGAATAATGGCCGTCTTCATGATTTAACCCTGCATGAATCATTTTTATGCATTTTTTTGTGTTCTTTTGTTGAATGATTTCTGGTCATGTCCACTGGTCATAACGCCGTTTTTTGCTTCTTTTGCCTCAGTTATGTGACATTTCAGCAACAGCAGTCACACAGCAGAAATAAATCTGCTTCTATATATTAAACACGCTCTAAAGTGCATGAACAGAGCAGAAACTTAGTCTTACGACTGGCGAAGAACAGAATCAGGTGTTCAAAAATAGCCCTTGTTCATCATACGACAGTAACAAACATAAAGCACCTTGGATCGACCCATCATCAGTCTGCCTCTATTCTGACTGTTCTAGGCAGTCCTGGCAGACGATGCCGGTTTATCATTATGAATTTTTCAATAAAATCTGTTCATTCCAGTCCTGGGCGTCTTCATGAACGGCGCCCATTCAGGTTCGGTCGCTGACTTACTCAAACATACAACCCCTGAAGAACAACTGTGATATAAAAACCTGGGGAAAAACACAAAGCAGTCGTACTTTGATATCGAAAAACAAATTGAAAAACTGACTGGCATTCTGTCTTATAGAGGCTGAACTATATGATACGGATGAGAATTTCCTTTTTTTATGCCCAGCTCGTTTTAAAAACGCTTAAAACACTAAACATGGTTTAATAGAGATAAAAAACATTATTTTTGCATCACCGTCATAATCAGTCATCCAAATGAAGTGCATTGTTAGGGTCAAGCTTCGACCATATTTTTAGACGTTTAAAATTTAGTTTTGATACTTTATATCTATGCATAAAAAAAGCACATAAATATGTCTTAAAATTGTCCAATAATCATTCACTATTTGCTTTGTTATCCAATGTAATGCAATGTGAAGAATACTGTGCTTCCAAAGGTCAGTGTGAGGCTTTTCTGTGGTAGCTTTTGAAATCTCTTCCTATCCGTCTGCAGTTTACCATCTTGGACTTCAAGGAACATGATACACACAGAAATAGGGCAGAGCTGTATTTACCTAATGGAGTCAAGTAAAAAAATATAATGTACAGTGATAACAATTGGCAGTCTCACTGTGGAAAGGTCACTGATTTTGGGTTTGTAAGGATTACTTTTAGATAAACAGTGTGCTCTGATCCAGCTACAGGGCTTGACGGTAGCACAATGGTGTGATCTAGAACCTTGGAGTAAGAACCTCCTGGGTTTAAATCCCAGCTGGAGTCTTCCTGCATGGAGTTTGCATGGTCTCCCTGTGCTCTCTGGGTACCCCAGCCTCCTTCAACACTTAAAACATGACTGTTAGGTCAGTTTTGTCTCTGTCTAAATCCTCCTTAAAGGAGCAATAAGCAATATTTCACCACTAGGTGAGCTGTTGAGCACCGTCTGTAGACCAACACAAGACGTGAAGAGCCCGCGCCTCTCTCTACCTCCACTCTGGCTGCAACCCAGCCCCACTTTCCCCTCCTCTTCTCACCCATTGCCTCCTACGCCCATGTTTGTGAAAGATTAAAACACAGCAAAACCTTTTGGAGGAACATTTTGAGTGACAAAGTAACTCATGACTTTATCATGCTGCTCGGAAGAGAACGTTTCGATCCGCTGGGCATGCTCTCTCTACACTGCTCCTATGCTACTCAGCTCTGACGATGGCCTTTAACGGGCTGGGAGGGGCCAAGTCCTGAGTGGCAGCTGCTCACATGCACGGCCAGCTATGTAAACAAGAGACTGGAGAACAACACAGAGAAATGGTGTGTGCCATTTAACCATACTCCGTCTAAAAAGATACCTAAAGTTATTCACTAAATGTTTTAGTTCTTTTTATCTAAAATTATGACATTTTGCTTATTGCTCCTATAACTTTGTGTGCATTTGTGTGCGTGTGTCCTGTCCTACCCCGTGAAGGACTGACAACCTGGTCAGGGTATACTCTACCCCTTGCCAAACGATATCTGGAACCCTGAGAGGGAATATTCCCGGGACAAATCCAAGCAAATTAATCTTGAAGACACTCAAGTCCGTGTACTCCTTTGCTCCTGTGTTCGTGCTGCATTCCATATGTTGAGTGTCACACTATGACCTTGATCTACTTGAAAATCTCCAGTAAGTAATTTAGCCCCAACCACCAGAACTGAATAAAAGAATGTTTAAAACATGCGTGGAACGTTTTTAAAAATGCAGTCCCTTTTGGGTAATACATTTGGGCGCACCCACAGTTGTTCCCACTTGAAATGACTAAAATTACACAAAATGTATCAAATCAGGTGTCTTTCAACCCACATGCTCAGCTCTCCAACTCATGCCTTTTCCTTACAAATATGGACCCATTTAAAAGGGGAAATAAACATATTGCCATGGAAGCATGGTTAGGGTAAAGAAATAATCAAACACATATTCCCATCTGTCGTCTATAGCCATTTATCCATGCAGGGCCTCAGAGGGGGCTGGCAGTCTGTGAGCAGGAGCTTCGCCCTGGACAGGTTGCCAGTCCATCACAGGGCGCCGCAGAGACACACAGGACAGCGAACCATGCCCGCACCCTTAAGGGTATTTTTAGATAGACGACAGTCATCTTTTTGGACTGCGGGAGGAAGCCAGCATACCCGGAGAGAAACGTACACACAACACATGGAGAACATGTAAAACCCTATGCGTCTGGACCTTCTTGCGGCAAGGCAACGGTTCTACCTACAGCGCCACTGTACAGCCCACTCAACATCCCCCTACTTTGTATTTCAGTTCTTGCACTAAATGATATTGTTAAACATTTTGATTGTAAAACAGTTCAGTAATTCACAATTAGCCCAGATTCAATAACATTTTAGTCAAGAATTTCTCTACCTTTTGGTTACATAACAGCTTGACTGTTTAAGTGAATTGTGTATCATGAAAACATAAGGCAGAAAATAACGTATGCAATAATTGAAATATAATTAAATCCCCCCTATCTAATGACTAGACTGAGGGAAAAATGATTAATTCAGACGTGTAAAGAATAAGCTCAAGTGTTGTTGAATTAAATGTTGGCTGTTCCTCAGATTCCCCAAAACGCGGCTGTCAAACGCGTGTGCTAATGCATTTAAATTAATCTTGTTATGTAGATTTATCCTGTTCCAAATACTGTTATATTTTGATTAAGATGAATATTATATTGCTTGAAAGCTCAGAATAAGATGGCAGACTATTTTCAAGTTTATTGTGCTCCCATTCTTAACCCTATAGGTACAGCTCTGATTTTCACTTTACTCCCTGAACCTGAAAGCTGCTGTTGAACTGGTCTCCATATGGTCACGTTGCTTTTATTTCCTTAAAGCATGATCGTCAGGGAAACAAAGAATATAAGTAGAAAAGACAGTAATGAAGAAACATACACTTTACACTGAAATGTGCATAAAGACTTTAAATTATACCCAAGAAGAAATGTGAGGACTGCGTTGTGCTTAATGTACATGAATCTGTGATTCACACATAACAAAATAAGTTATCTTAAGTATTTTTTTTTATTTTGTTCTTACGGGGAAAAAACTGTCAATCAAATTTTGATTGAGTCGTTCTTTATTCAGCACGGTATTTTGCACACCTTCATGATTGGATTGGCCCAGGCTGATTTGTAAATCGATGTACTGTGGTGTGTTGGTCATTTACAGAGCAAGCCAGGAGAAGTGCATGGGGTGGGGGGGTGGGGGGTCTGCACATAGATTCCAAACCTCTCCTGACCCACACACTCAGCTCTGATCAGCCAACCAGCAGCGTCAATAATTCATTATTACGAGCCAATGCCTTACTAGAAACAGGTATATAACCTTGTTTTAAAGGACACCACAAAATGCTATTGACTAAAATATTGCGTCCCAGTCCAAATAATTGAATCCAGATGTTTTAATCCCTTGCATGGCCACATGTGTATAGAATCCTGTACCTAGACACGCAGACTGCTTCTCCAGCCATTTGGGAATAAATGGATCCCTCACATGAGCTCAGAGAATCCCACTGTGGTACTGTGACAGGATGTCACCTGTGCAATAAGTCCTGCCATAACATTAAATATCCCCCTGTCAACAGTTAGGGGTAATGTAATAAATTGGAACTAATTACAAACAACATACACTCATCCATAAAGTAGCCGGCCATGTAAAATCACTCAGGCTAGTGCACAGAGAATAGCAATGCTTGTTGCTCTAGCACCAGAACTCACAGGCCAGGCAAGGAGGATATTACAGAGAGAGGCAGCAAAGAGAGCAAAGGTAGCCCTGAAGGAGCTGCAGAGCTCCACAGCAGAGACTGGAGGACCTGTCCACGGAACTGCAATAAGCTGTACGCACACAACGACAAATAAATTATACTTCTGTAAAATAAATGGTGTCAACTCCCAAACAATTCATTTAAATTTCAGTTTGGGAGGCAACAAAACATGAAAAATAAAAATGGGGGTGAATACTTTTTTCAGTGCTCTGTAGTCCTCTGGAAACAGAACCATCAGAATGTGGTGGCACCTCAAATTCACCTTCATTTATGACTCAGATTTGAGGTTTCTGTCTGAGCGACAGAAGCAATGAGCAGAGGAGGCTTTGTATGAAGCTTTCCATGATGTAAATACCAGTGATGAGACCACAAAGTTAAGTTCATATGTAACAATCACCCAGGGTGGTTTTCTGCATTGTGCTTCATTTTATTCCACTTTCTGTTTGCACGTACAGTATTGTCTTTCCCTTAAATTCTGCTAACACAGGCTGTACTAATTCAGTGTAAATGATTGTTATCATTTTTTTTCCTTCTCTAAAATTTGCTGAACGACATGAAGGCAATTTCCTTTTTTACTGCTTTAGTGCTTTAGACCTACTTTGAGATCTTGGGCGTGTCCCTTGCACACACTTACAGGCCAGAACTGCGGGTTAAATGCCAGCAGAAAAATAAATCTGTCCCATCCATCAAATATTGACTTCACGGCTCACATTATTGGGTAAGTCCTGAATTTTAAGAAGGCTGCATTATCGATCACTACGTCTCTTTCAGGCCATGGGGAGAAGTCTATTTGCTTTAGCATTATTGTTTTTGAAAAGGCAGCCTCCGGTTGACAACCATATCATGGTTGGGCTGTGCTTTACGCCGTTAATAAATGCCCAATATTACACGGAAAATATCCTAATCTTTTATCGCAAGGTTCCTGTGAAGTCACTGTGCTGATGTGCATTAACAAGAGGGACCATTTGTCCTCCTCTGACTACCTTTTAAACCTGACACAATTATTGTGCCAGAATAAATATAAAACGGATAACCATTGAGGCATAAAGATTTTCTGGAGCGTTTTTTCTACATAACACATATTTCAACCTTAATTATTTCTACAACAGAAATATTTCATGCAAAATTATGTCGAGACTGCTCACTCCCAAACACACCAAATCTTATGCCACTCCTTGGAGTCACAACCTTGATGTCATGTAGTATTTTACAAGGTCAAAGCCAGTTGATGGTCTACTCATATCCTCGTACCTACAGAATACACGGAGGAACAATATTGCCAGCTTAAAGTTATGTGAAAAATGCATAACCTATTGAAAACAAACCAAATTGTAGAAAAGAATCTAATGAGATCTAAAAACCAAACAATGTTATTGAATAAATAACTGATGTTGGAGTCCATCTAATTAACACCCGTAACATGCCACTTAGTTTCTCAAATATTGTCAATATCTCTCTGCTGAGGCGAAGAAACTTTAGTTAAAAAGTAAAGCTCTCATTTTTCAATCTCATATTTGCTTATAGTTGTGAGATATGGAATGTGACCAAAAGAGTCTACAGACAAGTGGCTGAGATTGGTTTCCTATGTAGGGTGAGCTAGGAGGTTCCTCATCTAGTGGGAGGCCTTAGCCACTGAGGTAGTTTGGATTTTTCACCGATATAGCTCCTTTGCACGATCCTTTGGAGGTTTTCCCAGGCAAGAAATAGAGCCAGAACTTACTGGAGTGGCTATATATCATTTTTTGGCCAGCAGGAAGGCCTTGGGATCCCCCATAATGAGCTTAAGTTTCACTAGGAAGAGAGGCACCTGGATTTTTCTTTTGGACCAATTTATCCAGCGACCTGATCTTGGATAAGTGGAAGACAATGAATTGATATCTTTATCAGTTTGGGAAAGACACCTTTCTGTATCTCAAAGATGTTACCAACTTTGTCAGTCTCTAATAATACAAAATGGTAAAGTAAAGATGGCCCGTTTGACCCTGAAATTAGGCTTTGAGTGTGATTTCTCAATGCAGAGGACTTTCAAATAAATATTCAAATTCTATGCCAGAAATCTTGGCTACTTGACAACCCTCACATATCTCCATTACTCTCTGTTTACATCGACTAGTGGAAATCATCCAGCTGTAGATTAGAACATTCAGTACATTACTCTTCTTTCTACTTTCCAGCATAAAAAATTACAAAAGTATGACTGTTGCAAAACAAAGTAGAATTGTCCTACTTTTATCAACACTGAATGACATTCCTGTAGGGTTACTTTATATCTTAATGAGGAGGATCAATGAGGACATGAGAAATTCAGAAGTCATTTATTCCAAGATGATTTAAACCTTGACTCCCTAATACCGAAAATACTTAATCTCTTATTGGAAGTAGGCCTTCTAACCTGTTGAGTATATTGCATTGTTCAGGTTATTAATTTAAATCATGTACTGTTGCATCCTCAGGCCTAATATATTTATCTCTAGTTTTTTTCAAAACACTCAATTCAACACCCAAAAATATGTCGATCATGTGTTTTTGTTTTTATTTGAGATTAAATTTTGATCAACTCCTTGTGGTTTATTTATGTTCAAAGTGTTGTCGGAAACAGTCACTATTGCAATCATTGTTTTGCCATATTGGTTCATTCATTTTTTTCGTTGGTGTTTAGTTTCTTCTCACTATTATTCCTTGTGTTCTTTCATGTATGCATTTTTTTTTCTCTTTGGTAGTCTAAGCCATTTTCCCTTGGATTAGTTGTTGAGCTCCCTTTGTGTTAAATAGTCTCCCTCCCTCAGTTTCATTGCTTTCATTCTGTGGTTCTGCATCTCCTCCAATCAGGTCATATAGTTCTTTTGTCATTTTCTACCCCTTGCTCTGGTATTTAAACTCCTGATTTGTTGTTGTTCCTTGCAGGATTCTTCCATTAAACTACCTGTGTTCCATGACCTGCTCTTCCTACAATACCCCCTGTAACCTTTCCTTATTTCATTATCAAGGAACTCCATTTTACCACATTCAGTCTCTGTACTTGGGTTCTTTTCAACCCACATCATGACAATAGATCTGTTACACAAACACAGCACATTGTGGTTGTGTCTAAAGAGGAAACAGGCCACCATCATTAGATGGGAAATAGTCAAGCCTCCAGATCCATCACAGAAATGAGCAGTCAGCTCTTAGCAATCCACGGTTTTAACTGCACATGAGCTTCCTATCTCCAAAATGGCTTCCAGTTGTGTCTGAGAGGGTAAGAGAAGAGCCCCATATACTTTATTCTAAAGACATTAAAAGTGTTTAGAGTTTCAGTGACACAGCTCTGCAGGGTAAACACCACCTGCAGCATCAGGAGCCTTTGCCTCGGCCTCTCATCACATTCACTGTGAAGCCTCTCTTGAGCTGCTTCACTGTAATAACTCTCCCATCCCATGGCAATCTGTGTGAAATAGGGCTTGACAGCAGAGTGCTTGTGTGTGTGTGTGTGTGTGTGTGTGTGTGTGTGTGTGTGTGTGTGTGTGTGTGTGTGTGTGTGTGTGTGTGTGTGTGTGTGTGTGTGTGTGTGTGTGTGTGTGTGGCAGAGGGGGAGATTCAATCCAAATACTGCAGAGAGGAAGAACGAGGTGGGGCTGTGGGATATTAGACTTTATGAACCTGTGAAAGTGTTTTTTTTTTGTGTTAGAACAAATTTTACATTTGAGATTATGTGTTTTCCCTTTGTACACAAACGTGTCGCCTCACTGAACCGTGCATACTGTGAAGCAAGGCTTAACAGTTAAGTCTGGGAAAAGTGTAGTATCTTCCTTTCAGACAGCTGGCCAGCAGTACGGAGCACAAGGTGGGGGAGGCCAAGTGCTTTACCACGGCCACAGTAAACTCTGGCTTGGAAACCATAACTGCTTAAAAACTGGTTTTCCTTTGCTACTCATAACTGTCCCACTTTTATTTAAACAATGCAGCTTTCAGGCCTTGCTGTGTTTGGCGGTAATTGTCATTTCACCTTTTTGGGTTTGAAAAGATGTCGTCTACCTTTTATTTCACACCAACCATGTTTTAGATTCACCAACAACCTAGAAGGTTTTCTATATTCTACTCATTGTCTACAGTAAGGAAATAATGTTTCAAAAACGTTATAGACAAGGAAATATGATAAGGATCCTTACACTGACAAAGTAATTTGGCCTAGTATATGGCTAAGGAGACTGTTGCTCAGTTGTCCACGGTCCTGTTTTAAAATGAAAGTAACTGCACATTTCAGTCAGAAATCAAGAGCCCAGAGTCTGGAGGAAGAGTGGAGAGGCCCAGAATCAATGTTGCTTGAAGTCTAGTGTGAAGTTTCCACAGTCAGTGATGGCTTGGTGTGCCATGTCATCTGCTGGTGTTACTAGAACTGGTAGAACTGGGTTTTCTGAAGTCCACAGTCAATGCAGCCATATAACAGGAAATTCTAGAGCACTTCATGCTTCCCTCTGCTGACCACTTGTACGGGGAGTGGTGGCCTAGTGGTTAGAGCAGTGCGCTTGCACTCAGAGAAGGATGCAAGTACCCGGTTCGATCCCCAGCGCCTGCACTCTGGGTCCCTGAGCAAGACCCTTAACCCCAGATTGCTCCCCGGGCGCCGCACATGGCAGCACACTACTCCCCAAGGGTGATGGGTTAAAAGCAGAGAACAAATTTCGTTGTAATGTAGGTTTCAATGACAATAAAGATGATATTACTATTATTATTACTATATTACTTGTATGGAGATGCTGATTTTATTTTCCAGCAGCACTTGTCACCTGCCCACATTGCCAAAGGTACCAGAAGCTGGTTAAATTACTATGGTTTCACAATGCTTGATTGGCCAGTAAACTGGCCCATCTTGAAGCCCATAAGGCATTGGTGTCGAACGTCGGACCAGGAGGGCTGAAATGTAAATTTCACCTTGGGTCAACACACCTGAATCAGATGAATGTTTCATTACTAAGTCTCTGGAGAAATTGAAGACATGTTGAGAAGGTACTGTTGACATTTATATTGGCTGTGTTGGAACAAGGACACATCTAAAACCTTCAGGACACTGGCCCGTAAAGCTATAGTTGGTAATCCTGTTCAGAAACACTTTTTGTTATACTGGGTAAAATCGTCCTGAAAGCACTCAATGCGTTATATATTCAGAGAAGATGAGGTTAAAAAAAAGATCTCTGTGAGAGCTGCTGGCCTGTAAAAACTCTAACCAATCACTGCCCTTCACACCAAAGAGCTGGGATCAGTCAGAGTTTTGGTCCTGCTCTCACCCCCCTCTGTCCCCCAAGCCAATTAATGCAAAAGGATCCCCAACCAAGTATTGAGTTTAAAGAAATGAACAGACTTTTCAGAAATCTAATATTTATGTTTAAGATATCATTTTCCAGTAAACATATACAAAGGTTCAATTTCCTGAACCACCAAATTTTGGGTTTTCATTATCTTTGAACAATAATCTTCAAAAGTACAAAAAAATAAAGGCTTAAAATATTTCACTCAGTATGTAATGAATCTATATAATATGAGTTTCACTTTTAGCACTTTGAATTGTCTTGTTACTGATAAGTGCTATACAGATAAACTTGCCTTGCCTTTCTAAAATGAAGGGAAACAAGTATTTCACAACATCCTAATTAATTTCCACTGTACTTGTAATTCAAACTAGAGGCGAAGTGCTTCCGAAACGGTTATGAATAAGTGTGCATTATGCATTCACAAAAATAGTAAATCTGATGCATTAAGACCAGAAGTAACAAACATTGAAAATGAGTGAAGTACCCTTTCCTTGTGATATATGCAACATTTCAGGCTAAGTCATCATTAATCAATTGACATTTGGATGCCTTTGCCTTTATAGAAATAAACCTCTGGTCATTCTGGCTCTTTCTCTTAAATCTCATTAAGGGACATTGGACATTGGAACAAGGCAGAGAATTTTAGCAGCTTTCAAACCCTCACTATGTATACCGAGTTTAAAGGCAGCCTAGTAGCAATGATAATCAACGAAAGACATTTCACACCCACACACAGTCATATACAGACACACTGTGTCACTTTATATCTCTAGTGGAGATAGCTGTGGAACACAGGGGTTATGGTTGCTCTGTTGATGTATAGAAGCTCAGACCACCAAGCTACGTCTGTGTGTGTGTGTGTGTGTGTTACTGTCATCAATATGTCGAGCAGTAACTTGTTGGGTCTCTGGGATTGTTCCACAGCTCGAGTGATGAATGGTGGCCGGCGCGTGTGCGTGTGTCAGCTCTATAACTTGTAGGGGTTGCGGGGGTACCTTCAGGCTGAGGTGATATATAGTCTGCAGGGAGTGGCCAGTGGGAAAAGTGCTGAGGTTCACAGTGGTTCTGTGCATCTGTGTGGGTATGAAAGAGCTATGTCCCACACTAGGCAGTGGGCAACATGAACGATGTAAAGGAGCCCTCGGTTACATCAATCTACTCTACTTACTCACACACTCATTTTCTCTCCATTTCTCTCTCACACACACCCACATACACAGGCACGCGTTGTCCAGCATTTCTTTCCTCCAAGCCTCCTGTTCTCTTGCTGCAGTCCTCCGAGCGCTCACACACCGGACGCAGCTCCCACGGCACCTCTGTTGTCTTGACTACTGAGGTGTGTGCAATGCGACGATGGAGAAAGAATAATTTGGACTTTCCTCCTCTCATCTTAGCCTTTAGCGCTAAACAGACCACGAGGACAGCAAGGCAGGGGATTGAAAGTCCCTCAAGAGCAGTGGGTAAAATAGCAGGGTGACAACCCAGGAACTTGCTTTATCCATCAGTCAGCAACTCTGGGAAACAAAACTGTTCTTTATCAAAGGAATGAAATCGGTGTTACTTTGTTAACTGTGAGTCACGCAATACAGTTCAGTCTTATTTCACCTCTTCCCCCCATAACTTAGCCTCACTCCTCCTTCCTTTGCGTTCACAAGGCACACTGGGTGTTCTGACTGTTATCATTGATAACAAAACCTGTGATGTGTCATGAATGTACCATCATACTTGGTAATTGGTATATGGCATTTTTCTCAGCATATTTCTATAGGGAACAATGGCATGCAGGTCACACCAGGACCCCAGGAAGAATGGCCGATCTACCCTGAGTAGAAAGCAGCTACTCTGCATAGTTCTATCTCACTCTGTTACACTCTGTCATGCTATGCATTTTCGGTTTCAGAACAGCTGGTGGCAATCAGGTAACTAAACTCAGCGTCCAATCAACCCAGAGTTAAGCACACGCATATAAGAAGCCCTCATCAATGGAACCCAGATTCACCATGGCAACAGTCGGAAATAAGACGCTTCAATGTGTACATTTCCCGTCAGTGGCGTTAGATATCTTTAATGATGGCATAGGAACAATATCCAAACAATATTAAAAAAAAGAAACAATTGCTGCTGAAAAGAGCAAGAGCGGCAGAGATTGCTGAAAAAGTAAACGGATGAGTGTTAATTGATGGACAATTAAAGCTGTATTCTCACACTACTCTCGTTCAACACTGATTACATGTCTAGGTGCAACTTGACAGGGACAAAAAGGATGCGGCACCAGCTCAAAATGTGGGTTCTTGAGATAACTGATATGTTTATTCCTCGTTTTGCCAGCATTTGTCTCTATGACACCCATCCGTATTAACAACTCGTTGAAACTGTTTTTTCTTGTAGGTGTATAATTTGTGGCAACCTCACTTTATATTAACTATGAATCATATATATATATATATATATATATATATATATATATATATATATATATATATATATATATATATATATATATATATATTTTAAGTTGAAGGTGGGATCATTTAAGTGAAGAAATATGATGTGGCCTTAAACGTGTTGGGGGTGGGGGGATCAAAAACATGCAAATGCAGTGGTTCACTTAGAAAATGTAATTTAACATTCTTATCTTTGACTTTTCAGCTGCGGATGCAATACTGACTCTTGTGGAGCTTTCTCTCCTAAATCTCCTACATGGCATGCCGTTGTAGTCTTAATACCCCGCAGGTGTTTTTATAATGAATTAGAGTAAACTCAATTTTGTATCTTTCATTATAGGATGATGATGAGGACACTTTGTCTGCCGCCACAGAGAGGGAATAGACACAGATGCTGACTGGCGTCTGGTCCTTAAGTATAATCTAATAGTTTTACTTTTCTATACTTTTGAGTGTGCAGCAGAACAATAGTTGAACATTTTTCTCTAACAGGACAATGATGGACATTCAGCTGAAAAGGGTCCGTCCACCTCTGGAGCACAGCTTGCCTGTGTTAGAAGTTAAACCTCATGACATATTATAAAAGCAGCAGACATACAGCTAAAATTAAAAGGGCTTTCTGTTGATAAAGCTCCCTGTTAAAAAGCTGTACAAGGTTTGCTTACAAGAAAACAGAGCAACATGTGTAACCATAAAGGAGTACATAAAAATGGAGCAGCAGGATACACAACTTGAAATAATATTACTGGAGCATTTGTTAAATGTGGGTGAGGTCTTCACATGGGTGGATGATTTCATCTGAGCAAAATATTGACAACTGCTGTATTTTCACTTTCAGGCGATAAATACCATTTAAAGGAGCAATAAGTAAGATATTTATTGCAAAAGCAACCAAAATCATTCTTATTTGTCACCCAGGTTGGAAGTAATATCCAAGATAAACAGTCGTTTCTCTCCATCAACAATGTCTTAGTGAAGTTTTTCTCCTTTCAAACCTAGAGGTACTAAAGGAAATATCTGAACAAGACAACGTGGTACAGACTTATCTCAAACTACCTTAATAGTGTCAGTCAGCCTCTATGATTTATAAAATGGCATCTAGAGCAATGTATGATAACAGTGAGCGTCTTAGACTTGTATGGCAGCGCGCATCATGGTACGATAATTTCCTGTATAGGATGGTTCACAAGAGAGGCTAGAGGAAAGCTCACTATTAGAAGATTAGTCATAGATTTTATTTTACGGCAACAAGACTTCAGAATAAAATGTGTTGGAAATCTAACAATTATGAAGGCACACTTATTCATGCGATGTGGGATTGTCCGGTGGTTCAACCATCATGGAAGAAAATAATTAAAACATATGAAGAATGGTTGGGTACACGCTTACCTGAGTCAGCGTGGCTCCACAGATCCTGCCTACCCAATATTATATAAAAAGTACAAGTGCCTTAGTCCTAACAGGCTTTGTTCTCGCTGCTAGTGTGATTCTTTGCCAGTGGAACAATCCAGACCCTCCTGTCTAAGGACCATTCCTTAGAGATATAGAACAGGAAATGTGCAATAATATCATGATTTCAGATCTGCCGTTTATTAGCTCAAATATAAAACGGCATACATGCTTCAAAAATATCAACATTAGCTCTACTCTGACAGCATGGTGGGAGTTCCTCAAAATGACAAAGTCATCACTTATCCCATACAGTCGTACACCTATCTGGAATAACCCTGATATCCTACAAAATAATAAAATGATAAACTTTACATACTGGAAGAATAAAGGTATTAAATATCTGGAACATCTACTTGACGGAACCGAGTTCATCAATTTTGCTAAACTAAATATGCAATATGGCATTAGTAAAAATAAATTCTTGGAATATGAACAACTTAAATCTATAATTAAAAATAAATATAAGCATATTAATGGTGGTTTACAAGTCCCAACTAATATAATACAGTTCTTAGATTTAACCCCCCCAAACTACTGTCTAAATTATACAGGACACTGACTAAAATAGATGATTCGATATCTCTTCCTATAATGAAGTGGGAAAAAGATTTATCAGGCACCTTTGAACAAAATTTCTGGGCTCAGATATGTCTAAGAACTTTCAAATTGACTAGAAACACCAACTTACAACTAATACAATACAAAATCCTTCACAGAGTACACTACACAGGACAAAGATTATTCAAGATGGGTCTGGCACAATCTAATATCTGCCCACACTGCATAGGCAATCATCCTGATAATTATATTCATGCGTTATGGTTATGCACACCAGTCCAGAGGTTCTGGACACAGATATGTAAGGACTTATCAAAGTGCTTGAGCTGTAAAATTACACCTTCCCCATCAGTTTGCCTGCTCGGTAATTTTGAGGAAAGTCCTCTGAAAAAAGAAATAGTTTACATGGTTTTTACTGCTTTATGCATCGCAAAGAAAACTATCCTCATGAATTGGAAAAGTAAACAAAATCTCAGTATCAATCAGTATAGAGATCTTTTGTTGGATCATATTAATCTAGAGACAGCATCTGCTTCCACATCTGATTGGTCTCTTTGGGCTCCTCTGATCAACACCATCACTTAGTGGAATAGGGGGCGGTGGGTTGCTTCCTGCAGGGCGCAGTGGCTGGATGGAGGGGTTCCTGGGGCCCTGGGGGCACTTGGAGTAAGGCGCCTGGTGGATCCGGCACCGGGGTCTGTTGCCCCCATCTGGGAGGAGTTTGGGAGGCCTACGGGTGGCCCACAGCGGCCGCTTGCGGCGCTCTTTGGGAGCTGCGTGTTGACGGACGTGGGTTACTGACCTGGTAGCTGTGCTGCCGCTGGGTGGGTCCGGGGTGGGTCTGGGGGTCTTGGGTCCCCGGGGCGCGCCGCCCTCGGGCGCCGGCCCCGGCGGGGCCTCGGGGGTTCCGGTTCCGGGGGGGCGCCGCTTTTGGTGTGGGCCGGCGCGCGCCCGGGTGTCCGCCCCTGCACGGGGCCTCTGGTGCGCTGGGGGGCCTCGGGGCCCGTTGAGGTGGTAGGGGGGCATGGTCATTAACACCTCTGGGCAGATGCTCTTCTCCTTCATTGGATAGGCACTCTGCCAGTGGGGGGAGGGGGAAAGGAGGGGGAGTAGGGGCCTACCCAGCCTGGATGTCTACTGTCGAATGTATGGTGAGTTGTTTGAACGTTAGTGTTGGGGAGGGATTAAATCTACGGGAGGGGGGGGGGTTGGGGGCGTTGACGTTCTGGTGGGCTTGTGTCCGGCCCCCTGTCCCGGTCCTGGTCCGTGTCGTCTTCCGGTGCGGGTTTCACCTGGGGGTGGGGTTTGGGATGGCTCGTGCGGGCCGGCTGGCCAGTGTCCCCCCCTCTTATTATTATTATTATTATTATTATTATTATTATTAATTTATTTATTTATTTATTTATTTATTTATTTAGTTTAAGTAGGCTTGGTGGGTGGGCTGGGGGGTTGAGGTGTTGGTCCTGGTGGGTGGTTGGCTGGCGGGCCCTGCGGCCTCTCCCTGTCCCCCGGGCTACGGTGGTGCCGCTGGCGGGGCCCCCTTCTCTGGGTGGGGCTTTCGGGGAGCGGGGGTGCCTATTGGAGTCAGTAGGGGAGCTGGCTCCCTGGGTTGGCTTCCCAGTCATTTGCTCCCCATCCCCGGACTCCTCCCTCTGCCTGCTCCATCACGCCGCCACACATGTAGGTCATGTGGGAGGGGGCGTTACTGGAGGTTGCCACTTTCTGGTGACGCCCCTCTCCCCAATTTTATCATGCATCTTAGACACTTTCACTTCAAACATTTTTCACATCGCACACTCATATAGGCCATGGTAGGGGGGGGGGGTGGGGGGAAGACGTCTGGGGGGGGGCTTATGTTGTGTGGGCCTCACCTCGGACGGCTCCCTTCACCTCCTCTCCCACTTAGACATTGAGGGTTCTGGGCAGTCACACGGAGGGGGTGCGCTGGCAACAGCTACCTTCCGGAAGGGGGGTGGGCTGTGCCGTGCATCCCCTTCGGCGCTCCCAGTTTTTAAACGCACTTGAGAACAACATGCAACAACACAACATTTGAGCAGGCGTAGGGAGGGTCGGGGTCTTCTGCACACCCCCGTTCTCCGATGGCGGCAAGGAGTCTGGGGCCTGGAGGAGGTGCGGGCCACTGTGTCCGGGGTCTTGGTGGGGGGCTGCGGTGTGCAGTCAGCGGCTTGCCAGGTCTGGGGCTGATACCTCTGCTCCCCCCAGGGGGCGGGGGGCAGGGATGGCAAGGGTAAGGTGGGGGGAGGGAGGGGGTTTATTAGGTATTTAGGGGGAGGGGGGGGGCTCTGGCCGGGTGGCTCGTGCGGGTCGTGTTGGCCCGCCCTCTTGGGGGGGCCCGGTCCGGGGGGCGTCTGGTCTGGGGCCGGGGCCTGGGGTCGGGCACAAGCAGTCGTATAGTCGATTTGGGGTGACCCCCCCCCCCTTTGGTCAGTGTTGGATGTGAGTGTTATGTGGGAATGTGTGTACAGCGTCTTTTTTTTTTTTTTTTCTCTGTGTGTGGTGAGTGGGGCACAAGGGAGGGATGGGGTGAATGAGTTTTTTTTTTTTGTTTTTTTTTTTCCAGGTATGGGTGTGGTCCGCTCCCTCTCCCAAGAACATCTCAAGTCTCCGCTAGGTGCGGAGCCCATCCCCCCACGTCCTGCCCTCCTCCACTTCGTTGGCGGGGGCCTTGGCCCCCTGGCGCGTTGGTTGGCTTCGGGTTTGGGGCGGGTTCCCGGGCGTGCGCCGGCCCACTCCCGGCGGCCTCTTCGCGGGGCCTGGCCCCCCGGGGGGCGGCCGGGGCCCTTGTCGCGGGGGCGGGGCGCCCCTGGGGCCTCTGGCCCTCAGGGCCCATGGCCGGGACCACTTCAGCGGGGCTAGCTGCCGGCGGAGCCCACGGGCTCGTCTCCGCGGCTCTTAAGGGCGTCGGCATTGCGGTGGCTGGGGGATTTCCTCGGGGTCGTCTCTGCTCCTTCCTTGGGGGGGGTGTTGCAGATATCCTGTGTCGGCCCCTCCTGGGCGACCTGCTTTAGGGGCCCCTTTGGGAGTCCGGGGTTACGGGTCCCCTGACGCCTGCCTCTGTGCTCGGGGAAGGTGGGTCTTCGGTTCTCCACAATCACTATCAAGCTATTTCTGGATAATCTTCACCTAAACTAGTGCACTTTCACATCTCCCACAGGTGCTGGGTCCCAGGTATTATGTGTTCACTTATATACAGTAATCTTATAATTTGTTTATTTATTTATTTATGTTCTCTCACTTTCTTTTTTCAAATATCACATTACACATGTCAGCTTACATAATAATATATATGATTTAGCAATGGCATCTAGGTGTTATTCGAGTGTAGCTGTTGCTTTATGTCTGTTGGTTGTGCTGTTCTTTTTGTGTCTCTTTCCAGGTGATGGAGCAGACAAAGAAGGTTTTATCACTCTCTCCCTTTTATCTCCTCTTTCTTTCACCTCTACTCTTTTTTTTCTTTTCTTTCACTTTTTCTTCTTCCTTTACTCTCCCATTGTCATGTCCATATAATTTGAAATTCTCCTTGCAGGAATCATAATAAAGCTATTTACAAGCATAAATCAAGTGGAGCACTATGGCGAAAGCTGTTTGCTCCACTTGTAAAAGCAAAATCTGTCGAGCTCTATCTGGCATTGAGACATCAATTCCTATTGCCACATTGCTAGACAGGACACTGGAAAAAAAAAAAAAAAAAAAAAAAAAAAAGGACCATTCCTTAAACCCATGTTAATACCATGACAGATATTACTTCATATGAGCTTTTAGTTGCCAAACTGCAGAACTGCAAATAATCATATCTGCAAGTCCAGGAAATGTTTAGAGCCTACTAAAGAGTAAGAGACTTTTTTGTTGTTGTTATATTTCTGATTTAATTTTGTACATTGTATATGTAAACTTCTGTTTTAAATGTATATTTGTGCTAGTTTTGCTTTTTATGTGTAGTCTGTGCTGTGCTGTTTGTTTTTCTTTGATTGTGTAAAAAATTAATAAATACTGAAATAACAAAAAGATCTTCCTCCCATTCTACTTTTAGAAACTCGACGAACCACCAGTAAACCAGGGCTCGCATTCACAAAGGTTGACAGACTAGCAGCAGGCAGCACACCTGCCTCCTAGCTATCTCATCTATTGTTGTGTAAATGGGGAGCTGCAGATCGACCATTATCCGCCTGGTGGTCCACAATTGTTGGTAGAATCAAGCCAACCTATCTTAAGTCTTTTTCTGTATACATTCTAGTGCTGTGATTACTACTTGGGTAGAGTAGTTATCTTGCAATCTAAGGGTTGTGGGATTAATTTCAGCTTCTCCGTCACATGCTGATGTGACCCTGGCACATAACTCCAAATTGCTTACCAATCTGTGTATTGATGTATGAATGTGTGCATACAGTTAAAAAGATTGTTAAATTGACAAAATTCATATAATGCTTTTCTAGTCATACTGACCATTTAAAGCACTTGAGATGGCATTTGGTGTGAATCGGCGCTATACACAGAAACAGATTTTAACTTATTGAGCCCTATTGGTTGTTGGAGCTATATTGGCAATAGCAATGTTTTGCCTTATTAACCATTGAGTCCTCTGTTTTTATTGTCTTTTTTTTTCAAATAAGCGCCTTCTACATTAGCTATGAACACAACTTATTTCTTCCCTAGCTATGTCGAAATCTTCCGATTCAAGAACCCTTTGCCTCTCTTCCCAGACTATACAAAAAGCCTTTGCTTTGTTAATACTGCACTTGATAAAGTTTCGGCCTTCTCTAATCACAAGGCTGAATGTGTGCTCGAAGCGAGAAAGGGGATTTTATCCAGTTCACTTCACTGTGCCTGTGAAGTAACTTGCATCGTCACTGATGCATGAAACCATATTTTGGAGTAATCCCCAGAAGGTCACCTGCTAATTTCTCAGCAGTCCATGCCTGTTAGACGGCCCCCTGAGCTGAATGAGGCAGTGAATGGCTAGAACGCTGTTGATGTTTCACTATAGAACTATTGAACAGAGTAATTTAAGCATTCATGACATCATTCTTTCTCCTATATGATATCATTTGAAAAGCACCTATGGTTTGAGTTTGTTGAATAAACTCACCGTTCTCATCTTTTCTGATCTCTTTTCTAACCTATATTTTTATTTTTGCTTTTGTTCTCTTACCTTTATTCCATAAGTACAGAAAGCTTGGTATTACAGCTCACTGTCCTACTGATGTTTAGGAATTAGTTTTAAAAACAGTAAAGGAGGATTTAGGCTCCCAGAGGTACTTCTGCAGTATCTTTGAGTCAGTCAGAACACAGTATAAATACGGCTTGCATTTTTGTTGAATGCCTGTCAAAATGAATAAAATCATTAGCTAAACAACCACTGTCTATGAATATGATACATTTTCATGCAGCATTCGGGTAGGTCTAGTTTGTAGGATTTCCAATTAAGAAGGTAGAGGAGACCTTTATACACAGGTTTAGGTTAATTAGCATTGCCAAAGAGCTTGACAAAATATGTGAAGAAAAAGTTTGCCTAACCAGTGAGCAAAACTAAAATTCATCTGTTCCCATTTCTTTGTGTTTTTTTATTCCACTGCTCATTATGCTAATACAATAAAACAGGTTGGAACATGGGAAGGCCATTTGACCATTCTTCCTTAAACAATAGCTTGACAACATGCATCCCTGGTCCTTTTTTATATACTAGCAAGGTACTTGGAAGAGCCTGTATTACACAGCTATGTTCATTATCCTGTCTAAAGACTTTTACTGAGAAAATCCTAAAGATTAGAGGATCAGTCTATGCATCCATATTGAGTTCAGAACCAAAGCTGTATCCAACTAGAACTTATCTTGACAAAATGTTCCAACTTTATCCGGAAGTCAATTGAAACTTATCCTGTAAGTGACTGCGATTTATCACTGCACTTTATCCTGTACTGTAATTCACCGCAAGGTATCCTGTAGAGTTACTGCAATCTTTCTGAGCTGTGTGAAAACGAAATTTCGTTCTGTATGCACTCTGTGCATACAAAATGACAATAAAGAAAGTCTAAGTCTAAGTCTAAGTCAATTCAGCCAAATAAACTACAAAAGCTTAGAGGAAACCATTCACCAGCTACGTTCCTCCTCCTGCTGCCTTGATGCTTATTATCTGATTTGACTCAGATAATAAACGCATCCCTTCTGTCAGGTGTTTTCCCCCAGTTCCTAAAAACAGAAATTATCAAACCACTGTTGAAAAAGAACAATTTGGACAAACTACTTCTGCAGAACTACAGGCCCATTTCAAACCTCCCCTTTATCAGTAAGATCATTGAAAAAGCTGTTTCAACAATTAAACACCTTAACAATGACCAGCCGCTTTGTACTGTGGTGAGCACCGAAACCTGACTGGAAAACGTCAGAGACTGCCCTTGTCAAGGTGTT
Organism: Fundulus diaphanus; assembly: GCA_037039145.1. Lineage (NCBI taxonomy): Eukaryota > Metazoa > Chordata > Actinopteri > Cyprinodontiformes > Fundulidae > Fundulus > Fundulus diaphanus. The sequence continues at coordinate 13,651,649 of CM073125.1, forward strand.
TAATGACATCCATATAAATGCAAACTGTGGAAGAACCACAGTGCTGGTATTATTGGACCTTAGGCAAGGCAAGGCAGATTTATTTATATAGCACAATTCAGTACAAAGACAATTCACAATTCGTGAATTGTGCAGCATTTGATATTGTCGATCACTTGATTTAAAGGACAGGAAATTGTTTGTGTCAGTAGGTAACTTTATATCAGAGATAACAAAAATCACATGTGAGGTTCCCCAAGGGTCCATCCTGGGTCCCCTCCTGTTCGATATCTACAGCTCCCTCTAGCTCAGATCATAAAAAACAACATCAGCTACCATAACTATGCAGACGACACACAGCTCTACATCACCATGTCACCAGGTGACTATGAACCCATTCAAGTGTTGTGCAGTTACACACTGTTTTACAGTTATTTAATTTTTAATAAATAACTCTCTGTCTGTTAGGTATTGTCTGGTAAATATCAGCCCCAGAGCTGATATCAGGACAATAGTTGAAAGGGATGATTCAAGCACTGGCATTCTTTTAACAGCAAACCCTGCACACATATAGAATAAATGAGTGACAACTTCTCTTCAAGTTCAAGAATTTATTAACAGAAATAAAATGAACATCCAGAGAACATCACTATAGAATGCTGTTTATCTGAAATAACACTATATTTCAAGCAACAAATCCTCTCTACCAGGCTAGTGAAACTTAACTAAAACTACTAAGCAAAATGAAGATAAGGAACTATGTACATATAAAAGAAACAAAAGACCAAATAAGAGTGGGTGTTCATCATCATCAGAATAATTCAGTGAATCCTGGTTCACTGCATATCTGAGTTAAAGAACCAAAGTTCATCTTAAAGAACATGGAATGAGCTTAAATTAGCTTAACTAATTCAGAACAACATTTGGTATGTGTTTCAACCCATTCACAATGTTAATCCCAAGTTAAAACATTATTTGATAACACAACATTTTAAAGAATGATTTCTCAGTAAGAATCTGTAAACTTTAGAACGCTCAATTTTATTAATGCAATTATACCTCCGGGAGGCTATGGGTCGCTGTGGCGATTGGTCGCTAAAATCGGTTACTTCTAAAGTTATACAAAACACCTTTAAATCAACATTAATATTCCATATTAATGCAGTAATAATGCTCATAGCACTATCAAATGATGGTGGACCGAAACGAAATAAACCTTTTGTTTGAAAAGAACCATAGTTGAGTATCCGGGAGGAGCGAATGTTACCGGAAGCTAATAGCATTAGGCTAGCGGACATTCGGCGCTAACCTTAAAAGACTTCTGCCTTATTTTAGTCGTAATGAGTGGACCAGATAACACAAACATCAATATCCCATCAATATATAAAACCCTTGTGGAGATAACGCTTCTTATAACCATAAAACACACTCTAATTACATCGGCAATGACATGGTTGGAAGAATGCTAACGGGATCTACTCTGTAAGCTCCACGTGGTTCAAGAACACTGAAAATGCATTAAGCAAACCTTCTAAATAAACCATTTAACTTTCCGTTTGCTTCTCTGCCAAACCAGTCGGAGCCTCTGTGTAAGTTCGCTTCACTTTGGGCATCCAGTTGGAAGAAGCTTAAAGCAGGGAAAAAACCCGGTCGAAACCCAGTCGGAAGAGGCCGTTGCGAGGTCCTACATCCAGTCTCTGACCCAGTCGCAGCGGGCAATTTCAGCTCAGCTCTTGTATCAGCTTGGGATACTGGGTCCTGTGCCGGCTTTTCCGGCTCCAGCTGGAGCCCGTTCCTGCAACAGCTGAGGAAGCAAAAAAAAAAAAAAGCTGGTTCAGCATAGGGATTCTTTACTTTGGCGTCTAGCAGAAGTTAGACTGAAAACTTTACTTCGATCTAGTCAGCAGATCTCCGAACGAAGTCAGGTCCTCCGCTCCGCAGAGGATGAGTTTCTCCCCATTGCTGTCCCAACGAAACAGCGGGAAATGAGTTTCACAGAAAGCACATTTTTACCCAGTTTGAGAGTCTTTGAGTCCCATGAGGCCCGGACAGGTCCTCTGGGTGAAGAGGAATCCCCCCCCCCCCCCTTTGTCACTCCAGGCAGGAGTAACAGGACTGAGAGCGATTGTCAGATCCTTGGTGCCTGTGAAAGTCCCAAACTTGTTTTGCTTCCAATTCAATCTTATTCTTCCTGATGGCACAACACAAGCACTGAGTAAATGCTTAGAGGAAATCCATCCATGGATGTGCCAAAATGTTCTTCAATTGAATAAAAACAAAACTATTTGTCTATAACAGACCAATAGAGAAGAGATCAAAAGTTAGCACACAGCTTCAGTCGCTTCAGCTAGAAACCACTGATCAGGCCCGAAATCTGGGTGTAGTGACGGACTCAGACCTGACTCTCCAAAAGAATCTAAAGACATTTACAAGGTCGGCTTTCTATCATCTGAATTTCCAGGATTAAAGGACTGATGTCTCAGCAGGATCTGGAAAAACTAATCCATGTGTTTATTTTTAGTCGACTTGATTACTGCAATGGTGTTTTCACAAGTCTGCCAAAAATCAGACAACTGCAGCTGATCCAGAACGCTGCTGCCCGCGTCCTCACTAAGACTAGGGAAGTTGGGAACATCACCCTAGTTCTAAAGTCCTTACACTGACTCCCTGTACCAAACAAGAAGAAGCAGGATTTAGTTGCTATGCTCCACTTATCTGGAACAAACTTCCAGAAAACTGTAAAAGTCTTGAAAGTCTGAGTTCCTTTAAATCAAGATTAAAAACACATTTGTTTAGGATTACCTTTGACTGTTCCAGTTAAACTGTTTTACTGAAACATCATTAGTTTAATTTTGTAGTCCAACTGTTTTTAATATTTGCTTTTAGTTTCTATTTTCTATATTTTGTTTCAACATTTTATTCCAACTTGCTTTTATTCAGTTTTATTTTCCTATGTTTTAATCATGTAAAGCACTTTGCATTGTCTCTGTACTGAAATGTGCTATACAAATAAAATCCTGTTTCCTTGCCTAAAGATCCAGTGACAGCTCATTTTTAGTTTAGTGGTGAAATGGCAAAAATTTTATTCAAACTGTCCTGATAATGAAATTGCAATGCACTGCATTCTAAAAAAAAAGCCCATAGCAACACAGACCTTCCACCATACATACCATTGGGCATGACTGTCATGATTCTGGCTTGGCTTTCTGCCGGCACCCTCGCTCTCCTCCAGCACCATGATGATTATATCCAGCACAGCCGGGACTTCAGGTCGGCTGGGTGACGTCACGCAGGTGTGTGCAGTAGGAGATGTATTTGAGTCTCACGTTTGTGCTCCCTACATACCACAGACAACTGAGAATGCTTATGTCCATTATAAACTGGACGTTTCCAGAGTTTGTTGGACACAGTGTTAAATGTACAGCTTTATCCTGAGACAAGCTCAGGCTGTGTTCTGGTGCAGCTTTTGATTATAGTAATTCAATAGAAGTATAGATCTCTCAGGAGGAAGCAGATTAGATTCCCAGTACGGACTGCCCCTTGGCTGGCTACGGGAAATAATTCCTGTAGATTAACTAAGCAGCAGAAACATAGTGGGACAGATCAGACACCCAGGTTAATCAGAAGATTCTTACTGACCAATAAGGTCATTTCTAATTTAGTTTAGCTTCTAAATAACTGATGTCCACATGAAATGGGGTTTCTTCTTCTTTATTTGGATGGTTATTTTTCTTTATTTGTCTAATTTGTTTTATTTTCCTTATTCACTACAGGCTTCCTTTGCTTTTTAAAAGTCAATTAAAAAGAAAGAAATCTGTCCATAATGACCAGTAGAGTTAGTTATTTTTCTTATATTTGGTGGAATTGATTATAGACAAAACTAAGTTAAATTGAAACCAAATCTGCAGCCATAAACTGTCATTTAATCTGTGCAGTCTAGGTAAAGGTTTGAAGTGACTCAAATATCTGCTTTCCATAAATCCTCATAGTTTAATATTTTATCAGTTTACCAATAGTATTTGCTTATTATCAGTAAGTGCTGCTGGGAGTTTTGAAAATTAGTGGGGGATGAAATTGGTCAACTTAAAGTAAGATATTTCAAATTAATACCAGCATTAAATAATTTTGGGGAAGATAATCGTCTGGTAAAAAAAACTCAATCATGTTAAAGTCCAGTACATCCTCAGCAAGAACAAAGACGTGTTGTCTATTGCAGAAATAATTGCGTAAGAGTAATGTTCTAGTATGCAAAGATTCTTCATTCTTTGCGAGAGCCAAAGGGACAGAATTCCCATGGAGTTTTCAAAAGTCTATCCTACTGCAGCACATCCACTACATATGAAGTTCTGCCCCGATTATGAGAACAAGCTGCAAGAAATCCAAAACCAAGAATGAAAGAACATAATGATGGTATTTTGTGACATTTTAGTTTGTGCCAAGTACTTGAGTTAAAGTAAATTACAATAAACATTTCTCATAATTAAATTTGCTATTTTCTTAGATTATGGAAACTTTATGGCATAGTAACAGAGCAAAAGTACTCATATCCCCTGCATTGTTATCACTTGTCTTTTCATTAGAACAACAAATTAACATTGATGTCGAGCTTTTATGTGACTGACCAACACAAAAATGGGACTTTTTTTTTAACTAATGCAAACCTTTGGAGTCAGATGTGCAAATATATTAAACAAAAATAGAAGCTTGTATTTGAATTGTAATCTAAAATCTAAATTGAATTATCCTTTATTTATGCTTTAACCAACTCCATGCTATTCACCAAGCCAATACCAAGAAAAACAAAAGAACAGTTACCAAATCCTAATGCATATGCAATCCAGGCAGAAAAAAAAAAGTTGAGTAAGACCATCAGGCTACCAACCATGAGATATGAGATAATGAGGACTCTCACACCAGAAATTAACAGGAGAGACAGTTTAACTGTTTCTCCTGTTAATTTCTGGTGTGAGAGTCCTCAATATCTGAGACCAAGTAGGGACTGAGACCATCAAAAAGTGGTCAGTCTTGGGTACCACAACCCTACTGTAAACTTCTATAGAAGTGGATCCATGTCCATTGTTTTCCCAGTCTCATGTTCAATGGGAGTGAGAGCAAGAGAGGACAGCCTGGCCAATAACATGCTGTAATTCAGGTATGTTTTCAGTTTATTGAGCGTTAATAAGCTTCTTTCACCTGAAGCTATGTTTGGCCTCTGCAAAAATCTCTAGAAAAATGATGCAGGTAACACTTTACAATAGGGTAATCACATTTTGTGTAACTTATTGTAAAGTGTTACCCTCTGGGAGTGCTACTTACCCTCCTTGCGACTGTAGCTTCAGGTGAAACAAGCTTCTCAGTATTCAAACAACTGCTGTCCACCATATTACAGGCCAGGCTGTCTTCCCTTGCTCTAACTGCCATTGAACATAAGGTCGTGAAAACAATGGACATGAATACCACTATGCTTAGAATAGGATCCAAGTCAAGTAAACTGCCCATCTATCGATCGCTAGAAAGGTGTGTGTGAGGGTAAAGATCTGACAGCCCCTATTACTTCCATCTTCAGCTCCTCAGCACATCAATATGTTCCATAGCCGGCTCCAGTCTGTGGCAGCATTGCCTCAGCTTCCCTTCCTGAACTGTGCTTCTCAATGACTTGGAAAATTTCTCCCTTGATGTAACTATGGCTGTATCACCTAAGTGGTGGAAAAAGGCTCTTCTGGAGCATTCTTCTGGAGTTGACAGTGTTTATTCTATCTCCCTTCATATTTAAAATGCCTCTGTCTTTTTCTGTCACTCCTCAGGCCAGCTGATCTCTACCTCAAGTGACTCTGCAATCTCCTTAGCATTGATTTTTGCAGCATTAATTCCATTCTCTCGGAAATCCTCAAGATATTCTGATACTGCCAATATCTCTCTTCTGACTGTCTCAATGGAAAGACTGGGGCTCTGCAAGATCCTACTGAGTCTATTTATTCATGTGGTAAAACACATTATACCAAACTATGGTGCTTACCAAGAAAGAACATTTTGTCATATTTTTGAGGAGACTGTCAGTACTTGATGCACATTCTGCATTCTTCTCCTCCTGGGCATACTCCTTCAGAGCAGTTAGAGAGTTTACATTAGCTACGTTTATGTGGACAAAAGAAACCTGAATAAAAATCAGTCATGTAAACAGTGCAATCGGAATATTCCGATCAGATTCAGATCAATCGGAATGACATTGTATTCTGAATGAGAGGGGTGGTTTATGCCAATTGATAATCCAATCAGCATGCATGAAAACAAATGACAGGATAAAATAATTCTGAATGTGGCAAATTGACCCGACTGTGCATGTGCACCTCACGTCAATGTGACACATTTCTGCTTTGAGTAGTGTAAATATTCAATTAAATTTCATTTATATAGCACCGATTCATGATACATATACTCTCAAGGCACTTTCCAAATATGTCAGGAAGCAAAACTGTCTCTGCTCCCAATACAACCGTTCTATTAGAAACATTAAAATTATTTTTTTCAGTAACATTTCAGTCGTAATTAGAGCCTGGTGAAAGCCCAGCCTGAGCGCTCGCAAGACAAACTAATTTTTACACTACTACTTTATTTGTGTTTTTTGTTGCTCAGCAAAGATAGAAATACTTCTGTGTGCGCATGTCAGAGTGGTTCTATTCTGAATAAAGCCAGGTGTATACAAACACACAATTGATTGTGTGCCCATATAAATGATATAATCTGATTATTTTTAGTTTTTTAATCTGAATACATTTTAATCCAACTGTGAAATTTTGGGCATGTAAACATAGCTAATTATTGGCAACTCGTAACGCATGGCATGTGCATGGCCTCCAACTGACACTCCAATCTTGTTGACAAAACCTTGATAAACCTTTCACATGCTGCTGAAGAACTGTCCACCAGTGAATAGACCCACTAAACAAAGTGTAAAGTCTTTGTAATAATTCAATGAAGTTTAGGTATACTGCAAAAGCAACCCCAACTACTAGTTTCAGGGTGTGGCTTCCACACAGGAGGGAGTCTGGACTCAAATGATCCCAATAAGACATATTCAGTCCTGTCAGAGAGGTATGATTTAAACCACGCAAAGATGCTGCCTGATAGTTGGACAGTGTCACTGAGGCGGTCCAGGCGGATAGCACAGTCCACTGTGTCAAAAGCAGCTGACAAATTGAGGAGAATGAGGAGTGATGGTGACCCAACATCAGCTGCAAGTCATTTGTCACCTAAAGCAAAGCGGTTTCTGAGCTGTGGCCAAAACAAAAGCCTCACTGGAACCTAAATACTTAGATAAATTGTTACTCTTCAGATGGAGTTGGAGCTGAGAAGAAACAACTTTCTTGAGAACCAGAAGAAACAAAGTTGGAAATAAGCCTATAGTTCACAAGGTCATCTGGTTTCAGACTAAGCTTTTTGGGCACAGTACATTTAATACAATTCAGCCTGATTTGCTTTATCAGAAAGTCTAAAACACTCAGGTGGAGGCTTCAACAATTGCCTGGATCAGAGACTACCTGACAAACAGACCACAGTTTGTGAGATTGAAGGCTTGTGTGTCTAACCAGGTAGTCAGCAGCACAGGAGCACCACAGGGGACTGTACTCTCACCATTCCTTTTTAACTCTTTACACCTCAGACCTCCAATACAAGACAGACTCCTGTCATCTACAGAAATACTCTGATGACTCTGCAGTCCTTGGATGCATCAGAGAAGGACAGGAAGTACAGGGAGCTGGTGGACCACTTTGTGATAAGGTGTGGGAACAATGATTTCATCCTTAATGTGGATACAACAAAGAAGATAATGGTAAATTTCAGGAGAAAAATGAATAGTACCAACACCAATCTATATAACTTGATCCAATCTGTATAATCTGATTGAATTTGACTTTGGAAAGTGCCTTGATGACATGTATCATGAATTGGCGCTATATAAATAAAACTGAATTGAACTATTACCATACTCGGAGAAGTGGAGATTGTGGATGGGTATACATACCTCAGTGTTCACCTGGAAAACAAACTGGAGACGCAACTGTGAAAATATCTACAAGAAGGGACAGAGCAGACACTACACCCTAAGGAAGCTTAGGTCGTTCAGGGTTTGCAAAAATATGCTGCATATCTTCTATAAGTCTTTTGTGGAGAGTGTGATCTCTGTCATCATGTGTTGGGGTAGCAGCATCAGAGCAACTGACTTAAAGCTTATACAGAAGGCATGCACTGTTCTGGGGGCCCTTCTAGAAACTCTAGAGATGACTCTGCAAAAAAAAAAAAAAAAAAAGGAAGATCAAAGGAAAAATGAAGAAGATTATGGACAACCCCAAGCATCTTCTTAATCAGATTGTTGTACAACAATAGAGTGTCCTCAGTCAGAGGCTTCAGAGATCCACTGTAAGACAGACAGGTACAGGAGATCCTTCCTGCCTGCAACCATAACCATCTACAACAACTCATTGAATAAACCTTTATGAGTTACAACAGCATTTAATTTCCCCTTGGAGATTATTTTAATTGAATTGAATGATGGCTACTTTCAGCCCAGATATAACTTGTGTAGAATGAAGAGATTGGAATAACAGTGGGAATTGTCAATTTCAACAAGGTCATTGGAAAAGGTTCCAAGATACATGATGAAACCTGCATTGCCTGCAGCATTTCCTCAGTGTGGCTTTGTCAGACCCCAGCAGACACTGAGAAGGATGGCAGATTCCCAGGCAGGAGGAGACGCAGCAGAAAAGCCTGTTGGGGAGGAGCGGATCTTGCCTGCTATTGCTCTGAAGAAGTCAATAAGATCGTTGCATTGCTCCTCAGTTGTTTTGCTGTACCCGTGGCTTTAAACGGAAAGTTTATTGTTGAAAAAAAACTGCTTGGAATTTCCAGCAGTTTTATTAATAAGGTTGGAATAGAATCGTAGAATTCAGAGTGCACAAGAATTTGGCGTATGCCTTTTGATGATCAGGCAAGCTTGTGCACTGTAAGTCTAGACTGCCGATAAAAATGTTCTATGATTTGGCTGGCCAATTTCATCTAGCACAACTCCTTAGGGAACCAGGGTGCAGAATGTTAAAATTTGGTATCACATGACCTAACAGGGACATGGAGATCAAAAAGAGTGCTTAGAAAGGAGTTATAGTGCATAACTAGTTCATCCACTGTAGGAATAGGAGAGAGTATACTTTGTCAGTGATGACCAGGTCTACTGTATGGCCCTTATTGTGTGTATGTACCTTCACAAATTGCTGGAAACCAAGAAAGTCCAGTAGACCCAGAAAGTCTTTGGCAAGATGGCAAGAGGGATTGTCAACATGAATAATTATATCACCAACAATGATAATGTTATTTGACATGGAGCAAAGTGATGTGAGTAATTCATGTATTTCTCTGGTAAATGAAGAGTGTGGTTTTGGGGGGGCAGTAAAAAAGAAGAATTGTTATGGGATGAGGAGGTTTGGATTTGAGGATTTGAGGCTGGGCATTCCATGGAGGTAACATTGGGCAGTGAGACTGGGGTAAGTTAATTTAGAAAAATAATGGCTAAACCTTTCTGCTGCCCAGTATTGCGTACCTTCTCAAAGTAGCTGTAGCCATTGGGACAGGCTTCATTGAGTACAAAGTTTACCCCCGTTTTATGCCAAGTTTCAACTAGGCACATATTGTCCAGGAGCATAAACTTTCTTCAAATGTAATTCCCCTCACCAAACTGATCTATATTTTCCACACATGAACAGAGAGCTGTTTATTCAAAGGTGCAAGAGCTACTTCTGCACAGAGATAAACCATTTAAGAAAACAACTGAAGAACAAAAAAAAGACCAACTCCCAAAATGGAAATGTTTATCAAAATCTCATCAGTAAAAACCCTCCAGAGATATCAGTAATACTTATGAATTTTACTTTTTCAATTTTATTTCAATGCATTTATTAATATAGTGCCAATTCACAACACATGTCATCTTAGTCAACGTAATCAAATCACACAGACGGATTGGTCAAAATATTACCTAAGGGAACCCATCAGATTGCATTGAGTCATTTATTTGCAGGATTCACTCCTCCTGAAAGAGCGTAGAGCTTCAGTGGACAGTTGTCTACATTGTTGATGGCTTTGCTGAAATCCCTAATACCAAGCATGCATGTAGCAACTTTACGTATTATACCTGACTTTTATATACACAATGTCCATAAGAATTGGAGAGTCCAGTTTGAAATGTTGTTAAACTACCAAAAGATTGAGCTCTTCTGTACAATCAAAAAAGAAAGAAGAAAAGCCAGAAGATAAGCTGACCTGTGAGCTCTCAAGTCCTCCTAACAAATTCTGAATATAGAAAATGTGGATAGGCCAGGTCAGAAGCATATATCAAACCCAGAAGCAGGGCACTGCTGAAGCTTCCAAAGTCAGGTCATGCAACACCTCCACTCCCTCAATAACAATATCAGTGTCTTTCAGTCTCTTGCCTTTCTTCCGAATAACAAACTGCCATGGTGAGTTGTCTGTAAATGCAAGAATCAAGTTCAGGAGCCTTGCATCTAAGAAGAATGTGTGGATGGCAAAAGTGGCTAAACACATTTGAAATATATTTGATACATTTTCAAATTTGCATTACAAAAAAAATGTCCAGCCCAAACTGTGTTTTCTAATGTTAAATTAAAGCAGCCAGGTAAATGGAAGACAAGGCAGAATTATACCCTACATTTAATTATTTTTAAATGTACCAAAAAGGCTTATTTTTTTTTAGTGATGTTACGTGATGTGCCAAGGCTTCGAGGCGTGTGTCGAGTAATGGAGGGGGCGTTTCCGCAATGCGCGTATCGAGGCTTGCTTCATTTAGGGGAGGAGCCGAAAACGATGACGTCCGAAGCCTCGCTGGCCGGCTGTACCACGTGACTGCTTCGGGAAGTGGTTCAGATTTTGGTGCGGGGTTTGACAGTGTCACTACCCGATCCGTACCGGTAGCACGATCCGTACCATCAGCTCATTTGCGCACGCGCGAACAGAATAACTTCCGGTAGGCAATATTTCGTTTTATTCTTTGGTATTTTTTCGAGGCGGGGGTTTCTTTATGTATATCTTTGTATTTGCGTAAATACTGCATATTTTACAAATAAATACAGAAATATATATATATATATATATATTTTTAGTTTTTTTTTAAAGTTTTTTTAATAGCAAAAATGTTTCCCAGTTGTGGTTAGGGAAATAAGAATATATACACCATTTCTTAAAGTACATAAAAAACCCCAGCTATAAACACGTTTAGGAGTATAGAAACGTATTTTATTTTGAATATTCTTCAGGTTTTTTTTTTATCATTTATTTGATTTGCATATGTATTTGTGTATTTTGAACTTAATTAATGCATTTTTAAAAAGTATGCCTTGACTTTGTTATGTGTTCTTTGTTCTATTCCCTGTTCGGTTTTTGTAAAAAAAAAAAATAATGCGGCTACTTTAATGACGGGGTCTTCTCTTGTTCATGATGTGTACACCAGAGGGTGCTAAACTCTTAATCGATAGTTTTAACTTTCTAATAAAACAAATTTTTAGTACAAGATTATTTATATAACAAAATTCACCTTATAATTAAGGATGAAAATATTTTCCCAGTCCTATTTGAACAAATAATAAAACTAATAGAGTACATTCAGAGAAAAACTTTATGCAATGATATATTCCCGGACTTCTGAGCATATCCGATGATGACGTCAAGCAATACAATGGAGAATGTACAACGCATCAATTTCTTCCAGAAAAATCTTAAATATTTTCTATACAATATAGTTTAGCATTCTTTAATGCTTTAAGTATAGAAATAAGTATTTTCAGTACCGTAATTACATTATTTTTTTGGCGACCCGGAAGTTATTCTGTTCGCGCGTGCGCAAATGAGCTGATGGTACGGATCGGGTAGTGACAGACAGCTTTAGAAACCCCACAGGCTCCATTCAAAATGTGGGTTGTTGTAGGCGAGTTGCGGTCAGTTGAGAGAGTGGATAGAGTTTTGATAGTTTGGATAGCAGAGTTTGGATAGTGGTTATTTCGTTTGAGACAGTTAGTTTGGTGTTTGGAGAGTTTAGGAGAGAGATAGATAGATAGGAGATCAGTGCTCTCAACTATCACGCATTGACCGTCACTGACTTCACACGGTCACACGCAAACATGGCATTTTTCACGCATAAAAATCCCAACGCCCATCTGGGCAGCGGACGATAAAAACTCCGCCTTCTGCTGAGATGTTTCAGCTTCTTTCACAGCTTGTGGCCATCAGTAATTCCTGCTGCAGTTCATGTTAACAGAGCAGCAGGAAGAGCGATCAGAGTTATGAATAATTTTAGTCTTAACCAGCGGTGAAAGTGAGCCGGTAAGGTCCTGTACTACGTACGCAGGAGGGGAGGGGGCGGGGGAAGAGAGCTGCTGCCAGATATTGCCTTCATTCAGAACCAGTGATGGCTGCACTCTGGATCATAAAACAGTTCTGCTCACCAGATGCAGTTTAAAACGCTACGTCTGTTTATAAGTTGTTTTTATTAATTCTGCATTTTTTAACTACATGCACCGTATTTCTGTGCCTCAGCGCTTGCTCCTCTCCCCCCTCCTTTCCCTCGAACCCAGGGGCTTTTATCACCGTTCACCATTCAAAACGTGAATCACTACGTTTAATGTCCTCACACCCGTAGCAAAGTGTGCCAATTAAAGTCACTAGGAGAGTTATGGCTGTGTTTCATGATCTTTTGTTTTAAACAAAACAGAACCGTGGCGCTTCGGTGCGCTGCTGCTTTGCGCTTTAATTCAGTTGCGCAAAATTACGTTACTTGTAATTTGGGTGCGCACTTTTAAGAGTCATTTTAAAGAACTTGTAACATCAGGAGGTTGATCTCAGACCGGTCAGCTCCTATGATCACTGTATAGGAGCCCGTTACAGTTTTTATTTATGCATTCCCCCCTGTTTATCCCTCGCACGCAGCGCACCATCGGGTAAAATCCTCCCACCTCACCGCCCAGAGCGCACCGAGGAGAGCAATAGAGATTTGTCTGGTCGACTGAGATGAGAAACCTGTTGCTGTGAAAGGTGATATAGGTTATAAACTGTTACTGTCTAGAATTAACCTGACGCCGCCAGATAGATTTGCTCCGCATATCCATCTGGAAACCTTCCGTTGAAGTAATTTTGGGAAGGGGCGAAAATACTGGTTAGCTGATTGGCCTATGTTGGTGATAGACGGGCCAAATAAACCAATCAGATAACCGAAGCATATGACGTACATGTCAACATGCTTCGTTGTCGCTCTGTTACGAGCGACGACGAAAACACAACCACAAGCCAAGCTACTCTTGCTGCTGCAGGTAAAGGCTCGTTAGCTCAGCAAAGAAATACTCTGTAATTCCGATAAAACTTGCTCGATAGCCACGCTAACGCTAGTTTCATCGGCTGAAGCCGCCATGTTCTTTAGACTGAACTGTCGCGCTTCTGGTTGCGTCACACCTCAACCCGCCTCAAAGCCAACGCTGATTGGACGTTCGTTTGGTGAACAGCTCCAAATTTTCTTTAACGGAGAGTAGCCAGACTGATCTGCGAGTGAAACCTTGAAAGCTCGCGAGATCAGGATGGTCTCACGAGGCTAGTCTAGAAGTGCATTGAGCTGAAAAGAGGGAGACATCAGCAGCAGGATCGTGCGTAAAGACGCAGCGGGAACCTCTGTGTGCTTCAGTGTTGCTGCTGAGGGGAAACTGTGGGACCGTATAGTACTGGGCTAATCATTGGTCACAGTACCCCAATCTGTACATACTTGCACTTATTTATTTATGCACCCCGGCATCATCTGTGCCATGTGAGCGTGTCTTTTCAAAGTTTGGAGAAGTAGTATCAAAAAAGAGAAATCATTTGAAACCAAAAACTGTGGAGAAATTGTTGTTTCTTAATAAAACAACATGACATATCACATGACACTACTATTTTGGGAATAATTACACACAGACAATACATTCAAACAATATTTTATTATACACATGTGTATACAAAATTTATGTAGACAAATTATTTCGTCCTATACCTTTTGTGAAGTCATTCCCAAGAGTCATAATAGACAAAAATTCAATGCATCACACGTGTTAAGATACAGCTGGCTGTGATTATACACCTGGCCAGTAGGTGGTGTCGTGTGCACATGAAGCATCAAGAAATGAACCCTTTCTCGAACCAGTTGGCTCAAGTGGTTCAATGCCTCATGAGGCTTCATCTCACCATCACTACCTGCTGCCGGCCTCCACCTGTTGCACCCTGCAGAAGAAAGGTAAGAAGAACACACACGCCACGGTTGACCTGAACCACATACCTGACACTTCAGTCTTAGTGATCAGCAGCAGGTTTGTGTTAAAACATAATCTTGCCTGAACCCCACCCGACCAGCACGACTAATTAAGACTAGCAAATAAGAGAAGTTACATCTACATAAACCACAGACACTGGATGAATGTTTAAAATTAAAGCTAGAAAAAAAGTATTATTTAATTTTTTTTACACCATTTATAGTTTGTGGCATTCACTTGCTTAGGCTCATTTCTTTTCTTACAGGAGTATAGTTCCAGAGTTTTTGCAAAACCAAAAAACAACCAGCAACCAGCCCTTACTGGTGGGCCCCTTGCTGGTAGGGGGCCTACCTTGGTCTAGATGGTAAGTCCATGCCTTCTACTCTGACCTGGGGTAATAGGCGATTGCAGAATAACTGTGATGTAGTACAAAGCAAAGACAGCAGTTCCAGCTGCTCAACCATGGATCTGTGGTTTGAAAGGGGCTTTGGAGAAAAAGGTCTCTGGTTTGCTCCTTGTTGATAACGTTGCTAACTTGAAGTCTTCAGGGCAAGACCGTCACCATTTACTGGAGTAGTTTTGCAGATTGGACGGAAGCCAGGTTGGGTTAGGGTTAGTCGCTGAAAAGATGCACCTACATTAAATGCTGCCTTTTCCTTGTTTAAATATTATAGTAAGATAACATATGACTGTTTTTTATGGTTTCTTCTTACCAGGTTTGACTGACAAATGTCACACTGTATTTCAACTCTACTTTTGAAACCATCATTTTGCTCACCGTGTTTCTATTAGGGGATAGGGATGGGAATCGAAAACCGGTTCCTGTTCAGAACCGGTTCCGTGTTTTCCAATTCCGTGGCACCGTTTGGCAGCTCGCTAAACGATTCTCTTTTCGATTCCGTCGTGCCGCGGCTCTTAGCAGCACAACGTTAGAGCGTCGTTTTTTTTGCGCAAGTTACCTCACGTTTTATACGCAAGTTACGCACATGGCGTTCAGTAAGCACGTGCGCGTAACTTGCGTATAAAACGTGACCAGGCTTAAAGCAAAACAAAAAAAATGCCGCCCCATCGGGGGAAGCGGTCGACAGTTTGGTTTCATTTTAAGGAAGAGAAAGATGGCAACGAGGCGCTTTGCAATCATTGCAAAATGGCATATACATCAGCGAGAGGAAATAGATCCAACAGGCAGAAATACCTGCGCACACAACATGGCATACATTTTAATGAATGCCGTGTTTTTGATTCTTACCGGACAGAAGCTAAAGTTACGACCAGCATGAAAGGCAGCTCTGGTGGTAAGTAGCTAGTTTTACATCACTGGCTGGTTCCTAGTAAATCATATGCCATTTCTGGAAATAAACCAATTTCCTACCTCTCTTTGGGGTTATTAAGGGAGTGTGCCTTTCTTGTTAATCCAGCCCTTCATTGGTAGCATGTTTAATTAGAACTACTGGTAGCCGGAATTCTTACATGATTCTAGCTATTGCAATGCATGTAACGAAACATGCTACGAAGTTGCTCCGCAGTTCAGGGAGCGAGAGAACGGTAATGCTCGTTTAATTTAAATTGGGGGGAGATGAGTTTATTTCCCAAAGTTGTACAGTAATGCTTTTTCATTAAACGGATGGCTTCTCTGTTAGATTTAGATGACTGAGGTTATCTAAAGAGAGATTAATAAGCAACTGTCACAACAAACTTACATTTTCTTGTATTCTAAGCAACTCGTCTACTGTATTTAAGTTTGTTCTTATATTCCTTTTTTATTTAAACAAATATAAATGTTACTCCAGTTGCACATTTGCTATGAACATCTTGACCTTGTTAGTTTGTAACGTCATGTGATAGTTAAGTAAACAAAGTTGATGCTCATCATCAAACTGTTTGTTCTCCTTTTTTCCCAAAATTGGAATCGAAAAGAGAATCGAAAAGGAATCAAATCGTTTCACAGAATCGATAAGGGAATCGGAATCATGAAAATCTTTTCAATTCCCAACCCTATTGGGGGACCTATGAAATTTCTCCATCCATTAACTCTGATGTAGTAGTCAATATCTGTACAACCAGAATCATGTATATATTCTTGTTCATGCTTTAGAGGTTATGTGATTGGAAGAATTCTGCAAATGTGCACGCTAATTAACAGATTATTTTTCCTTATACTTAGAAGTCTTATCATCTCCTCCGCTTTCCGGCTTGTACAGCTTGATCCAGACTTGTCAGGTGCGCAGGCATACCTATGTCACTAGTGCTTCTTTCCTTAGGGCTGAAGTCACACAAGTGCTCTAGCAACACTACTCTTGGTTTTCTCTTCTGACAACATGTTCCAAAATATGATGCTGCAAAGCAACCTGTGAGCAGATGCCCGAGGAAGTCATTCAGACTGACTGAAATGCTGTTCTCAGCTACAATAGCTACCTGGAATCTGACATCCTCAGCTCCCAAATGGCTTCTGCAATGTTACACAAATAGACCGAGCCATGTAGGTGTATGCAATAGATAAGGTATCATCCAGCTGGTATAGACAGTTGGTAGTTTGCTCAAACTTATTTAACTTTAAGCACCAATCTGCTTTAGAAAACTTTTTATTTTGAAATCACTATTTAATATTAATCAATAAGTGATGAGAGAGAACGGGATCTTTTCAGTAAGAAAAATTATAACTATGGCCCAAAGTTTATGAAGGCAGACTTTTAATTGGTCTAATCTGCCCATGATGTGGCCACTGACGACTCCCTGAGTTCTAACTATCCTCTTTTATTTCTACTCATCATAATGTTTCTTTAAATATATGCACACAATTTAGGACAAAGACAAATTTGCAACCTATCTCATCTTATTTTTTTTTTATTTTTCCCACCATTCTGAACAAAAATCGCAATCATTCATATAAACCTTTCCATATCTTTTTTTGTTTGTATTTGTTTTATTTCTCTAAAGATAATTCATTCTATTTCCTAAAATTGAAGTGAATTTCTTTCATTCACATAAACACAAAGGGCTTAGGAGAGGTGAGGCTTTAGATCCTGGGTATGGAGTGAAAACAGTTTAAAAGACTTAAAGTATTAGAATACTGTAGTTTTCTTTTATCACATTTTTTTTAGCTTTGTCAGTAAGGTGTCAAATTCTGGTGTGAATCTCAATCAAATATAAATTCTGGACCTTTCTCAGTAACAACAGCAAGTGATAACAGCTGAAAAACAGAAAGTTCACCTGTGGAGAAAACTTCATCTGTAGCTAGGATACATAAACAAGTTGTTGAAGCGTTAAGTTCGCTGGTTCAATTTCAGAACATTACTTGTTCTGAAATTGGCTTTCCAATTCCAATACCATTTTTAATATTGTCAAATAATTTCATCCACACTTCTTGACAAAAGAATTACAGTTTATGGACTCTTTTACATGTGTTTTAGTTTGTTTGTTTTCATTTCATCTACAATTCCGAATGCAATCATTTCCAAATCGGAAGATCTGCATATCAACTCCTTTATGTTGTTTTTGTTCTATTTGCAGAAATTTAAAAAGGCCCACAGACGTGAAACCTTGACCTTGGCTGCGGTGTTTGACTAGACAGGAACTGTTGATCATATATGGTGCAACGGTGGTGCAAGTGTTAAGGAGTTTGTCCTGTAACTGGCGGGTTGCTGGTTTGATGCCCCGCACTGTCACAGTCATTGTCTCCTTGGGAAAGACACTTCACCCAAATTGCCTGCTGCCAGTGGTCAGAGGGTCCCGTGGCGCCGATGTATGTCAGTCTGCTCCAGGGCAGCTGTGGCTACAAATGTAGCTCACCACCGTCAGGGTTTGAAAGTGTGCTGAATAATTGTAGTGTGAAGTGCTTTGGGGTTGTTGGACTTGGTCAAGCGCTATACAGGCAGAAGCCATTTACCCTCTGTGACAGTTGAACTCGATCCTAGATCGCCATCAAGCTCTACAAGGCGCCTAATATACGTAGCGTTTCATATGAGTCCAGGCCTACTATAAGAACGTCATGACTAAACTCAGCAAATCCCAATCCTGTCCTTTAAAGCACCAACCCAGTCCTGCCTGTTGAAGTCCCAGTTTTTCTCAGTGTCATTCTCACCACCAGCAGCCTCAACATTTCGCACCTCTTCGCTCACCAGTGAGCTTTTGCCTTTTGCCTAAAGGTAAATCAATGAGTTCCGCAGTTAACGCACTCTTTAACATCATACCAGCATTCTGACACAAAACAACTTTTCTTATAAAGTAGTTTTTACTAATCAACTGAAAGATCTCACCAGAGCTCAGTTTGGCTAAACCACACAGCTTTCAAATAGTCCAGAAATAGCCTTCTTTCCTTTAATCTCTCCAAACATCCTGATTTGGAAAATGAGTCCATTCTGGAATAAATTTGGATTAAAACATCTTCACCACCATCTTGTAGTGGGTTGAACCATTATTGAAGTGTCATTTGTGACTTTCAGCCTAAATAAAAACAAAATTTAGATCTCCATTGCAATTCAGCAATATTGCTGACTGAAGAGTTTTGTTTAAAAACTAATTGCCAAAATACCCCAAACAGAACAAAAACAAAGTGATTGATTTAAAATATACAGAGCACATTATTGAAGAAGAATGCTTAAAACTTAATTGGATCTTATAAAAGTGAAAAAGGTTTACCTTTATGTGCTTTACTGTTTTTCTCTCTTGTTCTAGAAATTAATAAAATTCAAGCAAACAGCAGCACACCTTATTGAGCAAAGGCCTTCCTCATAAATTTGCATGATGGATATTCTTATCTCTATAGAGGACATGGAGGACATTTTCCTGCTTCTTAAACATCAGCAGCTAATTATATTCTGCAGCACAGGTCTGGGATCAGCGGGTCATTTTAGGATTTCCTCATCCCGAGCAGAGTCACGGTGGGAAGTCTTCCAGGATATAATTAAAAGTTGGTTTGACCCAAATTCGGGGCTTTTGTCTTCATGAATATGAATTCCTAGATTACTATGAAAACCTGTTCTGCCTTCCATTGAAATGTAGACCTTTAAATTGTTAAACTGTTTTTCTAACACCACCCACTCCTGTCCTCTTCCATCAAATCAAGAATTAAACAACCGTTGCAAGGCAGCTAAGCCTTACATATTGATGACAACACTGGATCAAAGTGGTCAAAAGCATTTATTTAATATCATGTAAGTCAATATTAATACTCACTATATAGAGGAATGATATGTCACCTATGATGGACCCGTGCACGGTGAGGGGTCATTTTAATAATTTTGCTATGATTTTGAGCTCACCAATCTTTTTAGTTTAGTTTTGTTTATTGGAAAAACATGAATAAAGTATTGAGTTATTAGTTAAAAATACGTTGTTCCTACTGAATGATTTCAACCATTCATCAGAATTGTTATTTGGAATGGATGAAGGCAAACAACTGAACCCTATTGAAGATTTATGGACTATGCTTAAAAACAGGGTGTCTGCCAAGAAACCCATTTAAAGAAGTACTACCAATTCTGTTAAGAGTGGCCAAATGTCAGGCCAGAATTACAGGTACATATCAAAAAATTTGATTATAGCCAGTCATCTCAGAAAGTGAAACTCATATATTATATAGAATCATTACAAATAGAGTGATCTATTCTAAGCCTGTCTTGTAATTTTGATGATTGTGTCTTGCAAATAACGAAAACCCAAAATCAAAAATGTCTCGGAGAATTAGAATACTGTGATGGAGTTCATTATTGGAAACTCATGGTGTCAACACCTTAACTAGTCAATTAAGTCTGAACACCTGCAAATGTTTCCTGATTCTTTAAACAGTCTCTCACTCTGGGTCAGTAGGCTACACAATCATGGGGAAGACTGCTGACTGGACAGATGTCCAAAAGATGGTCATGGAGTTCTGAATCCAAGCTTATTAACTGATGTGATCAATCTGCTCTGAGTTCTGTAACAAGGTATATTAAACCGGATGGAAGGAAGAAGTGTGGTAGGAAAAGGTGCAACAGCAACAGAGCGACCAAAGTCTTGAGAGGATTGTCAAGCAAAATCATAGAAATCCAAAAATTTGGGGGATCTTCACCAGGAGTAGACTGATGCTGGAGTCGGTGCCTCAAGAGCTACTGCTGCCCACAAATAAATCATATGCATGGGCTACAAGCGTCTTACCTGGAATGAGGAGAAAAAGAACTGGACTGTTGTTCAATGGTCCAAAGTCCTGTTTTGAGATGAAAGTAAAATTTGGATTTGAAAATCAAGGTCCCAGAGTCTGGCTGAAGTATGGAGAGGCCCAAAAAGTCCAGTGTGAAGTTTCCGTACTCAGTGATGGTTTGGGGTGCCATGTTATCTGGTTCTGGTGCACTGGGTTTTCTGTAGTCACATTAACGCAGCCATCTAACAGGACATTCTAGAGCACCTCATGCTTCCCTCTGCATCTCCAATTCAAAGAGGATATCTTTGAAAATACAACAATAGCGCATTTGAGCAAATGAGGCTATCATATGTTAGCATCATGGGCTCTTCAGACAGTGTACATATGTTTATCAGGCAGCATTTATATATTACATAAACTTGCAGACAATGACAGTGTTGGTGTTGCCACCTCCAGTGTTGGTACAGAAGCTTTTATTTCAAAATCAGTTTGTTCAAAAACCCCAACTTGAATTCACCCATGTTCAGAAAACAGTCTTCAGTAAAGTGTGCTGAACATAGTCTCAAATTGGGCTTATAATTGTGTGGTACATCCCCAAAATGAACTCCAGCCACTCTTCTGTGATTCTCCCATGCTTCATGAGCTAGTGGAAAATTCCATCTGTTTTTCAGCACACTTGGACATAACAGCTCCCCTTTTTAGTAGCCATACTCTTCTCAAGTGGAGCTAGCCCAACACACCATTAAATTAACTGACCGTGTATCAGCTGGGGGGAGGAGGGGGGAAGGCTGTTTGCTCTACGGTGCGCTCTAATTGGAGAATATGAATTACATAGAATGATAAACTGTTCTCTGATTTGTTATTGAGCAAAGAAACATTGCTGACTGCCCATGAGCAGGGCCTTTGGTACCCACTACTGAGATTCAAACAGCCTCATCAGTCCACAACAGCTCATATTATACCTCCAAAACCACATCAACATGACATTTGGTGTCATGGCCCCTTTAAAGAATGTTTTAATGTGGTAAGAAATATTTTCTCTTTTATACTTTGTTCACCACTGAGTGAAGTAAAGAAAACATATTTTAGCATGTTTTCCTTAATGTAATCATGGAAATTTATTGAAACATGATTTCAGAAATGAGTTCACACAACTGATTTTTGTGCACCGTACCACCACTGAACCCACGGCTGCAAAGTCTGCTTATTATAAGCGACTTCGGGCTTCATTTTTTCTAAAGTCACTTGTATATTCTGTCATACGTGGGTTGCGTTTTTTTGGGCTTGTTTCTGAAAGTGAAGTCGCTTATTTGGGCTCTAAAATAAATGCCGATAAATAAGTTATATAGAGACCCGCTTGCACTGCTGCACTACAGACACCGTGAGTATAACCAGCTGATATATCCCTCCGCCTCTCCGCGTTCACACACTCCTAAACATAGACAAAATATACTAGACCCCTCATTACATTCTAGAGCGCATCCTGTGTCGCCGCCATATTGGTTGGGTCTTTTCTACTCTAGGCTGTCATAGGAGCCGACGGGAGTAAATGCAGAGGGAGCAATGCTGCCCGTATTTTATGCAATTTACGGTTACAATAACCGGTGATAACTGCTTAAAGTAGATTACGCGGTGCAGATCACCGTTTTGAACAGAGATTGGTTCTGAGTTTTTACGCACTGATAAGATTGCAGAAGCCCCACCCATAAACCATACTGTGTTCATGCTTATTGTTGTCTCTGTATTAGACAAAATAAGGCTGAATCACATTACAAAATGAAGTACCCTGGAGTTACACAGTGTCAGCACATAAAGCTGTGCAAAACAATTCTCTTTCAAGGGTCTTAAACTCCTGCCCCAGTTGCAAGTAAAGTGTAAGACACGAATGACCTGGAAATTTTAAACCCTTTTCCAGGCTTTTAAAAAAAATGTGTATGCACGTGATATAAACAGCAATCAACAATATATGAAGAAATAATTGTTGTTGGTGTGTACAGAAAGCTCGGGATTAGATGTGTGCATCAGAGCGGGTGAAAACAATTACAATTAACAATAAGACTTGCGTCTTTATTAAAATATATTCATTTATACATTAATACGTAATACCATGTCTATCTTTGTTTAAGAGCCAAAAAAAAGTATTTCGGCATGATAACACGTATTTATTTACACAGTGTGTAAACAACGCGGTATTATGATTAATGATTTAGCTTCCACCCTGCGATAGACTGGCGACCTGTCCACGGTGTACCCCGCCTCTCGCCCATTGACAGCTGGACATAGGCACCAGCACCCCTCGTGACCCCACAAGGGATAGACGTGTTAGAAAATGGATGGATTTAGCTTCCTTGGCACAAATAGATGGTATTTCGGGCGCGTGTTGTGGTGGCTGTTCCATTCCCTGATGCCTCTATACATACTACTTCTGTGCTCCAAGTCCCATACAACCCCCCAGTTGTGTAATGGGTTGCCTGTTGCGCTTCTTTTGGGCTTGCTGTTATAGAGCTGGTTCATAATATCTGGCAACACTGACTGAATCTTATACATGTTTTACCTGTCTTGGGTTCAGTTGTTCCACTCTGTCTTCCCCCCGTGACTTGTATTTTAAATGTGTGTGTATGTATATATATATATATATATATATTATTTAGTTTGAAAGACACGTTGTGAGATCTGTTATTTTATATTTCTTTATGAGCAAAGGACTCAGAAAAGGAAAAAGTGAAATGCTTATTGTGGAGTGAAAACTGGGTAAAACAGATTCATAGAAAAAAAACCTATAACTACAAATGATCACAAAGTTTTTTTCAGCTTTTTCAGTCAGATGTATGTAGTTTAAAAGGTATATAGAAAGTATAGAATTTTAGTCGTGAACCTCAATCGAAACTAAGTTTTCTTGAACTGTCTCAGCAATAGCAGCAAGTGATAACGGCTGAAAAATCAAATTTTCCCCTCTGAAGAAAACTTCCTCTGTAGCCAGGACATAAAAAAGCTGTTGAAGCGGACCTCTCTGTGCTCTGCACAGAGTTGAATGCATTGATTTCACTGGCTAAATGTTTCTTCTCTGGAGCATGTGCCTTTTATTTTCTAAGAAAACCGCAGGCCGTCTGCACCAAAGTTTGCCATCGGAGCTTAAAGCAGAGGTGTGCAGTGCCCTGGTCAATGGACCGAGTATGTAACATGTTACAACAGCTAAGGCCCTAAAAACACAACATATCTGGTCTCATGGTCTGGGCGGAAGGAATGAATGTGAGGTTGTGTTCCGGAGCCAGAGTGCTGTGCAGAAGCCTATATTATTTGCGAGATGGGCCAAAGGGAGGTGTTGGCTGTAATTTCACACCTGTTGACAGACAGGTGGCAGACTGACAAACAGCTTCTGACAGCCAAACAAAGCCCATAGCAGCCTACATGATGGAGACTCTTTGGAACAAGTTCTTTGTGTGTCTCTGTGTTTGTAAAGCATGCGCCTGTTTGTGCTTAACAAGGCTTTTTCTCACGTTGCCATGTCAGGCTGTGCTAGTGTCAAAACAAATAATGTAATGTGACTACACTGCTATGATCTTATATCACAACATCCAGATACTAAAATATAATTACTGACTGTGCTTGACCTGCGATTTGGCCTCTGTTATCCAGATCTAGACAAACATTCTGCGCTCAAATGATTATTTCTCAGTAAATAAACACGCTGTGAAGCTTCCCTGAGTGATAAATCACAGCCTTCTTTGTTCAGATATTAAAAGTGTCAAATTGTAAGCACACTGAAATGTTTAGAGGGCAATTGAATTGTTTTGCAATGGGTGAAAACCCCATTCAGGCTTTAAAGCCATGGTGCCGGGCCATAAAAGAAAGCCCAGTCACATCTCTTGAAAAACTGTTGCGCAATTTGTGTCACCTGAAGTTATTTTCTTCGCACTTTTCTCTCTAATTACACGTTATTTTTGGTTATCAATGAAAACAGCAAAATAGCCCAAACTCAGTCAGATTGGATGGAGAGCATCAATGAAACATTGCCACAGATTCTTTATGGCATTAAGATCTAGGCTTTGACTGTTCCACACTAACACATGAATATACTTTTATCTAAACCAGGGGTTTTCAAAGTGTGGGAGAGTTGCCCCCCTTACCAGACCACATAGACAATTACCCCCCCCCCCACACACACACACACACACACACACACATACACAAATGCACACCCCTACACGATTGAAATATGGTCATCCTCGTTTTGCAGTTTTTGTTCTTGCTGTACATGGTTGTTTGATTTATACTTGAGAAATGGTTGTACACTTTTATTTTTCTCTTTTACACATTCTTAACATGTTTTTTTTTTTGTTTGTTTGTTTTTTCCCATTTAGTAGCCTACATTGTGCTCCAGTGTGTCCTGGGTCTCCCTCTGGGTCTCCTCCCGGTGGGATTTGCCCGGAACACCTCAGGGAGGCGTCTAGGAGGCATCCTAACCAGATGCCCGAGCCACCTCACCTGGCTCCTCTCGCCGTGGAGGAGCAGTGGCTCTACTCTGAGTCCTCCCCGGATGACTGAGCTCCTCACCCTATCTCTAAGGGAGAGCCCAGACACACTATGGAGAAAACTCATTTCAGCCGCTTGTATCCAGGATCTCGTTCTTTCGGTCACGACCCAAAGCTCATCACCATAGATGAGGGTAGGAACGTAGATCGACCGGTAAATCGAGAGCTTCGCCTTTTGGCTCAGCTCTCTCTTTACCACAACGGACCGGTACACAGCAGACGCCGCACCAATCCGCCTGTTGATCTCCCGCTCCATCTTCCCCTCATTCGTGAACAAGACCCCAAGATAAACATTTTAACATCTGTGCAAATAGAAAACATTTAACTTTTCACCTCATATCACCAAAATCCTGTTTCAAAGTGGGAGCAATGAGTCTGCTTTTTTGACATGCACAGGCGACTGATGTGGTGACGCACATTTGACAGGAATAAACATATATGATCCTCTACCTTCGGGATTGACCCATACTTGTTTTTGATCTACGTTAACATGGAAAAAACGCATTCACATAGGTACGTAGATGTGAAAGTTATAAGTCCCTGTAGCGTTTCTTTGGAGAGGTAGGGGAATTTATCCTCCACTGACAGCCAGGGACATTTCACTCATGTTTTTTTAAAGGGGAAGTCCGGTCAACAAGGAAAAATCAGGGGACCATTAGCTATAACTAAAACTAATACGTTTGTGGTTATTTAATGAACTTATCTTTAATCAATAAGAAAATAAAAACATAAATTGTCATCTGGATCACTGTGTATGGGGGCGGCCATTACTGCCCATATTTGGGCAGTAAGGGCCGTCTGACATCACATCCTGCGACGTGGAAAAGCGGAGCTGCGACAGCATTTCTCCGCTCTTTCCAAGCAAAGTCAATAGGAGCCGTTCTACACAGCTGCGATCATCAACAATTTTTTCGGATTTCCAGAGGACTTCACCGCTGACATTCGCGAGAGCTATTGTTACAGCAACAATGCCCACGTGCATGGCCATTGGATGTTCCAACACAACTGGTAAAAGTGGAAAAAACATAGCTTATTTCAACTTTCTGATTCATGAGCCACCGGGCTCGTTGCTGGATTGCCACTTGAAGAGAGCGGATTTACCATCTAACTTCTGGCCAGAGAGAAAACACGTCATATGCAGTGACCATCTCGAAGAAGAATGTTTTGAACATGACATGAGGGCGAGGATTTTCAGTAAGTTATTTTTAAATTTTCAATTTTTAATTTAGAAGTTACGGGGATGGTTACCGACCAGAGGGGCGGAGGGATACCACATGTGATGTGGTATCCCTCCGCCCCAGCATGTGCTGAAACGCTTTTATATTTTAATATTTATACAATAATGACCACCTGCCCTATTTACTAGGGGGCAAATATAACTCAAATCACTTCAGCGCGATCTCTCCTCCGCTGCAGCGCCGGTAAAGCCGAGCTGCAGAGGAGCGAGCGCGCACACACACACACACACATGCGTGTATATATATATATCTTGGGGGCCCCGACTGAGTTTGCACTGGAAATAAGTCCGGTTTCTGTCAAACTCTTCTAAAAAATCCATATCGCTATCAGATGATGATAGCTCCACGGAACTCCCATCACTGTCACTAAGTACTTCATCACTCTCTGCTTCGTACAGAGCACCAGTCGTCGCCATCTTGGAAAATAATACGTCGTTGCTCAACAGCGGGTCCGCCGAGTGACGTCACAAAATGGGAGGTGACAGTACTATTCTTGACCAAGATGGGTTCCTCCACATAAACATGATTAAATGAAAATTATTCTTAATTAAAAAAACGTATAATTTATTGCACAGTATGTAGTAGTTTTATATTTAAAGTACTTTCAGCAGTTTGAATTCTGATTTTGACCGGACTTCTCCTTTAAGTCCATATTAGAATTGAGTTCACTAAGGCCCTCTTCCTCTTGCACTGTTAATGCATCTCTCGGTGTCGCTTGGAATGAAACTGGATTTTGCACCCATGATTTGCTAAGGTTTCTTCTCCATAATTCAGTAAACTGCTCATGCAGACTGTCTAAATGTTTAATGATCACTTGTTGCAAAGAGCTCAGCAGAGGCTCGCCCTTCTTCACAACACCGTCCAGCATCAGAAACATTTCCCCGTTTAATATGAGCACACCACTATTCCAGCTTTTTACTGAATGCAGTGACTTGATCGTGTGCCAGAAAGACAATGCTTCCATTGTTTGGGGCAAACGCTCGCACCTGCTTCCCCAAACCACTGCGGCGATCTGCCATTGCTCTTGTGCCATCAGTACATATTCCACAACAGCGGTTTCAATCAATAGGATTCTCTTGCATGAAATAATTCAACTCCTTGAATATTGCCTCTGCTGTTATGCAAGATGGCGAAGGCTGAAAAAAAAAAAAAACTCCTCAGCACTGAGTTAATATAGTGTGCATACCCTATTAATTGAGCACGGTTAGCGACGTCGGTGGACTCCGTCAGCTGAATTGGAAAAAAGAGGGCTGTCAGGGATAGCATCCAGAACCTGCCCCTTCCTGTCTGATGCCATGTCTGAGATGCAGTGCTGGGTGGTGTTATCAGACATTGGCATGGCCTTCAGTTTGGCAGCAGCAGCTTCTCACAGCATCACTGAACACATGTCTATAGCTGCAGGTAAGATTCATGTTTCACTGATGTTGGGGTTTACCTGCTTTAGCTGTGCGTAGCGCCACGTGATATGACGCTGCAGTTGCCTCATTTAAAGTGCTAAAACTACAAATTAAATTTTGCTGTGCGTGCAGCTCATTTAGCCTCATTTAGACTACAAATCATTGGTAACATAGTATCATTAGCTAGCGCCTCTTTGAGGCCAACACACTGTGACAGTGGAGAATCTAGAGAT
Source organism: Fundulus diaphanus (assembly GCA_037039145.1). Classification (NCBI taxonomy): domain Eukaryota; kingdom Metazoa; phylum Chordata; class Actinopteri; order Cyprinodontiformes; family Fundulidae; genus Fundulus; species Fundulus diaphanus. The sequence continues at coordinate 13,679,476 of CM073125.1, forward strand.
CCAGTCCATGAAAATCCAAACTTTACATAATCATGGTCATTACTCCTTCTTTTTTGTCTTGTAACTCACTGAAGCCTTAGGTAATAAACATCATTCCATATTCCCTGCAGCACAGACTGGTTTAAATTGGCACACACAAAAAAAAAATCAGCAGTTATTTTTTTTTCCTCATGAAGTGCTCTGGCGCCCCCTAGGGGAGGTGCACCCCACAGTTTGAAAAGCCCTGCTCAAAATCATTCAGTTACAGCTCTGGCAGCATGTTTAGGGCCCTTGCTCTGCAGGAAGGTGAACCATTGCTTCAGGCTCAAGTGTTTTGCAGTCTCTAACACGAGTTCTTTCAGGTTTGCCCTCTGTTAGTTCTAATTATCTCGCCATCAAATCGAATCCAAGCACTTTCTCAGTCCCTGTTGAAGAGAACATCGCCACAGGATGATGCTGCCGCCAATATGTTTCACTGAGGAGACAGTGTGTTGTGGGTTAGTGTTAGTTTTCCCATACAGAACAATTACAGTGTAGGCTAAATTGTTTGATTTTCTTTCACCTAACTAGAGCCTCTCCTCCCAAATATTTGGTGCGTCCTCTATGTAACAAATTGCAAATAGTTCTTCTGATGGCTTTCTTCTTATGGCCACCCTTCCATGTAGGCAGGATATATGCAAAAAATAGTTGTCATGTCAAACAATTGAGGTTAGTTTAGACAGCCACGTATCTGCAAGTTTACAGTTGTGCCGTCCTCTTGCCATTTAGAGGTTATGAAGTGAACAGAGCTCTGTGAGAACTTGAGATAATGTTGTATAATCTAATCCTGCTTTAAACTTCTCCAGAGATTGCTCCCTGACCCGTCTGCTGTGTTCTTTGATCTTCATGATGCTGTTTGTTCACTGATGTTCTCCAACAGACATCTGAGGCTGTCACAGAGCAGCTTGAATTATTCTCGAGCGTATGACATTCCACAGAAATTCAGCCACAAACCTCAATTTCTGCTCATTTCTGCTGACACCCAAGCTGTGCTGCTGTGCATAAATAAGGTGGTTGCAGATTGGAGTAATTTTACACTTCTTTTGAAGAGCTAGATGTTGCCACTGGTGCCGTTTCTGATTTGACTTCTTGAGCTAATTTGCAAGTTTTAGATTTTTTTTTATTATTTTGGAAAATGTCGAACAACGTTGCTAAAATGATAAAAGTAGCCTACAACATCCATTTCAAAATAAAACACAATTTTAAGCACTATAAATACCCAGATCATCTTATAATGTTCCAATGTTTACATATTTACATGTATGCTTCATCTTCCTATTAAGAAATAGCTTATAATACATTATTTTAAATATATTTATGCTTATGCTTTGCTAAATTTCTATATCTAAGCTGTTCCACAAAGTCACTCCACAGTTAGATATGCACATACTTGTCATTGTTCTTATTTTTTGTTCTCTAAAATTCATATCACTCTTAAAATTCTATCTCTTTCTGTGAACAATTCCTAAATGTTTTTGGCACCATGTCTTGCTTTGTACATTATCTGTGCTGTTTTATTTTATATGATTTTATAAATAATAGGTTTTGTATGTTTTTTGTATCCTACGTTGTGTATAATTGCTTTTTTCTGAAGTCTTCATATCATTGAAGAGTACTTATTACCCCAGACCTCCACATAATGGGATACGTATGGTAAAAATATTGACGAGTATAGAATACACAGAAAGTTAGGATCCAGATTATAGCTTGGTCTTGCGAGAATTGGTGTGCATTTGATCAATTTTGCTTTTTACACATCTTACATGAGGTTTCCAGCAGAATTTGCGATCCAGGATTACACCAAGAAATTTTATTTACTCTATTTCTGTATTCACAATTTTTCTTTCCACATGAGGTTCTATGTTTTCTATTTCAATGCTGTATAATCACTTCTGCTGACATTTCTATTGTAATGCACACAAGTATGTCATCTACAGCTTCAGTCATTTTGTCAATAGTTTTACATTTCAGATAATTTTCAATGTATATTCCCACTCCACCTCCTCTAAGTTTCTGACACAACTATTATGCTAAACATATTGAACTGACTGAGATATTCTTTTATTTTATGAAAGTTAGTATATAGACTTATACTATTGACATGAATAATTGATATTTTACTTTAAATTTCCTGCATCTAAATTCTGACAAAACCGAAGTTGTAATCTTTGGGCCAGAGTCCTCAAAAAATAAACTTCTTAACCAATCACTTAATCTGGATGACATTAACTTGGCCTCTGGTAATAAAGTAAAAAACCTTGGTGTTATTTTTGACCAAGACATGTCATTTAAATCCCATATTAAACAGGTTTCCAGAGTTTCCTTTTTTCACCTCCGGAATATCGCCAAAATTAGAAACATTCTGTCCAGGAGTGATGCTGAAAAACTAGTCCATGCATTTGTTACTTCAAGGCTGGACTATTGTAATTCTTTACTATCAGGAAGTCCACAAAATGCAATTCAAAGTCTTCAGCTGATCCAAAATGCTGCAGCAAGAGTTCTGATGAAAATCAACAAGCGGGATCATATTTCTCCAATTTTAGCTTCCCTTCATTGGCTTCCTGTTAAATCAAGAATAGAATTTAAAATTCTTCTTCTAACGTATAAAGCCCTTAATAATCAAGCTCCATCATATATCAGAGCTCTGATTACCCCGTATGTTCCTAACAGAGCACTTCGCTCTCAGACTGCAGGTCTGCTGGTGGTTCCTGGAGTCTCTAAAAGTAGAATGGGAGGCAGATCCTTTAGCTATCAGGCTCCTCTCCTGTGGAACCAACTCCCAGTTTTGGTCCGTGAGGCAGACACCCTGTCTACTTTTAAGACTAATCTTAAAACCTTCCTTTTTGACAAAGCTTATAACTAGAGTGGCTCATGTTACTCTGAGCTACCTAAATAGTTTTGCTGCTATAGGCTTAGGCTACTGGAGGACATAAGGGCCTATTTCTCTCACTCTACTGATTTCTACTGTTCTCCAGTCTACTGTTCTCCAGTTTTGCATTGCATTACATTGAAATGACTGTTGTCATTTCAGCTTTTAACTTTTTGTTCTCTCTCTTTTTTTCTTCATAGTAGGTACACCTGGTCTGACGTTCTGTTGACTGTGAAATCATCCAGGGAGGACAGATCACCGACTATTACCATCTAATGTAGAACAGATTACTAGATCAATGTATGCTTCTGTGCTTTTTTGTCTCTCTTGTTGTGTCTCTGCTCTGTCTTCTGTAACCCCAGTCGGTCGAGGCAGATGACCGTTCATACTGAGCCCGGTTCTGCCGGAGGTTTTTTTTTCCCCGTTAATGGGTGGTTTTTCTTCCCACTGTCGCTTCATGCTTGCTCAGTATGAGGGATTGCAGCAAAGCCATGGACAATGCAGACGACTCTCCCTGTGGCTCTACGGTTCCCCAGGAGTGAATGCTGCTTGTCGGGACTTTGATGCGATCAACTGGTTTCCTTATATAGGACATTTTGACCAATCTGTATAATCTGACCCAATCTGTATAATATGATTGAACTTGATTTTGTAAAGTGCCTTGAGATGACATGTTTCATGATTTGGCGCTATATAAATAAAATTGAATTGAATTGAATTGAATATTGTATGTTTAGTTTTTATTTTTGTAATTATATTGATATTCTGTATAATAACTGCAGGTGTGGTTGATATCGCATGGATGATTGTTCTCCAGATCAATATCAGTTTCCATATCTAGTGCTTTGTGTTTAGTATAGATGAAAGTGTCCAGTTCTTCTGTCAGTTTCTGTTTGTTTTTTATCATGACTGCCACCAGTCCCAGTTACTACAGATTTGATCATTACTTAATTTTAAGTAAAATTTTTAAGTGGAATTTGTCCCGGCCCAGTCTTGGATGACCACAACTTTAGCCACCTGTGGGGTTCTTTTCTACTCAATGAATAATATTTTGTATTTCTACTTGTTTCCTCAGTAGTCCTTCCTTTCTAGCTGTGTCAGCATTCTTCTTTGTCAAATGCTCATTTAGATAGACATCTAATCCCCTTAGTTGTTTTCCTCTTGCTTTAAAGAGTGTGACATGATACAACATTTTTGTTCTTTACCTCTGTTCCCAGGAAAGTTGTCACGTGCTGTTCTACAGAGTTCTCCATCTCTTGGCTCTGATCCTCTTGGTCTCTTTCCGACACTGCCCGTGATCAAGGTTTGAACCGTAGCCTGGACGTGATGACCGTGTTGCTGTAGGTCAGCCACACAATTCTTGAGAAAGACTGTCTTATTTCTTTCTCTATATTCTGTTTTTGCAGAATTTTCACCTCCTCCACCAGGTCCATGATATTTTCCTGCTGTAGCCTGACAGCAGAGACGTCCCTACCCAGAAAGTCTATTTTCTTTATGTCTTCCATCTCTTTCACTATGTGAGCTTTTTTAGAGCCATTTTGAGTGTGTAACTCCTTGATGTATTTTTGTGTGCAGACCAAGTTTGGTCTTGGTCTTTGTGTGCAGACTAAGACCAAACTAGAGCTGGTAGCTCCTCGCTCCAGCTACTTTTACAGTGCATTATTATTATTTGAATGCAAAATCACTTCTTTAGGTATTCGAGTGGCCCTTTATCTTAAGTGTGCTGTTAAAGGCCATCATCATGACAAAAGATTACCTATAATAAACCAAGAAAATAGACGGCACATTTCAATGTACTGGGCATGCCGGCTTAAACTGATTCATACAAATCAGCCTTGGAGCATTTATCAACGTACTGAATGGTAGTGCAGTGGTGGTTCTAGACCAAATTTAGCATAGGAGCCAGGGTGGGGCCAGTGTTTTTTCACAGGGGCACAGAACAAAAGATTGGGGGAAAAAAGCCTAAACAGGTCAACATTTCATCGTTAAATATATTAAGTAAGCCAAAGAGCCAATTGTGGCTCTGGAACTGCAGGTTGCAGACCCCTGATCTTTTCTCAATACGGCAGGAGCTTAATGTGAAACAGCTAAATTTTTTAATTATTGTTATTTTTTATATTTAATTTTTAATTATTTTGTTATTTTATTATTGGGTAAAACCATAAACATAAAAAAATACAACTGATCCAAATGACCAGTCAGTCACGGTATCTTTGTCAGCATTTATCATCCTAAGAAATTTAATAGCATGTCTTTAGTACAGGGGCCATAACAGGGGCCAGGAACAGTTCTACAGGGGCCCTGGCCCCTGTTGGCCCCTGTCTAGAACTCTGGTAATCTGAGACCCTGCATTGAATCTAGTAAAGAAACTGCCTCTCGTTCAGGGTTTCATGGGTAAAATAAAAGTGTGCGGCATTGTTGCCTGTCAAAAAGCAAACAGCATATAGCAGACTAGTTGCTAAGGCAGCTAACATAGCTAATTACCAAGCTAAGATCACTTTGTCAGGTGCTCAGTGAATATTGAGTTGTTGACATTGCCTACATCTGTTTAAAAAAGTATTTTTAAAGAGTAGCTTTAAGCTCTATAATACCTTGAGACCTTGAGAAAACTTGGTCAAGGTACCCTCTGAATCCAATATGGGTCCAGGTCTACAATAAAAAATTGCACCTTGTATTCCATGTGTAAACGTAAAAGTACTCTAGACAATACATCCAAAGGTGTAGTTTTGCAGAACGGCCAGCTTACATGTGATCTCACCAGTATACTTGCCTTTCATCAGGGGATTTCTCAATAATTCTTCCCCAAGGGAAGCTTAGACTTAGACTCCAAACAGGATCAAAATGTTCACTTATTAACTAAAGCCTTCTGAGTAAAGACTGTAACATGCGTTATTGGCCACCTGCTATGACATTGTTGTAAGACCTTTGTTGCAGATGACCTTCACATAAGAGGAGTTTGGCAACCGCTGACCCTGAACAATATTTTCTCAGACTTCTTCCTACACAAAACTTCACATGTATCATGAACATGATAAGGTGTTCAGAATAGGATAGGTATACATTTGCCTTCCAGTTGCACTCTTCTTTCTTTCCTCTTCTTTAGTCTCCGTCAAGACTACAGCCATTAGCTACGTAAGGGTGCATGCACAAAAAACATCAATATGAACATGAAAGTAACAGTGATCTTCTCTTTGCAGTACATTCCCCAGAAAGTTGATATGATCATTTAAAGTAGGATTAAAAGAAGGGAAGAAAAGTTGAGGCAACTTTTGTGTGAGATGAAAATCTCTTGAAACCGATGTTGATAGATTAACACATTTAGGGAGATAAAGAGAGAGAGAGAGAAAAAAAGAATTGTCAGCAAAGAAAGCGAGTTATACCAGTCCAGAAGGTATCTGCAGCTTCTGCCTGAGAGAGTAATCGATTTCAGGCTCCAGGCCCTTTTGTGGTCCCTCAGGGTGGGTGACTGGCACTGAAATAACTCCATATTCTGCAGAGAGGTGGATAAGAGAGAGAGAGAGAATGAGACTTAATATAAACACCACAAAATAAGCTTGGACTGGGGGAAACGGAGAAATGATAAACTGGTGACAACAGAGACATTTGGTGCAAAGAAACATTTTATTTAAAGTGTTAAGATGAGCAAAGAAGGCTTTATGAGAGGTGGAAGAATTTTAAGGTGTATTTCTCTCAATCACTGAAATGTTGCCTTTAGAAAGACTTGGAAAGAGTCAGACTGGCCTTCCATCGGAAAAGCAAACTTTTTATCTTCAAAAGTTCAAGTTCTTTCTATCTCCCTCTCTTTACCCCCTGCAGTTTCTCCAGTTAAGTGACGTGTGTGTGTTATTGGGTTTAAGGGTGATGCCAGATAGAGAAAGACGAGAATAAAGAAGGATCTCCTTTGTGTCTGGATCTATGGAGCTTTACATAAATGTGGTCCATCTATTCACTTCAATGCACTTCCTGTGGTCTGAACACAGAAAAGGTTCTGAGAACACTCCAGCCCATAACACTTTGTCAACAAATGCTGTTTTGCTTGCCTAGATGTCCATGGACATATTTTTAAAGCTGATTAAGGTTGGCCAGTCCTTGCCTGTATCAAGTCCAGATATATACGTCTAGACCTTTTCTGACAATGCTTCTCATTCAAACTTAGCGTACTCAATGATATTAAAGGACTCATCACCTGGAGTTGTGACTTTTTCATGTTAAAACTTGTGTGTTGGGTCTAAGTTAAAACCTTCCAGAAAATCAGGAGAGTGAAAGTGACTTTGTGAGTGGGCTTTTTGTAGCTGTGCGCTCTCCATCATTTTGTTCTGCTCCTAGAGCAGAGTGTGTGTGTGTGTGTCTGTGTGTGTGTGTGTGAGAGAGAGCGAGAGCATGGTCTATGTAAAATACCCGGTTATGACACCTTTAAAATGTAGGCCTTGTTAGCTTATTTAAGCACCCACCTTTCAAAAACATTACATCAGTAGGTGTTTGCATGCTGACATAATTTTTCCTTACTTTTCAACCACAGTTTCAAGTTTGTTGTTGTACGTGGAATGCAACATTGCAACATTGTGTTATGTCTATTCAAAAAAAAAAAACATATATATATATATATATATATATATATATATATATATATATATATATATATATATATATATATATATATATTCTACTTGCCACAATGCTTTGGTTGCACTCTAACTTCAATGGGTCTTGGAGTTTGAGTCACTTGCCTCCTTGGTCTGGGGTCTACAGCTAAGCACAAAAGCAGCAGCCCCCACACCAAACGGGCAAAGGGTGAGACACATGGCACCAAATATTCCACCCCAGGCCTGCCGCCAGCTCCTCCAGTGCTCTTTGCTTTCCCCTGCGCCTTCTTGGGCTTGGACCCGATGCTCTGTGTCAAACATATGGCCATCCTATGGGTGTTCCTGGTGCCCGTCTGCCCATGGTTACTGTGACCCCCGGTGGTCTATGCCGCCCATCTTGTGACACTCAGTGTTGTGAAGTTTCTACTCTTCTCACAGTTTTAACTCCAGTGCTCCCCGAAGAGGCACAAGTTAGTACTTACACACACACACTCGACTAAAAGTGGAGCTTGTTGAGTAGCCTCAGCGTTTTGTTCCAGCCAACTCTTTTATCCTACCCTCCAGTTCATATTTTCTGTTAACTCTAAATGACAGGAATCCTGAATTTTTGTTTCCTCAACACAAGATTCAAACCCAGCCACCCATGCTGAATACCACAGTGTTTTCAGAGATGCAGTTTAAGTGCACTGATACAATCTTACAACCTTTAGAGGATTAACCTTCCACTTTCAGTGTCTCCACCGAGATGGAGAGAGAGCGGGAAAGGGAGAGAAATGCTCTCATTAAAGCCTTTCAGAGATATTCCAACCAGTAATGTGAAAGATACAGATCAAGGGCAATCACAGCTTCCCAGAATTGTGGATCATTCGTCATTTTGCATTTCAATGGAGCCTTGTGCTCAGCTGCAGCTGCTGTATTTTTGTGGGTCTTCCTTCTAGGGGACTTATAGATCCGTAGATTATTACAAATTTCTCTTCAGTTAAAACTGGTTTGGATTCAAGTTCAGTGCTTAGTCGCTGTGAAATTTGAATAAATTCCAGATCAGTGCAGTTAATTTAAATCCAATCTGCCCACATATTTCCACACATGCCTTTCAAAACATAGCCGCTTTAAATCAATTTGAGATTAATGCTGCAATCTAAGCTCTACTTTTGCAGTGGGCTGTATCTCCAGGATGGAGGAGCCACAGTCAGGGGTCACAAATGGACCAGGTTGCAAACCTTCAGTTGAAATACACACAAAATCCAGCCGTGGTTGAAAAAATAAATAAATAAATAAAACTTCCAGGAAGTTAAGTTCTGTAGAAATTCTTTTTAGGAACCCATGGTTGAAATGCGCATAACCTTCACTTGTGTGGATCAGTTGTCACAAAGGGAAATATCCAGTTACAGACAGTTGCAAACCTAGTTTGTTCATTATAGTGCAGGACACCAGACTCAACGAATCACAGTGAGAGCTTTAGTTTGGCCTGGGTTTTCCGGTTGGCTCTTATCTCTGCCGTTCTTGACGGCACAGCAAGCCAGGGTAAGTTTGGTTTTCGAGCCTTTATGGGCAACTTTCGGCACATTTTCTTTGAAGATCAACCTAACCCGCCAACAGAGCGTTACTCTGCTTATTATGAGTACCCGTGCTAACATCTGCAGTAGTTAATACATTTTGCAGCACTCCAGACCAAAAAGCTGTCGGAGCTAAAAAAAAAATAACCAAACACTAGAATTAAATAATACCCACTATTCAGTTTTATTTATTTTTAAAGCTATTTTAAGGGGAAAAAAATCATCCTTTAAATAACATTGAAAGTAGGGGACTATGATAGCAATGTATTCCAGACATGTCCTTTAAAACAATAAATATATTATAATAATGAATAACTTACTCAGTAGCTTGACTCAGTGACTACCTCCCTTGTTGGCTGAAAAGTGTGACAGAACAAATCATCTTCAAGCTCCCCGTCTCTGTTGGACCTTGCATAAATACATGTGGGTCACACCGAGACAGCAAGCAAGCAGTTTGAGGGATTTTGATTCAGTTTCAGCATCTCATCTCTTTGGGTTTGATCTTGACGTGGCTTTTTTGCCTGCTCTGCCTGTTCCCAAAACTATCAGATTTTCAGAGCATTTCTTGTCCGCAGCTCTCTGAGGGTATTTTCTGTCAAACTTCAATATCGACTGTTTATTGGTCATTTCAAAAGTTTAAACGTCTTGTGTCATACTTTTTGTAACCATTGCCCAAGTTTTCAGTTTGATTTCATCAGACCACAACATGGTCTGCCGGGGGACTTGGGGAGATTTTAGACAGGCCTTGGTGCCCCATAGGAAACAAGGCCTCTGTCTAGTCCTACTCTTTAGTCCAGACGTTCAAAATGCAGGAGATTGTTACCATATATAGAAATTAGACGGTGCTCGGGAGAAATTCCTGCAGCTCCTTCATCATTGCTGTTAGGCTGACAAGTTTCTGCCTTTTTTTGACAAGTTCCGGAGAAACATCCAATTTTGGTTATGTTGTTGCATATTTTCTGCCTGTGTTGCTGTGGATGTTACAACCTTCTCCTGTTTGCTTTGCTGTATAATGAAATTATTCTTATCTCTTGTAACCTCTCTGCTTCAGCTGAAGAATGCAACTGACAAAATGTCAGCAGATAGTATCCATGACAACTATACCTTATATTTGGTTTGTTAGTTTAACTATAATTGACGATAGGTGATGACTCAAAAGGTTAAAATCCCAGAACTGAATCAGAAGGAGCTTCAACAAACTCATAAGCAGATTTACTTAACCAGTTTTAACAGGACAGACATCACATAATTTTAGGAATAAAGGTTCTAAAATGATTTATCATGGTAAAAAAAACGGCCTTTTTAACAGGGGTGACTAGACTGTCATGGTTTTGATATGTTTGGCCCACATGCAGACACAAACGGGAAAACAGGTAGCAGTGTAAGATGTTTTAATAAGGCTCAAAAACGGGTATTTGCTCACAGATGAGCTACAGACAAATGACAAGAACGAAGATCTGTTATGAGGCGGGTCACGAACGAGGAACGGAACGTCAGAGTGGAGTTACTGCAAGGAAAGATAAGACAGGTTACCGTCAGTCAAATAAGAGGGAAAACACTGCGCTGCTATCGCTCGCTTACCGCCAGGAAGATGAGCCTATCCGGGGAGGATGAGTGAAAGACGGATCCTGCAGCACTCTGCTTAGATTGTACGGTGACGGAGTGACTAGTGGATGGGCAGATGAAACGACGGAGGGCAGCCTGAGCAGCACCACAGTGAGACCAGATCTTGGAGCAGCTGAAAGAACCAGGGTGAGTCCAGAATAACCAGGGTGAATCCAGGAAGGGGGGTCTCTTGTCCGGCTTGGTAATACCAAGGGGCCTTGAGGGGGTCTTCAATGCACGGAGCCAACACAGGGGAGTAAATACAAAAAGACAACTGGAGAAGACAGGAGACAAAAACAGGGATTTTAAAACTCAAAGGTACAAAGCTCAGGTAACAGGTCTATGGCCTAGACATACCACAACGGGGTAGCACTCTGGTGTCTTCCAGCTGACTGAATGCTCCTTTTAAGCTCCACCAAGGGCTGCCACAACGAGCAGCAGGTGCAGCCTGCAGAATCCTGACATAGACACGAGATATGTTCTTTTTTTTGTTTTGCTTTTTTTTTGTTGGGGGGGCACAATGCTGGGCCAGCCTTTATACAATTAAAGAAACCAAAAAAAGCCTCTATTTGTATGTCAGTGTCATTCAGATAGTGCTATTATGTAATGTTTTATAAGCCACTTTGGAAAAGGAGGTTGGACTAAGAAACCTAATAATGTGACCGGTGGAAGTGATTTATCAGAAGCATATTCATCAGTAAACCTTTTACACCAAACAAAGCGCTAGTCCACACGTAGCAGGATATCTGGGAAAAACGAGACATTTCTATGCGGTTATGCCTTTTAGCCACACATAGTTTTATACTTCCCTTAAAACAAATGATCCAAAAAATTCTGGCCAAATTGGAGATTAATAAACACTCTGGTTTTGTGCCTGCATGTCTACATGAAAAGACGTTTATTAATGTTCAGCGCATCACAGTCTGCAATAAATATTGCTGCGCTGCATCACACATGTTTCTACACTTGGCCATACGGTGCAGTTAAAAATTAATTTTGTCAGAGGTGCTGATTTCTATATTGCTTCAGACACTTTTTGTTTCTAGTTTTTTACAAGCCCAACTGCTCAATACAATGAGGGGCTGAGGAGAAAGAGCGCTCGGAGATCATCTGCATTGCACCAGCTCTTCCTCCCACTACGGAGGCACAATGCTGTTCAACACCGCCGCCGGTTTGACACAATTCCCAATCAACATTGTCTTGAATTTCATTATCTTTATGTTCTAATATGGTGCTTTAAAGAACTTCAACTTCTTTATCTGTTACAAGATCCAACCTCCCGGCACCATGAGTCATCCTTAACTGGAAGTCGTGGTTGTTTTGAAGGATTCTGATTGGCTGACATGTTTTAGTTTTATGGTATGCTGCCCCCTATGCATCTGGCATCTAAAAAATAAAATTAGAAAAACTGTGGTATACTTATGTGGGTTGGTGTGGATGAAAACTTTTCCATAAAACTTCCCATGTGTATGCTATTATTTTTAAAAAAGTGTAGGGGAGGTATTTTTTTAAAACCCTGCTACATTTGGACTAGGCCTAAAAACTCAGTGGAACTTCCTGCAATTATGAAATTACCCCAAAACATCTGTTTTTGCAGACACTGCCTGGCCACTTTATGCTTGATTAAACAAATAGTCAATCAGCTCATCAAAGATTTCTGCATCTGGGGAAGAGAACTGGGTGACTTTCCAACTGGGTCTCAGAACTGTAAACAACGGGGGATTGGGATGGTTGTTGGTGCTAGACAGGTTGGTCTGAGCATTTCAGATATTGCTGATCTACTGGGGTTTTAACACACAACTATCTCTCTGGTCTAGAGAAAACTCAATATCCATTGGCCAGTAGTTGTGTGAATGAAAACTCAAATAACCTCCCCTTACCACTAAGGTATGCAGAACCCCATCGCTGAACACACCAAACATGGGACCTTATAGCAGATGGATTACAGCAGAGTGGCAACCACTGCCGGGAGGTAAGAACAGAAAACTACAACTACAATTCATACAGGATCAAATAAATTGTTCAAAAACCGCTTGGAAAAATATTACCTGGTCTGAAGAGTCTTGATTTAAGCTGTGTGGACCATGGATCCAACTTGCCTTGTATTAATAATGACTCAGGCTGTTGGTGAAATAATGGTATGGGGGATTTTTTTCTTGACACACTTTGGACCCCTTAGTACCTATTCAGTGCGGTTCAAGCAGAGCAATGAGGCTGAAACAACATCTTGTTTTATGACTGTGGTGTACCCATCTACTGATGGCTGGTTCCAGCAGGAAAATGCACCATGTCGTAATGTCAAAGTATATCAGTATACTCCAATGGCCTTCACAGTCACCAGATCTCAATACAATGAAGCACCTTCGGGATGTTGTGGAACATGAAGTTCCCATTATCGATGTGCAACTAAATGCAAAAACCGTAAGGCCATTATGTACGAATTCTTTACATTTTCGAGAAATGTTTCTGACAGATTGTAGAATCTATGCCATAAAAATCTATGGGAGTTCTGAAGCAAAAAATTTGGAACCAACCTTGAACAAGCAAGGTGTAAACAATAAAGTAGCCGAAGAATGTGTCTGAGAATAAATGGTATGTCCTGTAGAAAGAAAACAACTATAGAAAGAATCTTTTTTAACTATGTTAAATTATCCTTTTAACAGATAATTAAAACATGATGTTTTAGTGTAACATTATGTATTAAACTTCAATTTACAGTTTTAACCTGGTTTTTAACTACCCACAACACAATATTCAACTGTTTCTACTGCCTATTCTTTCTGACACCTGTTCTAGGTATGAGCTTCTTACAGAGAAATCATATTACATACTTATCAGTGTTCTTGATAAGTCAAAAGTAGACCATTTCTTGTGGATGATTCACTTGTCTGTCCACTGTGAGGGTGTATGGACTATATTTTAGACATGCTACATAGCATCACCACAATGTCTTTGTAACTGAGAGATGAATTGTGATGCTGCTCATCAGTATTCAAGATGAGACTATATTATCCAACATCAATAAAAGGTCAATTACTGTGATCCCATTACCTTATTGATTCAATTGTGCTCTACTTTTTAACTTTAGGCTTTTGAATTAACCTGCATCGTGCTGTTCCTTTTCAATAGAAGTTATTAGTCATCAACAGCCTTCAGGTAGATCAGAAAATGTTAGATTGACCTAAAAAAGCTTGAAGAAATACAGTATAAAAACACGACTAATATTTATCTAAATGGTAAAGTGCATTAGCATTAAAGAGTCTTTTAAATTGTATGTGTATTCTCTCACCAATTTACCAGTGATAAGAGAGAGCAGAGCTGCTTTGTACCACAGCTCTGCCAAACTTGGAATTAGTGTTAAAACAGATCATAAACCCTAAAAGTGAGAGGCCTGCTAACAGCATTGATCTTGCCTTTGACTTTATAGAGGACAGTTTAGGGTTTAGTGATTAGACTTTTGCTGTATACTTTAAGCGGTTCAATATTGTAAAATATGACTCTATAAATATCCAAGGAAGAACTGGAAAAAAACGTCTAGGACCCTGGCCATAAACCTTTGTATAAGCCTTTGGGCTGCTGCTGGGTGTTGGATGTTTTGTTGAACACTAACCTATGATGAGACAGTAGCTAGCCCATCTCCTACAGGGTAGGTTTAATCATAACCAACCTCACTTTTTTTTATTTAGTTCCTAAAAGCCTTCTCTTATAGCTGGCTTGTAGCCAGAGGTATGCTTTCACTAGAAGCCCCTACACCTGTGTTTTATGATTCATCTTTCAGAAGTTAACCTGTACGAACTGTGCAGTTTTACTCTCGAGGCACCAGCAAAAGCTCTTAATTAGTTCCTCTTCTGTCGAGTTATGACAGCATTTTTTCACCTCTGCATAGTATCGTGGAGCCGCTGTCATAATACATGTCTGTCTTTGTTAGATGTTGCGTAACCCCACCGCCACCGCCTTTCAAACACAGAAACATGCACATACGCACACACACATAAACCGTGGTAAGGTCAAGGTGCTCTAAGCCGTTGTTTAGTATGGAGGGTCACGGTCTTTGGAAACTCAAAATGCAGTCACATGGGAGGGAAACAGAGATTAATACTGCTTGGTTGGAAGCCAGCTCAACACGGCTGTCAGGGTGAGGAGCCAGTTTGCCAACAGTGACTCAAGCTCAGCGAGGATGGCGGGCGGCCAACACAATCACAGACTACAGAGAAAGAGCCTTCTGAGAACACTCCCACCTCCTCTATATTTGTCAATAACCGCTGTTGCCAATTTTGGCTTAGGAGACACTGAACATGGTGAAAATACTTATTAATTCCCAAGCCGGTATAATTACCGTAAGCAAAAAGCAGAACCAGGGGTTTTGAGCTTCAGTTGTTTGCTGCATTCAGGAAAATGCATAAATATCTTAAGACCAAACATGTACATCTTAAATACAGTCATCGCGAGGAAAGAACACCCTATCATACCTAAAGGTCAATTTAGTATCATCAGCTGGGTGATTGCTTTTATTAAGTATGTTCTTACGTAAGTACATCCTTATCAGATACAAGAAATTACTGGTCTACACTCAGTTTCATGACAAATGTCAGACACAGCATCAAATATTCAGTCATTTTTCAGTAACTCTTCACATGTTGATGTCTTATCTTACTTTTCATTTATATACGCAAGAGAAAATGATTCAATTGCACTTTAACAAGATAAATTAACAATGTTGTTCCAAATATTTATAGAAAATGTGTTTGTCAAGCTGAGGAAAAGGTTAACACAGCCTACTATTTAATATCTAGTATCATTCCCATTAGCGGAAATACCTTCAATGGACACTTTTTGTAGCTTCTTGTCCAGGTCTACTTCAAAGTTGTTGTTTTTTAACAGATGGTCTTACATATTAAAAACACGCTCTGATGTACATCAGAAATTATGGATGAGGGAAATAAAAATAGATATTTATTTTTTTAAGGGGACGCCAAAGGTATACAGTATACATAATAACCGGTAATTAATCTGGTTGAGATGGCATGGCCAGATTAATTAATCATATTTATAGCAATGTTGTCATGTTCTGGCCTAGCTGACTGTGTGTCTGCCTCACTCAGTTCACCTGTTCCTCTGCCTTCTTATAGTGGGTTTCCACAGTCAACCAGTGTCAGATCACTAAAAGTCATTAAATGAGTAGATGGCAAGTTTCTGATCAAGTTCCAGTTTCTGGATTTCCTCTGCTTAACCTGTCCCTGTTGAACACCTCATCGGCTTTCTGCTTTTCTGGATATCAGCCTGGACTGTTTCTTTCACTATGTACCTTGCCTTGAAACTGTCTGCACATTATCTTCCCTTTTTATGTATGATTAAAGCCAGCCTCACAGGCTTGCACCCAGCCTCCATCAACCTACTTGTCATCACCTGTTGTAAACTGCCAGCTCTTCACCACTAGGTTGCTGTCTTGGGCTTACTTGCCTGCACCAACTTCTTTTTTTATTTAAAAATCTTTTAAAGCTCAACAACATTTTTAGCTCGAATATTGGTCTCTCCATTCAGTCTGGGTGTTACAAATATTGATTATTCCAATAGTGTCCCTTATCAGTCTCATATCTCATATATAAAGGTTTCATCCTCTGATTAAGAATTGCCAAAAATTGTATTAAGTAGTTCAGACATAGTCAAAGAACATTCAGCCGCTCACAATGCCCAGCCCCTCCTTCCGGTTTTAAACACTTCTTAAAAACGTAATAGTTTTTGAATCACTCTATAGAAATATTTTTACCATCAATAAAAATAGCTAAAATCAGTCAAAATATTACTTAGCTTAGCTGGTTTTAGTTAGTATTACGGTCATTCACAAGATTTAACCAAAAACATTAGGAAAAACAAAATATGGGCTGATTCCAAATGTTTCATTCTCTTAAACAGTGGAAGTAAATATAATATGTGACATGTTTTTTTTGTTTCAATTTGCTACTTACTGGAGGCCAGTCAAAGGCACAGCTCCTCTGCACCTCAGCTGTGTCTATTTGCTGGTGTTAGCTGTCGGTACAATGGAATAAACCATTGTTGGTGGAGGGCAACGTTTAAATGCCTTGATGAATGGGTGATTTCCTTTGTTTTTTCTTTTAAATTTCTTCTAAATATATGTTCCTCTAACAATTTATTGGGGGGATACGTCTCCATTTTTCCTGGGTTGAAAGGTCCAGACCTTGCCGCTCCTGTAATTTCTGCCTATAGGTATGAGGTTCTTTCCATGAAATACTGTACAAAAAACATTATTTCAGAGGTGATTTCAGATCTATCTTCATGTTCTCCTTGGCAAGATTCTGTACGGACATCTAGTTGTTTCTCAGAAAGCAAAGGTTTCCTTTTAGCTGAACTTCCAATAAAGCTAAATATGTGCATGTTATTCTTTCATACCAACAGTAGCAGCAGTCTGCTCATGACATTTTAGTTTTTTTGTACACTTGTATAAGCATCTTGTGGTCTGCTTTCAGCTAAAATCTTTGGCTGGCAAACCGGAACACTTTGGCTGCCCTATTTATTTATTTATTTTCCAGATGGTGGAATAGGTGATTTCAAATTCTTTTGATACCTATTTACATCCCTAACCTGACCAATTAGCCACGACATTATTCTTCGTGAAGGCCTTAGGGAGCTCTCTGGATATCACCCTTGTGTTAACTCGCAATTCAACAGTCAGGAACACAATAAACTAAATGATGAGTAATTCTGATCTAGTCATGCGCGACACCTGCTGCTAATGATGCTAACATGGGTCTCTGCTTCAAAGGAAGCATTTACAAGTTTTGTTTTGTTGTTTGTTTTTGTATTAGGACTTCCTTAGACTGAAACCAATATAAACTCCCACAATATTCAAGTAAAGCTTCATGGATTAGTCCACAACAACAACATATTCTCTAAAACATAGTTTGTGAATTTTGACACTTTTACCCTATTTGTAATGGCAAAAATATGGGGATTCTTTGTATAAACCTGCATACATTTCTTTTGCCTCATGGGCTGGATATTTGTTACACCATCAGGTTAAACACGTTTGCAGCTAGTGTTTCACATGGTAGGGTCCTTGTGGCGAATGGGGGTGCACAGCATCACAGCGAGATGGCCCTGCATTCAAAGTTCAGCAGGGGCATTTCTACGTTGAGTGTGCATGAGTGAGATCTCTTTGGATGCTCTGGTCCCCCCACCACCATCCAGAAACATGCATTTTAATGTGTTGGTATGATCACCTGTCCTGCTTGTAACTGTGATAGAAAGGCAGCCAGCCCAGGATGTACCATGTCCCTCACCTAACGACCGCTGGAGGTAGGCATTGACAACCCTGCATGGAGTGTGTGGGGGCCTGAAATCATTTACATAAGGCATGGGTTTTGAGACTGGAGCTGTTTTAAGATTATGGAAATCCACTTATGTTTCTCCCTACCCTAACCAGTCATGCGCTCTAAAACTAATCACTGTTTTAAAAAGTGTAGACATAAAGAAAGTTAATTACTGCAGTTAAAATATTGACTTTTCTTAAGAGAATTCTACTTCAGAAGACTTGAAAGTATCCATTTAGGTAGAAGTCCTTAAAGGGCCTGTATGGTCGATACTTTGCCAAAGTATTTGACAGTAAAACCGTCTGCCAAACATATAGATTTAAATAATGGACACTGAGAGTTACTACAGATCTACCTCTCTGACCCATAGCTGTCTTTACAGCATCCAGTTCCTTTCTTTATACGTTTTGAAAACTTTGTGAAAAACTTGACTTATTTATCAGTATGTTTGTTTAGCCAATTACAAACTGTTCAGTGTTACAGTTCTGTTTTCTTTCTATTCAGGCTGGTCATACAATTCAGTGTCATAAGGTCAGGACACACTTAAGATATGTGAGTGAATCAAGTGTCACACATGGGAATCAGTGGATTAGTTATCCTAGCTAATTAGGAGAGACAATCTGAGTTCTTGCTGAATATGCTTGTTTATTCAATTGAACCACTGTTTTACAACTTTTCTATGTTATACTTTTGTTGAGTCAGGTGTATTTTTGCCACTTGGCATAACCCCAGTATTCCCTGACATAATTTATTTTTCCTCTGAATTTCTAAGCAATAGACCATCCTAGTGAGAGTTATGCTATAAAAGCAGTGTTGGTAGTTGGTCTTAGCTGTTAAACATGGAAATGAGTCCTCACAAGTACAGCTTGGAAAATTGGAATTATGAAAATAAATAAAATAAAATAATATACACTTACTGAGAATTGTTTCTGAAACATTTTTTGTCACTGGTTGTGATTCTGGCTGTGTGTACAGTGCAAAAAAAGGATATTATGATAAAGTTGGATATTTTGTGTCCCTTCTTTCAGAAAGTGAATCTGATCTATAGATTCATTACATATGGCATGAAAAATTCAAGCTTTTAATTATTTTAGTTTTGATTATATTGGCTTACAAAATATTAAAAAAACACGATTCAGTGTCTCAGAAATTTTCAATATTACATAAGATGAATAGAAATTATATTTTAAACAGAAATCTTGGGCTTTTGAAAAGCATGTCCATTTCTATGCATTCAATACCTGGTTGGAATGTGTTTTGCATGGATTATTGTGGTTCTACTGAGCTGCAATAGAAGCCCAGGTTGTTCATCTGCATTGTTGGATCTGCTGTCTCATTTACCTCTTGACAATACATGCATGAGCAAACAGGAAACGAGAAATTCAGCCTGACATCGTATTGAGATTTTAGAAGATTTTTCAATAAAATAAACAAGCCCTGGTGCAGACAAAATGCTGATGGCTCCAGGAAGAGACACAAAGGAAACACTGAGCAGACACTCTGTGGCTGATCTGGACAGGTGCTCTGGGCGACATTGGGTAGGACCCATGGTGTAGTGGCTGACAGATATCTAGGGATTGCCTAAGTTCATGGTCAATCATGGTGAGTCTAGGTCAATGTCCAGAATAATCAGAAGCCAACTGGGCAAGTCGACAACAGGAAAATCCACAAATGAGAACTTGGTCAGAAACTTGGGCAGGCAGGCAGGGATAAATGCTGGACATCTACTCACTGAAGTGTTTTCAACAGTCTGGCACCAGTTGACGGTGGAAACCCACTAGGGTGACCACCTGCTAATAAGCCCAAGGGGGGACAAGGGGTATGTTTCTGAGGGACAAAGTGGGACACTGCTTGGCGCGGCGGTGCCCCCACCTCACGGGCAGACTCACTGATAGTGGTTTACACATTTCTAGCACATACCACCTTACATGGTATATTAATAATGCCCTATTCCCATAAACATGTGTAATTGCTGATGTATGCTCAGGAATAGGCCAACCAATGTGTATTTCTTTCTAAATAAAGATTCATAATACGTTGAACATTCAATGAACAGGTGCACTTCCAATTCCGATTTACTTTAGCTATTTAATTTTATTTATTTGTCATTACAATTTATTCACTTTAAATAAATTATAATTTAAAATTAAAGGATTAACAGGAATTGTAGTTGCTCTACACCACAGGAACTGTAAAAAAGTCTTAACTCACGACTCCAGAGGTTCACAGAACGAGAAGGGGGAGGAAGGATGGTGAACTTGGATGTTGGTAAAGGCAGGCGCAGGAAAAAAAAAAACTGTTCAGTGTTCTGGGGACACCTTTAGGACTTTGGGGTCACCTTTAGGACTCAAACCTTTTCAAGCCAAAACATGAAGTGGGCAGAATGTTTAGATGTCCACTTATAGCATCAGTTTAATCCAAAACATTACAAAATTAACTGACCAGCAATCTAATCACAACGAGCCAACAGCCAGGATGTTTCTGAATCAGACCATTCATCAGCCTACCTTCCATAAGATCGCCGCTACATCACTGAAGGCTTCCCTTGGAGCCGCAGCACCAGAGCGCTTCGGCCGTCTCGGTAGAACCGGTTGATGCAGTCAGGATCCAGCAGCGTGAACGTCGGACTAGTTTTGGCTTGAACGGCCATCAGCCTCCATGAATACCAGGTTATCCTTGTTGATATTTATTAACACCGATTCAACTTTTTCACTGCGGAGGTTCGCCTCGGTAAAGTCGCACTGCCCGCACCAAGTGACGACACGAAACAGGTTAAAATGTCCTCGTACTTTATATGAGGCACTTCTTCATGTCATCCTCTCAGTCATGAATAGTTTGAAGCTGTGGCCATAGTTAGTTCGTCGTTCGAAAATAAGGTGGATAGAGCGACCAACTTTTTTTTGAGAAAGCATTGATTATGCGTGACACGGTCTCAATTTGCGGGACGCATGAATTGGGCTTCAAACGCTGTGCGCGCACGCGCTACGCGGGACAGGTGGTCACCCTAAAACCCACTTTATAAAGGCAGATAACAAGGTGAAACTAATCAAGGCTGATTAGGTAGTAGCAGATGGGAGCAGGGGCAGCTGATAATAACTGCTGGGTGCAGAGGCAATGCATAGAACAGTTAGACCAGAGTCATAACAAGAGATTCTCTATTGGGTTCAGGTCAACCCAGTTTGCTGGCCAATCACAGTAACACTATGGTATCTGCCAGGTACCACGTCCTGCTGGAAAATTAAATCAACATCTTCACAACACTTGTCAGCAGAAGAAAGCAATTGGTCGAACATTTCCTGGTAGATGGTTACTGTCAAGAACGGAACTGAAACAGGTGGACCCAGTATTCAGCCAGACAACAGAATGAGTGATAAACAAGGTTTTAATAAAGATCTAAATGACCAGACAGGGACAGGCAGGCTTGGTGGTCAGAATAACAGTCCAAGGTCGGTACACAGTGCAGCAGACAGACTTGATGGGGACAGGCAGATTCGAAGGTCAAAAACCGTCCAGGACGGTACACAAACAAACAGTCAATGCAGGCAGGGAACAGAATCAGGTCAGAACTAAGTCTCAGTTACTGGGACTTCAGAAAACCCAGTGGACCAATACCAGTAGATGACATGGAAACCCAAATTATCACTAGTTGTGTTTCCATCCAATTGTCATGAGGATTTTGAGCGGACTTTTAAATTTATCAAAAAATGATAGAAAAAATAAATAAATGTGAATCAGACATGTGTCCGCCCACTTGTTTGGAGCAAATTAACCGGGCTACGCAAATCATAATTTTGTCAGAAGTTGCCGTTACGCATGGTTGTAATTAATAGGAAGTAGAGGTTGCAAAGTAGCATGGATCACACATCTGAGAAAAATGCAGAGTTTTTAAGGACCGTGTGGGCAAGTTGTATTTGTTTTGTCATTTCAACTAGTATGGGCATCGTTCATTCTGTCCGGAGGCCAGAGGTGGGGAATCCAGGTTCAAAAAGTTAGCTGGTCCAGAGATTAGATCCAACTATTTGCATTCCCAGCTCCACAGCAGAGACAGGGACTAAAATCAAGTGAACTGAACGATGGAACACCAGTCAGGGTTTTTACTTTTTGAAGCTGTATTTAACAACCTCGGCTAGAGACACAGAGAAAAAGAAATACATTTCTGTGTGTGTTTTGGGAAAATCCAGGAAGACGTCGACAGAGGAAACAGCTGATCAGTCACATGAGGTAAATGTTCGCTACGTCAGACCTTATTCGGAAAATGTGTTTCCATCTCCCGTTTTGTGCATTATCTCTTTTACAGAAAATCCAAAAACCACCTCAATCAAGCATAACATTTTTTAATGCAGAATAGAGGACGTTATTTCAAATTGTGCTGTTTCCATCAACATCTTTTATTGTGATACTTCAAAATCCATATAAAAACATTTATGGACACACGGCTACTGACTGTGGAAACTTCACACTGGACTTAAAGCAATGCACATTGTGTGCCTCTCTACTCTTCCTCCAGACTCTGGGACATGGATTTCCATGAAATTCAAACTTCACTTTCATCTTTAGCCCACCGAACAATAGTCCAGTTCTCTTTCTCCTTACCCAGGTCGGATGCTTCCAATGTTGTCACTGTTTCAGGAGTGCCTTGGCATAATGGATTTGAAAGGATTTGTCTGTGCGTAGCAGCTGCCGATGCACTGACTTCAGCCTCAGTCCTCTTGTAAAGATCCCCCTAATTATGCCCCCTAATTCAATTCAATTTAATTTATATAGCACCAATTCACAAGGCATTTTACAAAGTCAAATTCAATCAAATCATTCAGATTGGTCAAAAAGTTTCCTATCTAAGGAAACCCAGTAGATTGCATCAAGTCTTGACAAAAAGCATTCACTCCTCATGAAAGAGCCACAGTGGACAGTCTTCTGCATTATCGATGGCTTTGCAGCAATCCCCCATACTGAGCATGTATGAAGCGACAGTGGAAAAATCCCATTTAACAAGGATGAAAACCTCTAGCAGAACCAGGGTCAGTGTGAACGGTCATCTGCCTCGACCTACTGGGGGTTAGAGAAGACAGAGCAGAGACACAAAAAGCACAGAAGCACATATTGATCCAGGAATCCTTGTTATATGGTAGTAGCGGATGATCTGTCTCCTATGGATGATGTCACAGCTAACAGAACGCCACAACAGGTGTACCTACTATGAGGAAAAAAATGACAGAGAACAAAAAGTAAAAAGTTGAAATAACAACAAACAATGAAAATTGGAAAATAGTAGGAGAACTCAGCAGAGTGAGAGAAATAGACCCTGATGTCCTCCAGCAGCCTAAGCCTATAGCAGCATAACTAGAGATAGCTCAGGGTAAGCTAAGCCACTTTAACTATAAGCTTTGTAAAAAAGGAAAGTTTTAAGATTAGTCTTAAAAGTAGACAGGGTGTTTGCCTCACGGACTAAATCTGGGAGTTAAAGGATCTGCCTCCCATTCTACTTTTAGAGACTCTAGGAACCACCAGTAGACCTGCAGTCTGAGAGCGAAGTGCTCTGTTAGGAACATACGGGGTAATCAGAGCTCTGATATATGATGGAGCTTGATTATTAAGGGCTTTATACGTGAGTAGGAGAATTTTAAATTTAATTCTTGATTTAACAGGAAGTCAATGAAGGGAAGCTAAAATAGGAGAAATATGATCCCTGCAGCATTTTGGATCAGCTGAAGGCTTTGAAATGCATTTATGGACTTCCTGATAGTAAAGAATTACAGTAGTCCAGCCTTCAAGTAACAAATGCATGGACTAGTTGTTCTGCGTCACACCTGGACAAAATATTTCTAATTCTGGAAATATTCTGGAGTTGAAAAAAGGAAATCCTGGAAACCTGTTTAATGTGGGATTTATATGACATGTCTTGGTCAAAAATAAACCAAGTTTTTTTTTTTTTACTATATTACCAGAGGCATGTTTAATGCCATCCAGATTATGTCACACTTCAAGCACGGATGAAAGCAGAGACTGAGCAGTTGGCAAGGTTAGGTTGAGTTTATTTTGTGGTTCTCTTGGTCAGACAGGCAGTGGTCAGATCTGTAAATTCAGTCACAGGTTAGGGCAATCTTTGTAATCAGTGTCAGAGAAGCAGGTGATCAAAGCCAAGGAATCCAAGGTAGGTGAGGAAGCAGGTTCAGGCAGGCAGAGGAACTGAACAAGAGAGGCAGGTTAGAAATATGTCAAACTTGACTCAAACAGACAAACGGCCTGAAAGTGTTACCACTGGGGTTAGACAACAATCTGATGCCGTACAGGTGGAGGATCCGTCCTTATATGGCAGGAGCAGCTGCTGATAATGGTGATGATGCTCAGGTCACAGCGCAGCAGCAGGTGTGACAGATTAAGTGATTGATTAAGAAGTTTATTTTTTTAGGGCTCTGGTCCAAAGATTACAACTTCGGTCTTTTCACAATTCAAAAGCAGGAAATTTAAAGTCATCCAGGTTTTGGTGTCATCAAGACATGACTGTAGACAAAGTCATTGATTGGATTCATCAGCATAACAGTGGAAATTAATCCCATGTTGTTTGATAATTTTAACAATCAGAAGCATATGTATAGTAAAGAGAATTGGCCCAAGGACCGATCCCTGTGTTACTCCACAAGTGATCCTAGAGTTGGAAGAAAATGTATTAATAACATGAATAAACTGGAATCTGTCAGACAGATAAGATTTAAACCAGCCTAATGCTTTCCCCTTAATCCCTACAGTATATCTAAGTCTTTGTAGGAGAATATTGTGATCAACTGTGTCAAATGCATCACTGAGATCTAGTAGGACAAGTATAGACACAAGTCCATTATCTGAGGCCATGAGAATATCATTAGTGACCTTCACCAGAGCTGTTTCAGTGCTATGATGAGCTCTGAAGCCTGACTGAAACTCCTCAAGTAGGTCATTACTTTGTAAATGTTCACATATTTGATTAGTAACTCCTTATCAAGAATTTTAGATAGGAAAAGAAGATTAGATATAGGTCTGTAATTTATTAAGTCATCTTGATAAAGAGAGGGTTAACTATCCATTTACTAAAGATAGATTAATTATATCTGAAATGGGGGCATTAATCAAAGGGAACACCTCCTTAAATAAGTCGGTTGAGATTGGGTCTAACATAAGTGGAAGGTTTATTTGAAACTAAAATTTTAAATAACTCAGAAAGCTCTACTGCATCTAAACAGTTCAAACAGGTTTTCAAAATTCCTCCAACGCTGCCTCACTTACTGAGGATGAGGTAATAATGTTTGGGAGGATGCCAATGATTTTGTTTTTAATAGAATCAATTTTATTTATGAAGAATCCCATAAAGTCATTACTGCTGAGAGCTGAGGGAATAGATGGATCAACAGAGCTTGACTCTGGATAAGTTTGGCAACTATACTAAAGAGAAACCTGGGATTGTTTTGACTCTCCTCTATTAGTGATGAACGATTTTCTGCTCTAACTCTGCAAAGGGTCTTTTTCCATAACAGTACACTATTTTTCCAGATCTAGATGTGTAGAGTGCCATCTTCTCTCCAATTTCCTAATGTTGTGCTTCAAAGAACACAGCTCTAAATTAAATCAGAGAACCAGCTTCCCGTGAATAATCACCTTCTTTTTCAAGGGGGCTATGTTGTCTAATGCAGAACGCAACAAGGAAGTGACACCGTCAACAAAGCCGTCAATTTGTGAACAGGAAGAAACAACATTGTTGCCATCTGCTGCGCATTTGTGTGTTCCCCAGAAGGTTCGCCAGTTGTCAATGTAGCCCACGTTGTTTTCAGGACACCACCTAGACAACCAGCGGTTTAATGATGACATGCAGCTAAACATGTCATCACTGGTCAGATCAGGCAGGGGAAAAGAGACAATTACGGAGTCGACATTGTTATAGCAAACTTACACACCGAAGCAACACCAACTTTAGTGACCTCCAATTGGCGTAACTGGGTGTCATTACCGCCAGCGTGAATAACAATCTTACTGTATTTACACTTATCCTCAGTTAGCAGTTTTAGTTAGGATTTGATGTTGCCCGTGCTGGCCCCTGGCAGGCATTTGACTATGGTCCCTGGTGCCTCTAATGCTATGTTTCTGTCTATGGAGCTGTCAGTTACAGAGTCAGCTTCTTTTTCACAGTATCCATTTTTTAGCTGTACTTGTAAACTGACAGGCCAGGCAGAATGATAATTAATAGGGAAACAGCTAAGAGGCTTAGCTAACTCTGGAGGAGCTGCAGAGATCCACAGCTCAGCTGGAAGCATCTGGTCATAGAACCACTATTAGTTGTGCACTCACACCATCTCTGTAGTGAAGCATGGTAGTGGCAACATCATGCTGTTGGGATGCTTTTTATCCCAGCAGATACAGGGATACAGGTCAGAGTTGATGAGAGGGTGGATGGAGCTAAATACAGAGCAATCCTGGAAGTAAAGCTGTCAGAGAACAGTGCTACATCAGAAGCTTTAGATCTGAGCATATTAAGGTATTTGACCGGCCCAGTCCAAGTCCTGATGTTAACCCATTTAATAAAATGTGGGAAGCTGTTCAGGGGCACCATCAAACAGCAAACAGGCTTAAATTGGAGTAATAAAGTATTCTACAAAGTATTCTACAAATTCCACAGAGTATTGACTCAGAGGTGCTGAATACAAATACATGTCACACTTTTCAGATTTTTATTTGTGAAACATTTTAAAAGCCATTCATCATTCTCCTTCCACTTCCAACTCTGAAATACGTCCAATAACATTTGTAGTGGTAAAATGATAAAACACAAGTTCATGCATTTTTAGTACTTTTGCAATGGACTGTTCCAGATGTCATGTCTTTCACACAACCTTTAAGTCTTGCTCTTCCATTTTATAACATGATCAAGCTCCCGTGGAGAAAAGTTTGATATTTGTTCAATGGAAAAGGTATTTACTAGATTTTAACTCAATAATCATAATCAATAGGTTTAATGAAACTTCCCTCTTTTCTCAGACACAAGCATAATGTTTTCTTCACCTCAGTGATAAATGCCAGTTCCTTCTGTGAACATATGCTCTTACTTTGCTCATCTTGTCAGTACACAGAAAGATTTTCATCACTGCGGTTCCATGATCCTTCTTGGTATTCAACACTTGACTCCATAGTCCATTTTCCAGGTTCTACTCTATTGCCCAGTCTGTTCACAAAGCGGAGGTGTAGCATATGTTTTCATCAGCAGGCAGGACAAATTAAGTCCTATCTGGACAAGCGACGCTTGCAGAGTGTTAAGGAAAAGAGCGGGGCATATGTGTGTATAGGTGTGTTGGAAAACAAGAAGGAAGTGGTGAACATTTCAGCGTGAATAATATGAAAGAAATGTGTGACAGGTGAAAAAAAATGTAGAGATGCAAGCAGAGATGCCATAAAACCCAAAATAAGAGGTGTTATGCAATACATTAGACTTCATTGGTCTAATAGACGGTCAGAGTGAATTAAACAGCTGGAATCTTTATGTCGTTTCCAAAAGCAGAAGGAGGTGCTGTGAGTAAATGATGATGCACAATAAAGTTTTCCTCCCTCTTAAGAAGTACAGAGTTTCTGCTTGGAGCTAGTTGCACGACGTGGATCGAACACAAAGATTAAAGGTCCTACATTTGGCTCGGATCGGCAATAAGAACAGTGGGGGTGAGGCACGTTCTAAAATGTGGCTGTTTATGTATTCTGTTGCAGTGCACACATAATACAGACCACTGCGGGGAAGTGATGGGGGCTTCAGTTTTAAATTAAACAAGTCGTCGTAGGAAAGCTTGCAATGCAATTTCCTGCTTTGAATTAGGATGTAAAATACTCTATAAATGTATGAGGTTGGGCTTTTTGAATTAAAGGTTCAATTATGTTACATAAGGTGGGGGTAAAGTGGGCCACAAAGTTTGAATTAAAGAGGAATGCTTCAGAGGTGAAACAAGAAATATGTCGACTACCCAGAAGAGAGAGGTTGTAGCTTTCCTGTTCACAAAATTTTAAAGCTGCATCCATAAAAGTATAATGGCGTACCGCGCACGTGACGTCACCATCTCATGAGCAACACCTCTTGCCGCTAAGGTAGGACAAACAGTGTGAGAGCGCACGTAGCAACCAGCCATTACACGTGCAACAGATACAACGATATGACCGACTTTTCAGCTGTTAAACTATCGCAAGAGGATGTCCAGGCGCCTGGTTTACTGGTAGAACTGCGGAACAACATACCAACGTTCAGCTCAAACGATGGCTTGAGTGTCGAGGGCTTAGAAAGACTGGAAAACGGGCCGAGTTGATAGAACGGTAAGTCGATGTTTTTCTCCTGCTCTGCGTTCATGGCATCATCGGCCGTTTTTTCTGTTTGTAATCACCGTCCAGGAATCGGTATAAA
Organism: Fundulus diaphanus; assembly: GCA_037039145.1. Lineage (NCBI taxonomy): Eukaryota > Metazoa > Chordata > Actinopteri > Cyprinodontiformes > Fundulidae > Fundulus > Fundulus diaphanus. Next base: position 13,707,837 of record CM073125.1, read on the forward strand.
TTGTCCGGCCCGCCGAACAATTTAGTCCGGTCCGGTGGCCAAATGCATTATCATATTCCAACGGCTGTATCTCCTCGCTGCATCGACCGGTCTGCATCAGATGTTTTGTGAGTCATGGGGGAGGGCTGCCCTACGCGTTCGTGTTAATCGCCCGGTGGACGGGTCGGGAAAATGCGTGACAGCATCTGCAGTGGCGGGCAATAGGCCGGAGCGGAGCTTGGCTGCGAGGGCCGATCGACGCCGCTTGCGGCTTTAACATCCTTCATATTTGGCCTATCAGCGTACCTTGAGTCGCTGTTGCACGTTCCATAACAACAATGTTTAAAAACCATGGTTAGGAGACGTGTTAGACTTAGAAAAAGCAGTCGTTTTACCGAGTAAAACCAAGGGTAACGTACAGCGAAAGAGTGGAGGACAACGCATATTTGCCCTACCTGTACCACGTGATATGACGTCACTTTCTAAAAATAGCTCGCTCACGGTACGCCGTTAGGATATGTCATATGTTAATTTAACATCCATATTTAGCAAAAAAAAATCCATTATTATTATTTCTTTATTGCACCAATGCTTCCAAGCAATAATGCTTTTACTGTTGAAAAGCATGTTTATTTCTTCTTGAAAGGTACCACATTTGTAAGAAAACACTGTAGGTTGTCCAGCAGAGTTCAGTGTGTGGGCTGTGGACATCATGCCAATCAGCTGATTGCTGAACTCTGAACTCTAATGATTGCTGAACTCTACCCTCCAAGATGTCAGAGTTGTCCAAAGATCAGGATCTATCAGAAACCACTATCAGTATCTGTGATGTTCCAGCCTATTGCTGTTTGTTTTGGTTACTAAATTTTTATAGTTACTCTTACATGGTCTACCCTCTTAACTGGATTACTTCAGACGTAAGGAATGTGGGATTTTTTATTTTTTGTTTTTGCCCTATTTTTACTTCCAAGATGATCAAAAGCAAGATCAAAGCTGGGGATATTAGCAGTATTATTCCAAGACTTCAATCGATAGAACAGGGGGTTTCTCGGCTGGAGGTAAGTATTGAGATCAACGTGGGCTTTGGAAATGAAGCAACTCTACCAATGTTTTAAAACGACCAACAGTCTCCGAGCACCTCAGCAAGCAGCTAACCTGCCTGGAACTGTCTTGGAGCGAAGCCAAAAAAATAAATCTCATCCTTTGGACCTGACTAGAAGTCTAAAGAGACGGACCCCTCACCTAGATGATATAGTGTGGCCAGCATTGAGCCGAGACATCCCCTCGTCAACACCAGCACCAAAGAAAAAACAACAAGCAGCTGGAGCCGATATGATTCCATCTTCCTTAACTCTTGCTGCTCTTCAGCAGGAGCCAACAACAGACACCTCTCCTCCAAACATCAACAAGATCAACACAACCACCTCCTAAAGTGACCAGGAAACCAAAATGTATGCCAAAGGTTGTTATTGTTGGGGATGCAGCAGTTAATGGAATCGATCGCCTCTGCAGTACAAAGACAACAAAGGTAATCTGCAGTGTCTGATATAACACAGAAAATACCCTCATTAACCACTGATCAGCCGAAAATTGAGAATCTTATCATACATATTCTGATAATGGACTTTATTCATCTGAAAATGAAGGTGTTTATCAGTGAAACAATACCATAAGCTGGACGTGGTGATGAGAATTACAGCAGACTGCTTAAGATTAATAAATAGTTTATGAAAGAATGTTCTGTCAGCTCTGTGAAATTCATTGACAATGACAAGATTTTCTGGGAGCTCTAACATCTTTTCAGACACAGTGGAGTCAGTCTACATCAAGATGGAAAAGAAACTTTTCACTGCCAATATTTTCAGTGCTGTTAAACAACAGAAAGTCATTTCTCCAAACACAGGACGACGTAAACAATGACATCCCTGCCCCGGCAAAGATTGTAGAAGGGCAAGGACAAAGCCAGCAGATGCACACTGTTCCAAAACAAACCGATAAGCGGCCGTCTCTCAGAACTCCAGCTGGAAAAGGAGCTGAGAGTGGAGGGAGTCTCTTCTCCCACCCTCCTCGGCTCCCCCCGCCACCCCATCAACACTGACAGGGAACCCACAGTGCCTATCAAAGGACACATCATCTCAAGGCCAGGACAGTTCAGAGGTTTCATCACCTGGAATGATGTTTCTTAACTTTAGTGTAAAAATGGACCACCATGTATTGCTAGGTACTTCTCTTCTGAGTCCCCAGAAAGCATGATATACTCCAAAATAACATCCTGGGTCGGATTTCTCAGGACCACTTCCACTCTGTCTGAAACAGGGGACCAGACATTAACGTTACACCTATGTTCCTCCAGAATGTGTCTGACCCCTCCGCAGTACGAGACAGGAGAAATTAAATCAAATGGTCTATATTAAAATCTTAGAAAAATCCCCTGTCTAAAGCAACCTCAGACTGAAGAACTGTCTACCACAAAGTTATTAAGACTGGCTCTGCTAAATTTAAGGTCATTATCAACAGAAGGACTTCTGGTTCATGACTTCATCACTTAACAAAATATTGATGTTATGTTCCTAACTGAAACATGGTTGAATGACAATAACAAATCACCTGTACTAATTGAATCAGCGCCTCCTTACCACATTATTTAAGTGAAAATAGAAAACATAGGAAGGGTGGGAGGATTGCAACAATATTTCATCATTCATTAAACTGTAAGAAAGGTTTCCTTGGAAATAGTGACTCCTTTGCATATTTGGAAATTGAGATAAAAGGCCATAAATACAATCTGAGGAAAGACTGGTTTCTAAGTCTTGTGTGACTTCTTTAAATCCCCGAACATGCTCTTAATCTTCTACAGTCCTCTTTCTGACTGCATTTTCAAAACACAATGCTGTTCACAAGCATTCTCAAACCTTGAAGATGTTGAGGAATAACATTCTATTAAGTGTAACTTATATTATTGACATTAACTGTAGCCATTTTAACTGACAACAGATGTGGATTGTCCTCATATATTTTTCACCAGAAATTACAATTGTATTATATTTCCAGGAAGTTTTAAAGGGTATTTTGTTTCATTAATCATTTGATTTGTTTGATGGTAAGAACTGATAGTAGCTGATAACAATCTGAAGCCACTGAACAAGCATGTATCTCAAAATTGTGGGTTACTAGATTTACAATATGACATCTCTGCACTTATGCATCTAGACAATAAATCTTAAACTATAAGCTCTTGAGACATGTCGTTATACATAAGCACTTATCGAGTGAGGATTGTCTCAAAAAGATTTGAATAAATATAAAAGGATATATATACATATACATACATTTATAAATATCCAAGTACAAAATACTTGGATATTTGGCCATCCCTATAGGATGCTCCACAGGCCAGCCAGTAGAGGGTCACCAGCACCTCTAACTCCTGTGGCCATCCATGGGCCTTCTGGATGGGCAGCAGCTGAAGGAGGAGGACGATGGTGGCCCTGTTTAGCTAGAAGGCTGGTTTCAGGTCCCCTTCATTAAAAAATATTTGGAGGATTGGTACCGAGGTGTTTATCCTCACATATTTTGTTTCTGTTTCTTCCTGTAAATAAAAAATGCCAAATGTTACCAGAATTGTTTTTTTCAATTCTCTCCTTTTCACAGCATAAAACTGTACCTGCTTAACATGCAGATTATTATAGTTCTCAAGAAAGAAAAGGTAAAATGTATAGTGTTGTATAGTAAATGTAACAAATGGCTTACCTTCTCTGGTATTTTTACCATTTCACTGAAAAAATGGGCTGAACTAACTGCACATAATTTATAGATTAATCACTGTAAAGGTGGGCAGACATAAAAATGTTTTTTTTTTCCTTTCTTAATGATCAATGCTGTGAAGGTCAGAAGGTGCAATAAAGTAGCTTAACCATACTGTTACTAATGTTAAAATTGTGTTTTCATTTTAATTATTTATAGAAAAATAGTCACAATTTTAACCTGATCACGTGTTTAATACCATCTTCAATGTTTTTTTTAAAGATAAAAGTAGGAAATAGGCTGTCAATCTTAAAATGCCTACCAGTTGGCAATAGATGGGTGAGCAAGTATTGAGTTAATAAAGCAACACACGTCAGTCAGATAAACACAAAACAAATAAATCAGAACCAGCGGTATTACGCACACTACTTGGCCGACAGAAGTGTCCTAAAGACGGTCTAACATCAGCTCTGTTTGCGGTTTCCCTCGGAGGTCTGCAGGTCTCTCTGCTCCGCTCATCGTCGGACTTTTTATTAAAATTACGCACTAACTCTGTAAACAGGCCACATAGGGAAGCTTAAAAGTATAATGTTCTCGCCTCAGCCAATCTGAAAACGTACTTTTGAAGAACAACAGTAGCAGAAAAGGGAATTTTTAACTTACCGCTGTGAGCTCTGTTTGCGCTGTCTCGAATGAAGCTGCAGCCGCGGTGCATTCTGGGCAAGCGGGCTGAGGCTGATGACGTGTCACGAGCACACGAGACCGCTCAAGAACGCATAACGGCCTTTATCTCGGCTCTGCCAGACTAGCTGTGGCTGCACAACACTGCCATCTGCTGGTTGTTCAGTGGAGGGTGTCTTCGTATTCAAATCTAGTGGTATTTATATGTGGATCTAGGTTTGCAGTAGGAATGTCTCAAAATTACGTCATCGACATGAAAGCGAAACGGATATTCACAAATGCAAAAAGGAGATTCACAAATGCAAAAAGGAGATTCACAAATGCAGATTCCACATACAAAGTCAAGCATATTTATTTTCAAATCTCGAAAATATATTTACAAAGACATGTTTATTTATATAAATTTGTTTATTTATTTGTATGTCACATTTTTATATTTATATTTTGTTTATTTATTTGTATGTCACATTTTTATATTTGTATTTTGTACTTGGATATTTATAAATGTATGTATATGTATATATATCCTTTTATATTTATTCAAATCTTTTTGAGACAATCCTCACTCGATAAGCACTCTGCTGTTTTTTTTTTTTTAAATCCTCAAAAAGTACTAGTTGGGTTAGAATGAAATAAAATCATCACACAATCCTGAGCCGACAGGCAGACTACAACAGTTATGTTGAAAGATATAAAAAAAAAATAATAATTCAACACCACACTAAGGTGCTAAAAAGTTCCTTAAATTGCAGTGATGACAGCAGATGTTATGTCTTCCATCATGTTTTCTGTCATGATCTCGTCACTGATGCTGGTCTGAGTACTCACTTTACACACCTGCTCTGCTCCGCACCATTTCTCATTACTCATCCGATTCACCTGCACCTACCAGTATATAACCAACCTTCAGACTAGCCTCAGTGCCAGGTTATTTCGAGCCGTCTGGTGAGACTTATTCCAGCGTTCTTTTTCCTGACTTCCTGAATGCCTGATCCCTGCCTGTCCTGACAGCCTGTTTGTTCTACATAACCTCCACCCGTTTCGACCGCCTGTCTGACTCCTATCTGCTCGGACTGCCTGTGTACCAGACCGGACCTGCTACCTGACATCTGAGCCTGCCTGACCCCGTTCTGATCATAAGCCTGCCTGTGTACCGAACCTGGAACTGTGTCCCAACTTTATCCTGGATTTCCTTCCGGCGCTTCATCTGACATCTGACCACCTGGCACTGACCTTGGATCTCGTCCCGGACATTGCTTCTGGTTTGTCCTCCTGATCATCCTGCCGGGTATCGTCTTCACGGTTCTGACCCTCTGCCTGTCCTCTGACCACCGTCCGTCTGCAAGAGTTCTGCACTGGGACTTCCCGAGTTGCGGCAGCAACGCTCGCCCGGCCCCCGGCCGACCAGAACCTTCACCTGTGGTTTCCCCCCGGACCGAACACAGAGAAAAGGTTAGTGACCGTAACATTTGTGACTAATCCTCACTGCCAGATAAACGTGGTCACTAACCCGCTGTCTTTGTTCCCAGAGGTTCCTGCCATAGACGCAACCTGCAGCCGTTTAGTCTTTAATAAACTGTTTAATATTTTACTCACTTTGTCTGGTTTGAATTCTGGGTCCTCATAGACCAGTTCACGCGTGACGTCACGAACTACGTCCGCGCTACATCCGGGTCCCGCGGGTAGGCAAAAACAGTACTGTTCTCGTCTACTACCGTGACAAAACGGGTGAATTACAGCGTGCTTTTAGTTTGTTTATTTTTGGAATCTAAACAATGTCTACGACTTGTTGTGCTCCCGGTTGCACACAGAGGCATTCCAAATCGTCGGATGTACGTTTCTTTCGTTTACCGAAGGACGAAGAAAGGCGAAAGAAATGGATATTTTCAATGAAAAGGATGCAGGCAGACAATCCCAATCGACTGTGGGAGCCATCATACCACGACAGAATTTGCAGTCTACACTTCATCGTCGGTAAATACAACTTAATTTTGCACTGGTCATTGTTCTACTTAAATAATTATATAAATAAAAAATTAGGATATATACTTAAGTCAAGACGTAAACGTTTGTTTCATAATAATATACGTACATGTACAATGTATGCAAACCCTCTGGCATGAGTCTGTGAAAAGGATTAATAAGACAAAAACACTAAAATAATCCTTAGTGAATAATGTTTTTTTTAACCTACTGGTGGCGGGTCTTCCTCTCTGCTGAGAAGCTGTCTGGGTCCGAGTCCGCTTTCTGCTGTTACACAAACATGTCTGAACATCCATCCATCCATTTTCTGACCCGCTTAATCCCTCATGGGGTCGCGGGGGTTGCTGGTGCCTATGTCCCGATATAAAATAATTGTAGCCGTCAAGCGATTTCATGGCTTTCATGCTCTCTCGTCTGTACTGGCCTGCCGTGTTTATAAGGTAGCTGTATATGTCGCCGTACGGAACACTTGGCCAGCATTTCACAGACTCGCTCCATCCCTTCAGGCTTTTGCTGTGTGGATCTGGCAATCTGATACCATCAACCATCAATTTACTCTTAAAACTATCTTGTGGTGCATTATCTAAAGAAGAAAAATACGCCGAGAACTTTTCGTTTCCTTTGTTTGCGTCCGCCATTGTGTTCGCCTTTTGCCTACCAGTCCGGCGCGCATGCGTGAAAAACCCGGATCAAAACAATAACAATGAACTGGTCTACATTCAATTCATAACAGTTTTCCACTTATGACATAATTTCCTCTTCCATATGTAAAGAATCCATCTCAGTACTGAGAGTGCCTTGATGTTAGCCAGAAACCAATTTGTTCATGTAGATACATGGCCGCGGGACGTGGGGGTACTGGGGGTGCTGCAGCACCCCCTAGTGGTGAGAGGGAGATTTAAAAAAAATATATAAAAAATTCTTTGCACAATTTATAAATTTCTTATTAAAATTTTGGGAAATGATTTTGACTTTTTTGTTTTACTATTACGTGTATTTGGATTTTAATTTAATTATTTTGAGGCCTAATCAACACAACTTCATGGAAGTTACGTTGTCATGGCAATGTCAAGAAAGCTAGTGGTCTCCGAGTAAAGAGGTATCTCGCTCACGGCAGCAGACTAGTAATAGGCTTTTCGTATGAACTGTCAGAGGGCAACGTTCTTGCACTTGGATCAGTTGCTAAATATAGCAGTGATCTCAAAACACCAAGGTTCCCATGATCTCACTTGCACATTAATAAGTTATAGCCAATAGAAAATATAAACTGTTGCGCTCCGGTCCAAGAGGTCACATGATTCGAGTTTTGCTGCTCAGCCAATCATATTGCGTATTTTCAGCCATGCGAGTTCAACCAGTTCATCATGGCTGCGTCCATAAGATGTTGTATGCATCCGTTTCCAGACGAAGTAAGCCCAATAATACCATTTTCTGAGATCTTGATGGCATGGAAAAAGAAATAGCCCAGTCATACCTAGAGACAAATTTAAGAAAGACTTTTCAAATCTACGTTGTTATAGTGTTGTTGTGAAGTTTAATTAATAGCGCATATATTGACCTGAGAACTGATGATGTCTGTGTGTTACAGACACTGGTTGCCTGCACTGAAGTGTATATGACAAAGTAGTGAATCTCAATCTATTTATTTTTATTTATTGTATTTTAAATAGGCCTATAGGCTCATAGGTATTTTGTCCAAAAACACCAAAAAAAAATTCACAGCACCCTCTGTTCAAAATTACTTCCAGCAGCCCTGCGTAGATAAACTGATTTAAATATATTTCGGTAGTTTAATTTCTTTTGTGGCATACACCATAAATGTGCCCAGCCTTCCTGGGCTTATAGGACACTCTGATCGAGACCAACATCAACATCCTCTTTCGAAGATGCCAAGCTTTTAAAACGTACTGAGCTAACTGAAACAAATAATACTTAATTACTGTAGCTTATCTTCATCACTTATAAAACAAATATGAACAAACATGAAGGACTTTAGACTTATCCAGGGTGTACCCCTGTTGCCCATTGACCGCTGGAGATGGGCACCAGCCTGACCCTGCACAGATTAGCAGGAATACAAAATGGATGGATGAAGGACTTTATCAAAAAGTTCATTCCTTGAAATCATATACAGGGGACTCTAAAACAAAAGTGCATTTCATTTTCAATTTCATCTAAGTCACACAGAAAACATTTGTGGTCCTCCTCTGGGACTGAATGGTTTCTAATGTTAAAGGTAATGTACCAGCTCTAAGCTGTGTGCACACTGACCGTCTTTAGTTAAGTTACGTGTCACACATTTTAATTAATAATAATAATAATATAAGTTTGTAGTTTTGGTTTACGCAAATTGTCACTAGTCCATATACACCTGTAAGCATTTGCATTCTGGAGAGGAGCCAAAAGTTGGCAGTTTGAACTCAGTCTGTCACTCTTGGTCCCTGAGCAAGACCCTTGACCACAGATTGCTCCCCGTGCGCCACACACTGCTTCCTAAGGGGATGGGTTGAACAGAAAGACAAATTTCTCCCCTGTGGGACTATAGAGGCAAATATTTATTTATTATATTTGTTCAATATTACATCTTTGATTATTTCTGGAAATGTACTGAAAATCAGCCCCCTCAAATATCTTCTCCACCTGTCTAGCCCCGGTGTTTCTGTTGGATAAGTCTCAGTTAAACATGTGTTTAGTTAATCTATTTTCTAGCATATTAATAAAATTCTAGCTTATTAATAAGTTTATTAATTCAAATGGAGTCTCTGACTCCATGCGGTTCCCATCCTGTAAAGGCAGTTTGAGAGTGTTTCTGTGCACAGCTGGAAAATAGTGCCAGGCTCTGCACTGGTCTTTCTCACTGAAGTACTGTTGGCAGTAACCCCAGACCCCTGCTCCATAGTCAAGAACAGGACATATGCAGGATCTGTGCAGTTCAGTGTATGTTTTATAGCCTAGGTGCTGTCAAGACTTAACTTCATTTATAATAGTGCCTAATGCTCAACCTGCTGAGTCTGATTGGACTTTTATTCCTTCTTCAAATGTAAGATCTTTGCAAAAAAATTAATACCAAATATTTATATTTTTTAGTAGTAGACAAAATGGTAGGTCTGAAACAAAATGTAAATGTTGTCAGTGTATGACTCAACTTTCTAAAATGAATCACTTTGGTTTTATCGCAGTTTATCTTTAACCCAATTTTCTCACACCATAAATAAACAGTATATTACATTAGATTTGGTTCATTTTCAGCAGTAAGTACAATGTCATCTGCATACAATAATATACAGGCTTTTAGATCAGCTACAGTCACTCATCTATCTGGCTCTTTAATTATAGTAACCAAATAATTTATATATAATGCAAAGCGCGTAGGAGACAAGACATCAACTTGTTTGACACTGTATGGTGTTGGAAACCAGCCTGTTCTATGATCATTCACCTCAACACAGGATTCTGGATTTTGATAAATAACTTTTACAGAATTATAAAATTTCCCTACAATTCCTGCTTTTAGAAAACACAGTAATGTACTATTTGCACAGTCAAAGTCTTTCTGAAAATCTACAAAACACGCAAAAGTAGCCTTTCCACACTGCATATTCATTTCTAAAGACATCAAACTATGACTCAAACATATAAAAGAATTATGTATTAAACACAAAACTGTCAAATAACTCAAAACATCTTATATATTTTAGCTTTTCCAAATACTGCCACTTTGTTTTGATCACTGCATACCGTAACTGTTCTTTTCTCCATGAGCTTCACGAGGTTAGCCCCAGAAATGGTTTTCCAGTTGTCTTGAAGGAGTTCACGGAGGTAGTAATAAGAATAAAAACAAACCATTAACTCAGAAAGTGAGTCCAGATTTCCAATAATTTATTTGTTTTTCAGTGAAGTTGTACAGGAAAAGGCTCAGAAAAAAACTGGCTTTTTAACAGACCCGTGTCCACTTTTTAGATCTACAGAATGCCATAGAATGGGTCTTTTTAAGGTTAGTCCCTTCTCAGCGGGTGCAGTCTATTTCACCTGTTTTGAATGTTTAGTGATAGCTTCTTAGAGTTGATATTTGTAATATTTCATAAGGAGGCAGTAGGGTAAATAATTGATAAGAAGAAGAATCCATGGGCACTTTGAACGATTCATGTGCAGGAGCTAAACCTGCAGTGCTGGGAAAAAAGCTGATTCAGAGGAAATCTATTCGTCCACTGTATCTTAGCATGACAGTGGAGCTAAATGCTTAACTTTAGCTGGTCGAGCAGAGGAAACATAGATGCATAAATAACCGTTGATCTGCTTGTATGAGAGGTATTTATCAGGTAGAATCGATTGCCGGTTGCAATGCAAGCTTGGCTGCACACTGAAGAGTCATGGAAATTGACTGAGCGTAAAGAGAAGCTTGTAAAGGTTCAACACACACAAGAAAATGAGTAGAAGGGCAGGAACCATCGACTCTGCAAAAGATCTCACAACATGACTCCTGTGTTTTTCAGCTTGTAAGTGGTTGTCGCTGATATAAAGAGCTTGAAAAGTTTGCAACTGTCAAATTTCTAGGTCGTGTTGACGGTGATCAAATAATTTCTCTCAAATAAAGGAAAAAAAGATTTTTTTCATTTAGAGTGCTTTCAACATCCCTGGCAAGGAGAATAGTAATTTTCTTAGAATTCCTGCCAGATTTTGCCTAGTACCTCATCACAGGCGTCATTCTACTGCGTACCTGACAAGAAAAACACTTCACAAAGAAAAGGTTTGATATGCAGCTTGAGAGTGAGGGTAAGTCGATTGCTTTTGATGCTGATTTGGAAGAAGATGGAACCTCAGCTGGACAAATTGGACCTTTTTGCAACAGCAGAGTTGCTGATATTTGAGGGCATTGAATGTTGGAACCTGTTGCCGTTTTCAGATCTCGTTCTCAGGCTCTTCGGGCTGCTGTGGTCCCTGGAGTTTTTAGTGGAAATTTTCAATCATATTACCGTTAATAGCTTTGGTTGTATAAGTGAGAGAGGGAGAGCACATCTATCTGCTGGGTTCAAGAGGGAGAGTGGGAGAGATGATTGGAGATTTGATTCGGCTCATCTTTTACAGTGAAATAGGGACTTTCCGCGACAGATTAAAAACATCCCTTACAGTACTTCCTGCAAGACTAAGAATGTCTAATGTCACATTTGTGGCTTTTTTTCCCTCTTGACATTTAAATTAATGCATTTCAAATTGAAATTCATTTTGAAAGGCCTCGCTTTGCTACAGTCTGGGAAGTTTATTTGCAATCCAGAAATGAGCTATTGGTGGTAGGCATTGGCTAATCTAGGTGTAGTGGGGAGGAAATGTTAAAATACAGAACAAATAGTTCTAAATGTACAACCTTTTTAATTCTATGTTTTGCACCTTAATTTCAAAGAAAACTATTGGCTTATTGGGCTCATGAAGAGTAGTTTTGTACTGTTTCATCACATTTGGCAAAAGGAGGACAATCCATCAGAGGAACAACCAACGACTGATGTTAGATTGGCTTTCCTCCTCCTACACAACCTACAAAACAAGTCAAGGGACTTACACAACAGTACTTACAGAAGCAGAATAGACACCCACCTCATTCCTTGTTTTGACCTCTGTGTACAACAATCGCATTTCCCGTTACTTTCTTTAACCCCTTTTCATTCTACTCATCCTCCTAATCATATTGCTCTCACCCTGATCTCTCGCTATGACCCGTTTTACCCCACTCATCCTCCTGCTTGCTTTTACTAGCTGTTTGGAGTGCCAATCAACCTCCTTATCTCTCTGTACGAGCCATGTCAGGTGCCACGTATCCTCCTCAAAACTTTTCGGGAGGTCTGTTGGATTGCTATCCCTCTATACAAGCCCGGTTCATCCCACTCATCTTTCCTGTTACAGGCCCTTCAGGATGCCACTCACTCTCCTCATCCCAGCGTATGTCCTTTTTTTTCCTATCTATTTCTCTGATTCCCCTTTATAAAGACCTTTGAATCGTTTTGATACTGAAAAGTGCTATATAAATAAACTTGCCTTGCCTTTATGAACCTATGTATTCACTCTCCTTGGTAGTCTTATTTTCACTCTTTACGTCCCCTTTTCATCATACCATTTATCCCTCTTTATGGTTCATCCACACAGGACCCTAATGGACTTGAGTGGGCAGGTACAGATAATAAAGATTAGGCCATGCAGCCTTTGCATTTAAGCAGACAGTAGTCCTGCTTTTTGCAGTTCATTTTCCTACAGGAATAAAAAAAAAAACATTCAAACTTCTTTCTCCTGATTACTAATCCTAGACTACTCATATAATGCTAAGTTTCCTAATCCACCTATACCCTTATACTGTCTTGTTTTACTTTGATGAAACCAGTGAACACAGTGGTCACTTGAATAGACATGTAAACTACAGCAATACTGGTGTGAGCAGGCATTGTTGTTATTTTTTTATATCAGCCTAGTCTTTGATCAGCCTAGATAATGCTGGAAGATGAGCGTTTGCTGATTTCATTCATTTCTGAACTGCTGAGATGGCTGCCAGAAAGCTAGTAGTCTCAAATATCTTTGGGCCATTTTAGTTCACACTAAAAGAACGTGCTCCATAAGTAGTCTTTGAATATCCCAAACCAATGCTTGTAGTTCAAAATCACTGTCTTCAAATGATATATCTAGCCTGTCACAGGATAAGATGAACAAGGTACACAATGTGACAATCTAGCAGTTAACATTTGGGCAGCAGGACTGTAGAGAAAATGTCTTGCAGGCTTTGTTTCCTTTAAGCTAATGTGCTGGAGCCTTTCTTGTCAAAGTGGTAGTGCAGATTTTGTGATATAAAGGCCTGTCTCTGGGAACAGAAGAACATGACTTTCATAGCGTACGCCGTACATCAAACAGTTTTGGTCCTAAGTGAAAAGGTAAAAGAGAGTGGAGGCCCGGAGCTAATTTGCTCCTCATTAAACAGACCTTCTGATGTTATTTTTTAAATGAAACGACTTACAGCAATTAAAACGATGGCCTGTTATGTGAAAATATGCCTCGTAACTAAACTTAAAAACAGAACTTCACAACGCTTGAATTTTTTACATTAATTTCATGTCATTTTTTTGATGGATCATCATGAAGTAGTGAATACTTGATAAGTGGAAGAAAAACAAACACCTGAGACAAGGGGATCTTTATTCACATTTAGGAACTACTTTGTTTCAGTCCATAACATACACTCTTAATACAATACACTGAAGTTGTAAAATGTGAAATGGTTCTCTGGATGCTCGAAAAGAGCCCTTGTTTATTTTAAATTAGGTAAGTTATCTATTTATCCACAGCTGTAGGAAGAGAATTGCCTACTTATCTACATCATGAATGTGCTATTACAGTATTTATTATTTTGTTCTTCCCCTCTACTTTCATTTTATTTTTTTATTTTGGATCCCTACCAAAGGCACAGGCATGCTGGGCCTTTTCTTCCCATGCATACAGACCAGTGCTTTTAAATTTTCATATTAATTATACATCAGTTCATTCAGCTAAGCCACCAATGCTCAACATGGGGTTGGTGCTTATGCGGGTACATTTGCAGTTCCAAAAGTAAAACCAAGCCCTCCAAGCCAATTAAGGGTTGCCACATCAGCAGTGAAAAGCCGATCTCCCAGGCCTGTTGAACAGTGTGCGGTTGATAAGCCGCAGATTCCAGGCAGGCATCCATTTCAATAAAGTGTCAGCTATGCAAAGTTATTCCTCTCTGTGTGTCTAATGAGAGCAACGAGCACATTTGGTGCATTGAAATGTCACAGTTGGAGAGCATGAGTGAATGTCTTATAAGGATGATGATTTGTAAAATGAGGCTTTAGCCATGTGTTTGGACCTTCACATTGTGCGTAATGGAAAATCAGTGGCTGTGTTCAGCTGAAAACAATCTTAACGTGAGAACAGAAACCAAATTAGCCACTGACAACCCAGAGGTTTTTGCTAATAGATGTAATAAATAGAAGTAGTCTTTGTCTATCAAGGTATCTTTATCATTTAAAGCAGGGGTGTCAAACGTACGGCCCGCGGGCCCGGTGGCCAAATGCATTATCATTATTCAATAATGATTATTGAAAAAAACATGTACTTCGTTCAATTGAAAACCTGCAGTTCCTATATTGTCCACGAGTGGCGTTGTGTTTTATTCAGAGCAGACGACATGATGCAACACTCCATTGTATAACCAGCACAAAATAATCAAGCCGTGTTTTATTTTGGCGGGTCAAACTAGCAGCACTCTTTGAATTCCGGGTCAGAGGTGAACTCCTCCATCTTGTTGCTGCTATCGGTGTGGCTAGCTGCTTGTGTTGGCGTTTTTCCTAAATGACTGAAGAATATTGTTGAATCAAGTCAAATTAACCCAGACGAAGTATTCCATTGGGTGTTTTCTGGCAACCACTCAACGGTGAGTCGGTTATTTTATTCCGTTTGTTTTATATTATAATAGCAATCCGGTGGCGACCCGCCCGCTTAAAATCGATGTATTGGCATCTTAAAAATGGTCTTATAGCTTAAAAGATTATTCTCTTTTTGTTGATTTTGTGGCCGAATAGAAGAGATGTTCTCAAAGCATTAAATAAGCCTTTTGATTTTTCTAAATTTTGTCCTTTAAGGATACTTTTAAGTTACTTTTCATTAAATTTGTCAATGGCCTATGGAAATCTGGAATTCCTTTGGAGCTGCGCAACAAAAGGAATATAGCTATTTCTTTATGAATGTTTAGTTGTTTTGGTCAGGGGTTTTTTTCCTAACCTGACAAAAGCCAGCTGTATGTCGCTCCGCCTAGCTCCACTCACATACATCTGGGACACCGCCATAGGAATTGCCTTTACAGAAGGCTGGGCCTTATCAAAAATTCTTGCATATGATTGGATAAGCCACTTGTCTGTCATCTTTATTGACGTGCTATTTCAACCACTCACACCGAAGCTAACCCGTGACGCTGATGATAGCGACGCAGGAAAAAAAAAATTAAAAAAAATGTGTTTGCGGCTCTAGTGGCATGCGTTTTATTGACAGTGAGCTGACAGGAAGAGGGGGGAAGACAGGCGGCAAAGCACCGCGGGTCGGAGTCGATTCCGGGCCGACCGCGTTGAGGACTAAAGGCCTCCTAACATAGTTAGCGCTAACCGCTCTGGGGCGCGTCCGCGTCTGCACGTCCGCTGCAGACGCGGATGCGCCCCGGAAAACAAAACTTGCCAAATCCGGTCGGGAGAAGGGCGAAAACATCGTTTAATGAAACAATATTAGGTAGATTGGACAACACGGAAGAAATAGCAGCATCAATGTTAACGCTTGCTTCCTCGACGAGCCGCCATTGCTATCAAAACAGTCTCACGTCATGGTCGCGTCTCCTCTACGTCACATCTATGAAACTCCAGCCCTGCGTCCTGATTGGCCAGACCATAAATTTGGTTGGAGAAATCACTCTCTATGGGAGATGTCCCAGATGTATGTGAGTGGAGCTAGGCGGAGCAACATGCAGCTGGCTTTTGTCAGGTTAGTTTTTTCCACCCCCTGTTCCGACCCAGGATGGCGAGCTACCATCACCGCAGCTGTGCGGTAGGAATTAATTGAACCGAGCTATTTCATTTTCCCGGACCTCTTGCCGTGGATCATAGACTTAAAAAGAGTCGGATCATTGATTGATGGACCATTAATTATCCTGCAAACAAAAGGACAGACTTAAATAAGAGAAAGAAACTCTTGGGTGTTATCAGGGTTATTTTTTTTTGTTGTTGTTGTTTTCCTGTTGTGTTTGTTTATATTCATAGGAAAATCGTGACGTGACGGTTCTCACTGGCTTGACAGAACAACCCAACAGGATAGAATCCCCAGATCCTGAGACAGTAAGTGACTTTTCACAAGCCTTTTGGTAGTTCTTGTCTCTTTTGGAGCCACTAACCTTTCCCCTCCCTTTACAGAGGTTCCTGGTCAGTCATGCAGAGTTTTCCTGACTCCCATGAGTTTTCTTGTAATAATAAACATGTAAAACTCTGAGCTTCCCACATCTGGCTGAAATTTCAGGTCCACAGTATGGTTCAGTACTCTACATACTGAGATGTCTGAGATGAGGTTCGGGTATGTTCTCAATCCTTTGTGTAAAGAGATGATTGAAGTAGCCACATATTCAATCACATCTACTGAGCTAAAAAAAAAAGGTTTCTAAAACATTATGACAATTACTGCAA
This sequence comes from Fundulus diaphanus, assembly GCA_037039145.1. NCBI lineage: Eukaryota > Metazoa > Chordata > Actinopteri > Cyprinodontiformes > Fundulidae > Fundulus > Fundulus diaphanus. The sequence goes on from CM073125.1 coordinate 13,724,435, forward strand.
GGCATTAACTATTAGTAAGACTTCTAATTTGCAGTAACAACTGATTTCTAACCTGGAGAAGTGTGTAGAGATGGACATATTTGTTCTGAAAATATTCTGTACCAGTGACGTGCGGTAGGGTTCATAGCTGGTGAGGCACTGACGTAATCAGAGTCAGATTTACAAATACATACACTCTACAGAGTAGACTCATTGCAAAGTGCTGAAGGAGACTGATTGAGCCACATCAATTCACCAAGAGACAGGGAAAAAATACTGATTCTTTGATGAAAAAATAATACTAAACTAGAAAAATTTGCATTTCCTGCGAAAATGCACTGTGAATGCAGATAGCTGAATGATTGAGCAAAAGATGCAGAAGATCTTTGAAGAAGAGAAAAAAATAGCTGAAAAGCATTTAAGAAGTTGAAAAAGTTGAAGAAGTTGAAAAAGTTGAAGAATTTGAAAGAGTTGAAGAATTTGAACATGAAAGAACAATAGCTGAATGATTAGAAGCAGAAAAAACTGAGGGTAAGGCACCAAACATTTCCTAACTCGTTCTAAACACTGAATCATTTAACAAAGCAGAAGTAGAATTTCAAACTTGAATATACTGTAGCCATATGTGGGCCTGCATTTCTAGGGAGTATAAGGGGTTTCGCCCCCATTGAAAAGCATTGGATGTTTGACACCTCCTAGCTTGGAGATGCTTTACGTGACGTGGCCCAAATTTATAGTGGAGCATTCTGTATAAAGGAGGTAAAGACTCTGTAAAGCAGAAGTTTGTAGGACCTTCCTAGAGCTACTTCCGGTTAGCAACATGCTAACAGTTAGCCGCTAACAGGGTTGTGTTCAGTATCACCAGGTGAGTGTACTCTGTCAGTTTGGTCCAAATCCTGTACTGGGAAGTGCCTCAAAAAGGGTGCCAATACTTAATGTCACCAAAGGTCACCAAAGGTCATGAGTCAGATTGGCCTCCTTTAGCAACTCAGCCTCACCACATCTGGGCCCAGAACTCAACATTTGACCAAAATGGTCAGTAGCGCCATTTCCCACATGTGGGTGGTGCTGTATTGGCCAATTGGGTCGTGTCTGGGCATCATGCCAGATCCTGTTGGAAGCAAAGGCCCAATAGGAAAGCATGTGAAATCCAAAATGGGACAGAAAAGTGACACATGGCTGAAAGTCACTTGAAAATTTAAAAATGTTAAGAGGAAGTGACTGTGCGAATTTCAGATTCCTACATTAATCACAGCCGCTGCAGCGGGCGTCGAAAGTTGCCATTGTATCCCAAAGGAGCTTCTCCCTCTGGCCCTCAGAGTTCCGTCGTCATGGAAACTCACTCACACCTCTGGTGCAGGCCAGTCTACCGAAGTGCAGAGACTTTGCTCACAATAAGTCCCATTGGATTATAATGGAGAACTTTGCCCCGAACAACGCTCCATATCTCCTGATCCGTAAATGGTAGAGACGTAATTTTTTCTGCGTTTATTTCGTAACGGATAGGGGAAGAAGACAGGCTATCGGTTTTTGCTGGAAAAAGTTTAATAAAGGCGTGAACAATTATGATATAAAGGTGATTTTTATGGACTTTCAGAAATCCTCTAAAAACGGTCCCGAACAAATCGCTGTAGCTGAAAAAGTATAAGAGATATCAAAATAATTCTTTCACTATGAGTATCAGCAGGTTTTTGAGGACTATGGTGCCCATTTTCATGTTTGTACAAAAATCGGTGTAGGCACAGCGACGATGTAAAAAAGTGGATGATGTGGGAAAATGCAGCTGAAAAGCGTTTTCAGGAATTTGCACATTCGCTACTCCCGAACAAATTGTTCCTGCGGTAAAACCGTAACAGTTATCCAAACAATTCCTTTTTTATGAGTGCCAGAAGGGTCGGGACATTCATGTGTGAAAGTCTCATGCTTGTACATGAAACGGTTTCGGAGTAGCGACGATGCGAAAACGTGTGATGTTTTCAATTTTCAGGCGTCATTTTTCAAAACCGCTCCATAGGAAATGAATGGGGGAGGTTTCGGGTTTGTGTCGCTCTGAGGTGATTTGCGAAAAATCTATAAATGCTACAGCAATGAGGGTTACATTTCCTGAATCCAGACAAAAATTCCTACGTTTTGATGTATAATTTATGTGGATAGGTTGAAAATTGAGCGACTGAGAAGAAGTTGTTCGGAGAAGAAGAATTTGTTGAATTTCTAGAGTGCGCACTCTATAACTGCCTCCTTGACGACCATAGCAACGCATGTTATTTGCTGAATTTCTTGAAAAGCCAAAATTATTTTAAGGAGGTACTATATGAAAATGGTAAAAGATATGAAAAAGCTGAAATAGACCATAATAGCTGAAAGATATCACTACATTTTAAAAGTTGAATGGCGTTTCTAGCTGAAAGTAGGCTGAAGCAGTAAGCTGTCAAAAAGCAGCTGAAATGAGCGGAATTTTAGTGAATTACATTCATTTCCTATGGGAGAAAAAAAGCTGAAAATTTGCAGAAAAAGCTGAATATTTTAAAAAGTTGAAGAGTTAAAAGTACAAAAAGATATAGCCATCGATTCCAGAAGAAGCTGAATAGTTTAAAAGTTGAATGGTTGAAATCGGAGAAAAATTGTAGGAGGAGAAGCGAATCAAACTTTAAACAGTAAAAACGCGAAAGAGGATCTCAATAACTGTGAATGCCTACTGCATTCACAGTAATAAAGAACTAGAAAAATTTGCATTTCCTGCGAAAATGCACTGTGAATGCAGATAGCTGAATGATTGAGCAAAAGATGCAGAAGATCTTTGAAGAAGAGAAAAAATAGCTGAAAAGCATTGAAGAAGTTGAAAAAGTTGAAGAAGTTGAAAAAGTTGAAGAATTTGAAAGAGTTGAAGAATTTGAACATGAAAGAACAATAGCTGAATGATTAGAAGAAGAAAAAACTGAGGGTAAGGCACCAAACATTTCCTAACTCATTCTAAACACTGAATCATTTAACAAAGCAGAAGTAGAATTTCAAACTTGAATATACTGTAGCCATATGTGGGCCTGCATTTCTAGGGAGTATAAGGGGTTTCGCCCCCATTGAAAAGCATTGGATGTTTGACACCTCCTAGCTTGGAGATGCTTTACGTGATGTGGCCCAAATTTATAGTGGAGCATTCTGTATAAAGGAGGTAAAGACTCTGTAAAGCAAAAGTTTGTAGGACCTTCCTAGAGCTACTTCCGGTTAGCAACATGCTAACAGTTAGCCGCTAACAGGGTTGTGTTCAGTATCACCAGGTGAGTGTACTCTGTCAGTTTGGTCCAAATCCTGTACTGGGAAGTGCCTCAAAAAGGGTGCCAATACTTAATGTCACCAAAGGTCACCAAAGGTCATGAGTCAGATTGGCCTCCTTTAGCAACTCAGCCTCACCACATCTGGGCCCAGAACTCAACATTTGACCAAAATGGTCAGTAGCGCCATTTCCCACATGTGGGTGGTGCTGTATTGGCCAATTATGTCGTGTCTGGGCATCATGCCAGATCCTGTTGGAAGCAAAGGCCCAATAGGAAAGCATGTGAAATCCAAAATGGGACAGAAAAGTGACACATGGCTGAAAGTCACTTGAAAATTTAAAAATGTTAAGAGGAAGTGACTGTGCGAATTTCAGATTCCTACATTAATCACAGCCGCTGCAGCGGGCGTCGAAAGTTGCCATTATATCCCAATGGAGCTTCTCCCTCTGGCCCTCAGAGTTCCGTCGTCATGGAAACTCACTCACACCTGCAGCGGGCCAGTCTACCGAAGTGCAGAGACTTTGCTCACAATAAGTCCCATTGGATTATAATGGAGAACTTTGCCCCGAACAACGCTCCATATCTCCTGATCCGTAAATGGTAGAGACGTAATTTTTTCTGCGTTTATTTCGTAACGGATAGGGGAAGAAGACAGGCTATCGGTTTTTGCTGGAAAAAGTTTAATAAAGGCGTGAAAAATTATGATATAAAGGTGATTTTTATGGACTTTCAGAAATCCTCTAAAAAACGGTCCCGAACAAATCGCTGTAGCTGAAAAAGTATAAGAGATATCAAAATAATTCTTTCACTATGAGTATCAGCAGGCTTTTGAGGACTATGGTGCCCATTTTCATGTTTGTACAAAAATCGGTGTAGGCACAGCGACGATGTAAAAAAGTGGATGATGTGGGAAAATGCAGCTGAAAAGCGTTTTCAGGAATTTGCACATTCGCTACTCCCGAACAAATTGTTCCTGCGGTAAAACCGTAACAGTTATTCAAACAATTCCTTTTTTATGAGTGCCAGAAGGGTCGGGACATTCATGTGTGAAAGTCTCATGCTTGTACATGAAACGGTTTCGGAGTAGCGACGATGCGAAAACGTGTGATGTTTTCAATTTTCAGGCGTCATTTTTCAAAACCGCTCCATAGGAAATGAATGGGGGAGGTTTCGGGTTTGTGTCGCTCTGAGGTGATTTGCGAAAAATCTATAAATGCTACACCAATGAGGGTTACATTTCCTGAATCCAGACAAAAATTCCTACGTTTTGATGTATAATTTATGTGGATAGGTTGAAAATTGAGCGACTGAGAAGAAGTTGTTCGGAGAAGAAGAATTTGTTGAATTTCTAGAGTGCGCACTCTATAACTGCCTCCTTGACGACCATAGCAACGCATGTTATTTGCTGAATTTCTTGAAAAGCCAAAATTATTTTAAGGAGGTACTATATGAAAATGGTAAAAGATATGAAAAAGCTGAAATATACCATAATAGCTGAAAGATATCACTACATTTTAAAAGTTGAATGGCGTTTCTAGCTGAAAGTAGGCTGAAGCAGTAAGCTGTCAAAAAGCAGCTGAAATGAGCAGAATTTCAGTGAATTACATTCATTTCCTATGGGAGAAAAAAAGCTGAAAATTTGCAGAAAAAGCTGAATATTTTAAAAAGTTGAAGAGTTAAAAGTACAAAAAGATATAGCCATCGATTCCAGAAGAAGCTGAATAGTTTAAAAGTTGAATGGTTGAAATCGGAGAAAAATTGTAGGAGGAGAAGCGAATCAAACTTTAAACAGTAAAAACGCATTAGGAAGAATAAACACTAAGAAGAAGAAGAAGAACTAGAAAAATTTGCATTTCCTGCGAAAATGCACTGTGAATGCAGATAGCTGAATGATTGAGCAAAAGATGCAGAAGATCTTTGAAGAAGAGAAAAAATAGCTGAAAAGCATTGAAGAAGTTGAAGAAGTTGAAGAAGTTGAACATGAAAGAACAATAGCTGAATGATTAGAAGAAGAAAAAAACTGAGGGAATGGCACCAAACATTTACTAACTCATTCTAAACACTGAATCGTTTAACAAAGCATAAGTAGAATTTCAAACTTGAATATACTGCTGCCATATGTGGGCCTGCATTTCTAGGGAGTATAAGGGGTTTCGCCCCCATTGAAAAGCATTGGATGTTTAACACCTCCTAACTTGGAGATGCTTTACGTGACAAGGCCCAAACTTATTGTGGAGCATTTTGTATAAAGGAGGTACAGACTCTGTAAAGCAGAAGTTTGTCCGAGCTTCCTAGAGCTACTTCCGATTAGCAACATGCTAACCGTTAGCCACTAACATGGTTGTGCTCAGGATCACCGGGTGATTGTACTCTGTCAGTTTGGTCCAAATCCTGTACTGGGAAGTGCCTCAAATAGGGGTGCCAATACTTAATGTCGCCAAACGTCACCAAAGTTCATGGGTCAGATTGGCCTCCTTTAGCAACTCAGCCTCACCACATCTGGGCCCAGAACTCAATATTTGACCAAAATGGTCAGTAGCGCCATTTCCCACAGGTGGGTGGTGCTGTATTGGCCAATTGGGTCGTGTCTGGGCATCATGCCAGATCCTGTTGGAAGCAAAGGCCCAATAGGAAAGCATGTGAAATCCAAAATGGGATAGAAAAATGACACATAGCTGAAAGTCACTGAAAAATTTTAAAATGTCAAGAGGAAGTGACTGTGCGAATTTCAGATTCCTACATTAATCACAGCAACTGCGGTGAGCGTCGAAAGTTGCCATTCTATCTCAATGGAGCCTCTCCCTCTGGCCCTCAGAGTTCCGTCGTCATGGAAACTCACTCACACACCTGCAGCAGCCAGTCTACCGAAGTGCAGAGACTTTGCTCACAATAAGTCCCATTGGATTATAATGGAGAACTTTGCCCCGAACAACGCTCCATATCTCCTGATCCGTAAATGGTAGAGACGTAATTTTTTCTGCGTTTATTTCGTAACGGATAGGGGAAGAAGACAGGCTATCGTTTTTTGCTGGAAAAAGTTTAATAAAGGCGTGACAAATTATGATATAAAGGTGATTTTTATGGACTTTCAGAAATCCTCTAAAAACGGTCCTGAACAAATCGCTGTAGCTGAAAAAGTATAAGAGATATCAAAATAATTCTTTCACTATGAGTATCAGCAGGCTTTTGAGGACTATGGTGCCCATTTTCATGTTTGTACAAAAATCGGTGTAGGCACAGCGACGATGTAAAAAAGTGGATGATGTGGGAAAATGCAGCTGAAAAGCGTTTTCAGGAATTTGCACATTCGCTACTCCCGAACAAATTGTTCCTGCGGTAAAACCGTAACAGTTATCCAAACAATTCCTTTTTTATGAGTGCCAGAAGGGTCGGGACATTCATGTGTGAAAGTCTCATGCTTGTACATGAAACGGTTTCGGAGTAGCGACGATGCGAAAACGTGTGATGTTTTCAATTTTCAGGCGTCATTTTTCAAAACCGCTCCATAGGAAATGAATGGGGGAGGTTTCGGGTTTGTGTCGCTCTGAGGTGATTTGCGAAAAATCTATAAATGCTACAGCAATGAGGGTTACATTTCCTGAATCCAGACAAAAATTCCTACGTTTTGATGTATAATTTATGTGGATAGGTTGAAAATTGAGCGAGTGAGAAGAAGTTGTTCGGAGTAGAAGAATTAGTTGAATTTCTAGAGTGCGCACTCTACCAACTGCCACTTGACGACCATAGCAACGCATGTTATTTGCTGAATTTCTTGAAAAGCCAAAGTAATTTTAAGGAGGTACTATATGAAAATGGTAAAAGATATGAAAAAGCTGAAATATACCATAATAGCTGAAAGATATCACTACATTTTAAAAGTGGAATGGCGTTTCTATCTGAAAGTACGCTGAAGCAGTAAGCTGTCAAAAAGCAGCTGAAATGAGCGGAATTTTAATGAATTACATTCATTTCCTATGGGAGAAAAAAAAACTGAAAATTTGCAGAAAAAGCTGAATATTTTAAAAAGTTGAAAAGGTATAAGTACAAAAAGATATAGCCATCGATTCCAGAAGAAGCTGAATAGTTTAAAAGTTGAATGGTTGAAATCGGAGAAAAACTGTAGGAGGAGAAGCGAATCAAACTTTAAACAGTAAAAACGCGAAAGAGGATCTCAATAACTGTGAATGCCTACTGCATTCACAGTAACTAGAAAAATTTGCATTTCCTGCGAAAATGCACTGTGAATGCAGATAGCTGAATGATTGAGCAAAAGATGCAGAAGATCTTTGAAGAAGAGAAAAAATAGCTGAAAAGCATTGAAGAAGTTGAAAAAGTTGAAGAAGTTGAAAAAGTTGAAGAATTTGAACATGAAAGAACAATAGCTGAATGATTAGAAGAAGAAAAAACTGAGGGTAAGGCACCAAACATTTCCTAACTCATTCTAAACACTGAATCATTTAACAAAGCAGAAGTAGAATTTCAAACTTGAATATACTGTAGCCATATGTGGGCCTGCATTTCTAGGGAGTATAAGGGGTTTCGCCCCCATTGAAAAGCATTGGATGTTTGACACCTCCTAACTTGGAGATGCTTTACGTGACGAGGCCCAAACTTATTGTGGAGCATTCTGTATAAAGGAGGTACAGACTCTGAAAAGCAGAAGTTTGTCCGAGCTTCCTAGAGCTACTTCTGGTTAGCAACATGCTAACCGTTAGCCGCTAACATGGTTGTGTTCAGTATCATGGGGTGATTGTACTCTGTCAGTTTGGTCCAAATCCTGTACTGGGAAGTGCCTCAAATAGGGGTGCCAATACTTAATGTCGCCAAACGTCACCAAAGTTTATGGGTCAGATTGGCCTCCTTTAGCAACTCAGCCTCACCACATCTGGGCCCAGAACTCAACATTTGACCAAAATGGCGTGTAGCACCATTTCCCACAGGTGGGTGGTGCTGTATTGGCCAATTGGGTCGTGTCTGGGCATCATGCCAGGTCCTGTTGGAAGCAAAGGCCCAATAGGAAAGCATGTGGAATCCAAAATGGCACAGAAAACTGACACATGGCTGAAAGTCACTTGAAAATTTTAAAATGTCAAGAGGAAGTGACTGTGCGAATTTCAGATTCCTACATTAATCACAGCAACTGCGGTGAGCGTCGAAAGTTGCCATTCTATCTCAATTGATCCTCTCCCTCTGGCCCTCAGAGTTCCGTCGTCATGGAAACTCACTCACACCTGCAGCGGGCCAGTCTACCGAAGTGCATAGACTTTGCTCACAATAAGTCCCATTGGATTATAATGGAGAACTTTGCCCCGAACAACGCTCCATATCTCCTGATCCGTAAATGGTAGAGACGTAATTTTTTCTGCGTTTAGTTCGTAACGGATAGGGGAAGAAGAAAAGCTATTGTTTTTTGCTGGAAAAAGTTTAAAAAAGGGGTGAAAAATTATGATCTAAAGGGGTTTTTTAAGGAATTTGCAAAATCCTCTAAAAACAGTCCCGAACAAATCGCTCTAGCTGAAAAAATATAAGAGATATCAAAACAATTATTTCACTGTGAGTATCAGCAGGCTTTTGAGGACTATGGTACTCATTTTTATGTTTGTACAAAAATCGGTGTAGGCACAGCGACGATGTAAAAAAGTGGACCATGTGGGAAAATGCAGCTCAAAAGCATTTTGAGGATTTTGCACATTCGCTACTCCCGAACAAATTGTTCCTGCGGCAAAACCGTAACAGTTATTCAAACAATTTCTTTTTTATGAGACCCAGAAGGGTCGGGACATTCATGTGTGAAAATCTCATGCTTGTACATCAAACGGTTTAGGAGTAGCGACGATGCGAAAACATGTGATGTTTTGGATTTTCAGACGTCATTTTTCAAAACCGCTCCATAGGAAATGAATGGGGGAGGTTTCGGGTTTGTGTCGCTCTGAGGTGATTTGCGAAAAATCTATAAATGCTACAGCAATGAGGGTTACATTTCCTGAATCCAGACAAAAATTCCTACGTTTTGATGTATAATTTATGTGGATAGGTTGAAAATTGAGCGACTGAGAAGAAGTTGTTCGGAGAAGAAGAATTTGTTGAATTTCTAGAGTGCGCACTCTATAACTGCCTCCTTGACGACCATAGCAACGCATGTTATTTGCTGAATTTCTTGAAAAGCCAAAATTATTTTAAGGAGGTACTATATGAAAATGGTAAAAGATATGAAAAAGCTGAAATAGACCATAATAGCTGAAAGATATCACTACATTTTAAAAGTTGAATGGCGTTTCTAGCTGAAAGTAGGCTGAAGCAGTAAGCTGTCAAAAAGCAGCTGAAATGAGCGGAATTTTAGTGAATTACATTCATTTCCTATGGGAGAAAAAAAACTGAAAATTTGCAGAAAAAGCTGAATATTTTAAAAAGTTGAAGAGTTAAAAGTACAAAAAGATATAGCCATCGATTCCAGAAGAAGCTGAATAGTTTAAAAGTTGAATGGTTGAAATCGGAGAAAAATTGTAGGAGGAGAAGCGAATCAAACTTTAAACAGTAAAAACGCATTTGGAAGAATATCCCATAAAAATAAGAATAAAGAATAAAGAGAAACAGGATCTCAAGAACTGTGAATGCCTACTGCATTCACAGTAATAAAGAACTAGAAAAATTTGCATTTCCTGCGAAAATGCACTGTGAATGCAGATAGCTGAATGATTGAGCAAAAGATGCAGAAGATCTTTGAAGAAGAGAAAAAATAGCTGAAAAGCATTGAAGAAGTTGAAGAAGTTGAAAAAGTTGAAGAATTTGAAAGAGTTGAAGAATTTGAACATGAAAGAACAATAGCTGAATGATTAGAAGAAGAAAAAACTGAGGGTAAGGCACCAAACATTTCCTAACTCATTCTAAACACTGAATCATTTAACAAAGCAGAAGTAGAATTTCAAACTTGAATATACTGTAGCTATTTGTGGGCCTGCATTTCTAGGGAGTATAAGGGGTTTCGCCCCCATTGAAAAGCATTGGATGTTTGACACCTCCTAGCTTGGAGATGCTTTACATGACGTGGCCCAAATTTATAGTGGAGCATTCTGTATAATGGAGGTACAGACTCTGTAAAGCAGAAGTTTGTAGGACCTTCCTAGAGCTACTTCCGGTTAGCAACATGCTAACAGTTAGCAGCTAACAGGGTTGTGTTCAGTATCACCAGGTGAGTGTACTCTGTCAGTTTGGTCCAAATCCTGTACTGGGAAGTGCCTCAAAAAGGGTGCCAATACTTAATGTCACCAAAGGTCACCAAAGGTCACCAAAGGTCATGAGTCAGATTGGCCTCCTTTAGCAACTCAGCCTCACCACATCTGGGCCCAGAACTCAACATTTGACCAAAATGGTCAGTAGCGCCATTTCCCACATGTGGGTGGTGCTGTATTGGCCAATTATGTCGTGTCTGGGCATCATGCCAGATCCTGTTGGAAGCAAAGGCCCAATAGGAAAGCATGTGAAATCCAAAATGGGACAGAAAAGGGACACATGGCTGAAAGTCACTTGAAAATTTAAAAATGTTAAGAGGAAGTGACTGTGCGAATTTCAGATTCCTACATTAATCACAGCCGCTGCAGCGGGCGTCGAAAGTTGCCATTGTATCCCAATGGAGCTTCTCCCTCTGGCCCTCAGAGTTCCGTCGTCATGGAAACTCACTCACACTTCTGCTGCAGGCCAGTCTACCGAAGTGCAGAGACTTTGCTCACAATAAGTCCCATTGGATTATAATGGAGAACTTTGCCCCGAACAACGCTCCATATCTCCTGATCCGTAAATGGTAGAGACGTAATTTTTTCTGCGTTTATTTCGTAACGGATAGGGGAAGAAGACAGGCTATCGGTTTTTGCTGGAAAAAGTTTAATAAAGGCGTGAAAAATTATGATATAAAGGTGATTTTTATGGACTTTCAGAAATCCTCTAAAAACGGTCCCGAACAAATCGCTGTAGCTGAAAAAGTATAAGAGATATCAAAATAATTCTTTCACTATGAGTATCAGCAGGCTTTTGAGGACTATGGTGCCCATTTTCATGTTTGTACAAAAATCGGTGTAGGCACAGCGACAATGTAAAAAAGTGGATGATGTGGGAAAATGCAGCTGAAAAGCGTTTTCAGGAATTTGCACATTCGCTACTCCCGAACAAATTGTTCCTGCGGTAAAACCGTAACAGTTATCCAAACAATTCCTTTTTTATGAGTGCCAGAAGGGTCGGGACATTCATGTGTGAAAGTCTCATGCTTGTACATGAAACGGTTTCGGAGTAGCGACGATGCGAAAACGTGTGATGTTTTGGATTTTCAGACGTCATTTTTCAAAACCGCTCCATAGGAAATGAATGGGGGAGGTTTCGGGTTTGTGTTGCTCTGAGGTGATTTGCGAAAAATCTACAAATGCTACACCAATGAGGGTTACATTTCCTGAATCCAGACAAAAATTCCTACGTTTTGATGTATAATTTATGTGGATAGGTTGAAAATTGAGCGACTGAGAAGAAGTTGTTCGGAGAAGAAGAATTTGTTGAATTTCTAGAGTGCGCACTCTATAACTGCCTCCTTGACGACCATAGCAACGCATGTTATTTGCTGAATTTCTTGAAAAGCCAAAATTATTTTAAGGAGGTACTATATGAAAATGGTAAAAGATCTGAAAAAGCTGAAATATACCATAATAGCTGAAAGATATCACTACATTTTAAAAGTTGAATGGCGTTTCTAGCTGAAAGTAGGCTGAAGCAGTAAGCTGTCAAAAAGCAGCTGAAATGAGCGGAATTTTAGTGAATTACATTCATTTCCTATGGGAGAAAAAAAAGCTGAAAATTTGCAGAAAAAGCTGAATATTTTAAAAAGTTGAAAAGGTATAAGTACAAAAAGATATAGCCATCGATTCCAGAAGAAGCTGAATAGTTTAAAAGTTGAATGGTTGAAATCGGAGAAAAACTGTAGGAGGAGAAGCGAATCAAACTTTAAACAGTAAAAAGGCGAAAGAGGATCTCAATAACTGTGAATGCCTACTGCATTCACAGTAACTAGAAAAATTTGCATTTCCTGCGAAAATGCACTGTGAATGCAGATAGCTGAATGATTGAGCAAAAGATGCAGAAGATCTTTGAAGAAGAGAAAAAATAGCTGAAAAGCATTGAAGAAGTTGAAAAAGTTGAAGAAGTTGAAAAAGTTGAAGAATTTGAAAGAGTTGAAGAATTTGAACATGAAAGAACAATAGCTGAATGATTAGAAGAAGAAAAAACTGAGGGTAAGGCACCAAACATTTCCTAACTCATTCTAAACACTGAATCATTTAACAAAGCAGAAGTAGAATTTCAAACTTGAATATACTGTAGCCATATGTGGGCCTGCATTTCTAGGGAGTATAAGGGGTTTCGCCCCCATTGAAAAGCATTGGATGTTTGACACCTCCTAGCTTGGAGATGCTTTACGTGACGTGGCCCAAATTTATAGTGGAGCATTCTGTATAAAGGAGGTAAAGACTCTGTAAAGCAGAAGTTTGTAGGACCTTCCTAGAGCTACTTCCGGTTAGCAACATGCTAACAGTTAGCCGCTAACAGGGTTGTGTTCAGTATCACCAGGTGAGTGTACTCTGTCAGTTTGGTCCAAATCCTGTACTGGGAAGTGCCTCAAAAAGGGTGCCAATACTTAATGTCACCAAAGGTCACCAAAGGTCATGAGTCAGATTGGCCTCCTTTAGCAACTCAGCCTCACCACATCTGGGCCCAGAACTCAACATTTGACCAAAATGGTCAGTAGCGCCATTTCCCACATGTGGGTGGTGCTGTATTGGCCAATTGGGTCGTGTCTGGGCATCATGCCAGATCCTGTTGGAAGCAAAGGCCCAATAGGAAAGCATGTGAAATCCAAAATGGGACAGAAAAGTGACACATGGCTGAAAGTCACTTGAAAATTTAAAAATGTTAAGAGGAAGTGACTGTGCGAATTTCAGATTCCTACATTAATCACAGCCGCTGCAGCGGGCGTCGAAAGTTGCCATTGTATCCCAATGGAGCTTCTCCCTCTGGCCCTCAGAGTTCCGTCGTCATGGAAACTCACTCACACCTCTGCTGCAGGCCAGTCTACCGAAGTGCAGAGACTTTGCTCACAATAAGTCCCATTGGATTATAATGGAGAACTTTGCCCCGAACAACGCTCCATATCTCCTGATCCGTAAATGGTAGAGACGTAATTGTTTCTGCGTTTATTTCGTAACGGATAGGGGAAGAAGACAGGCTATCGGGTTTTGCTGGAAAAAGTTTAATAAAGGCGTGAAAAATTATGATATAAAGGTGATTTTTATGGACTTTCAGAAATCCTCTAAAAACGGTCCCGAACAAATCGCTGTAGCTGAAAAAGTATAAGAGATATCAAAATAATTCTTTCACTATGAGTATCAGCAGGCTTTTGAGGACTATGGTGCCCATTTTCATGTTTGTACAAAAATCGGTGTAGGCACAGCGACGATGTAAAAAAGTGGATGATGTGGGAAAATGCAGCTGAAAAGCGTTTTCAGGAATTTGCACATTCGCTACTCCCGAACAAATTGTTCCTGCGGTAAAACCGTAACAGTTATCCAAACAATTCCTTTTTTATGAGTGCCAGAAGGGTCGGGACATTCATGTGTGAAAGTCTCATGCTTGTACATGAAACGGTTTCGGAGTAGCGACGATGCGAAAACGTGTGATGTTTTCAATTTTCAGGCGTCATTTTTCAAAACCGCTCCATAGGAAATGAATGGGGGAGGTTTCGGGTTTGTGTCGCTCTGAGGTGATTTGCGAAAAATCTATAAATGCTACAGCAATGAGGGTTACATTTCCTGAATCCAGACAAAAATTCCTACGTTTTGATGTATAATTTATGTGGATAGGTTGAAAATTGAGCGACTGAGAAGAAGTTGTTCGGAGAAGAAGAATTTGTTGAATTTCTAGAGTGCGCACTCTATAACTGCCTCCTTGACGACCATAGCAACGCATGTTATTTGCTGAATTTCTTGAAAAGCCAAAATTATTTTAAGGAGGTACTATATGAAAATGGTAAAAGATATGAAAAAGCTGAAATAGACCATAATAGCTGAAAGATATCACTACATTTTAAAAGTTGAATGGCGTTTCTAGCTGAAAGTAGGCTGAAGCAGTAAGCTGTCAAAAAGCAGCTGAAATGAGCGGAATTTTAGTGAATTACATTCATTTCCTATGGGAGAAAAAAGCTGAAAATTTGCAGAAAAATCTGAATATTTTAAAAAGTTGAAGAGTTAAAAGTACAAAAAGATATAGCCATCGATTCCAGAAGAAGCTGAATAGTTTAAAAGTTGAATGGTTGAAATCGGAGAAAAATTGTAGGAGGAGAAGCGAATCAAACTTTAAACAGTAAAAACGCATTTGGAAGAATAAACACTAAGAAGAAGAATAAAGAACTAGAAAAATTTGCATTTCCTGCGAAAATGCACTGTGAATGCAGATAGCTGAATGATTGAGCAAAAGATGCAGAAGATCTTTGAAGAAGAGAAAAAATAGCTGAAAAGCATTGAAGAAGTTGAAAAAGTTGAAGAATTTGAAAGAGTTGAAGAATTTGAACATGAAAGAAATATAGCTGAATGATTAGAAGAAGAAAAAACTGAGGGTAAGGCACCAAACATTTCCTAACTCATTCTAAACACTGAATCATTTAACAAAGCAGAAGTAGAATTTCAAACTTGAATATACTGTAGCCATATGTGGGCCTGCATTTCTAGGGAGTATAAGGGGTTTCGCCCCCATTGAAAAGCATTGGATGTTTGACACCTCCTAGCTTGGAGATGCTTTACGTGACGTGGCCCAAATTTATAGTGGAGCATTCTGTATAAAGGAGGTAAAGACTCTGTAAAGCAGAAGTTTGTAGGACCTTCCTAGAGCTACTTCCGGTTAGCAACATGCTAACAGTTAGCCGCTAACAGGGTTGTGTTCAGTATCACCAGGTGAGTGTACTCTGTCAGTTTGGTCCAAATCCTGTACTGGGAAGTGCCTCAAAAAGGGTGCCAATACTTAATGTCACCAAAGGTCACCAAAGGTCATGAGTCAGATTGGCCTCCTTTAGCAACTCAGCCTCACCACATCTGGGCCCAGAACTCAACATTTGACCAAAATGGTCAGTAGCGCCATTTCCCACATGTGGGTGGTGCTGTATTGGCCAATTATGTCGTGTCTGGGCATCATGCCAGATCCTGTTGGAAGCAAAGGCCCAATAGGAAAGCATGTGAAATCCAAAATGGGACAGAAAAGTGACACATGGCTGAAAGTCACTTGAAAATTTAAAAATGTTAAGAGGAAGTGACTGTGCGAATTTCAGATTCCTACATTAATCACAGCCGCTGCAGCGGGCGTCGAAAGTTGCCATTGTATCCCAATGGAGCTTCTCCCTCTGGCCCTCAGAGTTCCGTCGTCATGGAAACTCACTCACACCTCTGCTGCAGGCCAGTCTACCGAAGTGCAGAGACTTTGCTCACAATAAGTCCCATTGGATTATAATGGAGAACTTTGCCCCGAACAACGCTCCATATCTCCTGATCCGTAAATGGTAGAGACGTAATTTTTTCTGCGTTTATTTCGTAACGGATAGGGGAAGAAGACAGGCTATCGGTTTTTGCTGGAAAAAGTTTAATAAAGGCGTGAAAAATTATGATATAAAGGTGATTTTTATGGATTTTCAGAAATCCTCTAAAACCGGTCCCGAACAAATCGCTGTAGCTGAAAAAGTATAAGAGATATCAAAATAATTTTAAAATAATAATTCTTTCACTATGAGTATCAGCAGGCTTTTGAGGACTATGGTGCCCATTTTCATGTTTGTACAAAAATCGGTGTAGGCACAGCGACGATGTAAAAAAGTGGATGATGTGGGAAAATGCAGCTGAAAAGCGTTTTCAGGAATTTGCACATTCGCTACTCCCGAACAAATTGTTCCTGCGGTAAAACCATAACAGTTATCCAAACAATTCCTTTTTTATGAGTGCCAGAAGGGTCGGGACATTCATGTGTGAAAATCTCATGCTTGTACATGAAACGGTTTAGGAGTAGCGACGATGCGAAAACATGTGATGTTTTGGATTTTCAGACGTCATTTTTCAAAAGCGCTCCATAGGAAATGAATGGGGAGGATTTCGGGTTTGTGTCGCTCTGAGGTGATTTGCGAAAAATCTATAAATGCTACACCAATGAGGGTTACATTTCCTGAATTCAGACAAAAATACCTACGTTTTGATGTATAATTTATGTGGATAGGTTGAAAATTGAGCGAGTGAGAAGAAGTTGTTCGGAGAAGAAGAATATGTTGAATTTCTAGAGTGCGCACTCTATAACTGCCTCCTTGACGACCATAGCAACGCATGTTATTTGCTGAATTTCTTGAAAAGCCAAAATTATTTTAAGGAGGTACTATATGAAAATGGTAAAAGATATGAAAAAGCTGAAATATACCATAATAGCTGAAAGATATCACTACATTTTAAAAGTTGAATGGCGTTTCTAGCTGAAAGTAGGCTGAAGCAGTAAGCTGTCAAAAAGCAGCTGAAATGAGCGGAATTTTAGTGAATTACATTCATTTCCTATGGGAGAAAAAAAAGCTGAAAATTTGCAGAAAAAGCTGAATATTTTAAAAAGTTGAAAAGGTATAAGTACAAAAAGATATAGCCATCGATTCCAGAAGAAGCTGAATAGTTTAAAAGTTGAATGGTTGAAATCGGAGAAAAACTGTAGGAGGAGAAGCGAATCAAACTTTAAACAGTAAAAAGGCGAAAGAGGATCTCAATAACTGTGAATGCCTACTGCATTCACAGTAACTAGAAAAATTTGCATTTCCTGCGAAAATGCACTGTGAATGCAGATAGCTGAATGATTGAGCAAAAGATGCAGAAGATCTTTGAAGAAGAGAAAAAATAGCTGAAAAGCATTGAAGAAGTTGAAAAAGTTGAAGAAGTTGAAAAAGTTGAAGAATTTGAAAGAGTTGAAGAATTTGAACATGAAAGAACAATAGCTGAATGATTAGAAGAAGAAAAAACTGAGGGTAAGGCACCAAACATTTCCTAACTCATTCTAAACACTGAATCATTTAACAAAGCAGAAGTAGAATTTCAAACTTGAATATACTGTAGCCATATGTGGGCCTGCATTTCTAGGGAGTATAAGGGGTTTCGCCCCCATTGAAAAGCATTGGATGTTTGACACCTCCTAGCTTGGAGATGCTTTACGTGACGTGGCCCAAATTTATAGTGGAGCATTCTGTATAAAGGAGGTAAAGACTCTGTAAAGCAGAGGTTTGTAGGACCTTCCTAGAGCTACTTCCGGTTAGCAACATGCTAACAGTTAGCCGCTAACAGGGTTGTGTTCAGTATCACCAGGTGAGTGTACTCTGTCAGTTTGGTCCAAATCCTGTACTGGGAAGTGCCTCAAAAAGGGTGCCAATACTTAATGTCACCAAAGGTCACCAAAGGTCATGAGTCAGATTGGCCTCCTTTAGCAACTCAGCCTCACCACATCTGGGCCCAGAGCTCAACATTTGACCAAAATGGTCAGTAGCGCCATTTCCCACATGTGGGTGGTGCTGTATTGGCCAATTATGTCGTGTCTGGGCATCATGCCAGATCCTGTTGGAAGCAAAGGCCCAATAGGAAAGCATGTGAAATCCAAAATGGGACAGAAAAGTGACACATGGCTGAAAGTCACTTGAAAATTTAAAAATGTTAAGAGGAAGTGACTGTGCGAATTTCAGATTCCTACATTAATCACAGCCGCTGCAGCGGGCGTCGAAAGTTGCCATTGTATCCCAATGGAGCTTCTCCCTCTGGCCCTCAGAGTTCCGTCGTCATGGAAACTCACTCACACCTCTGCTGCAGGCCAGTCTACCGAAGTGCAGAGACTTTGCTCACAATAAGTCCCATTGGATTATAATGGAGAACTTTGCCCCGAACAACGCTCCATATCTCCTGATCCGTAAATGGTAGAGATGTAATTTTTTCTGCGTTTATTTCGTAACGGATAGGGGAAGAAGACAGGCTATCGGTTTTTGCTGGAAAAAGTTTAATAAAGGCGTGAAAAATTATGATATAAAGGTGATTTTTATGGACTTTCAGAAATCCTCTAAAAACGGTCCCGAACAAATCGCTGTAGCTAAAAAAGTATAAGAGATATCAAAATAATTCTTTCACTATGAGTATCAGCAGGCTTTTGAGGACTATGGTGCCCATTTTCATGTTTGTACAAAAATCGGTGTAGGCACAGCGACGATGTAAAAAAGTGGATGATGTGGGAAAATGCAGCTGAAAAGCGTTTTCAGGAATTTGCACATTCGCTACTCCCGAACAAATTGTTCCTGCGGTAAAACCGTAACAGTTATTCAAACAATTCCTTTTTTATGAGTGCCAGAAGGGTCGGGACATTCATGTGTGAAAGTCTCATGCTTGTACATGAAACGGTTTCGGAGTAGCGACGATGCGAAAACGTGTGATGTTTTCAATTTTCAGGCGTCATTTTTCAAAACCCCTCCATAGGAAATGAATGGGGGAGGTTTCGGGTTTGTGTCGCTCTGAGGTGATTTGCGAAAAATCTATAAATGCTACACCAATGAGGGTTACATTTCCTGAATCCAGACAAAAATTCCTACGTTTTGATGTATAATTTATGTGGATAGGTTGAAAATTGAGCGAGTGAGAAGAAGTTGTTCGGAGAAGAAGAATTTGTTGAAATTCTAGAGTGCGCACTCTATAACTGCCTCCTTGACGACCATAGCAACGCATGTTATTTGCTGAATTTCTTGAAAAGCCAAAATTATTTTAAGGAGGTACTATATGAAAATGGTGAAAGATATGAAAAAGCTGAAATATACCATAACAGCTGAAAGATATCACTACATTTTAAAAGTTGAATGGTGTTTCTAGCTGAAAGTAGGCTGAAGCAGTAAGCTGTCAAAAAGCAGCTGAAATGAGCGGAATTTTAGTGATTTCAATGCATTTCCTATGGGAGAAAAAAAGCTGAAAATTTGCAGAAAAAGCTGAATATTTTAAAAAGTTGAAGAGTTAAAAGTACAAAAAGATATAGCCATCGATTCCAGAAGAAGCTGAATAGTTTAAAAGTTGAATGGTTGAAATCGGAGAAAAATTGTAGGAGGAGAAGCGAATCAAACTTTAAACAGTAAAAACGCATTTGGAAGAATATCCTATAATAATAATAAGAAGAATAAAGAATAAAGAGAAACAGGATCTCAAGAACTGTGAATGCCTACTGCATTCACAGTAATAAAGAGAAACAGGATCTCAAGAACTGTGAATGCCTACTGCATTCACAGTAACTAGAAAAATTTGCATTTCCTGCGAAAATGCACTGTGAATGCAGATAGCTGAATGATTGAGCAAAAGATGCAGAAGATCTTTGAAGAAGAGAAAAAATAGCTGAAAAGCATTGAAGAAGTTGAAAAAGTTGAAGAAGTTGAAAAAGTTGAAGAAGTTGAAAAAGTTGAAGAATTTGAAAGAGTTGAAGAATTTGAACATGAAAGAACAATAGCTGAATGATTAGAAGAAGAAAAAACTGAGGGTAAGGCACCAAACATTTCCTAACTCATTCTAAACACTGAATCATTTAACAAAGCAGAAGTAGAATTTCAAACTTGAATATACTGTAGCCATATGTGGGCCTGCATTTCTAGGGAGTATAAGGGGTTTCGCCCCCATTGAAAAGCATTGGATGTTTGACACCTCCTAGCTTGGAGATGCTTTACGTGACGTGGCCCAAATTTATAGTGGAGTATTCTGTATAAAGGAGGTAAAGACTCTGTAAAGCAGAAGTTTGTAGGACCTTCCTAGAGCTACTTCCGGTTAGCAACATGCTAACAGTTAGCCGCTAACAGGCTTGTGTTCAGTATCACCAGGTGAGTGTACTCTGTCAGTTTGGTCCAAATCCTGTACTGGGAAGTGCCTCAAAAAGGGTGCCAATACTTAATGTCACCAAAGGTCACCAAAGGTCATGAGTCAGATTGGCCTCCTTTAGCAACTCAGCCTCACCACATCTGGGCCCAGAACTCAACATTTGACCAAAATGGTCAGTAGCGCCATTTCCCACATGTGGGTGGTGCTGTATTGGCCAATTATGTCGTGTCTGGGCATCATGCCAGATCCTGTTGGAAGCAAAGGCCCAATAGGAAAGCATGTGAAATCCAAAATGGGACAGAAAAGTGACACATGGCTGAAAGTCACTTGAAAATTTAAAAATGTTAAGAGGAAGTGACTGTGCGAATTTCAGATTCCTACATTAATCACAGCCGCTGCAGCGGGCGTCGAAAGTTGCCATTGTATCCCAATGGAGCTTCTCCCTCTGGCCCTCAGAGTTCCGTCGTCATGGAAACTCACTCACACCTCTGCTGCAGGCCAGTCTACCGAAGTGCAGAGACTTTGCTCACAATAAGTCCCATTGGATTATAATGGAGAACTTTGCCCGGAACCACGCTCCATATCTCCTGATCCGTAAATGGTAGAGACGTAATTTTTTCTGCGTTTATTTCGTAACGGATAGGGGAAGAAGACAGGCTATCGGTTTTTGCTGGAAAAAGTTTAATAAAGGCGTGAAAAATTATGATATAAAGGTGATTTTTATGGACTTTCAGAAATCCTCTAAAAACGGTCCCGAACAAATCGCTGTAGCTTAAAAAGTATAAGAGATATCAAAATAATTCTTTCACTATGAGTATCAGCAGGCTTTTGAGGACTATGGTGCCCATTTTCATGTTTTTACAAAAATCGGTGTAGGCACAGCGACGATGTAAAAAAGTGGATGATGTGGGAAAATGCAGCTGAAAAGCGTTTTCAGGAAATTGCACATTCGCTACTCCCGAACAAATTGTTCCTGCGGTAAAACCGTAACAGTTATCCAAACAATTCCTTTTTTATGAGTGCCAGAAGGGTCGGGACATTCATGTGTGAAAGTCTCATGCTTGTACATGAAACGGTTTCGGAGTAGCGACGATGCGAAAACGTGTGATGTTTTCAATTTTCAGGCGTCATTTTTCAAAACCGCTCCATAGGAAATGAATGGGGGAGGTTTCGGGTTTGTGTCGCTCTGAGGTGATTTGCGAAAAATCTATAAATGCTACAGCAATGAGGGTTACATTTCCTGAATCCAGACAAAAATTCCTACGTTTTGATGTATAATTTATGTGGATAGGTTGAAAATTGAGCGACTGAGAAGAAGTTGTTCGGAGAAGAAGAATTTGTTGAATTTCTAGAGTGCGCACTCTATAACTGCCTCCTTGACGACCATAGCAACGCATGTTATTTGCTGAATTTCTTGAAAAGCCAAAATTATTTTAAGGAGGTACTATATGAAAATGGTAAAAGATATGAAAAAGCTGAAATAGACCATAATAGCTGAAAGATATCACTACATTTTAAAAGTTGAATGGCGTTTCTAGCTGAAAGTAGGCTGAAGCAGTAAGCTGTCAAAAAGCAGCTGAAATGAGCGGAATTTTAGTGAATTACATTCATTTCCTATGGGAGAAAAAAAGCTGAAAATTTGCAGAAAAAGCTGAATATTTTAAAAAGTTGAAGAGTTAAAAGTACAAAAAGATATAGCCATCGATTCCAGAAGAAGCTGAATAGTTTAAAAGTTGAATGGTTGAAATCGGAGAAAAATTGTAGGAGGAGAAGCGAATCAAACTTTAAACAGTAAAAACGCATTTGGAAGAATAAACACTAAGAATAAAGAATAAAGAGAAACAGGATCTCAAGAACTGTGAATGCCTACTGCATTCACAGTAACTAGAAAAATTTGCATTTCCTGCGAAAATGCACTGTGAATGCAGATAGCTGAATGATTGAGCAAAAGATGCAGAAGATGTTTGAAGAAGAGAAAAAATAGCTGAAAAGCATTGAAGAAGTTGAAAAAGTTGAAGAAGTTGAAAAAGTTGAAGAATTTGAAAGAGTTGAAGAATTTGAACATGAAAGAACAATAGCTGAATGATTAGAAGAAGAAAAAACTGAGGGTAAGGCACCAAACATTTCCTAACTCATTCTAAACACTGAATCATTTAACAAAGCAGAAGTAGAATTTCAAACTTGAATATACTGTAGCCATATGTGGGCCTGCATTTCTAGGGAGTATAAGGGGTTTCGCCCCCATTGAAAAGCATTGGATGTTTGACACCTCCTAGCTTAGAGATGCTTTACGTGACGTAGCCCAAATTTATAGTGGAGCATTCTGTATAAAGGAGGTAAAGACTCTGTAAAGCAGAAGTTTGTAGGACCTTCCTAGAGCTACTTCCGGTTAGCAACATGCTAACAGTTAGCCGCTAACAGGGTTGTGTTCAGTATCACCAGGTGAGTGTACTCTGTCAGTTTGGTCCAAATCCTGTACTGGGAAGTGCCTCAAAAAGGGTGCCAATACTTAATGTCACCAAAGGTCACCAAAGGTCATGAGTCAGATTGGCCTCCTTTAGCAACTCAGCCTCACCACATCTGGGCCCAGAACTCAACATTTGACCAAAATGGTCAGTAGCGCCATTTCCCACATGTGGGTGGTGCTGTATTGGCCAATTATGTTGTGTCTGGGCATCATGCCAGATCCTGATGGAAGCAAAGGCCCAATAGGAAAGCATGTGAAATGCAAAATGGGACAGAAAAGTGACACATGGCTGAAAGTCACTTGAAAATTTAAAAATGTTAAGAGGAAGTGACTGTGCGAATTTCAGATTCCTACATTAATCACAGCCGCTGCAGCGGGCGTCAAAAGTTGCCATTGTATCCCAATGGAGCTTCTCCCTCTGGCCCTCAGAGTTCCGTCGTCATGGAAACTCACTCACACCTCTGCTGCAGGCCAGTCTACCGAAGTGCAGAGACTTTGCTCACAATAAGTCCCATTGGATTATAATGGAGAACTTTGCCCCGAACAACGCTCCATATCTCCTGATCCGTAAATGGTAGAGATGTAATTTTTTCTGCGTTTATTTCGTAACGGATAGGGGAAGAAGACAGGCTATCGGTTTTTGCTGGAAAAAGTTTAATAAAGGCGTGAAAAATTATGATCTAAAGGTGATTTTTATGGACTTTCAGAAATCCTCTAAAACCGGTCCCGAACAAATCGCTGTAGCTGAAAAAGTATAAGAGATATTAAAATAATTCTTTCACTATGAGTATCAGCAGGCTTTTGAGGACTATGGTGCCCATTTTCATGTTTGTACAAAAATCGGTGTAGGCACAGCGACGATGTAAAAAAGTGGATGATGTGGGAAAATGCAGCTGAAAAACGTTTTCAGGAATTTGCACATTCGCTACTCCCGAACAAATTGTTCCTGCGGTAAAACCGTAACAGTTATCCAAACAATTCCTTTTTTATGAGTGCCAGAAGGGTCGGGACATTCATGTGTGAAAGTCTCATGCTTGTACATGAAACGGTTTCAGAGTAGCGACGATGCGAAAACGTGTGATGTTTTCAATTTTCAGGCGTCATTTTTCAAAACCGCTCCATAGGAAATGAATGGGGGAGGTTTCGGGTTTGTGTCGCTCTGAGGTGATTTGCGAAAAATCTACAAATGCTACACCAATGAGGGTTACATTTCCTGAATCCAGACAAAAATTCCTACGTTTTGATGTATAATTTATGTGGATAGGTTGAAAATTGAGCGACTGAGAAGAAGTTGTTCGGAGAAGAAGAATTTGTTGAATTTCTAGAGTGCGCACTCTATAACTGCCTCCTTGACGACCATAGCAACGCATGTTATTTGCTGAATTTCTTGAAAAGCCAAAATTATTTTAAGGAGGTACTATATGAAAATGGTAAAAGATATGAAAAAGCTGAAATAGACCATAATAGCTGAAAGATATCACTACATTTTAAAAGTTGAATGGCGTTTCTAGCTGAAAGTAGGCTGAAGCAGTAAGCTGTCAAAAAGCAGCTGAAATGAGCGGAATTTTAGTGAATTACATTCATTTCCTATGGGAGAAAAAAAGCTGAAAATTTGCAGAAAAAGCTGAATATTTTAAAAAGTTGAAGAGTTAAAAGTACAAAAAGATATAGCCATCGATTCCAGAAGAAGCTGAATAGTTTAAAAGTTGAATGGTTGAAATCGGAGAAAAATTGTAGGAGGAGAAGCGAATCAAACTTTAAACAGTAAAAACGCATTTGGAAGAATAAACACTAAGAAGAACTAGAAAAATTTGCATTTCCTGCGAAAATGCACTGTGAATGCAGATAGCTGAATGATTGAGCAAAAGATGCAGAAGATCTTTGAAGAAGAGAAAAAAATAGCTGAAAAGCATTGAAGAAGTTGAAAAAGTTGAAGAAGTTGAAAAAGTTGAAGAATTTGAAAGAGTTGAAGAATTTGAACATGAAAGAACAATAGCTGAATGATTAGAAGAAGAAAAAACTGAGGGTAAGGCACCAAACATTTCCTAACTCATTCTAAACACTGAATCATTTAACAAAGCAGAAGTAGAATTTCAAACTTGAATATACTGTAGCCATATGTGGGCCTGCATTTCTAGGGAGTATAAGGGGTTTCGCCCCCATTGAAAAGCATTGGATGTTTGACACCTCCTAGCTTGGAGATGCTTTACGTGACGTGGCCCAAATTTATAGTGGAGCATTCTGTATAAAGGAGGTAAAGACTCTGTAAAGCAGAAGTTTGTAGGACCTTCCTAGAGCTACTTCCGGTTAGCAACATGCTAACAGTTAGCCGCTAACAGGGTTGTGTTCAGTATCACCAGGTGAGTGTACTCTGTCAGTTTGGTCCAAATCCTGTACTGGGAAGTGCCTCAAAAAGGGTGCCAATACTTAATGTCACCAAAGGTCACCAAAGGTCATGAGTCAGATTGGCCTCCTTTAGCAACTCAGCCTCACCACATCTGGGCCCAGAACTCAACATTTGACCAAAATGGTCAGTAGCGCCATTTCCCACATGTGGGTGGTGCTGTATTGGCCAATTATGTCGTGTCTGGGCATCATGCCAGATCCTGTTGGAAGCAAAGGCCCAATAGGAAAGCATGTGAAATCCAAAATGGGACAGAAAAGTGACACATGGCTGAAAGTCACTTGAAAATTTAAAAATGTTAAGAGGAAGTGACTGTGCGAATTTCAGATTCCTACATTAATCACAGCCGCTGCAGCGGGCGTCAAAAGTTGCCATTGTATCCCAATGGAGCTTCTCCCTCTGGCCCTCAGAGTTCCGTCGTCATGGAAACTCACTCACACCTCTGCTGCAGGCCAGTCTACCAAAGTGCAGAGACTTTGCTCACAATAAGTCCCATTGGATTATAATGGAGAACTTTGCCCCGAACAACGCTCCATATCTCCTGATCCGTAAATGGTAGAGACGTAATTTTTTCTGCGTTTATTTCGTAACGGATAGGGGAAGAAGACAGGCTATCGGGTTTTGCTGGAAAAAGTTTAATAAAGGCGTGAAAAATTATGATATAAAGGTGATTTTTATGGACTTTCAGAAATCCTCTAAAAACGGTCCCGAACAAATCGCTGTAGCTGAAAAAGTATAAGAGATATCAAAATAATTCTTTCACTATGAGTATCAGCAGGCTTTTGAGGACTATGGTGCCCATTTTCATGTTTGTACAAAAATCGGTGTAGGCACAGCGACGATGTAAAAAAGTGGATGATGTGGGAAAATGCAGCTGAAAAGCGTTTTCAGGAATTTGCACATTCGCTACTCCCGAACAAATTGTTCCTGCGGTAAAACCGTAACAGTTATCCAAACAATTCCTTTTTTATGAGTGCCAGAAGGGTCGGGACATTCATGTGTGAAAGTCTCATGCTTGTACATGAAACGGTTTCGGAGTAGCGACGATGCGAAAACGTGTGATGTTTTCAATTTTCAGGCGTCATTTTTCAAAACCGCTCCATAGGAAATGAATGGGGGAGGTTTCGGGTTTGTGTCGCTCTGAGGTGATTTGCGAAAAATCTATAAATGCTACAGCAATGAGGGTTACATTTCCTGAATCCAGACAAAAATTCCTACGTTTTGATGTATAATTTATGTGGATAGGTTGAAAATTGAGCGACTGAGAAGAAGTTGTTCGGAGAAGAAGAATTTGTTGAATTTCTAGAGTGCGCACTCTATAACTGCCTCCTTGACGACCATAGCAACGCATGTTATTTGCTGAATTTCTTGAAAAGCCAAAATTATTTTAAGGAGGTACTATATGAAAATGGTAAAAGATATGAAAAAGCTGAAATAGACCATAATAGCTGAAAGATATCACTACATTTTAAAAGTTGAATGGCGTTTCTAGCTGAAAGTAGGCTGAAGCAGTAAGCTTTCAAAAAGCAGCTGAAATGAGCGGAATTTTAGTGAATTACATTCATTTCCTATGGGAGAAAAAAAGCTGAAAATTTGCAGAAAAAGCTGAATATTTTAAAAAGTTGAAGAGTTAAAAGTACAAAAAGATATAGCCATCGATTCCAGAAGAAGCTGAATAGTTTAAAAGTTGAATGGTTGAAATCGGAGAAAAATTGTAGGAGGAGAAGCGAATCAAACTTTAAACAGTAAAAACGCATTTGGAAGAATAAACACTAAGAATAAAGAATAAAGAGAAACAGGATCTCAAGAACTGTGAATGCCTACTGCATTCACAGTAACTAGAAAAATTTGCATTTCCTGCGAAAATGCACTGTGAATGCAGATAGCTGAATGATTGAGCAAAAGATGCAGAAGATCTTTGAAGAAGAGAAAAAATAGCTGAAAAGCATTGAAGAAGTTGAAAAAGTTGAAGAAGTTGAAAAAGTTGAAGAATTTGAAAGAGTTGAAGAATTTGAACATGAAAGAACAATAGCTGAATGATTAGAAGAAGAAAAAACTGAGGGTAAGGCACCAAACATTTCCTAACTCATTCTAAACACTGAATCATTTAACAAAGCAGAAGTAGAATTTCAAACTTGAATATACTGTAGCCATATGTGGGCCTGCATTTCTAGGGAGTATAAGGGGTTTCGCCCCCATTGAAAAGCATTGG
Source organism: Fundulus diaphanus (assembly GCA_037039145.1). Classification (NCBI taxonomy): domain Eukaryota; kingdom Metazoa; phylum Chordata; class Actinopteri; order Cyprinodontiformes; family Fundulidae; genus Fundulus; species Fundulus diaphanus. The sequence goes on from CM073125.1 coordinate 13,751,685, forward strand.
ATGTTTGACACCTCCTAGCTTGGAGATGCTTTACGTGACGTGGCCCAAATTTATAGTGGAGCATTCTGTATAAAGGAGGTAAAGACTCTGTAAAGCAGAAGTTTGTAGGACCTTCCTAGAGCTACTTCCGGTTAGCAACATGCTAACAGTTAGCCGCTAACAGGGTTGTGTTCAGTATCACCAGGTGAGTGTACTCTGTCAGTTTGGTCCAAATCCTGTACTGGGAAGTGCCTCAAAAAGGGTGCCAATACTTAATGTCACCAAAGGTCACCAAAGGTCATGAGTCAGATTGGCCTCCTTTAGCAACTCAGCCTCACCACATCTGGGCCCAGAACTCAACATTTGACCAAAATGGTCAGTAGCGCCATTTCCCACATGTGGGTGGTGCTGTATTGGCCAATTATGTCGTGTCTGGGCATCATGCCAGATCCTGTTGGAAGCAAAGGCCCAATAGGAAAGCATGTGAAATCCAAAATGGGACAGAAAAGTGACACATGGCTGAAAGTCACTTAAAAATTTAAAAATGTTAAGAGGAAGTGACTGTGCGAATTTCAGATTCCTACATTAATCACAGCCGCTGCAGCGGGCGTCGAAAGTTGCCATTGTATCCCAAAGGAGCTTCTCCCTCTGGCCCTCAGAGTTCCGTCGTCATGGAAACTCACTCACACCTCTGCTGCAGGCCAGTCTACCGAAGTGCAGAGACTTTGCTCACAATAAGTCCCATTGGATTATAATGGAGAACTTTGCCCCGAACAACGCTCCATATCTCCTGATCCGTAAATGGTAGAGACGTAATTTTTTCTGCGTTTATTTCGTAACGGATAGGGGAAGAAGACAGGCTATCGGTTTTTGCTGGAAAAAGTTTAATAAAGGCGTGAAAAATTATGATATAAAGGTGATTTTTATGGATTTTCAGAAATCCTCTAAAACCGGTCCCGAACAAATCGCTGTAGCTGAAAAAGTATAAGAGATATCAAAATAATTCTTTCACTATGAGTATCAGCAGGCTTTTGAGGACTATGGTGCCCATTTTCATGTTTGTACAAAAATCAGTGTAGGCACAGCGACGATGTAAAAAAGTGGATGATGTGGGAAAATGCAGCTGAAAAGCGTTTTCAGGAATTTGCACATTCGCTACTCCCGAACAAATTGTTCCTGCGGTAAAACCATAACAGTTATCCAAACAATTCCTTTTTTATGAGTGCCAGAAGGGTCGGGACATTCATGTGTGAAAATCTCATGCTTGTACATGAAACGGTTTAGGAGTAGCGACGATGCGAAAACATGTGATGTTTTGGATTTTCAGACGTCATTTTTCAAAAGCGCTCCATAGGAAATGAATGGGGAGGATTTCGGGTTTGTGTCGCTCTGAGGTGATTTGCGAAAAATCTATAAATGCTACACCAATGAGGGTTACATTTCCTGAATTCAGACAAAAATACCTACGTTTTGATGTATAATTTATGTGGATAGGTTGAAAATTGAGCGAGTGAGAAGAAGTTGTTCGGAGAAGAAGAATATGTTGAATTTCTAGAGTGCGCACTCTATAACTGCCTCCTTGACGACCATAGCAACGCATGTTATTTGCTGAATTTCTTGAAAAGCCAAAATTATTTTAAGGAGGTACTATATGAAAATGGTAAAAGATATGAAAAAGCTGAAATATACCATAATAGCTGAAAGATATCACTACATTTTAAAAGTTGAATGGCGTTTCTAGCTGAAAGTAGGCTGAAGCAGTAAGCTGTCAAAAAGCAGCTGAAATGAGCGGAATTTTAGTGAATTACATTCATTTCCTATGGGAGAAAAAAAAGCTGAAAATTTGCAGAAAAAGCTGAATATTTTAAAAAGTTGAAAAGGTATAAGTACAAAAAGATATAGCCATCGATTCCAGAAGAAGCTGAATAGTTTAAAAGTTGAATGGTTGAAATCGGAGAAAAACTGTAGGAGGAGAAGCGAATCAAACTTTAAACAGTAAAAAGGCGAAAGAGGATCTCAAGAACTGTGAATGCCTACTGCATTCACAGTAACTAGAAAAATTTGCATTTCCTGCGAAAATGCACTGTGAATGCAGATAGCTGAATGATTGAGCAAAAGATGCAGAAGATCTTTGAAGAAGAGAAAAAATAGCTGAAAAGCATTGAAGAAGTTGAAAAAGTTGAAGAAGTTGAAAAAGTTGAAGAATTTGAAAGAGTTGAAGAATTTGAACATGAAAGAACAATAGCTGAATGATTAGAAGAAGAAAAAACTGAGGGTAAGGCACCAAACATTTCCTAACTCATTCTAAACACTGAATCATTTAACAAAGCAGAAGTAGAATTTCAAACTTGAATATACTGTAGCCATATGTGGGCCTGCATTTCTAGGGAGTATAAGGGGTTTCGCCCCCATTGAAAAGCATTGGATGTTTGACACCTCCTAGCTTGGAGATGCTTTACGTGACGTGGCCCAAATTTATAGTGGAGCATTCTGTATAAAGGAGGTAAAGACTCTGTAAAGCAGAAGTTTGTAGGACCTTCCTAGAGCTACTTCCGGTTAGCAACATGCTAACAGTTAGCCGCTAACAGGGTTGTGTTCAGTATCACCAGGTGAGTGTACTCTGTCAGTTTGGTCCAAATCCTGTGCTGGGAAGTGCCTCAAATAGGGAGAAAATACGTTTTTTATAACGTTGCCATGTTAACTCAAAATGGCGGGTGGTACAAAAAATACTTCATAGGATCAGCACACATGTTTTGTTATACATACTGTGGGGATTATAATATAAAACTCTAAGTGTCCCACACCGGGATTCGATCCCATGACCTCTTGCATGCAAAGCCTGCACTTTCCATCTGAGCTATACTGTAGCACCATATATGGGCATGCAGTATTGGGACCATAAGGGGTTTGATCCCCCATTGAAAAGCATTGGATGTTTGACACCTCATAGCTTGGAGATGGTTTATGCGACGTAGCCCAAATTTCTTGTGGAGCTTTCTCTCTAAAGTAAGAACAGACTCTGTGAAGCAGAAGTTGGTGAGACCTTCCTAGAGCTACTTCCGGTGAGCAACATGCTAACCGTTAGCCACTAACAGGGTTGTGTTCAGGATCACCAGGTGCATGTACTTTGTCAGTTTGGTCCAAATCCTGTACTGGGATGTGCTTCAAATAGGGCGAAAATACGTTGCCATGGTAACTCAAAATGGCGGGTGGTACAAAAAATACTTCATGGGATCAGCACACATGTTTTGATATACACACTGTGGGGATTATAATACAAAACTTTTAGTCTCCCACACCAGGATTTGATCACATGACCTCTTGCATGCAAAGCCTGCACTTTGTGTGTGAGCTATACTGAAGCCATATATGGACATGCATGTCTGGGTATATAACGGGCTTCCTCCTCCATTGAAAAGCATTGGATGTTTGACACCTCATAGCTTGGAGATGCTTTATGCGACGTAGCCCAAATTTCTTGTGCAGCTTTCTCTCTAAAGGAAGTACAGACTCTGTGAAGCAGAAGTTTGTACAAGCTTCCTAGAACTACTTCCTGTTAGCCACATGCTAACCGTTAGCCGCTAACAGGGTTGTGTTCAGTATCACCAGGTGAGTGTACTCTGTCAGTTTGGTCCAAATCCTGTACTGGGAAGTGCCTCAAAAAGGGTGCCAATACTTAATGTCACCAAAGGTCACCAAAGGTCATGAGTCAGATTGGCCTCCTTTAGCAACTCAGCCTCACCACATCTGGGCCCAGAACTCAACATTTGACCAAAATGGTCAGTAGCGCCATTTCCCACATGTGGGTGGTGCTGTATTGGCCAATTATGTCGTGTCTGGGCATCATGCCAGATCCTGTTGGAAGCAAAGGCCCAATAGGAAAGCATGTGAAATCCAAAATGGGACAGAAAAGTGACACATGGCTGAAAGTCACTTGAAAATTTAAAAATGTTAAGAGGAAGTGACTGTGCGAATTTCAGATTCCTACATCAATCACAGCCGCTGCAGCGGGCGTCGAAAGTTGCCATTGTATCCCAATGGAGCTTCTCCCTCTGGCCCTCAGAGTTCCGTCGTCATGGAAACTCACTCACACCTGCAGCGGGCCAGTCTACCGAAGTGCAGAGACTTTGCTCACAATAAGTCCCATTGGATTATAATGGAGAACTTTGCCCCGAACAACGCTCCATATCTCCTGATCCGTAAATGGTAGAGACGTAATTTTTTCTGCGTTTATTTCGTAACGGATAGGGGAAGAAGACAGGCTATCGGTTTTTGCTGGAAAAAGTTTAATAAAGGCGTGAAAAATTATGATATAAAGGTGATTTTTTATGGACTTTCAGAAATCCTCTAAAAACGGTCCCGAACAAATCGCTGTAGCTGAAAAAGTATAAGAGATATCAAAATAATTCTTTCACTATGAGTATCAGCAGGCTTTTGAGGACTATGGTGCCCATTTTCATGTTTGTACAAAAATCGGTGTAGGCACAGCGACGATGTAAAAAAGTGGATGATGTGGGAAAATGCAGCTGAAAAGCGTTTTCAGGAATTTGCACATTCGCTACTCCCGAACAAATTGTTCCTGCGGTAAAACCGTAACAGTTATCCAAACAATTCCTTTTTTATGAGTGCCAGAAGGGTCGGGACATTCATGTGTGAAAGTCTCATGCTTGTACATGAAACGGTTTCGGAGTAGCGACGATGCGAAAACGTGTGATGTTTTCAATTTTCAGGCGTCATTTTTCAAAACCGCTCCATAGGAAATGAATGGGGGAGGTTTCGGGTTTGTGTCGCTCTGAGGTGATTTGCGAAAAATCTATAAATGCTACAGCAATAAGGGTTACATTTCCTGAATCCAGACAAAAATTCCTACGTTTTGATGTATAATTTATGTGGATAGGTTGAAAATTGAGCGACTGAGAAGAAGTTGTTCGGAGAAGAAGAATTTGTTGAATTTCTAGAGTGCGCACTCTACCAACTGCCACTTGACGACCATAGCAACGCATGTTATTTGCTGAATTTCTTGAAAAGCCAAAATTATTTTAAGGAGGTACTATATGAAAATGGTAAAAGATATGAAAAAGCTGAAATAGACCATAATAGCTGAAAGATATCACTACATTTTAAAAGTTGAATGGCGTTTCTAGCTGAATGTAGGCTGAAGCAGTAAGCTGTCAAAAAGCAGCTGAAATGAGCGGAATTTTAGTGAATTACATTCATTTCCTATGGGAGAAAAAAAGCTGAAAATTTGCAGAAAAAGCTGAATATTTTAAAAAGTTGAAGAGTTAAAAGTACAAAAAGATATAGCCATCGATTCCAAAAGAAGCTGAATAGTTTAAAAGTTGAATGGTTGAAATCGGAGAAAAATTGTAGGAGGAGAAGCGAATCAAACTTTAAACAGTAAAAACGCATTTGGAAGAATATCCTATAATAACTAGAAAAATTTGCATTTCCTGCGAAAATGCACTGTGAATGCAGATAGCTGAATGATTGAGCAAAAGATGCAGAAGATCTTTGAAGAAGAGAAAAAATAGCTGAAAAGCATTGAAGAAGTTGAAAAAGTTGAAGAAGTTGAAAAAGTTGAAGAATTTGAAAGAGTTGAAGAATTTGAACATGAAAGAACAATAGCTGAATGATTAGAAGAAGAAAAAACTGAGGGTAAGGCACCAAACATTTCCTAACTCATTCTAAACACTGAATCATTTAACAAAGCAGAAGTAGAATTTCAAACTTGAATATACTGTAGCCATATGTGGGCCTGCATTTCTAGGGAGTATAAGGGGTTTCGCCCCCATTGAAAAGCATTGGATGTTTGACACCTCCTAGCTTGGAGATGCTTTACGTGACGTGGCCCAAATTTATAGTGGAGCATTCTGTATAAAGGAGGTAAAGACTCTGTAAAGCAGAAGTTTGTAGGACCTTCCTAGAGCTACTTCCGGTTAGCAACATGCTAACAGTTAGCCGCTAACAGGGTTGTGTTCAGTATCACCAGGTGAGTGTACTCTGTCAGTTTGGTCCAAATCCTGTACTGGGAAGTGCCTCAAAAAGGGTGCCAATACTTAATGTCACCAAAGGTCACCAAAGGTCATGAGTCAGATTGGCCTCCTTTAGCAACTCAGCCTCACCACATCTGGGCCCAGAACTCAACATTTGACCAAAATGGTCAGTAGCGCCATTTCCCACATGTGGGTGGTGCTGTATTGGCCAATTATGTCGTGTCTGGGCATCATGCCAGATCCTGTTGGAAGCAAAGGCCCAATAGGAAAGCATGTGAAATCCAAAATGGGACAGAAAAGTGACACATGGCTGAAAGTCACTTGAAAATTTAAAAATGTTAAGAGGAAGTGACTGTGCGAATTTCAGATTCCTACATTAATCACAGCCGCTGCAGCGGGCGTCGAAAGTTGCCATTATATCCCAATGGAGCTTCTCCCTCTGGCCCTCAGAGTTCCGTCGTCATGGAAACTCACTCACACCTCTGCTGCAGGCCAGTCTACCGAAGTGCAGAGACTTTGCTCACAATAAGTCCCATTGGATTATAATGGAGAACTTTGCCCCGAACAACGCTCCATATCTCCTGATCCGTAAATGGTAGAGACGTAATTTTTTCTGCGTTTATTTCGTAACGGATAGGGGAAGAAGACAGGCTATCGGTTTTTGCTGGAAAAAGTTTAATAAAGGCGTGAAAAATTATGATATAAAGGTGATTTTTATGGACTTTCAGAAATCCTCTAAAATCGGTCCCGAACAAATCGCTGTAGCTGAAAAAGTATAAGAGATATCAAAATAATTCTTTCACTATGAGTATCAGCAGGCTTTTGAGGACTATGGTGCCCATTTTCATGTTTGTACAAAAATCGGTGTAGGCACAGCGACGATGTAAAAAAGTGGATGATGTGGGAAAATGCAGCTGAAAAGCGTTTTCAGGAATTTGCACATTCGCTACTCCCGAACAAATTGTTCCTGCGGTAAAACCGTAACAGTTATCCAAACAATTCCTTTTTTATGAGTGCCAGAAGGGTCGGGACATTCATGTGTGAAAGTCTCATGCTTGTACATGAAACGGTTTCGGAGTAGCGACGATGCGAAAACGTGTGATGTTTTCAATTTTCAGGCGTCATTTTTCAAAACCGCTCCATAGGAAATGAATGGGGGAGGTTTCGGGTTTGTGTCGCTCTGAGGTGATTTGCGAAAAATCTATAAATGCTACAGCAATGAGGGTTACATTTCCTGAATCCAGACAAAAATTCCTACGTTTTGATGTATAATTTATGTGGATAGGTTGAAAATAGAGCGACTGAGAAGAAGTTGTTCGGAGAAGAAGAATTTGTTGAATTTCTAGAGTGCGCACTCTATAACTGCCTCCTTGACGACCATAGCAACGCATGTTATTTGCTGAATTTCTTGAAAAGCCAAAATTATTTTAAGGAGGTACTATATGAAAATGGTAAAAGATATGAAAAAGCTGAAATATACCATAATAGCTGAAAGATATCACTACATTTTAAAAGTTGAATGGCGTTTCTAGCTGAAAGTAGGCTGAAGCAGTAAGCTGTCAAAAAGCAGCTGAAATGAGCAGAATTTCAGTGAATTACATTCATTTCCTATGGGAGAAAAAAAAGCTGAAAATTTGCAGAAAAAGCTGAATATTTTAAAAAGTTGAAGAGTTAAAACTACAAAAAGATATAGCCATCGATTCCAGAAGAAGCTGAATAGTTTAAAAGTTGAATGGTTGAAATCGGAGAAAAATTGTAGGAGGAGAAGCGAATCAAACTTTAAACAGTAAAAACGCATTAGGAAGAATAAACACTAAGAAGAAGAAGAAGAAGAAGAAGAAGAAGAACTAGAAAAATTTGCATTTCCTGCGAAAATGCACTGTGAATGCAGATAGCTGAATGATTGAGCAAAAGATGCAGAAGATCTTTGAAGAAGAGAAAAAATAGCTGAAAAGCATTGAAGAAGTTGAAAAAGTTGAAGAAGTTGAAAAAGTTGAAGAATTTGAAAGAGTTGAAGAATTTGAACATGAAAGAACAATAGCTGAATGATTAGAAGAAGAAAAAACTGAGGGTAAGGCACCAAACATTTCATAACTCATTCTAAACACTGAATCATTTAACAAAGCAGAAGTAGAATTTCAAACTTGAATATACTGTAGCCATATGTGGGCCTGCATTTCGAGGGAGTATAAGGGGTTTCGCCCCCATTGAAAAGCATTGGATGTTTGACACCTCCTAGCTTGGAGATGCTTTACGTGACGTGGCCCAAATTTATAGTGGAGCATTCGGTATAAAGGAGGTAAAGACTCTGTAAAGCAGAAGTTTGTAGGACCTTCCTAGAGCTACTTCCGGTTAGCAACATGCTAACAGTTAGCCGCTAACAGGGTTGTGTTCAGTATCACCAGGTGAGTGTACTCTGTCAGTTTGGTCCAAATCCTGTACTGGGAAGTGCCTCAAAAAGGGTGCCAATACTTAATGTCACCAAAGGTCACCAAAGGTCATGAGTCAGATTGGCCTCCTTTAGCAACTCAGCCTCACCACATCTGGGCCCAGAACTCAACATTTGACCAAAATGGTCAGTAGCGCCATTTCCCACATGTGGGTGGTGCTGTATTGGCCAATTATGTCGTGTCTGGGCATCATGCCAGATCCTGTTGGAAGCAAAGGCCCAATAGGAAAGCATGTGAAATCCAAAATGGGACAGAAAAGTGACACATGGCTGAAAGTCACTTGAAAATTTAAAAATGTTAAGAGGAAGTGACTGTGCGAATTTCAGATTCCTACATTAATCACAGCCGCTGCAGCGGGCGTCGAAAGTTGCCATTATATCCCAATGGAGCTTCTCCCTCTGGCCCTCAGAGTTCCGTCGTCATGGAAACTCACTCACACCTGCAGCGGGCCAGTCTACCGAAGTGCAGAGACTTTGCTCACAATAAGTCCCATTGGATTATAATGGAGAACTTTGCCCCGAACAACGCTCCATATCTCCTGATCCGTAAATGGTAGAGACGTAATTTTTTCTGCGTTTATTTCGTAACGGATAGGGGAAGAAGACAGGCTATCGGTTTTTGCTGGAAAAAGTTTAATAAAGGCGTGAAAAATTATGATATAAAGGTGATTTTTATGGACTTTCAGAAATCCTCTAAAAACGGTCCCGAACAAATCGCTGTAGCTGAAAAAGTATAAGAGATATCAAAATAATTCTTTCACTATGAGTATCAGCAGGCTTTTGAGGACTATGGTGCCCATTTTCATGTTTGTACGAAAATCGGTGTAGGCACAGCGACGATGTAAAAAATGGATGATGTGGGAAAATGCAGCTGAAAAGCGTTTTCAGGAATTTGCACATTCGCTACTCCCGAACAAATTGTTCCTGCGGTAAAACCGTAACAGTTATCCAAACAATTCCTTTTTTATGAGTGCCAGAAGGGTCGGGACATTCATGTGTGAAAGTCTCATGCTTGTACATGAAACGGTTTCGGAGTAGCGACGATGCGAAAACGTGTGATGTTTTCAATTTTCAGGCGTCATTTTTCAAAACCGCTCCATAGGAAATGAATGGGGGAGGTTTCGGGTTTGTGTCGCTCTGAGGTGATTTGCGAAAAATCTATAAATGCTACAGCAATGAGGGTTACATTTCCTGAATCCAGACAAAAATTCCTACGTTTTGATGTATAATTTATGTGGATAGGTTGAAAATTGAGCGACTGAGAAGAAGTTGTTCGGAGAAGAAGAATTTGTTGAATTTCTAGAGTGCGCACTCTATAACTGCCTCCTTGACGACCATAGCAACGCATGTTATTTGCTGAATTTCTTGAAAAGCCAAAATTATTTTAAGGAGGTACTATATGAAAATGGTAAAAGATATGAAAAAGCTGAAATATACCATAATAGCTGAAAGATATCACTACATTTTAAAAGTTGAATGGCGTTTCTAGCTGAAAGTAGGCTGAAGCAGTAAGCTGTCAAAAAGCAGTTGAAATGAGCAGAATTTCAGTGAATTACATTCATTTCCTATGGGAGAAAAAAAGCTGAAAATTTGCAGAAAAAGCTGAATATTTTAAAAAGTTGAAGAGTTAAAACTACAAAAAGATATAGCCATCGATTCCAGAAGAAGCTGAATAGTTTAAAAGTTGAATGGTTGAAATCGGAGAAAAATTGTAGGAGGAGAAGCGAATCAAACTTTAAACAGTAAAAACGCATTAGGAAGAATAAACACTAAGAAGAAGAAGAAGAAGAAGAAGAAGAAGAATAAAGAATAAAGAGAAACAGGATCTCAAGAACTGTGAATGCCTACTGCATTCACAGTAACTAGAAAAATTTGCATTTCCTGCGAAAATGCACTGTGAATGCAGATAGCTGAATGATTGAGCAAAAGATGCAGAAGATCTTTGAAGAAGAGAAAAAATAGCTGAAAAGCATTGAAGAAGTTGAAAAAGTTGAAGAAGTTGAAAAAGTTGAAGAATTTGAAATAGTTGAAGAATTTGAACATGAAAGAACAATAGACAGCTGAATGATTAGAAGAAGAAAAAACTGAGGGTAAGGCACCAAACATTTCCTAACTCATTCTAAACACTGAATCATTTAACAAAGCAGAAGTAGAATTTCAAACTTGAATATACTGTAGCCATATGTGGGCCTGCATTTCTAGGGAGTATAAGGGGTTTCGCCCCCATTGAAAAGCATTGGATGTTTGACACCTCCTAGCTTGGAGATGCTTTACGTGACGTGGCCCAAATTTATAGTGGAGCATTCTGTATAAAGGAGGTAAAGACTCTGTAAAGCAGAAGTTTGTAGGACCTTCCTAGAGCTACTTCCGGTTAGCAACATGCTAACAGTTAGCCGCTAACAGGGTTGTGTTCAGTATCACCAGGTGAGTGTACTCTGTCAGTTTGGTCCAAATCCTGTACTGGGAAGTGCCTCAAAAAGGGTGCCAATACTTAATGTCACCAAAGGTCACCAAAGGTCATGAGTCAGATTGGCCTCCTTTAGCAACTCAGCCTCACCACATCTGGGCCCAGAACTCAACATTTGACCAAAAAGGTCAGTAGCGCCATTTCCCACATGTGGGTGGTGCTGTATTGGCCAATTATGTCGTGTCTGGGCATCATGCCAGATCCTGTTGGAAGCAAAGGCCCAATAGGAAAGCATGTGAAATCCAAAATGGGACAGAAAAGTGACACATGGCTGAAAGTCACTTGAAAATTTAAAAATGTTAAGAGGAAGTGACTGTGCGAATTTCAGATTCCTACATTAATCACAGCCGCTGCAGCGGGCGTCGAAAGTTGCCATTGTATCCCAATGGAGCTTCTCCCTCTGGCCCTCAGAGTTCTGTCGTCATGGAAACTCACTCACACCTCTGCTGCAGGCCAGTCTACCGAAGTGCAGAGACTTTGCTCACAATAAGTCCCATTGGATTATAATGGAGAACTTTGCCCCGAACAACGCTCCATATCTCCTGATCCGTAAATGGTAGAGACGTAATTTTTTCTGCGTTTATTTCGTAACGGATAGGGGAAGAAGACAGGCTATCGGTTTTTGCTGGAAAAAGTTTAATAAAGGCGTGAAAAATTATGATATAAAGTTGATTTTTATGGACTTTCAGAAATCCTCTAAAAACGGTCCCGAACAAATCGCTGTAGCTGAAAAAGTATAGGAGATATCAAAATAATTCTTTCACTATGAGTATCAGCAGGCTTTTGAGGACTATGGTGCTCATTTTCATGTTTGTACAAAAATCGGTGTAGGCACAGCGACGATGTAAAAAAGTGGATGATGTGGGAAAATGCAGCTCAAAAGCGTTTTCAGGAATTTGCACATTCGCTACTCCCGAACAAATGGGTCCTGCGGCAAAACCGTAACAGTTATCCAAACAATTCCTTTTTTACGAGTGCCAGAAGGGTCGGGACATTCATGCGTGAAAGTCTCATGCTTGTACATGAAACGGTTTAGGAGTAGCGACGATGCGAAAACATGTGATGTTTTGGATTTTCAGACGTCATTTTTCAAAACCGCTCCATAGGAAATGAATGGGGAGGATTTCGGGTTTGTGTCGGTCTGAGGTGATTTGCGAAAAATCTATAAATGCTACACCAATGAGGGTTACATTTCCTGAATCCAGACAAAAATTCCTACGTTTTGATGTATAATTTATGTGGATAGGTTGAAAATTGAGTGAGTGAGAAGAAGTTGTTTGGAGAAGAAGAAGTTGTTGAATTTCTAGAGTGTGCACTCTACCAACTGCCACTTGACGACCATAGCAACGCATGTTATTTGCTGAATTTCTTGAAAAGCCAAAATTATTTTAAGGAGGTACTATATGAAAATGGTAAAAGATATGAAAAAGCTGAAATAAACCATAATAGCTGAAAGATATCACTACATTTTAAAAGTTGAATGGCGTTTCTAGCTGAAAGTAGGCTGAAGCAGTAAGCTGTCAAAAAGCAGCTGAAATGAGCGGAATTTTAGTGAATTACATTCATTTCCTATGGGAGAAAAAAAAGCTGAAAATTTGCAGAAAAAGCTGAATATTTTAAAAAGTTGAAAAGGTATAAGTACAAAAAGATATAGCCATCGATTCCAGAAGAAGCTGAATAGTTTAAAAGTTGAATGGTTGAAATCGGACAAAAACTGTAGGAGGAGAAGCGAATCAAACTTTAAACAGTAAAAACGCGAAAGAGGATCTCAAGAACTGTGAATGCCTACTGCATTCACAGTAATAATAAGAAGAATAAAGAATAAAGAGAAACAGGATCTCAAGAACTGTGAATGCCTACTGCATTCACAGTAACTAGAAAAATTTGCATTTCCTGCGAAAATGCACTGTGAATGCAGATAGCTGAATGATTGAGCAAAAGATGCAGAAGATCTTTGAAGAAGAGAAAAAATAGCTGAAAAGCATTGAAGAAGTTGAAAAAGTTGAAGAAGTTGAAAAAGTTGAAGAATTTGAAAGAGTTGAAGAATTTGAACATGAAAGAACAATAGCTGAATGATTAGAAGAAGAAAAAACTGAGGGTAAGGCACCAAACATTTCCTAACTCATTCTAAACACTGAATCATTTAACAAAGCAGAAGTAGAATTTCAAACTTGAATATACTGTAGCCATATGTGGGCCTGCATTTCTAGGGAGTATAAGGGGTTTCGCCCCCATTGAAAAGCATTGGACGTTTGACACCTCCTAGCTTGGAGATGCTTTACGTGACGTGGCCCAAATTTATAGTGGAGCATTCTGTATAAAGGAGGTAAAGACTCTGTAAAGCAGAAGTTTGTAGGACCTTCCTAGAGCTACTTCCGGTTAGCAACATGCTAACAGTTAGCCGCTAACAGGGTTGTGTTCAGTATCACCAGGTGAGTGTACTCTGTCAGTTTGGTCCAAATCCTGTACTGGGAAGTGCCTCAAAAAGGGTGCCAATACTTAATGTCACCAAAGGTCACCAAAGGTCATGAGTCAGATTGGCCTCCTTTAGCAACTCAGCCTCACCACATCTGGGCCCAGAACTCAATATTTGACCAAAATGGTCAGTAGCACCATTTCCCACAGGTGGGTGGTGCTGTATTGGCCAATTGGGTCGTGTCTGGGCATCATGCCAGGTCCTGTTGGAAGCAAAGGCCCAATAGGAAAGCATGTGAAATCCAAAATGGGATAGAAAAATGACACATAGCTGAAAGTCACTGGAAAATTTTAAAATGTCAAGAGGAAGTGACTGTGCGAATTTCAGATTCCTACATTAATCACAGCAACTGCGGTGAGCGTCGAAAGTTGCCATTCTATCTCAATTGATCCTCTCCCTCTGGCCCTCAGAGTTCCGTCGTCATGGAAACTCACTCACACACCTGCAGCGGCCAGTCTACCGAAGTGCAGAGACTTTGCTCACAATAAGTCCCATTGGATTATAATGGAGAACTTTGCCCCGAACAACGCTCCATATCTCATGATCCGTAAATGGTAGAGACGTAATTTTTTCTGCGTTTATTTCGTAACGGATAGGGGAAGAAGACAGGCTATCGGTTTTTGCTGGAAAAAGTTTAATAAAGGCGTGAAAAATTATGATATAAAGGTGATTTTTATGGACTTTCAGAAATCCTCTAAAAACGGTCCCGAACAAATCGCTGTAGCTGAAAAAGTATAAGAGATATCAAAATAATTCTTTCACTATGAGTATCAGCAGGCTTTTGAGGACTATGGTGCCCATTTTCATGTTTGTACAAAAATCGGTGTAGGCACAGCGACGATGTAAGAAAGTGGATGATGTGGGAAAATGCAGCTGAAAAGCGTTTTCAGGAATTTGCACATTCGCTACTCCCGAACAAATTGTTCCTGCGGTAAAACCGTAACAGTTATCCAAACAATTCCTTTTTTATGAGTGCCAGAAGGGTCGGGACATTCATGTGTGAAAGTCTCATGCTTGTACATGAAACGGTTTCGGAGTAGCGACGATGCGAAAACGTGTGATGTTTTGGATTTTCAGACGTCATTTTTCAAAACCGCTCCATAGGAAATGAATGGGGGAGGTTTCGGGTTTGTGTCGCTCTGAGGTGATTTGCGAAAAATCTACAAATGCTACACCAATGAGGGTTACATTTCCTGAATCCAGACAAAAATTCCTACGTTTTGATGTATAATTTATGTGGATAGGTTGAAAATTGAGCGACTGAGAAGAAGTTGTTCGGAGAGGAAGAATTTGTTGAATTTCTAGAGTGCGCACTCTATAACTGCCTCCTTGACGACCATAGCAACGCATGTTATTTGCTGAATTTCTTGAAAAGCCAAAATTATTTTAAGGAGGTACTATATGAAAATGGTAAAAGATATGAAAAAGCTGAAATAGACCATAATAGCTGAAAGATATCACTACATTTTAAAAGTTAAATGGCGTTTCTAGCTGAAAGTAGGCTGAAGCAGTAAGCTGTCAAAAAGCAGCTGAAATGAGCGGAATTTTAGTGAATTACATTCATTTCCTATGGGAGAAAAAAAGCTGAAAATTTGCAGAAAAAGCTGAATATTTTAAAAAGTTGAAGAGTTAAAAGTACAAAAAGATATAGCCATCGATTCCAGAAGAAGCTGAATAGTTTAAAAGTTGAATGGTTGAAATCGGAGAAAAATTGTAGGAGGAGAAGCGAATCAAACTTTAAACAGTAAAAACGCATTTGGAAGAATATCCTATAATAATAATAAGAAGAATAAAGAATAAAGAGAAACAGGATCTCAAGAACTGTGAATGCCTACTGCATTCACAGTAACTAGAAAAATTTGCATTTCCTGCGAAAATGCACTGTGAATGCAGATAGCTGAATGATTGAGCAAAAGATGCAGAAGATCTTTGAAGAAGAGAAAAAATAGCTGAAAAGCATTGAAGAAGTTGAAAAAGTTGAAGAAGTTGAAAAAGTTGAAGAATTTGAAAGAGTTGAAGAATTTGAACATGAAAGAACAATAGCTGAATGATTAGAAGAAGAAAAAACTGAGGGTAAGGCACCAAACATTTCCTAACTCATTCTAAACACTGAATCATTTAACAAAGCAGAAGTAGAATTTCAAACTTGAATATACTGTAGCCATATGTGGGCCTGCATTTCTAGGGAGTATAAGGGGTTTCGCCCCCATTGAAAAGCATTGGATGTTTGACACCTCCTAGCTTGGAGATGCTTTACGTGACGTGGCCCAAATTTATAGTGGAGCATTCTGTATAAAGGAGGTAAAGACTCTGTAAAGCAGAAGTTTGTAGGACCTTCCTAGAGCTACTTCTGGTTAGCAACATGCTAACAGTTAGCCGCTAACAGGGTTGTGTTCAGTATCACCAGGTGAGTGTACTCTGTCAGTTTGGTCCAAATCCTGTACTGGGAAGTGCCTCAAAAAGGGTGCCAATACTTAATGTCACCAAAGGTCACCAAAGGTCATGAGTCAGATTGGCCTCCTTTAGCAACTCAGCCTCACCACATCTGGGCCCAGAACTCAACATTTGACCAAAATGGTCAGTAGCGCCATTTCCCACATGTGGGTGGTGCTGTATTGGCCAATTATGTCGTGTCTGGGCATCATGCCAGATCCTGTTGGAAGCAAAGGCCCAATAGGAAAGCATGTGAAATCCAAAATGGGACAGAAAAGTGACACATGGCTGAAAGTCACTTGAAAATTTAAAAATGTTAAGAGGAAGTGACTGTGCGAATTTCAGATTCCTACATTAATCACAGCCGCTGCAGCGGGCGTCGAAAGTTGCCATTGTATCCCAATGGAGCTTCTCCCTCTGGCCCTCAGAGTTCCGTCGTCATGGAAACTCACTCACACCTACAGCGGGCCAGTCTACCGAAGTGCAGAGACTTTGCTCACAATAAGTCCCATTGGATTATAATGGAGAACTTTGCCCCGAACAACGCTCCATATCTCCTGATCCGTAAATGGTAGAGACGTAATTTTTTCTGCGTTTATTTCGTAACGGATAGGGGAAGAAGACAGGCTATCGGTTTTTGCTGGAAAAAGTTTAATAAAGGCGTGAAAAATTATGATATAAAGGTGATTTTTATGGACTTTCAGAAATCCTCTAAAAACGGTCCCGAACAAATCGCTGTAGCTGAAAAAGTATAAGAGATATCAAAATAATTCTTTCACTATGAGTATCAGCAGGCTTTTGAGGACTATGGTGCCCATTTTCATGTTTGTACAAAAATCGGTGTAGGCACAGCGACGATGTAAAAAAGTGGATGATGTGGGAAAATGCAGCTGAAAAGCGTTTTCAGGAATTTGCACATTCACTACTCCCGAACAAATTGTTCCTGCGGTAAAACCGTAACAGTTATCCAAACAATTCCTTTTTTATGAGTGCCAGAAGGGTCGGGACATTCATGTGTGAAAGTCTCATGCTTGTACATGAAACGGTTTAGGAGTAGCGACGATGCGAAAACGTGTGATGTTTTCAATTTTCAGGCGTCAATTTTCAAAACCGCTCCATAGGAAATGAATGGGGGAGGTTTCGGGTTTGTGTCGCTCTGAGGTGATTTACGAAAAATCTATAAATGCTACAGCAATGAGGGTTACATTTCCTGAATCCAGACAAAAATTCCTCCGTTTTGATGTATAATTTATGTGGATAGGTTGAAAATTGAGCGAGTGAGAAGAAGTTGTTCGGAGGAGAAGAATTTGTTGAATTTCTAGAGTGTGCACTCTATAACTGCCTCCTTGACGACCATAGCAACGCATGTTATTTGCTGAATTTCTTGAAAAGCCAAAATTATTTTAAGGAGGTACTATATGAAAATGGTAAAAGATATGAAAAAGCTGAAATATACCATAATAGTTGAAAGATATCACTACATTTTAAAAGTTGAATGGCGTTTCTAGCTGAAAGTAGGCTGAAGCAGTAAGCTGTCAAAAAGCAGCTGAAATGAGCGGAATTTTAGTGAATTACATTCATTTTCTATGGGAGAAAAAAAAAGCTGAAAATTTGCAGAAAAAGCTGAATATTTTAAAAAGTTGAAAAGGTATAAATACAAAAAGATATAGCCATCGATTCCAGAAGAAGCTGAATAGATTAAAAGTTGAATGGTTGAAATCGGAGAAAAATTGTAGGAGGAGAAGCGAATCAAACTTTAAAAAAGAGGATCTCAATAACTGTGAATGCCTACTGCATTCACAGTAACTAGAAAAATTTGCATTTCCTGCGAAAATGCACTGTGAATGCAGATAGCTGAATGATTGAGCAAAAGATGCAGAAGATCTTTGAAGAAGAGAAAAAATAGCTGAAAAGCATTGAAGAAGTTGAAAAAGTTGAAGAATTTGAAAGAGTTGAAGAATTTGAACATGAAAGAACAATAGCTGAATGATTAGAAGAAGAAAAAACTGAGGGTAAGGCACCAAACATTTCCTAACTCATTCTAAACACTGAATCATTTAACAAAGCAGAAGTAGAATTTCAAACTTGAATATACTGTAGCCATATGTGGGCCTGCATTTCTAGGGAGTATAAGGGGTTTCGCCCCCATTGAAAAGCATTGGATGTTTGACACCTCCTAGCTTGGAGATGCTTTACGTGACGTGGCCCAAATTTATAGTGGAGCATTCTGTATAAAGGAGGTAAAGACTCTGTAAAGCAGAAGTTTGTAGGACCTTCCTAGAGCTACTTCCGGTTAGCAACATGCTAACAGTTAGCCGCTAACAGGGTTGTGTTCAGTATCACCAGGTGAGTGTACTCTGTCAGTTTGGTCCAAATCCTGTACTGGGAAGTGCCTCAAAAAGGGTGCCAATACTTAATGTCACCAAAGGTCACCAAAGGTCATGAGTCAGATTGGCCTCCTTTAGCAACTCAGCCTCACCACATCTGGGCCCAGAACTCAACATTTGACCAAAATGGTCAGTAGCGCCATTTCCCACATGTGGGTGGTGCTGTATTGGCCAATTATGTCGTGTCTGGGCATCATGCCAGATCCTGTTGGAAGCAAAGGCCCAATAGGAAAGCATGTGAAATCCAAAATGGGACAGAAAAGTGACACATGGCTGAAAGTCACTTGAAAATTTAAAAATGTTAAGAGGAAGTGACTGTGCGAATTTCAGATTCCTACATTAATCACAGCCGCTGCAGCGGGCGTCGAAAGTTGCCATTGTATCCCAATGGAGCTTCTCCCTCTGGCCCTCAGAGTTCCGTCGTCATGGAAACTCACTCACACCTCTGCTGCAGGCCAGTCTACCGAAGTGCAGAGACTTTGCTCACAATAAGTCCCATTGGATTATAATGGAGAACTTTGCCCCGAACAACGCTCCATATCTCCTGATCCGTAAATGGTAGAGACGTAATTTTTTCTGCGTTTATTGCGTAACGGATAGGGGAAGAAGACAGGCTATCGGTTTTTGCTGGAAAAAGTTTAATAAAGGCGTGAAAAATTATGATATAAAGGTGATTTTTATGGACTTTCAGAAATCCTCTAAAAACGGTCCCGAACAAATCGCTGTAGCTGAAAAAGTATAAGAGATATTAAAATAATTCTTTCACTATGAGTATCAGCAGGCTTTTGAGGACTATGGTGCCCATTTTCATGTTTGTACAAAAATCGGTGTAGGCACAGCGACGATGTAAAAAAGTGGATGATGTGGGAAAATGCAGCTGAAAAGCGTTTTCAGGAATTTGCACATTCGCTACTCCCGAACAAATTGTTCCTGCGGTAAAACCGTAACAGTTATCCAAACAATTCCTTTTTTATGAGTGCCAGAAGGGTCGGGACATTCATGTTTGAAAGTCTCATGCTTGTACATGAAACGGTTTCGGAGTAGCGACGATGCGAAAACGTGTGATGTATTGGATTTTCAGACGTCATTTTTCAAAAGCGCTCCATAGGAAATGAATGGGGGAGGTTTTGGGTTTGTGTCGCTCTGAGGTGATTTGTGAAAAATCTATAAATGCTACAGCAATGAGGGTTACATTTCCTGAATCCAGACAAAAATTCCTACGTTTTGATGTATAATTTATGTGGATAGGTTGAAAATTGAGCGAGTGAGAAGAAGTTGTTCGGAGAAGAAGAATTTGTTGAATTTCTAGAGTGTGCACTCTATAACTGCCTCCTTGACGACCATAGCAACGCATGTTATTTGCTGAATTTCTTGAAAAGCCAAAATTATTTTAAGGAGGTACTATATGAAAATGGTAAAATATATGAAAAATCTGAAATATACCATAATAGCTGAAAGATATCACTACATTTTAAAAGTTGAATGGCGTTTCTAGCTGAAAGTAGGCTGAAGCAGTAAGCTGTCAAAAAGCAGCTGAAATGAGCGGAATTTTAGTGAATTACATTCATTTCCTATGGGAGAAAAAAAAGCTGAAAATTTGCAGAAAAAGCTGAATATTTTAAAAAGTTGAAAAGGTATAAGTACAAAAAGATATAGCCATCGATTCCAGAAGAAGCTGAATAGTTTAAAAGTTGAATGGTTGAAATCGGAGAAAAGCTGTAGGAGGAGAAGCGAATCAAACTTTAAACAGTAAAAAGGCGAAAGAGGATCTCAATAACTGTGAATGCCTACTGCATTCACAGTAACTAGAAAAATTTGCATTTCCTGCGAAAATGCACTGTGAATGCAGATAGCTGAATGATTGAGCAAAAGATGCAGAAGATCTTTGAAGGAGAGAAAAAATTGCTGAAAAGCATTGAAGAAGTTGAAAAAGTTGAAGAAGTTGAAAAAGTTGAAGAATTTGAAAGAGTTCAAGAATTTGAACATGAAAGAACAATAGCTGAATGATTAGAAGAAGAAAAAACTGAGGGTAAGGCACCAAACATTTCCTAACTCATTCTAAACACTGAATCATTTAACAAAGCAGAAGTAGAATTTCAAACTTGAATATACTGTAGCCATATGTGGGCCTGCATTTCTAGGGAGTATAAGGGGTTTCGCCCCCATTGAAAAGCATTGGATGTTTGACACCTCCTAGCTTGGAGATGCTTTACGTGACGTGGCCCAAATTTATAGTGGAGCATTCTGTATAAAGGAGGTAAAGACTCTGTAAAGCAGAAGTTTGTAGGACCTTCCTAGAGCTACTTCCGGTTAGCAACATGCTAACAGTTAGCCGCTAACAGGGTTGTGTTCAGTATCACCAGGTGAGTGTACTCTGTCAGTTTGGTCCAAATCCTGTACTGGGAAGTGCCTCAAAAAGGGTGCCAATACTTAATGTCACCAAAGGTCACCAAAGGTCATGAGTCAGATTGGCCTCCTTTAGCAACTCAGCCTCACCACATCTGGGCCCAGAACTCAACATTTGACCAAAATGGTCAGTAGCGCCATTTCCCACATGTGGGTGGTGCTGTATTGGCCAATTATGTCGTGTCTGGGCATCATGCCAGATCCTGTTGGAAGCAAAGGCCCAATAGGAAAGCATGTGAAATCCAAAATGGGACAGAAAAGTGACACATGGCTGAAAGTCACTTGAAAATTTAAAAATGTTAAGAGGAAGTGACTGTGCGAATTTCAGATTCCTACATTAATCACAGCCGCTGCAGCGGGCGTCGAAAGTTGCCATTGTATCCCAATGGAGCTTCTCCCTCTGGCCCTCAGAGTTCCGTCGTCATGGAAACTCACTCACACCTCTGGTGCAGGCCAGTCTACCGAAGTGCAGAGACTTTGCTCACAATAAGTCCCATTGGATTATAATGGAGAACTTTGCCCCGAACAACGCTCCATATCTCCTGATCCGTAAATGGTAGAGACGTAATTTTTTCTGCGTTTATTTCGTAACGGATAGGGGAAGAAGACAGGCTATCGGTTTTTGCTGGAAAAAGTTTAATAAAGGCGTGAAAAATTATGATATAAAGGGAATTTTTATGGACTTTCAGAAATCCTCTAAAAACGGTCCCGAACAAATCGCTGTAGCTGAAAAAGTATAAGAGATATCAAAATAATTCTTTCACTATGAGTATCAGCAGGCTTTTGAGGACTATGGTGCCCATTTTCATGTTTGTACAAAAATCGGTGTAGGCACAGCGACGATGTAAAAAAGTGGATGATGTGGGAAAATGCAGCTGAAAAGCGTTTTCAGGAATTTGCACATTCGCTACTCCCGAACAAATTGTTCCTGCGGTAAAACCGTAACAGTTATCCAAACAATTCCTTTTTTATGAGTGCCAGAAGGGTCGGGACATTCATGTGTGAAAGTCTCATGCTTGTACATGAAACGGTTTCGGAGTAGCGACGATGCGAAAACGTGTGATGTTTTCAATTTTCAGGCGTCATTTTTCAAAACCGCTCCATAGGAAATGAATGGGGGAGGTTTCGGGTTTGTGTCGCTCTGAGGTGATTTGCGAAAAATCTATAAATGCTACAGCAATGAGGGTTACATTTCCTGAATCCAGACAAAAATTCCTACGTTTTGATGTATAATTTATGTGGATAGGTTGAAAATTGAGCGAGTGAGAAGAAGTTGTTCGGAGAAGAAGAATTTGTTGAATTTCTAGAGTGCGCACTCTATAACTGCCTCCTTGACGACCATAGCAACGCATGTTATTTGCTGAATTTCTTGAAAAGCCAAAATTATTTTAAGGAGGTACTATATGAAAATGGTAAAAGATATGAAAAAGCTGAAATAGACCATAATAGCTGAAAGATATCACTACATTTTAAAAGTTGAATGGCGTTTCTAGCTGAAAGTAGGCTGAAGCAGTAAGCTTTCAAAAAGCAGCTGAAATGAGCGGAATTTTAGTGAATTACATTCATTTCCTATGGGAGAAAAAAAGCTGAAAATTTGCAGAAAAAGCTGAATATTTTAAAAAGTTGAAGAGTTAAAAGTACAAAAAGATATAGCCATCGATTCCAGAAGAAGCTGAATAGTTTAAAAGTTGAATGGTTGAAATCGGAGAAAAATTGTAGGAGGAGAAGCGAATCAAACTTTAAACAGTAAAAACGCATTTGGAAGAATATCCTATAACTAGAAAAATTTGCATTTCCTGCGAAAATGCACTGTGAATGCAGATAGCTGAATGATTGAGCAAAAGATGCAGAAGATCTTTGAAGAAGAGAAAAAATAGCTGAAAAGCATTGAAGAAGTTGAAAAAGTTGAAGAATTTGAAAGAGTTGAAGAATTTGAACATGAAAGAACAATAGCTGAATGATTAGAAGAAGAAAAAACTGAGGGTAAGGCACCAAACATTTCCTAACTCATTCTAAACACTGAATCATTTAACAAAGCAGAAGTAGAATTTCAAACTTGAATATACTGTAGCCATATGTGGGCCTGCATTTCTAGGGAGTATAAGGGGTTTCGCCCCCATTGAAAAGCATTGGATGTTTGACACCTCCTAGCTTGGAGATGCTTTACGTGACGTGGCCCAAATTTATAGTGGAGCATTCTGTATAAAGAAGGTAAAGACTCTGTAAAGCAGAAGTTTGTAGGACCTTCCTAGAGCTACTTCCGGTTAGCAACATGCTAACAGTTAGCCGCTAACAGGGTTGTGTTCAGTATCACCAGGTGAGTGTACTCTGTCAGTTTGGTCCAAATCCTGTACTGGGAAGTGCCTCAAAAAGGGTGCCAATACTTAATGTCACCAAAGGTCACCAAAGGTCATGAGTCAGATTGGCCTCCTTTAGCAACTCAGCCTCACCACATCTGGGCCCAGAACTCAACATTTGACCAAAATGGTCAGTAGCGCCATTTCCCACATGTGGGTGGTGCTGTATTGGCCAATTATGTCGTGTCTGGGCATCATGCCAGATCCTGTTGGAAGCAAAGGCCCAATAGGAAAGCATGTGAAATCCAAAATGGGACAGAAAAGTGACACATGGCTGAAAGTCACTTGAAAATTTCAAAATGTTAAGAGGAAGTGACTGTGCGAATTTCAGATTCCTACATTAATCACAGCCGCTGCAGCGGGCGTCGAAAGTTGCCATTGTATCCCAATGGAGCTTCTCCCTCTGGCCCTCAGAGTTCCGTCGTCATGGAAACTCACTCACACCTCTGCTGCAGGCCAGTCTACCGAAGTGCAGAGACTTTGCTCACAATAAGTCCCATTGGATTATAATGGAGAACTGTGCCCCGAACAACGCTCCATATCTCCTGATCCGTAAATGGTAGAGACGTAATTTTTTCTGCGTTTATTTCGTAACGGATAGGGGAAGAAGACAGGCTATCGGTTTTTGCTGGAAAAAGTTTAATAAAGGCGTGAAAAATTATGATATAAAGTTGATTTTTATGGACTTTCAGAAATCCTCTAAAAACGGTCCCGAACAAATCGCTGTAGCTGAAAAAGTATAAGAGATATCAAAATAATTCTTTCACTATGAGTATCAGCAGGCTTTTGAGGACTATGGTGCCCATTTTCATGTTTGTACAAAAATCGGTGTAGGCACAGCGACGATGTAAAAAAGTGGATGATGTGGGAAAATGCAGCTGAAAAGCGTTTTCAGGAATTTGCACATTCGCTACTCCCGAACAAATTGTTCCTGCGGTAAAACCGTAACAGTTATTCAAACAATTCCTTTTTTATGAGTGCCAGAAGGGTCGGGACATTCATGTGTGAAAGTCTCATGCTTGTACATGAAACGGTTTCGGAGTAACGACGATGCGAAAACGTGTGATGTTTTCAATTTTCAGGCGTCATTTTTCAAAACCGCTCCATAGGAAATGAATGGGGGAGGTTTCGGGTTTGTGTCGCTCTGAGGTGATTTGCGAAAAATCTATAAATGCTACAGCAATGAGGGTTACATTTCCTGAATCCAGACAAAAATTCCTACGTTTTGATGTATAATTTATGTGGATAGGTTGAAAATTGAGCGACTGAGAAGAAGTTGTTCGGAGAAGAAGAATTAGTTGAATTTCTAGAGTGCGCACTCTATAACTGCCTCCTTGACGACCATAGCAACGCATGTTATTTGCTGAATTTCTTGAAAAGCCAAAATTATTTTAAGGAGGTACTATATGAAAATGGTAAAAGATATGAAAAAGCTGAAATAGACCATAATAGCTGAAAGATATCACTACATTTTAAAAGTTGAATGGCGTTTCTAGCTGAAAGTAGGCTGAAGCAGTAAGCTGTCAAAAAGCAGCTGAAATGAGCGGAATTTTAGTGATTTACATTCATTTCCTATGGGAGAAAAAAAGCTGAAAATTTGCAGAAAAAGCTGAATATTTTAAAAAGTTGAAAAGATATAAGTACAAAAAGATATAGCCATCGATTCCAGAAGAAGCTGAATAGTTTAAAAGTTGAATGGTTGAAATCGGAGAAAAATTGTAGGAGGAGAAGCGAATCAAACTTTAAACAGTAAAAACGCATTTGGAAGAATATCCTATAATAATAATAAGAAGAACTAGAAAAATTTGCATTTCCTGCGAAAATGCACTGTGAATGCAGATAGCTGAATGATTGAGCAAAAGATGCAGAAGATCTTTGAAGAAGAGAAAAAATAGCTGAAAAGCATTGAAGTTGAAAAAGTTGAAGAAGTTGAAGAATTTGAAAGAGTTGAAGAATTTGAACATGAAAGAACAATAGCTGAATGATTAGAAGAAGAAAAAACTGAGGGTAAGGCACTAAACATTTCCTAACTCATTCTAAACACTGAATCATTTAACAAAGCAGAAGTAAAATTTCAAACTTGAATATACTGTAGCCATATGTGGGCCTGCATTTCTAGGGAGTATAAGGGGTTTCGCCCCCATTGAAAAGCATTTGATGTTTGACACCTCCTAGCTTGGAGATGCTTTACGTGACGTGGCCCAAATTTATAGTGGAGCATTCTGTATAAAGGAGGTAAAGACTCTGTAAAGCAGAAGTTTGTAGGACCTTCCTAGAGCTACTTCCGGTTAGCAACATGCTAACAGTTAGCCGCTAACAGGGTTGTGTTCAGTATCACCAGGTGAGTGTACTCTGTCAGTTTGGTCCAAATCCTGTACTGGGAAGTGCCTCAAAAAGGGTGCCAATACTTAATGTCACCAAAGGTCACCAAAGGTCATGAGTCAGATTGGCCTCCTTTAGCAACTCACCCTCACCACATCTGGGCCCAGAACTCAACATTTGACCAAAATGGTCAGTAGCGCCATTTCCCACATGTGGGTGGTGCTGTATTGTCCAATTATGTCGTGTCTGGGCATCATGCCAGATCCTGTTGGAAGCAAAGTCCCAATAGGAAAGCATGTGAAATCCAAAATGGGACAGAAAAGTGACACATGGCTGAAAGTCACTTGAAAATTTAAAAATGTTAAGAGGAAGTGACGGTGCGAATTTCAGATTCCTACATTAATCACAGCCGCTGCAGCGGGCGTCGAAAGTTGCCATTGTATCCCAATGGAGCTTCTCCCTCTGGCCCTCAGAGTTCCGTCGTCATGGAAACTCACTCACACCTCTGCTGCAGGCCAGTCTACCGAAGTGCAGAGACTTTGCTCACAATAAGTCCCATTGGATTATAATGGAGAACTTTGCCCCGAACAACGCTCCATATCTCCTGATCCGTAAATGGTAGAGACGTAATTTTTTCTGCGTTTATTTCGTAACGGATAGGGGAAGAAGACAGGCTATCGGTTTTTGCTGGAAAAAGTTTAATAAAGGCGTGAAAAATTATGATATAAAGGTGATTTTTATGGACTTTCAGAAATCCTCTAAAAACGGTCCCGAACAAATCGCTGTAGCTGAAAAAGTATAAGAGATATCAAAATAATTCTTTCACTATGAGTATCAGCAGGCTTTTGAGGACTATGGTGCCCATTTTCATGTTTGTACAAAAATCGGTGTAGGCACAGCGACGATGTAAAAAAGTGGATGATGTGGGAAAATGCAGCTGAAAAGCGTTTTCAGGAATTTGCACATTCGCTACTCCCGAACAAATTGTTCCTGCGGTAAAACCGTAACAGTTATCCAAACAATTCCTTTTTTATGAGTGCCAGAAGGGTCGGGACATTCATGTGTGAAAGTCTCATGCTTGTACATGAAACGGTTTCGGAGTAGCGACGATGCGAAAACATGTGATGTTTTCAATTTTCAGGTGGCATTTTTCAAAACCGCTCCATAGGAAATGAATGGGGGAGGTTTCGGGTTTGTGTCGCTCTGAGGTGATTTGCGAAAAATCTATAAATGCTACAGCAATGAGGGTTACATTTCCTGAATCCAGACAAAAATTCCTACGTTTTGATGTATAATTTATGTGGATAGGTTGAAAATTGAGCGAGTGAGAAGAAGTTGTTCGGAGAAGAAGAATTTGTTGAATTTCTAGAGTGCGCACTCTATAACTGCCTCCTTGACGACCATAGCAACGCATGTTATTTGCTGAATTTCTTGAAAAGCCAAAATTATTTTAAGGAGGTACTATATGAAAATGGTAAAAGATATGAAAAAGCTGAAATAGACCATAATAGCTGAAAGATATCACTACATTTTAAAAGTTGAATGGCGTTTCTAGCTGAATGTAGGCTGAAGCAGTAAGCTGTCAAAAAGCAGCTGAAATGAGCGGAATTTTAGTGAATTACATTCATTTCCTATGGGAGAAAAAAAGCTGAAAATTTGCAGAAAAAGCTGAATATTTTAAAAAGTTGAAAAGGTATAAGTACAAAAAGATATAGCCATCGATTCCAGAAGAAGCTGAATAGTTTAAAAGTTGAATGGTTGAAATCGGAGAAAAACTGTAGGAGGAGAAGCGAATCAAACTTTAAACAGTAAAAACACGAAAGAGGATCTCAAGAACTGTGAATGCCTACTGCATTCACAGTAATAAAGAATAAAGAGAAACAGGATCTCAAGAACTGTGAATGCCTACTGCATTCACAGTAACTAGAAAAATTTGCATTTCCTGCGAAAATGCACTGTGAATGCAGATAGCTGAATGATTGAGCAAAAGATGCAGAAGATCTTTGAAGAAGAGAAAAAATAGCTGAAAAGCATTGAAGAAGTTGAAAAAGTTGAAGAAGTTGAAAAAGTTGAAGAATTTGAAAGAGTTGAAGAATTTGAACATGAAAGAACAATAGCTGAATGATTAGAAGAAGAAAAACTGAGGGTAAGGCACCAAACATTTCCTAACTCATTCTAAACACTGAATCATTTAACAAAGCAGAAGTAGAATTTCAAACTTGAATATACTGTAGCCATATGTGGGCCTGCATTTCTAGGGAGTATAAGGGGTTTCGCCCCCATTGAAAAGCATTGGATGTTTGACACCTCCTAGCTTGGAGATG
Organism: Fundulus diaphanus; assembly: GCA_037039145.1. Classification (NCBI taxonomy): domain Eukaryota; kingdom Metazoa; phylum Chordata; class Actinopteri; order Cyprinodontiformes; family Fundulidae; genus Fundulus; species Fundulus diaphanus. Next base: position 13,779,278 of record CM073125.1, read on the forward strand.
CTTTACGTGACGTGGCCCAAATTTATAGTGGAGCATTCTGTATAAAGGAGGTAAAGACTCTGTAAAGCAGAAGTTTGTCCGAGCTTCCTAGAGCTACTTCCAATTAGCAACATGCTAACCGTTAGCCACTAACAGGGTTGTGTTCAGTATCACCAGGTGAGTGTACTCTGTCAGTTTGGTCCAAATCCTGTACTGGGAAGTGCCTCAAAAAGGGTGCCAATACTTAATGTCACCAAAGGTCACCAAAGGTCATGAGTCAGATTGGCCTCCTTTAGCAACTCAGCCTCACCACATCTGGGCCCAGAACTCAACATTTGACCAAAATGGTCAGTAGCGCCATTTCCCACATGTGGGTGGTGCTGTATTGGCCAATTATGTCGTGTCTGGGCATCATGCCAGATCCTGTTGGAAGCAAAGGCCCAATAGGAAAGCATGTGAAATCCAAAATGGGACAGAAAAGTGACACATGGCTGAAAGTCACTTGAAAATTTAAAAATGTTAAGAGGAAGTGACTGTGCGAATTTCAGATTCCTACATTAATCACAGCCGCTGCAGCGGGCGTCGAAAGTTGCCATTGTATCCCAATGGAGCTTCTCCCTCTGGCCCTCAGAGTTCCGTCGTCATGGAAACTCACTCACACCTCTGCTGCAGGCCAGTCTACCGAAGTGCAGAGACTTTGCTCACAATAAGTCCCATTGGATTATAATGGAGAACTTTGCCCCGAACAACGCTCCATATCTCCTGATCCGTAAATGGTAGAGACGTAATTTTTTCTGCGTTTATTTCGTAACGGATAGGGGAAGAAGACAGGCTATCGGTTTTTGCTGGAAAAAGTTTAATAAAGGCGTGAAAAATTATGATATAAAGGTAATTTTGATGGACTTTCAGAAATCCTCTAAAAACGGTCCCGAACAAATCGCTGTAGCTGAAAAAGTATAAGAGATATCAAAATAATTCTTTCACTATGAGTATCAGCAGGCTTTTGAGGACTATGGTGCCCATTTTCATGTTTGTACAAAAATCGGTGTAGGCACAGCGACGATGTAAAAAAGTGGATGATGTGGGAAAATGCAGCTGAAAAGCGTTTTCAGGAATTTGCACATTCGCTACTCCCGAACAAATTGTTCCTGCGGTAAAACCGTAACAGTTATCCAAACAATTCCTTTTTTATGAGTGCCAGAAGGGTCGGGACATTCATGTGTGAAAGTCTCATGCTTGTACATGAAACGGTTTCAGAGTAGCGACGATGCGAAAACGTGTGATGTTTTCAATTTTCAGGCGTCATTTTTCAAAACCGCTCCATAGGAAATGAATGGGGGAGGTTTCGGGTTTGTGTCGCTCTGAGGTGATTTGCGAAAAATCTATAAATGCTACAGCAATGAGGGTTACATTTCCTGAATCCAGACAAAAATTCCTACGTTTTGATGTATAATTTATGTGGATAGGTTGAAAATTGAGTGACTGAGAAGAAGTTGTTCGGAGAAGAAGAATTTGTTGAATTTCTAGAGTGCGCACTCTATAACTGCCTCCTTGACGACCATAGCAACGCATGTTATTTGCTGAATTTCTTGAAAAGCCAAAATTATTTTAAGGAGGTACTATATGAAAATGGTAAAAGATATGAAAAAGCTGAAATATACCATAATAGCTGAAAGATATCACTACATTTTAAAAGTTGAATGGCGTTTCTAGCTGAAAGTAGGCTGAAGCAGTAAGCTGTCAAAAAGCAGCTGAAATGAGCAGAATTTCAGTGAATTACATTCATTTCCTATGGGAGAAAAAAAGCTGAAAATTTGCAGAAAAAGCTGAATATTTTAAAAAGTTGAAGAGTTAAAACTACAAAAAGATATAGCCATCGATTCCAGAAGAAGCTGAATAGTTTAAAAGTTGAATGGTTGAAATCGGAGAAAAATTGTAGGAGGAGAAGCGAATCAAACTTTAAACAGTAAAAACGCATTAGGAAGAATAAACACTAAGAAGAAGAAGAAGAAGAAGAAGAAGAAGAATAAAGAATAAAGAGAAACAGGATCTCAAGAACTGTGAATGCCTACTGCATTCACAGTAACTAGAAAAATTTGCATTTCCTGCGAAAATGCACTGTGAATGCAGATAGCTGAATGATTGAGCAAAAGATGCAGAAGATCTTTGAAGAAGAGAAAAAATAGCTGAAAAGCATTGAAGAAGTTGAAAAAGTTGAAGAAGTTGAAAAAGTTGAAGAATTTGAAAGAGTTGAAGAATTTGAACATGAAAGAACCATAGCTGAATGATTAGAAGAAGAAAAAACTGAGGGTAAGGCACCAAACATTTCCTAACTCATTCTAAACACTGAATCATTTAACAAAGCAGAAGTAGAATTTCAAACTTGAATATACTATAGCCATATGTGGGCCTGCATTTCTAGGGAGTATAAGGGGTTTCGCCCCCATTGAAAAGCATTGGATGTTTGACACCTCCTAGCTTGGAGATGCTTTACGTGTCGTGGCCCAAATTTATAGTGGAGCATTCTGTATAAAGGAGGTAAAGACTCTGTAAAGCAGAAGTTTGTAGGACCTTCCTAGAGCTACTTCCGGTTAGCAACATGCTAACAGTTAGCCGCTAACAGGGTTGTGTTCAGTATCACCAGGTGAGTGTACTCTGTCAGTTTGGTCCAAATCCTGTACTGGGAAGTGCCTCAAAAAGGGTGCCAATACTTAATGTCACCAAAGGTCACCAAAGGTCATGAGTCAGATTGGCCTCCTTTAGCAACTCAGCCTCACCACATCTGGGCCCAGAACTCAAAATTTGACCAAAATGGTCAGTAGCGCCATTTCCCACATGTGGGTGGTGCTGTATTGGCCAATTATGTCGTGTCTGGGCATCATGCCAGATCCTGTTGGAAGCAAAGGCCCAATAGGAAAGCATGTGAAATCCAAAATGGGACAGAAAAGTGACACATGGCTGAAAGTCACTTGAAAATTTAAAAATGTTAAGAGGAAGTGACTGTGCGAATTTCAGATTCCTACATTAATCACAGCCGCTGCAGCGGGCGTCGAAAGTTGCCATTGTATCCCAATGGAGCTTCTCCCTCTGGCCCTCAGAGTTCCGTCGTCATGGAAACTCACTCACACCTGCAGCGGGCCAGTCTACCGAAGTGCAGAGACTTTGCTCACATTAAGTCCCATTGGATTATAATGGAGAACTTTGCCCCGAACAACGCTCCATATCTCCTGATCCGTAAATGGTAGAGACGTAATTTTTTCTGCGTTTATTTCGTAACGGATAGGGGAAGAAGACAGGCTATCGGTTTTTGCTGGAAAAAGTTTAATAAAGGCGTGAAAAATTATGATATAAAGGTAATTTTTATGGACTTTCAGAAATCCTCTAAAAACGGTCCCGAACAAATCGCTGTAGCTGAAAAAGTATAAGAGATATCAAAATAATTCTTTCACTATGAGTATCAGCAGGCTTTTGAGGACTATGGTGCCCATTTTCATGTTTGTACAAAAATCGGTGTAGGCACAGCGACGATGTAAAAAAGTGGATGATGTGGGAAAATGCAGCTGAAAAGCGTTTTCAGGAATTTGCACATTCGCTACTCCCGAACAAATTGTTCCTGCGGTAAAACCGTAACAGTTATCCAAACAATTCCTTTTTTATGAGTGCCAGAAGGGTCGGGACATTCATGTGTGAAAGTCTCATGCTTGTACATGAAACGGTTTCAGAGTAGCGACGATGCGAAAACGTGTGATGTTTTCAATTTTCAGGCGTCATTTTTCAAAACCGCTCCATAGGAAATGAATGGGGGAGGTTTCGGGTTTGTGTCGCTCTGAGGTGATTTGCGAAAAATCTATAAATGCTACAGCAATGAGGGTTACATTTCCTGAATCCAGACAAAAATTCCTACGTTTTGATGTATAATTTATGTGGATAGGTTGAAAATTGAGTGACTGAGAAGAAGTTGTTCGGAGAAGAAGAATTTGTTGAATTTCTAGAGTGCGCACTCTATAACTGCCTCCTTGACGACCATAGCAACGCATGTTATTTGCTGAATTTCTTGAAAAGCCAAAATTATTTTAAGGAGGTACTATATGAAAATGGTAAAAGATATGAAAAAGCTGAAATATACCATAATAGCTGAAAGATATCACTACATTTTAAAAGTTGAATGGCGTTTCTAGCTGAAAGTAGGCTGAAGCAGTAAGCTGTCAAAAAGCAGCTGAAATGAGCAGAATTTCAGTGAATTACATTCATTTCCTATGGGAGAAAAAAAGCTGAAAATTTGCAGAAAAAGCTGAATATTTTAAAAAGTTGAAGAGTTAAAACTACAAAAAGATATAGCCATCGATTCCAGAAGAAGCTGAATAGTTTAAAAGTTGAATGGTTGAAATCGGAGAAAAATTGTAGGAGGAGAAGCGAATCAAACTTTAAACAGTAAAAACGCATTAGGAAGAATAAACACTAAGAAGAAGAAGAAGAAGAAGAATAAAGAATAAAGAGAAACAGGATCTCAAGAACTGTGAATGCCTACTGCATTCACAGTAACTAGAAAAATTTGCATTTCCTGCGAAAATGCACTGTGAATGCAGATAGCTGAATGATTGAGCAAAATATGCAGAAGATCTTTGAAGAAGAGAAAAAATAGCTGAAAAGCATTGAAGAAGTTGAAAAAGTTGAAAAAGTTGAAGAATTTGAAAGAGTTGAAGAATTTGAACATGAAAGAACAATAGCTGAATGATTAGAAGAAGAAAAAACTGAGGGTAAGGCACCAAACATTTCCTAACTCATTCTAAACACTGAATCATTTAACAAAGCAGAAGTAGAATTTCAAACTTGAATATACTGTAGCCATATGTGGGCCTGCATTTCTAGGGAGTATAAGGGGTTTCGCCCCCATTGAAAAGCATTGGATGTTTGACACCTCCTAGCTTGGAGATGCTTTACGTGACGTGGCCCAAATTTATAGTGGAGCATTCTGTATAAAGGAGGTAAAGACTCTGTAAAGCAGAAGTTTGTAGGACCTTCCTAGAGCTACTTCCGGTTAGCAACATGCTAACAGTTAGCCGCTAACAGGGTTGTGTTCAGTATCACCAGGTGAGTGTACTCTGTCAGTTTGGTCCAAATCCTGTACTGGGAAGTGCCTCAAAAAGGGTGCCAATACTTAATGTCACCAAAGGTCACCAAAGGTCATGAGTCAGATTGGCCTCCTTTAGCAACTCAGCCTCACCACATCTGGGCCCAGAACTCAACATTTGACCAAAATGGTCAGTAGCGCCATTTCCCACATGTGGGTGGTGCTGTATTGGCCAATTATGTCGTGTCTGGGCATCATGCCAGATCCTGTTGGAAGCAAAGGCCCAATAGGAAAGCATGTGAAATCCAAAATGGGACAGAAAAGTGACACATGGCTGAAAGTCACTTGAAAATTTAAAAATGTTAAGAGGAAGTGACTGTGCGAATTTCAGATTCCTACATTAATCACAGCCGCTGCAGCGGGCGTCGAAAGTTGCCATTGTATCCCAATGGAGCTTCTCCCTCTGGCCCTCAGAGTTCCGTCGTCATGGAAACTCACTCACACCTCTGCTGCAGGCCAGTCTACCGAAGTGCAGAGACTTTGCTCACAATAAGTCCCATTGGATTATAATGGAGAACTTTGCCCCGAACAACGCTCCATATCTCCTGATCCGTAAATGGTAGAGACGTAATTTTTTCTGCGTTTATTTCGTAACGGATAGGGGAAGAAGACAGGCTATCGGTTTTTGCTGGAAAAAGTTTAATAAAGGCGTGAAAAATTATGATATAAAGGTAATTTTTATGGACTTTCAGAAATCCTCTAAAAACGGTCCCGAACAAATCGCTGTAGCTGAAAAAGTATAAGAGATATCAAAATAATTCTTTCACTATGAGTATCAGCAGGCTTTTGAGGACTATGGTGCCCATTTTCATGTTTGTACAAAAATCGGTGTAGGCACAGCGACGATGTAAAAAAGTGGATGATGTGGGAAAATGCAGCTGAAAAGCGTTTTCAGGAATTTGCACATTCGCTACTCCCGAACAAATTGTTCCTGCGGTAAAACCGTAACAGTTATCCAAACAATTCCTTTTTTATGAGTGCCAGAAGGGTCGGGACATTCATGTGTGAAAGTCTCATGCTTGTACATGAAACGGTTTCGGAGTAGCGACGATGCGAAAACGTGTGATGTTTTCAATTTTCAGGCGTCATTTTTCAAAACCGCTCCATAGGAAATGAATGGGGGAGGTTTCGGGTTTGTGTCGCTCTGAGGTGATTTGCGAAAAATATATAAATGCTACAGCAATGAGGGTTACATTTCCTGAATCCAGACAAAAATTCCTACGTTTTGATGTATAATTTATGTGGATAGGTTGAAAATTGAGTGACTGAGAAGAAGTTGTTCGGAGAAGAAGAATTTGTTGAATTTCTAGAGTGCGCACTCTATAACTGCCTCCTTGACGACCATAGCAACGCATGTTATTTGCTGAATTTCTTGAAAAGCCAAAATTATTTTAAGGAGGTACTATATGAAAATGGTAAAAGATATGAAAAAGCTGAAATATACCATAATAGCTGAAAGATATCACTACATTTTAAAAGTTGAATGGCGTTTCTAGCTGAAAGTAGGCTGAAGCAGTAAGCTGTCAAAAAGCAGCTGAAATGAGCAGAATTTCAGTGAATTACATTCATTTCCTATGGGAGAAAAAAAGCTGAAAATTTGCAGAAAAAGCTGAATATTTTAAAAAGTTGAAGAGTTAAAACTACAAAAAGATATAGCCATCGATTCCAGAAGAAGCTGAATAGTTTAAAAGTTGAATGGTTGAAATCGGAGAAAAATTGTAGGAGGAGAAGCGAATCAAACTTTAAACAGTAAAAACGCATTAGGAAGAATAAACACTAAGAAGAAGAAGAAGAAGAAGAACTAGAAAAATTTGCATTTCCTGCGAAAATGCACTGTGAATGCAGATAGCTGAATGATTGAGCAAAAGATGCAGAAGATCTTTGAAGAAGAGAAAAAATAGCTGAAAAGCATTGAAGAGGTTGAAAAAGTTGAAGAAGTTGAAAAAGTTGAAGAATTTGAAAGAGTTGAAGAATTTGAACATGAAAGAACAATAGCTGAATGATTAGAAGAAGAAAAAACTGAGGGTAAGGCACCAAACATTTCCTAACTCATTCTAAACACTGAATCATTTAACAAAGCAGAAGTAGAATTTCAAACTTGAATATACTGTAGCCATATGTGGGCCTGCATTTCTAGGGAGTATAAGGGGTTTCGCCCCCATTGAAAAGCATTGGATGTTTGACACCTCCTAGCTTGGAGATGCTTTACGTGACGTGGCCCAAATTTATAGTGGAGCATTCTGTATAAAGGAGGTAAAGACTCTGTAAAGCAGAAGTTTGTAGGACCTTCCTAGAGCTACTTCCGGTTAGCAACATGCTAACAGTTAGCTGCTAACAGGGTTGTGTTCAGTATCACCAGGTGAGTGTACTCTGTCAGTTTGGTCCAAATCCTGTACTGGGAAGTGCCTCAAAAAGGGTGCCAATACTTAATGTCACCAAAGGTCACCAAAGGTCATAAGTCAGATTGGCCTCCTTTAGCAACTCAGCCTCACCACATCTGGGCCCAGAACTCAACATTTGACCAAAATGGTCAGTAGCGCCATTTCCCACATGTGGGTGGTGCTGTATTGGCCAATTATGTCGTGTCTGGGCATCATGCCAGATCCTGTTGGAAGCAAAGGCCCAATAGGAAAGCATGTGAAATCCAAAATGGGACAGAAAAGTGACACATGGCTGAAAGTCACTTGAAAATTTAAAAATGTTAAGAGGAAGTGACTGTGCGAATTTCAGATTCCTACATTAATCACAGCCGCTGCAGCGGGCGTCGAAAGTTGCCATTGTATCCCAATGGAGCTTCTCCCTCTGGCCCTCAGAGTTCCGTCGTCATGGAAACTCACTCACACCTGCAGCGGGCCAGTCTACCGAAGTGCAGAGACTTTGCTCACAATAAGTCCCATTGGATTATAATGGAGAACTTTGCCCCGAACAACGCTCCATATCTCCTGATCCGTAAATGGTAGAGACGTAATTTTTTCTGCGTTTATTTCGTAACGGATAGGGGAAGAAGACAGGCTATCGGTTTTTGCTGGAAAAAGTTTAATAAAGGCGTGAAAAATTATGATATAAAGGTAATTTTTATGGACTTTCAGAAATCCTCTAAAAACGGTCCCGAACAAATCGCTGTAGCTGAAAAAGTATAAGAGATATCAAAATAATTCTTTCACTATGAGTATCAGCAGGCTTTTGAGGACTATGGTGCCCATTTTCATGTTTGTACAAAAATCGGTGTAGGCACAGCGACGATGTAAAAAAGTGGATGATGTGGGAAAATGCAGCTGAAAAGCGTTTTCAGGAATTTGCACATTCGCTACTCCCGAACAAATTGTTCCTGCGGTAAAACCGTAACAGTTATCCAAACAATTCCTTTTTTATGAGTGCCAGAAGGGTCAGGACATTCATGTGTGAAAGTCTCATGCTTGTACATGAAACGGTTTCAGAGTAGCGACGATGCGAAAACGTGTGATGTTTTCAATTTTCAGGCGTCATTTTTCAAAACCGCTCCATAGGAAATGAATGGGGGAGGTTTCGGGTTTGTGTCGCTCTGAGGTGATTTGCGAAAAATCTATAAATGCTACAGCAATGAGGGTTACATTTCCTGAATCCAGACAAAAATTCCTACGTTTTGATGTATAATTTATGTGGATAGGTTGAAAATTGAGTGACTGAGAAGAAGTTGTTCGGAGAAGAAGAATTTGTTGAATTTCTAGAGTGCGCACTCTATAACTGCCTCCTTGACGACCATAGCAACGCATGTTATTTGCTGAATTTCTTGAAAAGCCAAAATTATTTTAAGGAGGTACTATATGAAAATGGTAAAAGATATGAAAAAGCTGAAATATACCATAATAGCTGAAAGATATCACTACATTTTAAAAGTTGAATGGCGTTTCTAGCTGAAAGTAGGCTGAAGCAGTAAGCTGTCAAAAAGCAGCTGAAATGAGCAGAATTTCAGTGAATTACATTCATTTCCTATGGGAGAAAAAAAGCTGAAAATTTGCAGAAAAAGCTGAATATTTTAAAAAGTTGAAGAGTTAAAACTACAAAAAGATATAGCCATCGATTCCAGAAGAAGCTGAATAGTTTAAAAGTTGAATGGTTGAAATCGGAGAAAAATTGTAGGAGGAGAAGCGAATCAAACTTTAAACAGTAAAAACGCATTAGGAAGAATAAACACTAAGAAGAAGAAGAAGAAGAAGAAGAAGAAGAATAAAGAACTAGAAAAATTTGCATTTCCTGCGAAAATGCACTGTGAATGCAGATAGCTGAATGATTGAGCAAAAGATGCAGAAGATCTTTGAAGAAGAGAAAAAATAGCTGAAAAGCATTGAAGAAGTTGAAAAAGTTGAAGAATTTGAAACAGTTGAAGAATTTGAACATGAAAGAACAATAGCTGAATGATTAGAAGAAGAAAAAACTGAGGGTGAGGCACCAAACATTTCCTAACTCATTCTAAACACTGAATCATTTAACAAAGCAGAAGTAGAATTTCAAACTTGAATATACTGTAGCCATATGTGGGCCTGCATTTCTAGGGAGTATAAGGGGTTTCGCCCCCATTGAAAAGCATTGGATGTTTGACACCTCCTAGCTTGGAGATGCTTTACGTGACGTGGCCCAAATTTATAGTGGAGCATTCTGTATAAAGGAGGTAAAGACTCTGTAAAGCAGAAGTTTGTAGGACCTTCCTAGAGCTACTTCCGGTTAGCAACATGCTAACAGTTAGCCGCTAACAGGGTTGTGTTCAGTATCACCAGGTGAGTGTACTCTGTCAGTTTGGTCCAAATCCTGTACTGGGAAGTGCCTCAAAAAGGGTGCCAATACTTAATGTCACCAAAGGTCACCAAAGGTCATGAGTCAGATTGGCCTCCTTTAGCAACTCAGCCTCACCACATCTGGGCCCAGAACTCAACATTTGACCAAAATGGTCAGTAGCGCCATTTCCCACATGTGGGTGGTGCTGTATTGGCCAATTATGTCGTGTCTGGGCATCATGCCAGATCCTGTTGGAAGCAAAGGCCCAATAGGAAAGCATGTGAAATCCAAAATGGGACAGAAAAGTGACACATGGCTGAAAGTCACTTGAAAATTTAAAAATGTTAAGAGGAAGTGACTGTGCGAATTTCAGATTCCTACATTAATCACAGCCGCTGCAGCGGGCGTCGAAAGTTGCCATTGTATCCCAATGGAGCTTCTCCCTCTGGCCCTCAGAGTTCCGTCGTCATGGAAACTCACTCACACCTCTGCTGCAGGCCAGTCTACCGAAGTGCAGAGACTTTGCTCACAATAAGTCCCATTGGATTATAATGGAGAACTTTGCCCCGAACAACGCTCCATATCTCCTGATCCGTAAATGGTAGAGACGTAATTTTTTCTGCGTTTATTTCGTAACGGATAGGGGAAGAAGACAGCTAATCGGTTTTTGCTGGAAAAAGTTTAATAAAGGCGTGAAAAATTATGATATAAAGTTGATTTTTATGGACTTTCAGAAATCCTCTAAAAACGGTCCCGAACAAATCGCTGTAGCTGAAAAAGTATAAGAGATATCAAAATAATTCTTTCACTATGAGTATCAGCAGGCTTTTGAGGACTATGGTGCCCATTTTCATGTTTGTACAAAAATCGGTGTAGGCACAGCGACGATGTAAAAAAGTGGATGATGTGGGAAAATGCAGCTGAAAAGCGTTTTCAGGAATTTGCACATTCGCTACTCCCGAACAAATTGTTCCTGCGGTAAAACCGTAACAGTTATCCAAACAATTCCTTTTTTATGAGTGCCAGAAGGGACGGGACATTCATGTGTGAAAGTCTCATGCTTGTACATGAAACGGTTTCGGAGTAGCGACGATGCGAAAACGTGTGATGTTTTCAATTTTCAGGCGTCATTTTTCAAAACCGCTCCATAGGAAATGAATGGGGGAGGTTTCGGGTTTGTGTCGCTCTGAGGTGATTTGCGAAAAATCTATAAATGCTACAGCAATGAGGGTTACATTTCCTGAATCCAGACAAAAATTCCTACGTTTTGATGTATAATTTATGTGGATAGGTTGAAAATTGAGCGACTGAGAAGAAGTTGTTCGGAGAAGAAGAATTAGTTGAATTTCTAGAGTGCGCACTCTATAACTGCCTCCTTGACGACCATAGCAACGCATGTTATTTGCTGAATTTCTTGAAAAGCCAAAATTATTTTAAGGAGGTACTATATGAAAATGGTAAAAGATATGAAAAAGCTGAAATAGACCATAATAGCTGAAAGATATCACTACATTTTAAAAGTTGAATGGCGTTTCTAGCTGAAAGTAGGCTGAAGCAGTAAGCTGTCAAAAAGCAGCTGAAATGAGCGGAATTTTAGTGATTTACATTCATTTCCTATGGGAGAAAAAAAGCTGAAAATTTGCAGAAAAAGCTGAATATTTTAAAAAGTTGAAAAGATATAAGTACAAAAAGATATAGCCATCGATTCCAGAAGAAGCTGAATAGTTTAAAAGTTGAATGGTTGAAATCGGAGAAAAATTGTAGGAGGAGAAGCGAATCAAACTTTAAACAGTAAAAACGCATTAGGAAGAATAAACACTAAGAAGAAGAAGAAGAAGAAGAAGAAGAAGAATAAAGAATAAAGAGAAACAGGATCTCAAGAACTGTGAATGCCTACTGCATTCACAGTAATAAAGAGAAACAGGATCTCAAGAACTGTGAATGCCTACTGCATTCACAGTAATAAAGAATAAAGAGAAACAGGATCTCAAGAACTGTGAATGCCTACTGCATTCACAGTAATAATAATAACTAGAAAAATTTGCATTTCCTGCGAAAATGCACTGTGAATGCAGATAGCTGAATGATTGAGCAAAAGATGCAGAAGATCTTTGAAGAAGAGAAAAAATAGCTGAAAAGCATTGAAGAAGTTGAAAAAGTTGAAGAAGTTGAAAAAGTTGAAGAATTTGAAAGAGTTGAAGAATTTGAACATGAAAGAACAATAGCTGAATGATTAGAAGAAGAAAAAACTGAGGGTAAGGCACCAAACATTTCCTAACTCATTCTAAACACTGAATCATTTAACAAAGCAGAAGTAGAATTTCAAACTTGAATATACTGTAGCCATATGTGGGCCTGCATTTCTAGGGAGTAAAAGGGGTTTTGCCCCCATTGAAAAGCATTGGATGTTTGACACCTCCTAGCTTGGAGATGCTTTACGTGACGTGGCCCAAATTTATAGTGGAGCATTCTGTATAAAGGAGGTAAAGACTCTGTAAAGCAGAAGTTTGTAGGACCTTCCTAGAGCTACTTCCGGTTAGCAAAATGCTAACAGTTAGCCGCTAACAGGGTTGTGTTCAGTATCACCAGGTGAGTGTACTCTGTCAGTTTGGTCCAAATCCTGTACTGGGAAGTGCCTCAAAAAGGGTGCCAATACTTAATGTCACCAAAGGTCACCAAAGGTCATGAGTCAGATTGGCCTCCTTTAGCAACTCAGCCTCACCACATCTGGGCCCAGAACTCAACATTTGACCAAAATGGTCAGTAGCGCCATTTCCCACATGTGGGTGGTGCTGTATTGGCCAATTATGTCGTGTCTGGGCATCATGCCAGATCCTGTTGGAAGCAAAGGCCCAATAGGAAAGCATGTGAAATCCAAAATGGGACAGAAAAGTGACACATGGCTGAAAGTCACTTGAAAATTTAAAAATGTTAAGAGGAAGTGACTGTGCGAATTTCAGATTCCTACATTAATCACAGCCGCTGTAGCGGGCGTCAAAAGTTGCCATTGTATCCCAATGGAGCTTCTCCCTCTGGCCCTCAGAGTTCCGTCGTCATGGAAACTCACTCACACCTCTCCTGCAGGCCAGTCTACCGAAGTGCAGAGACTTTGCTCACAATAAATCCCATTGGATTATAATGGAGAACTTTGCCCCGAACAACGCTCCATATCTCCTGATCCGTAAATGGTAGAGACGTAATTTTTTCTGCGTTTATTTCGTAACGGATAGGGGAAGAAGACAGGCTATCGGTTTTTGCTGGAAAAAGTTTAATAAAGGCGTGAAAAATTATGATATAAAGGTGATTTTTATGGACTTTCAGAAATCCTCTAAAAACGGTCCCGAACAAATCGCTGTAGCTGAAAAAGTATAAGAGATATCAAAATAATTCTTTCACTATGAGTATCAGCAGGCTTTTGAGGACTATGGTGCCCATTTTCATGTTTGTACAAAAATCGGTGTAGGCACAGCGACGATGTAAAAAAGTGGATGATGTGGGAAAATGCAGCTGAAAAGCGTTTTCAGGAATTTGCACATTCGCTACTCCCGAACAAATTGTTCCTGCGGTAAAACCGTAACAGTTATCCAAACAATTCCTTTTTTATGAGTGCCAGAAGGGTCGGGACATTCATGTGTGAAAGTCTCATGCTTGTACATGAAACGGTTTCGGAGTAGCGACGATGCGAAAACGTGTGATGTTTTCAATTTTCAGGCGTCATTTTTCAAAACCGCTCCATAGGAAATGAATGGGGGAGGTTTCGGGTTTGTGTCGCTCTGAGGTGATTTGCGAAAAATCTATAAATGCTACAGCAATGAGGGTTACATTTCCTGAATCCAGACAAAAATTCCTACGTTTTGATGTATAATTTATGTGGATAGGTTGAAAATTGAGCGACTGAGAAGAAGTTGTTCGGAGAAGAAGAATTTGTTGAATTTCTAGAGTGCGCACTCTATAACTGCCTCCTTGACGACCATAGCAACGCATGTTATTTGCTGAATTTCTTGAAAAGCCAAAATTATTTTAAGGAGGTACTATATGAAAATGGTAAAAGATATGAAAAAGCTGAAATAGACCATAATAGCTGAAAGATATCACTACATTTTAAAAGTTGAATGGCGTTTCTAGCTGAAAGTAGGCTGAAGCAGTAAGCTGTCAAAAAGCAGCTGAAATGAGCGGAATTTTAGTGAATTACATTCATTTCCTATGGGAGAAAAAAAGCTGAAAATTTGCAGAAAAAGCTGAATATTTTAAAAAGTTGAAGAGTTAAAAGTACAAAAAGATATAGCCATCGATTCCAGAAGAAGCTGAATAGTTTAAAAGTTGAATGGTTGAAATCGGAGAAAAATTGTAGGAGGAGAAGCGAATCAAACTTTAAACAGTAAAAACGCATTTGGAAGAATATCCCATAAAAATAAGAATAAAGAATAAAGAGAAACAGGATCTCAAGAACTGTGAATGCCTACTGCATTCACAGTAACTAGAAAAATTTGCATTTCCTGAGAAAATGCACTGTGAATGCAGATAGCTGAATGATTGAGCAAAAGATGCAGAAGATCTTTGAAGAAGAGAAAAAATAGCTGAAAAGCATTGAAGAAGTTGAAAAAGTTGAAGAATTTGAAAGAGTTGAAGAATTTGAACATGAAAGAACAATAGCTGAATGATTAGAAGAAGAAAAAACTGAGGGTAAGGCACCAAACATTTCCTAACTCATTCTAAACACTGAATCATTTAACAAAGCAGAAGTAGAATTTCAAACTTGAATATACTGTAGCCATATGTGGGCCTGCATTTCTAGGGAGTATAAGGGGTTTCGCCCCCATTGAAAAGCATTGGATGTTTGACACTTCCTAGCTTGGAGATGCTTTACGTGACGTGGCCCAAATTTATAGTGGAGCATTCTGTATAAAGGAGGTAAAGACTCTGTAAAGCAGAAGTTTGTAGGACCTTCCTAGAGCTACTTCCGGTTAGCAACATGCTAACAGTTAGCCGCTAACAGGGTTGTGTTCAGTATCACCAGGTGAGTGTACTCTGTCAGTTTGGTCCAAATCCTGTGCTGGGAAGTGCCTCAAATAGGGAGAAAATACGTTTTTTATAACGTTGCCATGGTAACTCAAAATGGCGGGTGGTACAAAAAATACTTCATAGGATCAGCACACATGTTTTGTTATACATACTGTGGGGATTATAATATAAAACTCTAAGTGTCCCACACCGGGATTCGATCCCATGACCTCTTGCATGCAAAGCCTGCACTTTCCATCTGAGCTATACTGTAGCGCCATATATGGGCATGCAGTATTGGGACCATAAGGGGTTTGATCCCCCATTGAAAAGCATTGGATGTTTGACACCTCATAGCTTGGAGATGGTTTATGCGACGTAGCCCAAATTTCTTGTGGAGCTTTCTCTCTAAAGTAAGAACAGACTCTGTGAAGCAGAAGTTGGTGAGACCTTCCTAGAGCTACTTCCGGTTAGCAACATGCTAACCGTTAGCCACTAACAGGGTTGTGTTCAGGATCACCAGGTGCATGTACTTTGTCAGTTTGGTCCAAATCCTGTACTGGGATGTGCTTCAAATAGGGCGAAAATACGTTGCCATGGTAACTCAAAATGGCGGGTGGTACAAAAAATACTTCATGGGATCAGCACACATGTTTTGATATACACACTGTGGGGATTATAATACAAAACTTTTAGTCTCCCACACCAGGATTTGATCACATGACCTCTTGCATGCAAAGCCTGCACTTTGTGTGTGAGCTATACTGAAGCCATATATGGACATGCATGTCTGGGTATATAACGGGCTTCCTCCTCCATTGAAAAGCATTGGATGTTTGACACCTCATAGCTTGGAGATGCTTTATGCGACGTAGCCCAAATTTCTTGTGCAGCTTTCTCTCTAAAGGAAGTACAGACTCTGTGAAGCAGAAGTTTGTACAAGCTTCCTAGAACTACTTCCTGTTAGCCACATGCTAACCGTTAGCCGCTAACAGGGTTGTGTTCAGTATCACCAGGTGAGTGTACTCTGTCAGTTTGGTCCAAATCCTGTACTGGGAAGTGCCTCAAAAAGGGTGCCAATACTTAATGTCACCAAAGGTCACCAAAGGTCATGAGTCAGATTGGCCTCCTTTAGCAACTCAGCCTCACCACATCTGGGCCCAGAACTCAACATTTGACCAAAATGGTCAGTAGCGCCATTTCCCACATGTGGGTGGTGCTGTATTGGCCAATTATGTCGTGTCTGGGCATCATGCCAGATCCTGTTGGAAGCAAAGGCCCAATAGGAAAGCATGTGAAATCCAAAATGGGACAGAAAAGTGACACATGGCTGAAAGTCACTTGAAAATTTAAAAATGTTAAGAGGAAGTGACTGTGCGAATTTCAGATTCCTACATTAATCACAGCCGCTGCAGCGGGCGTCGAAAGTTGCCATTGTATCCCAATGGAGCTTCTCCCTCTGGCCCTCAGAGTTCCGTCGTCATGGAAACTCACTCACACCTCTGCTGCAGGCCAGTCTACCGAAGTGCAGAGACTTTGCTCACAATAAGTCCCATTGGATTATAATGGAGAACTTTGCCCCGAACAACGCTCCATATCTCCTGATCCGTAAATGGTAGAGACGTAATTTTTTCTGCGTTTATTTCGTAACGGATAGGGGAAGAAGACAGGCTATCGGTTTTTGCTGGAAAAAGTTTAATAAAGGCGTGAAAAATTATGATATAAAGGTGATTTTTATGGACTTTCAGAAATCCTCTAAAAACGGTCCCGAACAAATCGCTGTAGCTGAAAAAGTATAAGAGATATCAAAATAATTCTTTCACTATGAGTATCAGCAGGCATTTGAGGACTATGGTGCCCATTTTCATGTTTGTACAAAAATCGGTGTAGGCACAGCGACGATGTAAAAAAGTGGATGATGTGGGAAAATGCAGCTGAAAAGCGTTTTCAGGAATTTGCACATTCGCTACTCCCGAACAAATTGTTCCTGCGGTAAAACCGTAACAGTTATCCAAACAATTCCTTTTTTATGAGTGCCAGAAGGGTCGGGACATTCATGTGTGAAAGTCTCATGCTTGTACATGAAACGGTTTCGGAGTAGCGACGATGCGAAAACGTGTGATGTTTTCAATTTTCAGGCGTCATTTTTCAAAACCGCTCCATAGGAAATGAATGGGGGAGGTTTCGGGTTTGTGTCGCTCTGAGGTGATTTGCGAAAAATCTATAAATGCTACACCAATGAGGGTTACATTTCCTGAATCCAGACAAAAATTCCTACGTTTTGATGTATAATTTATGTGGATAGGTTGAAAATTGAGCGACTGAGAAGAAGTTGTTCGGAGAAGAAGAATTTGTTGAATTTCTAGAGTGCGCACTCTATAACTGCCTCCTTGACGACCATAGCAACGCATGTTATTTGCTGAATTTCTTGAAAAGCCAAAATTATTTTAAGGAGGTACTATATGAAAATGGTAAAAGATATGAAAAAGCTGAAATAGACCATAATAGCTGAAAGATATCACTACATTTTAAAAGTTGAATGGCGTTTCTAGCTGAAAGTAGGCTGAAGCAGTAAGCTGTCAAAAAGCAGCTGAAATGAGCGGAATTTTAGTGAATTACATTCATTTCCTATGGGAGAAAAAAAGCTGAAAATTTGCAGAAAAAGCTGAATATTTTAAAAAGTTGAAGAGTTAAAAGTACAAAAAGATATAGCCATCGATTCCAGAAGAAGCTGAATAGTTTAAAAGTTGAATGGTTGAAATCGGAGAAAAATTGTAGGAGGAGAAGCGAATCAAACTTTAAACAGTAAAAACGCATTTGGAAGAATAACCCATAAGAATAAGAAGAATAAAGAATAAAGAGAAACAGGATCTAAAGAAATGTGAATGCCTACTGCATTCACAGTAACTAGAAAAATTTGCATTTCCTGCGAAAATGCACTGTGAATGCAGATAGCTGAATGATTGAGCAAAAGATGCAGAAGATCTTTGAAGAAGAGAAAAAATAGCTGAAAAGCATTGAAGAAGTTGAAAAAGTTGAAGAAGTTGAAAAAGTTGAAGAATTTGAAAGAGTTGAAGAATTTGAACATGAAAGAACCATAGCTGAATGATTAGAAGAAGAAAAAACTGAGGGTAAGGCACCAAACATTTCCTAACTCATTCTAAACACTGAATCATTTAACAAAGCAGAAGTAGAATTTCAAACTTGAATATACTGTAGCCATATGTGGGCCTGCATTTCTAGGGAGTATAAGGGGTTTCGCCCCCATTGAAAAGCATTGGATGTTTGACACCTCCTAGCTTGGAGAGGCTTTACGTGACGTGGCCCAAATTTATAGTGGAGCATTCTGTATAAAGGAGGTAAAGACTCTGTAAAGCAGAAGTTTGTCCGAGCTTCCTAGAGCTACTTCCAATTAGCAACATGCTAACCGTTAGCCGCTAACAGGGTTGTGTTCAGTATCACCAGGTGAGTGTACTCTGTCAGTTTGGTCCAAATCCTGTACTGGGAAGTGCCTCAAAAAGGGTGCCAATACTTAATGTCACCAAAGGTCACCAAAGGTCATAAGTCAGATTGGCCTCCTTTAGCAACTCAGCCTCACCACATCTGGGCCCAGAACTCAACATTTGACCAAAATGGTCAGTAGCGCCATTTCCCACATGTGGGTGGTGCTGTATTGGCCAATTATGTCGTGTCTGGGCATCATGCCAGATCCTGTTGGAAGCAAAGGCCCAATAGGAAAGCATGTGAAATCCAAAATGGGACAGAAAAGTGACACATGGCTGAAAGTCACTTGAAAATTTAAAAATGTTAAGAGGAAGTGACTGTGCGAATTTCAGATTCCTACATTAATCACAGCCGCTGCAGCGGGCGTCGAAAGTTGCCATTGTATCCCAATGGAGCTTCTCCCTCTGGCCCTCAGAGTTCCGTCGTCATGGAAACTCACTCACACCTGCAGCGGGCCAGTCTACCGAAGTGCAGAGACTTTGCTCACAATAAGTCCCATTGGATTATAATGGAGAACTTTGCCCCGAACAACGCTCCATATCTCCTGATCCGTAAATGGTAGAGACGTAATTTTTTCTGCGTTTATTTCGTAACGGATAGGGGAAGAAGACAGGCTATCGGTTTTTGCTGGAAAAAGTTTAATAAAGGCGTGAAAAATTATGATATAAAGGTAATTTTTATGGACTTTCAGAAATCCTCTAAAAACGGTCCCGAACAAATCGCTGTAGCTGAAAAAGTATAAGAGATATCAAAATAATTCTTTCACTATGAGTATCAGCAGGCTTTTGAGGACTATGGTGCCCATTTTCATGTTTGTACAAAAATCGGTGTAGGCACAGCGACGATGTAAAAAAGTGGATGATGTGGGAAAATGCAGCTGAAAAGCGTTTTCAGGAATTTGCACATTCGCTACTCCCGAACAAATTGTTCCTGCGGTAAAACCGTAACAGTTATCCAAACAATTCCTTTTTTATGAGTGCCAGAAGGGTCGGGACATTCATGTGTGAAAGTCTCATGCTTGTACATGAAACGGTTTCGGAGTAGCGACGATGCGAAAACATGTGATGTTTTCAATTTTCAGGCGTCATTTTTCAAAACCGCTCCATAGGAAATGAATGGGGGAGGTTTCGGGTTTGTGTCGCTCTGAGGTGATTTGCGAAAAATCTATAAATGCTACAGCAATGAGGGTGACATTTCCTGAATCCAGACAAAAATTCCTACGTTTTGATGTATAATTTATGTGGATAGGTTGAAAATTGAGCGACTGAGAAGAAGTTGTTCGGAGAAGAAGAATTTGTTGAATTTCTAGAGTGCGCACTCTAAAAGAGCCCCCTTGACCACCATAGCAACGCATGTTATTTGCTGAATTTCTTGAAAAGCCAAAATTATTTTAAAGACGTACTATACGAAAATGGTGAAAGATATGAAAAAGCTGAAACATACCATAATAGCCAAAAGATATTACTACATTTTAAAAGTTGAATGACGTTTCTAGCTGAAAGTAGGCTGAAGCAGTAAGCTGTCAAAAAGCAGCTGAAATGAGCGGAATTTTAGTGAATTACATTCATTTCCTATGGGAGAAAAAAAGCTGAAGATTTGCAGAAAAAGCTGAATATTTTAAAAAGTTGAAAAGGTATAAGTACAAAAAGATATAGCCATCGATTCCAGAAGAAGCTGAATAGTTTAAAAGTTGAATGGTTGAAATCGGACAAAAACTGTAGGAGGAGAAGCGAATCAAACTTTAAACAGTAAAAAGGCGAAAGAGGATCTCAAGAACTGTGAATGCCTACTGCATTCACAGTAACTAGAAAAATTTGCATTTCCTGCGAAAATGCACTGTGAATGCAGATAGCTGAATGATTGAGCAAAAGATGCAGAAGATCTTTGAAGAAGAGAAAAAATAGCTGAAAAGCATTGAAGAAGTTGAAGAAGTTGAAGAAGTTGAACATGAAAGAACAATAGCTGAATGATTAGAAGAAGAAAAAAACTGAGGGAATGGCACCAAACATTTACTAACTCATTCTAAACACTGAATCGTTTAACAAAGCATAAGTAGAATTTCAAACTTGAATATACTGTTGCCATATGTGGGCCTGCATTTCTAGGGAGTATAAGGGGTTTCGCCCCCATTGAAAAGCATTGGATGTTTAACACCTCCTAACTTGGAGATGCTTTACGTGACAAGGCCCAAACTTATTGTGGAGCATTTTGTATAAAGGAGGTACAGACTCTGTAAAGCAGAAGTTTGTCCGAGCTTCCTAGAGCTACTTCCGATTAGCAACATGCTAACCGTTAGCCGCTAACATGGTTGTGCTCAGGATCACCGGGTGATTGTACTCTGTCAGTTTGGTCCAAATCCTGTACTGGGAAGTGCCTCAAAAAGGGTGCCAATACTTAATGTCGCCAAACGTCACCAAAGTTCATGGGTCAGATTGGCCTCCTTTAGCAACTCAGCCTCACCACATCTGGGCCCAGAACTCAATATTTGACCAAAATGGTCAGTTGCGCCATTTCCCACAGGTGGGTGGTCCTGTATTGGCCAATTGGGTCGTGTCTGGGCATCATGCCAGGTCCTGTTGGAAGCAAAGGCCCAATAGGAAAGCATGTGAAATCCAAAATGGGATAGAAAAATGACACATAGCTGAAAGTCACTGAAAAATTTTAAAATGTCAAGAGGAAGTGACTGTGCGAATTTCAGATTCCTACATTAATCACAGCAACTGCGGTGAGCGTCGAAAGTTGCCATTCTATCTCAATGGAGCCTCTCCCTCTGGCCCTCAGAGTTCCGTCGTCATGGAAACTCACTCACACACCTGCAGCAGCCAGTCTACCGAAGTGCAGAGACTTTGCTCACAATAAGTCCCATTGGATTATAATGGAGAACTTTGCCCTGAACAACGCTCCATATCTCCTGATCCGTAAATGGTAGAGACGTAATTTTTTCTGCGTTTATTTCGTAACGGATAGGGGAAGAAGACAGGCTATCGGTTTTTGCTGGAAAAAGTTTAATAAAGGCGTGAAAAATGATGATATAAAGGTGATTTTTATGGACTTTCAGAAATCCTCTAAAAACGGTCCCGAACAAATCGCTGTAGCTGAAAAAGTATAAGAGATATCAAAATAATTCTTTCACTATGAGTATCAGCAGGCTTTTGAGGACTATGGTGCCCATTTTCATGTTTGTACAAAAATCGGTGTAGGCACAGCGACGATGTAAAAAAGTGGATGATGTGGGAAAATGCAGCTGAAAAGCGTTTTCAGGAATTTGCACATTCGCTACTCCCGAACAAATTGTTCCTGCGGTAAAACCGTAACAGTTATCCAAACAATTCCTTTTTTATGAGTGCCAGAAGGGTCGGGACATTCATGTGTGAAAGTCTCATGCTTGTACATGAAACGGTTTCGGAGTAGCGACGATGCGAAAACGTGTGGTGTTTTCAATTTTCAGGCGTCATTTTTCAAAACCGCTCCATAGGAAATGAATGGGGGAGGTTTCGGGTTTGTGTCGCTCTGAGGTGATTTGCGAAAAATCTATAAATGCTACAGCAATGAGGGTTACATTTCCTGAATCCAGACAAATATTCCTACGTTTTGATGTATAATTTATGTGGATAGGTTGAAAATTGAGCGAGTGAGAAGAAGTTGTTCGGAGTAGAAGAATTAGTTGAATTTCTAGAGTGCGCACTCTACCAACTGCCACTTGACAACCATAGCAACGCATGTTATTTGCTGAATTTCTTGAAAAGCCAAAGTAATTTTAAGGAGTTACTATATGAAAATGGTAAAAGATATGAAAAAGCTGAAATATACCATAATAGCTGAAAGATATCACTACATTTTAAAAGTGGAATGGCGTTTCTAGCTGAAAGTAGGCTGAAGCAGTAAGCTGTCAAAAAGCAGCTGAAATGAGCGGAATTTTAATGAATTACATTCATTTCCTATGGGAGAAAAAAAAGCTGAAAATTTGCAGAAAAAGCTGAATATTTTAAAAAGTTGAAAAGGTATAAGTAAAAAAAGATATAGCCATCGATTCCAGAAGAAGCTGAATAGTTTAAAAGTTGAATGGTTGAAATCGGAGAAAAATTGTAGGAGGAGAAGCGAATCAAACTTTAAACAGTAAAAACGCGAAAGAGGATCTCAATAACTGTGAATGCCTACTGCATTCACAGTAATAAGAAGAATAAAGAATAAAGAGAAACAGGATCTCAAGAACTGTGAATGCCTACTGCATTCACAGTAACTAGAAAAATTTGCATTTCCTGCGAAAATGCACTGTGAATGCAGATAGCTGAATGATTGAGCAAAAGATGCAGAAGATCTTTGAAGAAGAGATAAAATAGCTGAAAAGCATTGAAGAAGTTGAAAAAGTTGAAGAAGTTGAAAAAGTTGAAGAATTTGAAACAGTTGAAGAATTTGAACATGAAAGAACAATAGCTGAATGATTAGAAGAAGAAAAAACTGAGGGTAAGGCACCAAACATTTCCTAACTCATTCTAAACACTGAATCATTTAACAAAGCAGAAGTAGAATTTCAAACTTGAATATACTGTAGCCATATGTGGGCCTGCATTTCTAGGGAGTATAAGGGGTTTCGCCCCCATTGAAAAGCATTGGATGTTTGACACCACCTAGCTTGGAGATGCTTTACGTGACGTGGCCCAAATTTATAGTGGAGCATTCTGTATAAAGGAGGTAAAGACTCTGTAAAGCAGAAGTTTGTAGGACCTTCCTAGAGCTACTTCCGGTTAACAACATGCTAACAGTTAGCCGCTAACAGGGTTGTGTTCAGTATCACCAGGTGAGTGTACTCTGTCAGTTTGGTCCAAATCCTGTACTGGGAAGTGCCTCAAAAAGGGTGCCAATACTTAATGTCACCAAAGGTCACCAAAGGTCATGAGTCTGATTGATTGGCCTCCTTTAGCAACTCAGCCTCACCACATCTGTGCCCAGAACTCAACATTTGACCAAAATGGTCAGTAGCGCCATTTCCCACATGTGGGTGGTGCTGTATTGGCCAATTATGTCGTGTCTGGGCATCATGCCAGATCCTGTTGGAAGCAAAGGCCCAATAGGAAAGCATGTGAAATCCAAAATGGGACAGAAAAGTGACACATAGCTGAAAGTCACTTGAAAATTTAAAAATGTTAAGAGGAAGTGACTGTGCGAATTTCAGATTCCTACATTAATCACAGCCGCTGCAGCGGGCGTCGAAAGTTGCCATTGTATCCCAATGGAGCTTCTCCCTCTGGCCCTCAGAGTTCCGTCGTCATGGAAACTCACTCACACCTCTGCTGCAGGCCAGTCTACCGAAGTGCAGAGACTTTGCTCACAATAAGTCCCATTGGATTATAATGGAGAACTTTGCCCCGAACAAGGCTCCATATCTCCTGATCCGTAAATGGTAGAGACGTAATTTTTTCTGCGTTTATTTCGTAACGGATAGGGGAAGAAGACAGGCTATCGGTTTTTGCTGGAAAAAGTTTAATAAAGGCGTGAAAAATTATGATATAAAGGTGATTTTTATGGACTTTCAGAAATCCTCTAAAAACGGTCCCGAACAAATCGCTGTAGCTGAAAAAGTATAAGAGATATCAAAATAATTCTTTCACTATGAGTATCAGCAGGCTTTTGAGGACTATGGTGCCCATTTTCATGTTTGTACAAAAATCGGTGTAGGCACAGCGACGATGTAAAAAAGTGGATGATGTGGGAAAATGCAGCTGAAAAGCGTTTTCAGGAATTTGCATATTCGCTACTCCCGAACAAATTGTTCCTGCAGTAAAACCGTAACAGTTATCCAAACAATTCCTTTTTTATGAGTGCCAGAAGGGTCGGGACATTCATGTGTGAAAGTCTCATGCTTGTACATGAAACGGTTTCGGAGTAGCGACGATGCGAAAACGTGTGATGTTTTCAATTTTCAGGCGTCATTTTTCAAAACCGCTCCATAGGAAATGAATGGGGGAGGTTTCGGGTTTGTGTCGCTCTGAGGTGATTTGCGAAAAATCTATAAATGCTACACCAATGAGGGTTACATTTCCTGAATCCAGACAAAAATTCCTACGTTTTGATGTATAATTTATGTGGATAGATTGAAAATTGAGCGAGTGAGAGGAAGTTGTTCGGAGAAGAAGAATTTGTTGAATTTCTAGAGTGCGCACTCTATAACTGCCTCCTTGACGACCATAGCAACGCATGTTATTTGCTGAATTTCTTGAAAAGCCAAAATTATTTTAAGGAGGTACTATATGAAAATGGTAAAAGATATGAAAAAGCTGAAATAGACCATACTAGCTGAAAGATATCACTACATTTTAAAAGTTGAATGGCGTTTCTAGCTGAAAGTAGGCTGAAGCAGTAAGCTGTCAAAAAGCAGCTGAAATGAGCGGAATTTTAGTGAATTACATTCATTTCCTATGGGAGAAAAAAAAGTTTAAAATTTGCAGAAAAAGCTGAATATTTTAAAAAGTTGAAAAGTTAAAAGTACAAAAAGATATAGCCATCGATTCCAGAAGAAACTGAATAGTTTAAAAGTTGAATGGTTGAAATCGGACAAAAACTGTAGGAGGAGAAGCGAATCAAACTTTAAACAGTAAAAACGCAAAAGAGGATCTCAAGAACTGTGAATGCCTACTGCATTCACAGTAATAAAGAGAAACAGGATCTCAAGAACTGTGAATGCCTACTGCATTCACAGTAACTAGAAAAATTTGCATTTCCTGCGAAAATGCACTGTGAATGCAGTAAGCTGAATGATTGAGCAAAAGATGCAGATCTTTGAAGAAGAGAAAAAATAGCTGAAAAGCATTGAAGAAGTTGAAAAAGTTGAAGAAGTTGAAAAAGTTGAAGAATTTGAAAGAGTTGAAGATTTTGAACATGAAAGAACAATAGCTGAATGATTAGAAGAAGAAAAAAACTGAGGGAATGGCACCAAACATTTCCTAACTCATTCTAAACACTGAATCGTTTAACAAAGCAGAAGTAGAATTACAAACTTGAATATACTGTAGCCATATGTGGGCCTGCATTTCTAGGAGTATAAAGGGTGTCGCCCCCATTGAAAAGCATTGGATGTTTGACACCTCCTAACTTGGAGATGCTTCACGCAACGAGGCCCAAATTTATTGTGGAGCATTCTGTATAAAGGAGGTACAGACTCTGTAAAGCAGAAGTTTGTAGGACCTTCCTAGAGCTACTTCCGGTTAGCAACATGCTAACAGTTAGCCGCTAACAGGGTTGTGTTCAGTATCACCAGGTGAGTGTACTCTGTCAGTTTGGTCCAAATCCTGTACTGGGAAGTGCCTCAAAAAGGGTGCCAATACTTAATGTCACCAAAGGTCACCAAAGGTCATG
This sequence comes from Fundulus diaphanus, assembly GCA_037039145.1. NCBI lineage: Eukaryota > Metazoa > Chordata > Actinopteri > Cyprinodontiformes > Fundulidae > Fundulus > Fundulus diaphanus. The sequence goes on from CM073125.1 coordinate 13,804,998, forward strand.
GGTCAGATTGGCCTCCTTTAGCAACTCAGCCTCGCCAAATCTGGGCCCAGAACTCAACATTTGACCAAAATGGTGTGTAGCGCCATTTCCCACAGGTGGGTGGTGCTGTATTGGACAATTGGGTCGTCTCTGGGCTTCATGCCAGGTCCTGTTGGAAGCAAAGGCCCAATAGGAAAGCATGTGAAATCCAAAAAGTAACAGAAAAGTCACACATGCCTCATAATCACTTGAAAATTTAAAAATGTTAAGAGGAAGTGACTGTGCGAATCTCAGATTCCTACATTCATCACAGCCACTGCAGTGGGCGTGGAAAGTTGCCATTCTATCCGAATGGAGCCTGTCCCTGACCTGGTAACCTCTGGCCAGCAGAGTTCCGTCGTCATGGAAACTCACTCACACCTGCAGCTTGCCATTCTACTGAAGTGCAGACACTTTGCTCAGACTATGTCCAATAGGATTATAATGGAGAACATTGCCTCGCACAACACTTCATATCTCCTGATCCGTAAATGGTAGAGACATAATTTTTTTCTGCGTTTATTTCTTAACGGATAGGGGAAGAAGACTTGCTATCGGTTTTTGCTGGAAATATTTGAATAAAGGCATAAAAAATTATGATATAAAGGGGATTTTTAAGGAATTTCAAAAATCCTCTAAAAACGGTCCCGAACAAATCGCTCTAGCTGAAAAAGTATAAGAGATATCAAAATAATTCTTTCACTGTGAGTATCGGCAGGCTTTTGAGGACTATGTTGCTAATTTTTATGTTTGTACAAAAATCGGTGTAGGCACAGCGACGATGTAAAAAAGTGGATCATGTGGAAAATTGCAGCTCTAAAGCATTTTCAGGATTTTGCACATTCGCTACTCCCGAACAAATTGTTCCTGCGGCAAAACCGTAACAGATATCCAAAAAATTCCTTTTTTGTGAGTGCCAGAAGGGTTGGGACATTCATGTGTGAAAGTCTCATGCCTGTAAATCAAACGGTTTAGGAGTAGCGACGATGTGAAAACGTGCGATGTTTTGGATTTTCAGACGTCATTTTTCAAAACCGCTCCATAGGAAATGAATGGGGGAGGTTTCGGGTTTGTGTCGCTCTGAGGTGATTTGCGAAAAATCTATAAATGCTAAACCAATGAGGGTTACATTTCCTGAATCCAGACAAGAATTCCTACGTTTTGATGTATAATTTATGTGGATAGGTTGAAAATTGAGCGACTGAGAAGAAGTTGTTCGGAGAAGAAGAATTTGTTGCACTCTATAACTGCCTCCTTGACGACCATAGCAACGCATGTTATTTGCTGAATTTCTTGAAAAGCTAAAATTATTTTAAGGAGGTACTATATGAAAATGGTAAAAGATATGAAAAAGCTGAAATATACCATAATAGCCGAAAGATATCACTACATTTTAAAAGTGTAATGGTGTTTCTAGCTGAAAGTAGGCTGAAGCAGTAAGCTGTCAAAAAGCAGCTGAAATGAGCGGAATTTTAGTGAATTACATTAATTTCCTATGGGAGAAAAAAAGCTGAAAATTTGCAGAAAAAGCTGAATATTTTAAAAAGTTGAAAAGGTATAAGTACAAAAAGATATAGCCATCGATTCCAGAACAAGCTGAATAGTTTAAAAGTTGAATGGTTGAAATCGGAGAAAAACTGTAGGAGGAGAAGCGAATCAAACTTTAAACAGTAAAAAGGCGAAAGAGGATCTCAATAACTGTGAATGCCTACTGCATTCACAGTAACTAGAAAAATTTGCATTTCCTGCGAAAATGCACTGTGAATGCAGATAGCTGAATGATTGAGCAAAAGATGCAGAAGATCTTTGAAGAAGAGAAAAAATAGCTGAAAAGCATTGAAGAAGTTGAAAAAGTTGAAGAAGTTGAAAAAGTTGAAGAATTTGAAAAAGTTGAAGAAGTTGAACATGAAAGAACAATAGCTGAATGATTAGAAGAAGGAAAAACTGAGGGAAAGGCACCAAACATTTCCTAACTCATTCTAAACACTGAATCGTTTAACAAAGCAGAAGTAGAATTTCAAACTTGAATATACTGTAGCCATATGTGGGCCTGCATTTCTAGGGAGTATAAGGGGATTCGCCCCCATTGAAAAGCATTGGATGTTTGACACCTCCTAGCTTGGAGATGCTTTACGTGGCCCAAACTTATTGTGGAGCATTCTGTATAAAGGAGGTACAGACTCTGTAAAGCAGAAGTTTGTCCGAGCTTCCTAGAGCTACTTCCGGTTAGCAACATGCTAACCGTTAGCCGCTAACATTGTTGTGTTCAGTAATACCGGGTGATTGTACTCTGTCAGTTTGGTCCAAATCCTGTACTGGGAAGTGCCTCAAAAAGGGTTGCCAATACTTAATGTCACCAAACGTGACCAAAGTTCATGGGTCAGATCCGCCTCCTTTAGCAACTCAGCCTCACCACATCTGGGCCCAGAACTCAACATTTGACCAAAATGGTCAGTAGCGCCATTTCCCACAGGCGGGTGGTGCTATATTGGCCAATTGGGTCGTGTCTGGGCATCATGCCAGGTCCTGTTGGAAGCAAAGGCCCAATAGAAAAGCATGTGAAATCCAAAATGGGACAGAAAAGTGACATATCGCTGAAAGTCACTTGAAAATTTTAAAATGTCAAGAGGAAGTGACTGTGCGAATTTCAGATTGCTACATTAATCACAGCAACTGCAGTGAGCGTTGAAAGTTGCCATTCTATCCGAATGGAGCTTCTCTCTCTGGCCCTCAGAGTTCCGTCGTCATGGAAACTCACTCACACCTGCAGCGGGCCAGTCTACAGAAGGGCAGACACTTTGCTCACAATAAGTCCCATTGGATTATAATGGAGAACTTTGCCCCGAACAACGCTCCATATCTCCTGATCCGTAAATGGTAGAGATGTAATTTTTTCTGCCTTTAGTTCGTAACGGATAGGGGAAGAAGACTTGCTATCGGTTTTTGCTGGACAAAGTTTAATAAAGGCGTAAAAAATTATGATATAAAGGGGATTTTTAGCGAATTTCAGAAATCCTCTAAAAAGGTTCCCAAACAAATCGCTCTAGCTGAAAAAGTATAAGAGATATCAAAATAATTCTTTCACTGTGAGTATCAGCATTTGAGGACTATGGAGCTCATTTTTATGTTTGTACAAAAATCGGTGTAGGCACAGCGACGATGTAAAAAAGTGGATGATGTGGAAGAATGAAGCTTCAAAGCGTTTTCAGGATGTTGCACATTCGCTACTCCCGAACAAATTGTTCCTGCGGCAAAACCGTAACAGCTATCGACAAAATTCTTTTTTTGTGAGTGCCAGAAGAGTATGGACATGAATGTGTGAAAGTCTCATGCCTGTACATCAAACGGTTTAGGAGTAGCGACGATGCGAAAACGTGTGATGTTTTGGATTTTCAGACGTCATTTTTCAAAACCGCTCCATAGGAAATGAATGGGGGAAGTTTCGGGTTTGTGTCGCTCTGAGGTGATTTGCGAAAAATCTATAAATGCTACACCAATGAGGGTTACATTTCCTGAATGCAGACAAAAATTCCTACGTTTTGATGTATAATTTATGTGGATAGGTTGAAAATTGAGCGAGTGAGAAGAAGTTGTTCGGAGAAGAAGAATTTGTTGAATTTCTAGAGTGCGCACTCTATAACTGCCTCCTTGACGACCATAGCAACGCATGTTATTTGCTGAATTTCTTGAAAAGCCAAAATTATTTTAAGGAGGTACTATATGAAAATGGTAAAAGATATGAAAAAGCTGAAATATACCATAATAGCTGAAAGATATCACTACATTTTAAAAGTTGAATGGCGTTTCTAGCTGAAAGTAGGCTGGAGCAGTAAGCTGTCAAAAAGCAGATGAAATGAGCAGAATTTTAGTGAATTACATTCATTTCCTATGGGAGAAAAAAAAGCTGAAAATTTGCAGAAAAAGCTGAATATTTTAAAAAGTTGAAAAGTTATAAGTACAAAAAGATATAGCCATCGATTCCAGAAGAAGCTGAATAGTTTAAAAGTTGAATGGTTGAAATCGGAGAAAAACTGTAGGAGGAGAAGCGAATCAAACTTTAAAAAGTAAAAAGGCGAAAGAGGATCTCAATAACTGTGAATGCCTACTGCATTCACAGTAATAAGAAGAATAAAGAATAAAGAGAAACAGGATCTCAAGAACTGTGAATGCCTACTGCATTCACAGTAATAAAGAATAAAGAGAAACAGGATCTCAAGAACTGTGAATGCCTACTGCATTCACAGTAACTAGAAAAATTTGCATTTCCTGCGAAAATGCACTGTGAATGCAGATAGCTGAATGATTGAGCAAAAGATGCAGAAGATCTTTGAAGAAGAGAAAAAATAGCTGAAAAGCATTGAAGAAGTTGAAAAAGTTGAAGAAGTTGAAAAAGTTGAAGAATTTGAAAGAGTTGAAGAATTTGAACATGAAAGAACCATAGCTGAATGATTAGAAGAAGAAAAAACTGAGGGTAAGGCACCAAACATTTCCTAACTCATTCTAAACACTGAATCATTTAACAAAGCAGAAGTAGAACTTCAAACTTGAATATACTGTAGCCATATGTGGGCCTGCATTTCTAGGGAGTATAAGGGGTTTCGCCCCCATTGAAAAGCATTGGATGTTTGACACCTCCTAGCTTGGAGATGCTTTACGTGACGTGGCCCAAATTTATAGTGGAGCATTCTGTATAAAGGAGGTAAAGACTCTGTAAAGCAGAAGTTTGTAGGACCTTCCTAGAGCTACTTCCGGTTAGCAACATGCTAACCGTTAGCCGCTAACAGGGTTGTGTTCAGTATCACCAGGTGAGTGTACTCTGTCAGTTTGGTCCAAATCCTGTACTGGGAAGTGCCTCAAAAAGGGTGCCAATACTTAATGTCACCAAAGGTCACCAAAGGTCATAAGTCAGATTGGCCTCCTTTAGCAACTCAGCCTCACCACATCTGGGCCCAGAACTCAACATTTGACCAAAATGGTCAGTAGTGCCATTTCCCACATGTGGGTGGTGCTGTATTGGCCAATTATGTCGTGTCTGGGCATCATGCCAGATCCTGTTGGAAGCAAAGGCCCAATAGGAAAGCATGTGAAATCCAAAATGGGACAGAAAAGTGACACATGGCTGAAAGTCACTTGAAAATTTAAAAATGTTAAGAGGAAGTGACTGTGCGAATTTCAGATTCCTACATTAATCACAGCCGCTGCAGCGGGCGTCGAAAGTTGCCATTGTATCCCAATGGAGCTTCTCCCTCTGGCCCTCAGAGTTCCGTCGTCATGGAAACTCACTCACACCTGCAGCGGGCCAGTCTACCGAAGTGCAGAGACTTTGCTCACAATAAGTCCCATTGGATTATAATGGAGAACTTTGCCCCGAACAACGCTCCATATCTCCTGATCCGTAAATGGTAGAGACGTAATTTTTTCTGCGTTTATTTCGTAACGGATAGGGGAAGAAGACAGGCTATCGGTTTTTGCTGGAAAAAGTTTAATAAAGGCGTGAAAAATTATGATATAAAGGTAATTTTTATGGACTTTCAGAAATCCTCTAAAAACGGTCCCGAACAAATCGCTGTAGCTGAAAAAGTATAAGAGATATCAAAATAATTCTTTCACTATGAGTATCAGCAGGCTTTTGAGGACTATGGTGCCCATTTTCATGTTTGTACAAAAATCGGTGTAGGCACAGCGACGATGTAAAAAAGTGGATGATGTGGGAAAATGCAGCTGAAAAGCGTTTTCAGGAATTTGCACATTCGCTACTCCCGAACAAATTGTTCCTGCGGTAAAACCGTAACAGTTATCCAAACAATTCCTTTTTTATGAGTGCCAGAAGGGTCGGGACATTCATGTGTGAAAGTCTCATGCTTGTACATGAAACGGTTTCAGAGTAGCGACGATGCGAAAACGTGTGATGTTTTCAATTTTCAGGCGTCATTTTTCAAAACCGCTCCATAGGAAATGAATGGGGGAGGTTTCGGGTTTGTGTCGCTCTGAGGTGATTTGCGAAAAATCTATAAATGCTACAGCAATGAGGGTTACATTTCCTGAATCCAGACAAAAATTCCTACGTTTTGATGTATAATTTATGTGGATAGGTTGAAAATTGAGTGACTGAGAAGAAGTTGTTCGGAGAAGAAGAATTTGTTGAATTTCTAGAGTGCGCACTCTATAACTGCCTCCTTGACGACCATAGCAACGCATGTTATTTGCTGAATTTCTTGAAAAGCCAAAATTATTTTAAGGAGGTACTATATGAAAATGGTAAAAGATATGAAAAAGCTGAAATATACCATAATAGCTGAAAGATATCACTACATTTTAAAAGTTGAATGGCGTTTCTAGCTGAAAGTAGGCTGAAGCAGTAAGCTGTCAAAAAGCAGCTGAAATGAGCAGAATTTCAGTGAATTACATTCATTTCCTATGGGAGAAAAAAAGCTGAAAATTTGCAGAAAAAGCTGAATATTTTAAAAAGTTGAAGAGTTAAAACTACAAAAAGATATAGCCATCGATTCCAGAAGAAGCTGAATAGTTTAAAAGTTGAATGGTTGAAATCGGAGAAAAATTGTAGGAGGAGAAGCGAATCAAACTTTAAACAGTAAAAACGCATTAGGAAGAATAAACACTAAGAAGAAGAAGAAGAATAAAGAACTAGAAAAATTTGCATTTCCTGCGAAAATGCACTGTGAATGCAGATAGCTGAATGATTGAGCAAAAGATGCAGAAGATCTTTGAAGAAGAGAAAAAATAGCTGAAAAGCATTGAAGAAGTTGAAAAAGTTGAAGAAGTTGAAAAAGTTGAAGAATTTGAAAGAGTTGAAGAATTTGAACATGAAAGAACAATAGCTGAATGATTAGAAGAAGAAAAAACTGAGGGTAAGGCACCAAACATTTCCTAACTCATTCTAAACACTGAATCATTTAACAAAGCAGAAGTAGAATTTCAAACTTGAATATACTGTAGCCATATGTGGGCCTGCATTTCTAGGGAGTATAAGGGGTTTCGCCCCCATTGAAAAGCATTGGATGTTTGACACCTCCTAGCTTGGAGATGCTTTACGTGACGTGGCCCAAATTTATAGTGGAGCATTCTGTATAAAGGAGGTAAAGACTCTGTAAAGCAGAAGTTTGTAGGACCTTCCTAGAGCTACTTCTGGTTAGCAACATGCTAACAGTTAGCCGCTAACAGGGTTGTGTTCAGTATCACCAGGTGAGTGTACTCTGTCAGTTTGGTCCAAATCCTGTACTGGGAAGTGCCTCAAAAAGGGTGCCAATACTTAATGTCACCAAAGGTCACCAAAGGTCATGAGTCAGATTGGCCTCCTTTAGCAACTCAGCCTCACCACATCTGGGCCCAGAACTCAACATTTGACCAAAATGGTCAGTAGCGCCATTTCCCACATGTGGGTCGTGCTGTATTGGCCAATTATGTCGTGTCTGGGCATCATGCCAGATCCTGTTGGAAGCAAAGGCCCAATAGGAAAGCATGTGAAATCCAAAATGGGACAGAAAAGTGACACATGGCTGAAAGTCACTTGAAAATTTAAAAATGTTAAGAGGAAGTGACTGTGCGAATTTCAGATTCCTACATTAATCACAGCCGCTGCAGCGGGCGTCGAAAGTTGCCATTGTATCCCAATGGAGCTTCTCCCTCTGGCCCTCAGAGTTCCGTCGTCATGGAAACTCACTCACACCTCTGCTGCAGGCCAGTCTACCGAAGTGCAGAGACTTTGCTCACAATAAGTCCCATTGGATTATAATGGAGAACTTTGCCCCGAACAACGCTCCATATCTCCTGATCCGTAAATGGTAGAGACGTAATTTTTTCTGCGTTTATTTCGTAACGGATAGGGGAAGAAGACAGGCTATCGGTTTTTGCTGGAAAAAGTTTAATAAAGGCGTGAAAAATTATGATATAAAGGGAATTTTTATGGACTTTCAGAAATCCTCTAAAAACGGTCCCGAACAAATCGCTGTAGCTGAAAAAGTATAAGAGATATCAAAATAATTCTTTCACTATGAGTATCAGCAGTCTTTTGAGGACTATGGTGCCCATTTTCATGTTTGTACAAAAATCGGTGTAGGCACAGCGACGATGTAAAAAAGTGGATGATGTGGGAAAATGCAGCTGAAAAGCGTTTTCAGGAATTTGCACATTCGCTACTCCCGAACAAATTGTTCCTGCGGTAAAACCGTAACAGTTATCCAAACAATTCCTTTTTTATGAGTGCCAGAAGGGTCGGGACATTCATGTGTGAAAGTCTCATGCTTGTACATGAAACGGTTTCGGAGTAGCGACGATGCGAAAACGTGTGATGTTTTCAATTTTCAGGTGTCATTTTTCAAAACCGCTCCATAGGAAATGAATGGGGGAGGTTTCGGGTTTGTGTCGCTCTGAGGTGATTTGCAAAAGATCTATAAATGCTACACCAATGATGGTTACATTTCCTGAATCCAGACAAAAATTCCTACGTTTTGATGTATAATTTATGTGGATAGGTTGAAAATTGAGCGAGTGAGAAGAAGTTGTTCGGAGAAGAAGAATATGTTGAATTTCTAGAGTGCGCACTCTATAACTGCCTCCTTGACGACCATAGCAACGCATGTTATTTGCTGAATTTCTTGTAAAGCCAAAATTATTTTAAGGAGGTACTATATGAAAATGGTAAAAGATATGAAAAAGCTGAAATATACCATAATAGCTGAAAGATATCACTACATTTTAAAAGTTGAATGGCGTTTCTAGCTGAAAGTAGGCTGAAGCAGTAAGCTGTCAAAAAGCAGCTGAAATGAGCGGAATTTTAGTGAATTACATTCATTTCCTATGGGAGAAAAAAAAGCTGAAAATTTGCAGAAAAAGCTGAATATTTTAAAAAGTTGAAAAGGTATAAGTACAAAAAGATATAGCCATCGATTCCAGAAGAAGCTGAATAGTTTAAAAGTTGAATGGTTGAAATCGGACAAAAACTGTAGGAGGAGAAGCGAATCAAACTTTAAACAGTAAAAAGGCGAAAGAGGATCTCAATAACTGTGAATGCCTACTGCATTCACAGTAATAAAGAGAAACAGGATCTCAAGAACTGTGAATGCCTACTGCATTCACAGTAACTAGAAAAATTTGCATTTCCTGCGAAAATGCACTGTGAATGCAGATAGCTGAATGATTGAGCAAAAGATGCCGAAAATCTTTGAAGAAGAGAAAAAATAGCTGAAAAGCATTGAAGAAGTTGAAAAAGTTGAAGAAGTTGAAAAAGTTGAAGAATTTGAACATGAAAGAACAATAGCTGAATGATTAGAAGAAGAAAAAACTGAGGGTAAGGCACCAAACATTTCCTAACTCATTCTAAACACTGAATCATTTAACAAAGCAGAAGTAGAATTTCAAACTTGAATATACTGTAGCCATATGTGGGCCTGCATTTCTAGGGAGTATAAGGGGTTTCGCCCCCATTGAAAAGCATTGGATGTTTGACACCTCCTAGCTTGGAGATGCTTTACGTGACGTGGCCCAAATTTATAGTGGAGCATTCTGTATAAAGGAGGTACAGACTCTGTAAAGCAGAAGTTTGTAGGACCTTCCTAGAGCTACTACCGGTTAGCAACATGCTAACAGTTAGCCGCTAACAGGGTTGTGTTCAGTATCACCAGGTGAGTGTACTCTGTCAGTTTGGTCCAAATCCTGTACTGGGAAGTGCCTCAAAAAGGGTGCCAATACTTAATGTCACCAAAGGTCACCAAAGGTCATGAGTCAGATTGGCCTCCTTTAGCAACTCAGCCTCACCACATCTGGGCCCAGAACTCAACATTTGACCAAAATGGTCAGTAGCGCCATTTCCCACATGTGGGTGGTGCTGTATTGGCCAATTATGTCGTGTCTGGGCATCATGCCAGATCCTGTTGGAAGCAAAGGCCCAATAGGAAAGCATGTGAAATCCAAAATGGGACAGAAAAGTGACACATGGCTGAAAGTCACTTGAAAATTTAAAAATGTTAAGAGGAAGTGACTGTGCGAATTTCAGATTCCTACATTAATCACAGCCGCTGCAGCGGGCGTCGAAAGTTGCCATTGTATCCCAATGGAGCTTCTCCCTCTGGCCCTCAGAGTTCCGTCGTCATGGAAACTCACTCACACCTCTGCTGCAGGCCAGTCTACCGAAGTGCAGAGACTTTGCTCACAATAAGTCCCATTGGATTATAATGGAGAACTTTGCCCCGAACAATGCTCCATATATCCTGATCCGTAAATGGTAGAGACGTAATTTTTTCTGCGTTTATTTCGTAACGGATAGGGGAAGAAGACAGGCTATCGGTTTTTGCTGGAAAAAGTTTAATAAAGGCGTGAAAAATTATGATATAAAGGTGATTTTTATGGACTTTCAGAAATCCTCTAAAAACGGTCCCGAACAAATCGCTGTAGCTGAAAAAGTATAAGAGATATCAAAATAATTCTTTCACTATGAGTATCAGCAGGCTTTTGAGGACTATGGTGCCCATTTTCATGTTTTTACAAAAATCGGTGTAGGCACAGCGACGATGTAAAAAAGTGGATGATGTGGGAAAATGCAGCTGAAAAGCGTTTTCAGGAATTTGCACATTCGCTACTCCCGAACAAATTGTTCCTGCGGTAAAACCGTAACAGTTATCCAAACAATTCCTTTTTTATGAGTGCCAGAAGGGTCGGGACATTCATGTGTGAAAGTCTCATGCTTGTACATGAAACGGTTTCGGAGTAGCGACGATGCGAAAACGTGTGATGTTTTCAATTTTCAGGCGTCATTTTTCAAAACCGCTCCATAGGAAATGAATGGGGGAGGTTTCGGGTTTGTGTCGCTCTGAGGTGATTTGCGAAAAATCTATAAATGCTACAGCAATGAGGGTTACATTTCCTGAATCCAGACAAAAATTCCTACGTTTTGATGTATAATTTATGTGGATAGGTTGAAAATTGAGCGACTGAGAAGAAGTTGTTCGGAGTAGAAGAATTAGTTGAATTTCTAGAGTGCGCACTCTACCAACTGCCACTTGACGACCATAGCAACGCATGTTATTTGCTGAATTTTTTGAAAAGCCAAAATTATTTTAAGGAGGTACTATATGAAAATGGTAAAAGATATAAAAAAGCTGAAATATACCATAACAGCTGAAAGATATCACTACATTTTAAAAGTTGAATGGCGTTTCTAGCTGAAAGTAGGCTGAAGCAGTAAGCTGTCAAAAAGCAGCTGAAATGAGCGGAATTTTAGTGATTTCAATGCATTTCCTATGGGAGAAAAAAAGCTGAAAACTTGCAGAAAAAGCTGAATATTTTAAAAAGTTGAAGAGTTAAAAGTACAAAAAGATATAGCCATCGATTCCAGAAGAAGCTGAATAGTTTAAAAGTTGAATGGTTGAAATCGGAGAAAAATTGTAGGAGGAGAAGCGAATCAAACTTTAAACAGTAAAAACGCATTTGGAAGAATAACCCATAAGAATAAGAAGAACTAGAAAAATTTGCATTTCCTGCGAAAATGCACTGTGAATGCAGATAGCTGAATGATTGAGCAAAAGATGCAGAAGATCTTTGAAGAAGAGAAAAAATAGCTGAAAAGCATTGAAGAAGTTGAAAAAGTTGAAGAAGTTGAAAAAGTTGAAGAATTTGAAAGAGTTGAAGAATTTGAACATGAAAGAACAATAGCTGAATGATTAGAAGAAGAAAAAACTGAGGGTAAGGCACCAAACATTTCATAACTCATTCTAAACACTGAATCATTTAACAAAGCAGAAGTAGAATTTCAAACTTGAATATACTGTAGCCATATGTGGGCCTGCATTTCTAGGGAGTATAAGGGGTTTCGCCCTCATTGAAAAGCATTGGATGTTTGACACCTCCTAGCTTGGAGATGCTTTACGTGACGTGGCCCAAATTTATAGTGGAGCATTCTGTATAAAGGAGGTAAAGACTCTGTAAAGCAGAAGTTTGTAGGACCTTCCTAGAGCTACTTCCGGTTAGCAACATGCTAACAGTTAGCCGCTAACAGGGTTGTGTTCAGTATCACCAGGTGAGTGTACTCTGTCAGTTTGGTCCAAATCCTGTACTGGGAAGTGCCTCAAAAAGGGTGCCAATACTTAATGTCACCAAAGGTCACCAAAGGTCATGAGTCAGATTGGCCTCCTTTAGCAACTCAGCCTCACCACATCTGGGCCCAGAACTCAACATTTGACCAAAATGGTCAGTAGCGCCATTTCCCACATGTGGGTGGTGCTGTATTGGCCAATTATGTCGTGTCTGGGCATCATGCCAGATCCTGTTGGAAGCAAAGGCCCAATAGGAAAGCATGTGAAATCCAAAATGGGACAGAAAAGTGACACATGGCTGAAAGTCACTTGAAAATTTAAAAATGTTAAGAGGAAGTGACTGTGCGAATTTCAGATTCCTACATTAATCACAGCCGCTGCAGCGGGCGTCGAAAGTTGCCATTGTATCCCAATGGAGCTTCTCCCTCTGGCCCTCAGAGTTCCGTCGTCATGGAAACTCACTCACACCTCTGCTGCAGGCCAGTCTACCGAAGTGCAGAGACTTTGCTCACAATAAGTCCCATTGGATTATAATGGAGAACTTTGCCCCGAACAACGCTCCATATCTCCTGATCCGTAAATGGTAGAGACGTAATTTTTTCTGCGTTTATTTCGTAACGGATAGGGGAAGAAGACAGGCTATCGGTTTTTGCTGGAAAAAGTTTAATAAAGGCGTGAAAAATTATGATATAAAGGTGATTTTTATGGACTTTCAGAAATCCTCTAAAAACGGTCCCGAACAAATCGCTGTAGCTGAAAAAGTATAAGAGATATCAAAATAATTCTTTCACTATGAGTATCAGCAGGCTTTTGAGGACTATGGTGCCCATTTTCATGTTTGTACAAAAATTGGTGTAGGCACAGCGACGATGTAAAAAAGTGGATGATGTGGGAAAATGCAGCTGAAAAGCGTTTTCAGGAATTTGCACATTCGCTACTCCCGAACAAATTGTTCCTGCGGTAAAACCGTAACAGTTATCCAAACAATTCCTTTTTTATGAGTGCCAGAAGGGTCGGGACATTCATGTGTGAAAGTCTCATGCTTGTACATGAAACGGTTTCGGAGTAGCGACGATGCGAAAACGTGTGATGTTTTAAATTTTCAGGCGTCATTTTTCAAAACCGTTCCATAGGAAATGAATGGGGGAGGTTTCGGGTTTGTGTCGCTCTGAGGTGATTTGCGAAAAATCTATAAATGCTACACCAATGAGGGTTACATTTCCTGAATCCAGACAAAAATTCCTACGTTTTGATGTATAATTTATGTGGATAGGTTGAAAATTGAGCGACTGAGAAGAAGTTGTTCGGAGAAGAAGAATTTGTTGAATTTCTAGAGTGCGCACTCTATAACTGCCTCCTTGACGACCATAGCAACGCATGTTATTTGCTGAATTTCTTGAAAAGCCAAAATTATTTTAAGGAGGTACTATATGAAAATGGTAAAAGATATGAAAAAGCTGAAATAGACCATAATAGCTGAAAGATATCACTACATTTTAAAAGTTGAATGGCGTTTCTAGCTGAAAGTAGGCGGAAGCAGTAAGCTGTCAAAAAGCAGCTGAAATGAGCGGAATTTTAGTGAATTACATTCATTTCCTATGGGAGAAAAAAAGCTGAAAATTTGCTGAAAAAGCTGAATATTTTAAAAAGTTGAAGAGTTAAAAGTACAAAAAGATATAGCCATCGATTCCAGAAGAAGCTGAATAGTTTAAAAGTTGAATGGTTGAAATCGGAGAAAAATTGTAGGAGGAGAAGCGAATCAAACTTTAAACAGTAAAAACGCATTTGGAAGAATATCCTATAACTAGAAAAATTTGCATTTCCTGCGAAAATGCACTGTGAATGCAGATAGCTGAATGATTGAGCAAAAGATGCAGAAGATCTTTGAAGAAGAGAAAAAATAGCTGAAAAGCATTGAAGAAGTTGAAAAAGTTGAAGAAGTTGAAAAAGTTGAAGAATTTGAAAGAGTTGAAGAATTTGAACATGAAAGAACAATAGCTGAATGATTAGAAGAAGAAAAAACTGAGGGTAAGGCACCAAACATTTCCTAACTCATTCTAAACACTGAATCGTTTAACAAAGCAGAAGTAGAATTTCAAACTTGAATATACTGTAGCCATATGTGGGCCTGCATTTTTAGGGAGTATAAGGGGTTTCGCCCCCATTGAAAAGCATTGGATGTTTGACACCTCCTAACTTGGAGATGCTTTACGTGACAAGGCCCAAACTTATTGTGGAGCATTCTGTATAAAGGAGGTAAAGACTCTGTAAAGCAGAAGTTTGTCCGAGCTTCCTAGAGCTACTTCCGGTTAGCAACATGCTAACCGTTAGCAGCTAACATGGTTGTGTTCAGTATCACCGGGTGATTGTACTCTGTCAATTTGGTCCAAATCCTGTACTGGGAAGTGCCTCAAAAAGGGGTGCCAATACTTAATGTCGCCAAACGTCACCAAAGTTCATGGGTCAGATTGGCCTCCTTTAGCAACTCAGCCTCACCACATCTGGGCCCAGAACTCAACATTTGACCAAAATGGCATGTAGCGCCATTTCCCACAGGTGGGTGGTGCTGTATTGGCCAATGCGGTACCGCGCGCGAGCTATTTTTAGAAACACAACGTCACGATGACGTCACATCACGTGGTACGCAGTAGGGCAAACTCCCAAACGCGCCGCTGTTTTGCTGTGGAAGAGACGTGCGTTAGCCTAGGTTTTACTCGGTAAACGACTGCTTTTTCCAACATCTAAGACCATGGTTTATAAACATTGTTGCAATGGGACGTGCAACAGCGACTCGAGGTACGCTGATCGGCCGCATATGAAGGATGTTTTCTTCCCGAAACTCAAGAGTGCCAAGGAGAAGTGTGTGCGTTGGGTACACTTGTGCGGGCGGCCTACACAACATTTCAACCCGGAAAAAGTTACCAAATTCACCTACATATGTAGCAAGCATTTTGTCGGTGGAAAGGGTGATGATAGCATATAGGCTAGCATGTTAGCAGGCGCTAACATGGTACCCTGCTACCGGGATCGCTTACTCAAAAACAAACGCCCTGAATCTCTTAAGCGAAAGATTCTGAGATGTGAACAATCGTTTTGTAGCTACCTATTGGCAAGATATACAGATTCCTGGACGTTGATTGCAAACAAACAAAAAAGGCCGACGTGAACCGAGCACGGTGGAAATCATAACAAAGGCATGAACGCCGAGCAGGGAAAAAAACAAAGCTTACCGTTGAATCAACTCGGCCCGTCTTCCGGTTTTTTTGAGCCCTCGACACTCAAGCCACCGTTTCAGCTGAAGGTTGGTGTGCTCTTCCGCAGTGCGACCAGTAAACCGTGCGCCTGGGACATCGTCTTGGGTAAGTTTAATGGCTGCAAAGTCGGTCATATCGCTGGTTCTGTTGCGCTTGTAATGGCTGGTTTGTATGTGCGTTCTACGACTGTTTGCCCTACCGGTGCGGCAAAAGGGGCGTTACTCTTAAGGCCGTGACGTCACGTGCGCGGTACCGCATTGGGTTGTGTCTGGGCATCATGCCAGGTCCTGTTGGAAGCAAAGGCCCAATAGGAAAGCATGTGAAATCCAAAATGGGATAGAAAAATGACACATAGCTGAAAGTCACTGGAAAATTTTAAAATGTCAAGAGGAAGTGACTGTGCGAATTTCAGATTCCTACATTAATCACAGCCGCTGTAGCGGGCGTCGAAAGTTGCCATTGTATCCCAATGGAGCTTCTCCCTCTGGCCCTCAGAGTTCCGTCGTCATGGAAACTCACTCACACCTCTGCTGCAGGCCAGTCTAACGAAGTGCAGAGACTTTGCTCACAATAAGTCCCATTGGATTATAATGGAGAACTTTGCCCCGAACAACGCTCCATATATCCTGATCCGTAAATGGTAGAGACGTAATTTTTTCTGCGTTTATTTCGTAACGGATAGGGGAAGAAGACAGGCTATCGGTTTTTGCTGGAAAAAGTTTAATAAAGGCGTGAAAAATTATGATATAAAGGTGATTTTTATGGACTTTCAGAAATCCTCTAAAAACGGTCCCGAACAAATCGCTGTAGCTGAAAAAGTATAAGAGATATCAAAATAATTCTTTCACTATGAGTATCAGCAGGCTTTTGAGGACTATGGTGCCCATTTTCATGTTTGTACAAAAATCGGTGTAGGCACAGCGACGATGTAAAAAAGTGGATGATGTGGGAAAATGCAGCTGAAAAGCGTTTTCAGGAATTTGCACATTCGCTACTCCCGAACAAATTGTTCCTGCGGTAAAACCGTAACAGTTATCCACAAAATTCCTTTTATGTGAGTGCCAGAAGGGTTGGGACATTCATGTGTCAAAGTCTCATGCCTGTACATCAAACGGTTTAGGAGTAGTGACGATGTGAAAACGTGTGATGTTTTGAATTTTCAGACGTCATTTTTCAAAACCGCTCCATAGGAAATGAATGGGGGAGGTTTCGGGTTTGTGTCGCTCTGAGGTGATTTGCGAAAAATCTATAAACGCTACACCAATAAGGGTTACATTTCCTGAATCCAGACAAAAATTCCTACGTTTTGATGTATAATTTATGTAGATAGGTCGAAAATTGAGCGAGTGAGAAGAAATTGTTCGGAGAAGAAAAATTTGTTGAAATTCTAGAGTGCGCACTCTATAACTGCCTCCTTGACGACCATAGCAACGCATGTTATTTGCTGAATTTCTTGAAAAGCCAAAATTATTTTAAGGAGGTACTATATGAAAATGGTAAAAGATATGAAAAAGCTGAAATATACCATAATAGCTGAAAGATATCACTACATTTTAAAAGTTGAATGGCGTTTCTAGCTGAAAGTAGGCTGAAGCAGTAAGCTGTCAAAAAGCAGATGAAATGAGCGGAATTTTAGTGAATTACATTCATTTCCTATGGGAGAAAAAAAAGCTGAAAATTTGCAGAAAAAGCTAAATATTTTAAAAAGTTGAAAAGGTATAAGTACAAAAAGATATAGCCATCGATTCCAGAAGAAGCTGAATAGTTTAAAAGTTGAATGGTTGAAATCGGACAAAAACTGTAGGAGGAGAAGCGAATCAAACTTTAAACAGTAAAAAGGCGAAAGAGGATCTCAAGAACTGTGAATGCCTACTGCATTCACAGTAACTAGAAAAAATTGCATTTCCTGCGAAAATGCACTGTGAATGCAGATAGCTGAATGATTGAGCAAAAGATGCAGAAGATCTTTGAAGAAGAGAAAAAATAGCTGAAAAGCATTGAAGAAGTTGAAAAAGTTGAAGAAGTTGAAAAAGTTGAAGAATTTGAAAGAGTTGAAGAATTTGAACATGAAAGAACAATAGCTGAATGATTAGAAGAAGAAAAAACTGAGGGTAAGGCACCAAACATTTCCTAACTCATTCTAAACACTGAATCATTTAACAAAGCAGAAGTAGAATTTCAAACTTGAATATACTGTAGCCATATGTGGGCCTGCATTTCTAGGGAGTATAAGGGGTTTCGCCCCCATTGAAAAGCATTGGATGTTTGACACCTCCTAGCTTGGAGATGCTTTACGTGACATGGCCCAAATTTATAGTGGAGCATTCTGTATAAAGGAGGTAAAGACTCTGTAAAGCAGAAGTTTGTAGGACCTTCCTAGAGCTACTTCCGGTTAGCAACATGCTAACAGTTAGCCGCTAACAGGGTTGTGTTCAGTATCACCAGGTGAGTGTACTCTGTCAGTTTGGTCCAAATCCTGTACTGGGAAGTGCCTCAAAAAGGGTGCCAATACTTAATGTCACCAAAGGTCACCAAAGGTCATGAGTCAGATTGGCCTCCTTTAGCAACTCAGCCTCACCACATCTGGGCCCAGAACTCAACATTTGACCAAAATGGTCAGTAGCGCCATTTCCCACATGTGGGTGGTGCTGTATTGGCCAATTATGTCGTGTCTGGGCATCATGCCAGATCCTGTTGGAAGCAAAGGCCCAATAGGAAAGCATGTGAAATCCAAAATGGGACAGAAAAGTGACACATGGCTGAAAGTCACTTGAAAATTTCAAAATGTTAAGAGGAAGTGACTGTGCGAATTTCAGATTCCTACATTAATCACAGCCGCTGCAGCGGGCGTCGAAAGTTGCCATTGTATCCCAATGGAGCTTCTCCCTCTGGCCCTCAGAGTTCCGTCGTCATGGAAACTCACTCACACCTGCAGCGGGCCAGTCTACCGAAGTGCAGAGACTTTGCTCACAATAAGTCCCATTGGATTATAATGGAGAACTTTGCCCCGAACAACGCTCCATATCTCCTGATCCGTAAATGGTAGAGACGTAATTTTTTCTGCGTTTATTTCGTAACGGATAGGGGAAGAAGACAGGCTATCGGTTTTTGCTGGAAAAAGTTTAATAAAGGCGTGAAAAATTATGATATAAAGGTGATTTTTATGGACTTTCAGAAATCCTCTAAAAACGGTCCCGAACAAATCGCTGTAGCTGAAAAAGTATAAGAGATATCAAAATAATTCTTTCACTATGAGTATCAGCAGGCTTTTGAGGACTATGGTGCCCATTTTCATGTTTGTACAAAAATTGGTGTAGGCACAGCGACGATGTAAAAAAGTGGATGATGTGGGAAAATGCAGCTGAAAAGCGTTTTCAGGAATTTGCACATTCGCTACTCCCGAACAAATTGTTCCTGCGGTAAAACCGTAACAGTTATCCAAACAATTCCTTTTTTATGAGTGCCAGAAGGGTCGGGACATTCATGTGTGAAAGTCTCATGCTTGTACATGAAACGGTTTCGGAGTAGCGACGATGCGAAAACGTGTGATGTTTTCAATTTTCAAGCGTCAATTTTCAAAACCGCTCCATAGGAAATGAATGGGGGAGGTTTCGGGTTTGTGTCGCTCTGAGGTGATTTGCGAAAAATCTATAAATGCTACAGCAATGAGGGTTACATTTCCTGAATCCAGACAAAAATTCCTACGTTTTGATGTATAATTTATGTGGTTAGGTTGAAAATTGAGCGAGTGAGAAGAAGTTGTTCGGAGGAGAAGAATTTGTTGAATTTCTAGAGTGTGCACTCTATAACTGCCTCCTTGACGACCATAGCAACGCATGTTATTTGCTGAATTTCTTGAAAAGCCAAAATTATTTTAAGGAGGTACTATATGAAAATGGTAAAAGATATGAAAAAGCTGAAATATACCATAATAGTTGAAAGATATCACTACATTTTAAAAGTTGAATGGCGTTTCTAGCTGAAAGTAGGCTGAAGCAGTAAGCTGTCAAAAAGCAGCTGAAATGAGCGGAATTTTAGTGAATTACATTCATTTTCTATGGGAGAAAAAAAAAGCTGAAAATTTGCAGAAAAAGCTGAATATTTTAAAAAGTTGAAAAGGTATAAATACAAAAAGATATAGCCATCGATTCCAGAAGAAGCTGAATAGTTTAAAAGTTGAATGGTTGAAATCGGAGAAAAATTGTAGGAGGAGAAGCGAATCAAACTTTAAAAAAGAGGATCTCAATAACTGTGAATGCCTACTGCATTCACAGTAATAATAATAAGAAGAATAAAGAATAAAGAGAAACAGGATCTCAAGAACTGTGAATGCCTACTGCATTCACAGTAATAAAGAATAAAGAGAAACAGGATCTCAAGAACTGTGAATGCAGTAGGCATTCACAGTAATAAAGAGAAACAGGATCTCAAGAACTGTGAATGCCTACTGCATTCACAGTAATAAAGAGAAACAGGATCTCAAGAACTGTGAATGCCTACTGCATTCACAGTAACTAGAAAAATTTGCATTTCCTGCGAAAATGCACTGTGAATGCAGATAGCTGAATGATTGAGCAAAAGATGCAGAAGATCTTTGAAGAAGAGAAAAAATAGCTGAAAAGCATTGAAGAAGTTGAAAAAGTTGAAAAAGTTGAAGAAGTTGAAGAATTTGAAAGAGTTGAAGAATTTGAACATGAAAGAACAATAGCTGAATGATTAGAAGAAGAAAAAACTGAGGGTAAGGCACCAAACATTTCCTAACTCATTCTAAACACTGAATCATTTAACAAAGCAGAAGTAGAATTTCAAACTTGAATATACTGTAGCCATATGTGGGCCTGCATTTCTAGGGAGTATAAGGGGTTTCGCCCCCATTGAAAAGCATTGGATGTTTGAGACCTCCTAGCTTGGAGATGCTTTACGTGACGTGGCCCAAATTTATAGTGGAGCATTCTGTATAAAGGAGGTAAAGACTCTGTAAAGCAGAAGTTTGTAGGACCTTCCTAGAGCTACTTCCGGTTAGCAACATGCTAACAGTTAGCCGCTAAGAGGGTTGTGTTCAGTATCACCAGGTGAGTGTACTCTGTCAGTTTGGTCCAAATCCTGTACTGGGAAGTGCCTCAAAAAGGGTGCCAATACTTAATGTCACCAAAGGTCACCAAAGGTCATGAGTCAGATTGGCCTCCTTTAGCAACTCAGCCTCACCACATCTGGGCCCAGAACTCAACATTTGACCAAAATGGTCAGTAGCGCCATTTCCCACAGGTGGGTGGTGCTGTATTGGCCAATTATGTCGTGTCTGGGCATCATGCCAGATCCTGTTGGAAGCAAAGGCCCAATAGGAAAGCATGTGAAATCCAAAATGGGACAGAAAAGTGACACATGGCTGAAAGTCACTTGAAAATTTAAAAATGTTAAGAGGAAGTGACTGTGCGAATTTCAGATTCCTACATTAATCACAGCCGCTGCAGCGGGCGTCGAAAGTTGCCATTGTATCCCAATGGAGCTTCTCCCTCTGGCCCTCAGAGTTCCGTCGTCATGGAAACTCACTCACACCTCTGCTGCAGGCCAGTCTACCGAAGTGCAGAGACTTTGCTCACAATAAGTCCCATTGGATTATAATGGAGAACTTTGCCCCGAACAACGCTCCATATCTCCTGATCCGTAAATGGTAGAGACGTAATTTTTTCTGCGTTTATTTCGTAACGGATAGGGGAAGAAGACAGGCTATCGGTTTTTGCTGGAAAAAGTTTAATAAAGGCGTGAAAAATTATGATATAAAGGTGATTTTTATGGACTTTCAGAAATCCTCTAAAAACGGTCCCGAACAAATCGCTGTAGCTGAAAAAGTATAAGAGATATCAAAATAATTCTTTCACTATGAGTATCAGCAGGCTTTTGAGGACTTTGGTGCCCATTTTCATGTTTGTACAAAAATCGGTGTAGGCACAGCGACGATGTAAAAAAGTGGATGATGTGGGAAAATGCAGCTGAAAAGCGTTTTCAGGAATTTGCACATTCGCTACTCCCGAACAAATTGTTCCTGCGGTAAAACCATAACAGTTATCCAAACAATTCCTTTTTTATGAGTGCCAGAAGGGTCGGGACATTCATGTGTGAAAGTCTCATGCTTGTACATGAAACGGTTTCGGAGTAGCGACGATGCGAAAACGTGTGATGTTTTCAATTTTCAGGCGTCATTTTTCAAAACCGCTCCATAGGAAATGAATGGGGGAGGTTTCGGGTTTGTGTCGCTCTGAGGTGATTTGCGAAAAATCTATAAATGCTACAGCAATGAGGGTTACATTTCCTGAATCCAGACAAAAATTCCTACGTTTTGATGTATAATTTATGTGGATAGGTTGAAAATTGAGCGAGTGAGAAGAAGTTGTTCGGAGAAGAAGAATATGTTGAATTTCTAGAGTGCGCACTCTATAACTGCCTCCTTGACGACCATAGCAACGCATGTTATTTGCTGAATTTCTTGTAAAGCCAAAATTATTTTAAGGAGGTACTATATGAAAATGGTAAAAGATATGAAAAAGCTGAAATATACCATAATAGCTGAAAGATATCACTACATTTTAAAAGTTGAATGGCGTTTCTAGCTGAAAGTAGGCTGAAGCAGTAAGCTGTCAAAAAGCAGCTGAAATGAGCGGAATTTTAGTGAATTACATTCATTTCCTATGGGAGAAAAAAAAGCTGAAAATTTGCAGAAAAAGCTGAATATTTTAAAAAGTTGAAAAGGTATAAGTACAAAAAGATATAGCCATCGATTCCAGAAGAAGCTGAATAGTTTAAAAGTTGAATGGTTGAAATCGGACAAAAACTGTAGGAGGAGAAGCGAATCAAACTTTAAACAGTAAAAAGGCGAAAGAGGATCTCAATAACTGTGAATGCCTACTGCATTCACAGTAATAAAGAGAAACAGGATCTCAAGAACTGTGAATGCCTACTGCATTCACAGTAATTATTTGTCATTTGATTGGTAACAGTTTATGAGTTATGATGGATTTCTGCATTTGTAACACAGTCAAAAACCCACATTAGGCACATTTCATTACAAACACAAAACACGAATAGCTATCGCTGTCTTACCTCTACTTATACATTAAGTCCATGCGGCGCTCTTTCTGCACAAAAACATTGGTCATTTTCCGGTAAAAGATCTCTTTATGTTCTTCGGTTTTAAAAGTCTCTCAGTCTCAATGGAGCTCACTGCCAGGGAGGAAAGCCTTCCTTGATCAGTCCCGTTCCAGCTGTATGTTTAGAGTCTTTTTAGTGCTTTACTTGTTTAGCATAACTCACTAATAATACATCCATAACTTGCTGTGACTCTACAGTTTTGGGATCACGAGCGGTGCCCCTTGAGCGCCCCCTGCCTAGAGGCCAAGGAACTGCCGGCCTCACTTACAACCCGTTCTTTGCTGTTTATGATCGCGCAGCAGCACGAAAACATGTTATCTGCACACAGTTTGATGACCAAAACACAATTCGTAATCCACATATATTAAATTGTGGAAAATCAGTTCATAACTGTTTGAACAATTGAATTTATGATCTAGAGACAGGAAGATGCATTCACAGAATGGAAGCCAACGCAGTTAACATGGGAGGCCAAGCTCGCTGTGGCCTCACCGGCTTCGCTATCAAGCGCCACCAAGGATTTACATGGAAAATAGCGAAAAGTCTGCGATTTTAAAGAGAATATGATCAAAAATTAGAAATTAGATAAAAAAATAACTTATTACAAATGACAGAGTGAATCACAATTTATATTATGTTACCATCATTATATATTTTCTTTCTTTCCATGATGACAAGTGAGGCCTGGCCTCACTTGCCTCCCCTGACTGCACGTCACTGTTCTGAATGAATGTAGCGCTATTCCTGTACCTGTACATGTGTAGAAATTTTTGTGTGGCACTAAAGTGTTAACGATCATATTTCACAGAGTAACTATTAAAAGTGATACTAAAAATAATGCAGAATTCGACAAAAGCTGCCTTAACATCAGTATTGAAGACAGATAACTCCTTGTAGAAGATGAAATTGATTTATATAAAGCATAACCAACGCTGTTTGTACATTCCATATACAGGACTGTCTCAGAAAATTAGAATATTGTGATAAAGTTCTTTATTTTCTGTAATGCAATTAAAAAACATGAAATGTCATACATTCTGGATTCATTACAAATCAACTGAAATATCGCAAGCCTTTTATTGTTTTAATATCGCTGATTATGGCGTACAGCTGAAGAAAACTCAAAAGTCCTATCTCAAAATATTAGAATATTTCCTCAGACCAAGTAAAAAAAAAAAATTATAACAGCAAAACAAAATCAAACATTTGAAAATGTCCATTAATGCACTCAGTACTTGGTTGGGAATCCTTTTGCACAGATTACTGCATCAATGCGGCGTGGCATGGAGGCGATCAGCCTGTGGTATTGCTGAGGTGTTATGGATGCCCAGGATGCTTCAATAGCGGCCTTTAGCTCATTTGCATTGTTGGGTCTGGTGTCTTTCAGCTTCTTCTTCGCAATACCCCACAAATTCTCGATGGGGTTCAGGTCAGGGGAATTGGCAGGCCAATCAAGGACAGTAATGCCATGGTCAGTACACCAGTTACTGGTGGTTTTGGCACTGTGGGCAGGTGCCAGATCTTGGTTGTGCAGCGTTTCCTGCCACATTTCCCCCTTCCAACACACTTTTTGTGAATGTGCTTTGAAACTGCACTCTGTGAATAGCCTGCTCTTTGAGAAATTTCTTTTTGTGTCTTACCCTCCTGATGGAGGGTGTCAATGATGGTCTTCTGGACAGCAGTCAGATCAGCAGTCTTCCCCATACTTGTGATTTAGTTTACTGAACCAAGCTGAGTGTTTTTCAAGGCTCAGGAAACCCTTGCAGGTGTTTCGAGTTAATTAGACGATTCAAGTGATTAGTTGAATAGCCTACTAGTATACTTTTTCACGATATTCTAATTTTCTGAGACAGTCCTGTATGGCCTAAATAACTTCCTTTCATCAGTGACATGAACCACACTTGCACTTTTAGTTTCTGCTTCATATTGTTTGTAAAAAGAATATAGAAAAATCTGTTTCCTGATTTGTTTATCTGAAATGTTTTAACACTTCAGCCAGGCTGATGAAATTTTTCGACAATAGTGTCTCACCAGCGGTAAACATATCTTCACAAAATAACATTTTCCCAAAAATCACATCCTGATATTACATAGAGAAACATGTTCCTGTAAAGATTGGACCTCTTCAGTGATTTTGATATTTCACAGACAAAAGGTCACATTTCTTTTTTTTTCAGAATGAGTCCTTCAAAAACCGCTTTATTAAAATGTTGATCACTTAAGTCACCACTTGACATTTTATGATTAGAAATAATTTTATCATGTAAAGGATAAGCCATGATTTAATATCACACAGACAAATCTAATAATCACAAAAAGGATTGGTCACTATAGATTTGTTTAGATGTGGAAAATGCAAATAAATGTCATTATCTAAGTTACGATACACTAATTTTGCTTCAATTACTTTAGTTTCATAATATTTGGAAGGACATTTTGAAAATCGTCTTTTGATACCATAATTATTTAATAAAATTACTTACAACTTCAGATTTCACTATATTCTACATAAGTCTACATTAGTGAGCAGGAGTATCAACCTCTCAAAGAGAATTGTCTGTGTCCATTAAAACTGAAAATTACTTAGTTTTTCTCAAGATATTACTAGTCTTAGGTGAAAAACAGCTCCTTACAATGTCATGCATTTGAGTTTCTAAATACGACCTTGATGCCTTCAAATCAGATAATTGACTCAGTCCTTCCCTCACTAATACCAGAGATATTCATTGAAAAATGTCAACATCAGACAAAGTCATGCTATGTGTGGGATTTTTCTGACTCATATGCAAATATCACCAGCAAGATTCAGAGAAACCAGTTTAAAAATATTTATTATAGAGCAGAACGGTTGAGAGTAGGCAGGCAGGAGGATGACGACCGTGGAGATGTGGAATCCAGAAGGTACTGATGATGAAGGATCTTAGAGGAAATCCTTGAAGGCCTCTTAGACATCGTCTAAGAGGGTAAATATCAGCAGTATTTGTTGGATCACAAGTAAGCATCAGACTTGGAAATATCTAACTAGAATGTCCTCAGAAGGCTCTCAGGAGGCTTGATTCTACCAACAACTCTGTGGAATCATCAGGCGTCTAATGGTTGTAACGCTGCAGATGATTGGCAGTGGCCCACAGGTGTGCCACCTGCTGCAGGTCCACCACGCCTTTCAGCCAAGATCCTAAAAAGCTGAGATTGCTCACACAGCCACACAGAAAGACATACACTGCGATCATGACACAAAGACGAACTGAGTAAAACAAAGACCTGTTTTCAAATGATTTTGTGTATCATGGAAAAGTAATTGCTCCCTTTTTAAGTAAGGATTGCACAGTGATTGAACACAATGTGGGTTCAATTTACCTTCATGAATCAAGGATATTATCTGGCAGACTTGTAAAATCTAGAAGTTACTCAACAAGACCCTGTTTGACAACATAAAATAACTAAAAATGTCCATGAACTGATCAGAAATAAACCCTTAAATACATACATACATACATACATCAGTCTAAGGTCATTTCTAAGCCTGTTGGACTCCAGAGAACACCAGTAAGAACCATTACGCACTAATAGAGACACCATGGAACAGTGTAGAACCTTCCCTGGCTGACAAAAATCATTCAAAGAGTGCATCAACGACTCACCAAAGAGGTCACCCATAACATCCAAAGCCCTGCAGGCCTCACTTGCCTCAGTTAAGGTCAGTGACTATGATTCAACACTAGGGAAAAGACTGGATAAATATGGCATCCATGAAGAGTTTTAAGGCCAAAACCACTACTGACCAAAAAAAACACAAAGGCTCACATTTTCCAAAATCAATCTCGATGATGTCCAAGACTTGTAGGAAAATTATTCTCTAATATGAGGAAACAAAAGGGGAACATTTACAAATGTGTGCATCCTGTTAAATGGGGTATAAAACTGACACCGCATGATAGAAACAGAACCTCATGTCAATAGTCAAATGTGTGGTGGTGGTGTGATCATCTGTGGCTGCTTGGCTGCTTCAGGACCTGTAGACCTGGTGAAAATTAATGGAAACATGAACTCTGCTTTCTTGCAGAACATTTTAGTATATGACCATCAATTTGTGACCCTAAATTAAGGTGCACTTGGATTAAACAGCAGGAAAGTGATCTAAACCACACCGGAAAGCCCACTTTTAAATGTCTTAAACAAGAGGTGTTTTTTGGATTAGCTCAGAGAAAGTCTGTATCTAAATGGGAGTGATATACTGTGGCTTCACCTTCACCAGGCTTTGCATGAAAGGTCTACTGCACGACCAAAATTAGACAATTCTGCAAATTATAATGTGTCAAAGTTCCTCCTACCAAACTCATTGGTAGGTACCATCATATATTCAGATTCAGGGGCAATTCATTTTTCATATAGAATAATATTGCTTTGGACAGCTGTCTAAAAATCAAAGTAATCATTTAAATATACATTTTGTATTTACTCAGGTTACATTTGTCTGAGATTACTTTTGTGTTTGATAAAAAGTCTAAAGAAGAATAAAATTGTCTGGTTGCAACTACTTTACGGTACAGCACGGTGAAACAGTGGTTAGAACTCTTGACTCACAACAAGAAGGGTTCAAGTCCCGTGCTTGGCAGTAGCCTTTCTGTGTGGAGTTTACATGTTTTCCCAGTGTCTGCTCTGGTTTCTCCTACCACTAAAGAGATGCTGATAAGGTCGGCCATTAGTGGCGGTACGCTCAGTCGCAGCGGCTCAGGCTATTCCTCCATCTGATCTATGAAATTTTGGTGTATGTACCTTCTGTCATGATTTTGTCGTGGATGAACCCGGACACAGCACGCACACACAGAGTAGGATTTAAGAGAGTTTATTGCAGGTGGATGGTGGTGACATGAGGAACCAGAGTTTACCAGTCGGAGGTGAATGATGCAAGAGCTGGCTGGCAGGTACAGAGTCCAAAAAACATGAGCAATAATCCAAAGCCAAAGTGGAGCTGGGCTGCTGCGGAACGAGGAACGAGACCAAGACGAAGAGACCAAAAATTAGCAGCGCAGCCAAACAAAACCCAAACCTGACGAGACAGGAACCAAGGTGAAACAGGAGCAGACAGGCATGATGGTCAGGAACAAACACTACGAGCCAGCGACGAGGAAACAACTGAGGTTTGAGGTGACGGGAATGAAGATTAATTAGTGTCCAGACAGGTGTGACTAATTGCTGCAGGAGGGTGAGCTGAGTGAACTGCAAAAATGACAAGAAAAGAAACCAGACAAAACCTAAACCATGACACCTTCTATGTATAGTGACAAATAAAGCACCTCAACCTTACTGTTGAAGGTTGTGGTGAAGTCTAGTAATTGTGTGATGTATCTGTATCATCAAATAAAGGCAGCCTTTGACATACCATAATGCAAAAAACTGATTCTTGCATTTCACAAGTAGACTGTTATGCTATATTACCGCCATGAAGAATAATTGATGTAAGATTGAATTCTGAGTAGTATGGAGGAGGTAACAAAAGGAATTCCACTCCTGCTGCAAACATGAGACCCACACAGCCACAAAGGAGGGAGAGTCAGGGGAGACGGCCCTTCTCTCACCAGGGGTCCGGAGAACATGTCCGGGCAAATCAGAGATAAGTCTGCTGTCTTAACCTCATAATCAGATGCAGGAGGAAGGATCCTGCATGCCAAAAACAGCCTTGTTGTATTTCTCCTCAGCCTGTACAAGGAAGCAAACCCCAGCTGGAGGTGAAAATTGGGGCCTGCTTTCGAATGTGAGGAAAACCTGCTCAATCGAGACTGCAACGGGGTCAGAGGCTGTCTGGAGGACCTACAGGCCTCCATTCCCTCCACATGCTGTTGGTTAGCTCATAGCTGGAGAGCTAAGCGCTAGCCCGGCAACCACAAACCAACGATTCTCCCTGTTTTTACGTCCTTCCTGGAATGGCCAAAGTGGACAGAACTGACACGAGGCAAGAGACAGGTTTGGACAGGGAGCTGAGGGAGAAGTTAAAAGGTTTATTGGAAAATGTCTTGTAAACCATTGTACACATGGTGCCTTTAGAACAAAGGGCTAACAGAGGTAGCTCACGCTAGCCTTCCGTTCATGGTATTGCTGATATCATTTGAGTGTGTTTTTCTATGGTTATAACAAGGTTATCTCCACAAGGGTTTCATACATTGATGGGACATTAATGTTTACGTTATTCAGCCCACTTATTATGACTAAAGATAAAGCTAAAGCTTTCATTTGTTAGCGCCGAATGCCCGCTAGCCAAACTGCTATTAGCCTTGCTAACATCCGGTTTCGGACATTTCAAAATTAGTGTTTTAAAGCATAAAAGCTTAACCGTTCTGCTCGGCTATTAATAATGCAGGTATATATAGGCGGGCTCACAGGTGAAATGAATGCAGATAATTGGAAGAGATACAGGTGAAACTGCTCCCACTAATTAGCTGAATAGGGTGGAGCAGATCAGAGAGTGGCAGATAGCCAGCCGGCCCAAGAAACAACATATGAAGAGGAACACTGTTTAGATCTTTAAATTGACATCACATCCGTATTTGTTGGTAGATGATTATTTTTGCTGGAAAAGGATGTAGGAGGCGGTGCGTCAACATTGATCTTTCTCAAGTACTGAGTATAGAATATGTCAGGTGTTCCAGTCTTATTTGTAAAATATAAATGCAAAGCCATGTAAAAAACAAAAAAAAATTATAGTTCAAGTTAAGTAAAATCTTCCCACATTTTGTTGTTTTATTTATTTTTTATTTTTATTTTATTTGATCAGGGACAGTGTACAGATAAATATGTAACTCTAATAAAGACACACAGCACCAGCTTCTAGCATCTAAGCTTATTTCCATCTGCAGGTCCTCTGGCAGGGGAGAAGGAAAAGAGGATATGTTGCTAATGCAGATATCTGTTAAAAAGTTAAATTCAGATTATGTGGATAAAATACCATCTAAAACATACAATATTAATCATAATAAACATAGATATTCTTCACAGGTAAAAAATACATCTTAAAGAAAATCAAGGAGCTCATAATTGGTTTCTTAAAATTATTTTGTTTTGTTTCTCTGTGAAAGATAGTATAGTAATTTTTCAGTGTGTGGTCAGTTTGATTCAGTCTTTTATGGAGTTGTATAAAATGGAAGATTGTTTAAAGGCAGTATTGTTTTTAAAGATGCTGCATTTCCATCTGGTGGTGGACCTTGCTACTCTCCTCATCTGTTCAGAAGTCCAGAACTCAAAGAACAGTATTTTAAAAGTCGGTTCTTGTTTTACATGGGAATATTACTTGTGACATCATCTCTATTTCCTGTGTAAACAATCTGCATACCATCAGGCATAATGTTCCTAAAACAGATATCACCAAAACTACTGTGGCACTTTTGAGATTGGAGGTTGGCCCGTCTTCAGCCTCCAGAACTAACAAATCTGGATTCTGATAAATTAAGATGCCAAGACAGTTATCTACTTTGGAAAAGATAGTAGCCCTTTAAATCATCTGTGAGTATTAGGATCCTCATTTCCCCCTAATACAACAGAAAGGTGTAGCTTATGTTTATAGTCAGTAAGGCATATCGAGAAATATATTGGAAAAGCTATATTTTCCAAGGTAAATCACGGTTTTACGCTTGACTATGAGCAATGTAGTTTCAAAAGTATTCCTACAGGAAAAAGCCAGCTTCCCAAGCGTATTTTAATTACTACTGATTCATAATATATTATTATTTAGTTGGCATATGATTCTTTGGTTTTTGAAGAGAGCCTCTTTAGAACTATCAGGAAGCGACCATCCTCTTGAGACCCCTGTGAATCAAATGACCAAAAGGTTCTTCCTTAAAGAGCTGGCCTCAGAGAGCCTGGCAGCGGTCAGGAGTCCATTTCTAACAGCCCCTCGACACTCATTATGAGGCCAGATTTAGTTTCACCATATGATATGAGACTATCATTAGCACTTTCAGTATAATGAGTCTATTTCCTTGAAATTATAATTTCAACTAAGTATCTCTGCCAGAAAGAAAATGTGGATGATGGTGTTAGAGCGTGAGAAGAATTTCTATTTTAATTTTAATTCAGCACTGAAATGTGTAGAATATGGAATAAAACCAGTGTGCTTAAATATGCACAGTTAGTATTATTGTTGATAATTGTGTATTGAATCCCATATTGTTGTGTGTTTATAGTGTATAATGCATACAGAAGTGCTGGGGTGTCTCTAGCAGTCAGCAGGTGAACGTTGTGATCCAATCAATCCATCTCAGATATTAATCCATTTTCACTACTTTTAGAAAAAAATATGTTTAATTTTTACTAGACAAAAAAGCCTTTTTTGGTCTTGTTGTGCAATTATACACTGTTTAAAGTTATTTAATGTTTTCTAAATAACCCTCTGTCTGTTAAGTATTGTCTGGTGATAATCAGCTGTTAAGCTGATATCAAGACAATGGTTGAAAGGGATGAATTCGAGCACTAGCGATCTTTTAACAGCAAAACCTGCACACACATAGAATAAATGAGTGACAACTTCTTTTCAAGTCCAAGAATTTAATAACAGAAATAAAATGAACATTCAGAGAACATCACTATGTAATGCTGTTTATCTGAATTAACACAATATTTCGATTAACAAATCCTCTCTACTAGGCTGGTGAAACTTAACTAAACTACTAAGCAAAATGAAGATAAAAAGAAGCTAAGCTAAGGAACTATTTACATGCAAAACAAACAAAAAACAAAACAAAAGTGGTTGGTAATAATCAGAATAATTCGATGAATCCTTGTTCACTGCAGATCTGATTAAAAAAAAACATGGAATGGAGTTAAAAACATTTGGCATGTGTTTCAATCCATTCACAATGCAAAGCCCAAGTCAACCAGAACATTATTGTGAGTAAATAATATTCTAAAGACTCAGTAAAATCATTTAAACCCTTATGACCGAGTTTGTTAATGCGATTCTCCCTCCGGGCGTCTGGGGTCGCTGTAGCAAATCGGTGGCTAAAAAGTTACAGCATAAAGTTATCAAAATTGCCTTTACACCAACATTAATATTCGATATTAATGCGGGGATAAGGCTCATAGCACCATCGAAGGATGGCTGTGCTGCTTTAATTGTACTTTACTTCATCTTACTATGATGTGGTCTCAATATTGTCGGCTCCTATTGCTCAACAGCTTTTTTTCCCCAATTCACATAATTACAAATATAAAGACATAAACCTCACACTTTTTATTTAGGGACTGCACCGTATATGATAGCTTGTCAACAGTATCCTGGAGGCTAGCTAGCTTGCCCTTATTTTCATTAGCTGACTGCTCCAAATCCCAAATAGCTCTGCCGTACAAGAAAACTTTCTCCTCCAGTAGTTTCAAAGCCGACAATATCTCTTTATTAACAGCCTCTGAGACTACAGATTCAAACTAGAAAATGATATCCCGAATGATGCCCGAATATCCCCCATCTTGTTTTCAAGTTTCCGTAACATGACCTCATTGCTGTCGTACTTCTCTCGGATTTCAGGTTCAGTTCATCATCAAGGCTTAGTGCAGCCTGATTTGTGGTTGCCATTGGAAAAAATGTAGACTCTGAGCACTTAAGGAGGTGAAAAATGATTGTAAGACAAGCAAAACAGAGCATTTAGAGCACTAAATTATATATTTATCAACACATTCCCTGGGAGCTCGCCTAAACACGTCCTACATGCTCCTCCTATCTCCGCTCAACAACTTTCTAATAATAACAAGGAGAGGTATCCGCATTTATGTTTTTAACAAAACTTTATTAAACACTTTTAAAAGCAATTACATTCACCATTACGTCCTCAAACAGTGCACTGCTCTGTGACATCTCCTTCTGTTATCCGCGCATGCGGGTCGCTTTGCGTTCTTGAACCGTTCAGACAGAAGTCTGATGACGGTTGCATTTTAAAAGTAATATGAACAGCCACCTCAGAAAATGAGATTTCAGAAAAAAATTAGAATTGAACATCAAGACCTGCAGTGCGAACATAGCTTAAGGCCACTGTATATGGGTTGTGCTCACTTCCCCTGCAACATCGGAGTATGCCGCATCTTTTTCTTTTTTAATTATTCCTTTTTCAATTGTTACTATTGAGCATCATCTAGACTAATGTCTAGTTCTGTTTCCCAAACCTGTGAATCTGAACCACTGTGATGGAAACTAACCAATTCAACTAAAATAGAACGAGAACAACTGTGTCACCATCAAAACTATATCTGAACGTTGACATTAATGTGAAGCAGGATTTTGATTTTCATCTTCTCAGTCTTTCATGTTTTCATACAAACAGTGACTTAATGAACAAATTCCAATGCACTGCAGAGCATTAAGATTCAAAAAGCAAGTCTATGGCATCTGGATATTCAGCTATGAATATTGTTGTCTGATTTAATATTTGTAGCATGGTGTATCATGTGGACTAATTCAACAAATGAATTGAAACTCATTATAGTTTGGAAATACTGGTTGCTGTAGATAATAGTATTTCCTGTATTTCTAATTTGGGGCACATCACAACTAAATAGCTGCATAATATGATTCCATCTGACGTGGTTTATAGCTCATCTTATGTACTAATTAAAAAAAATCCTTTGTCAAAGTTGGCAGAAAATATGCCTTGTGTAATTTGAAGTAGTAGACAATTCCAGGCAGCTATTAATTTGATCTTTTCTCAACAAACAACTTTTGATTTCCACCGAGAGAGGGGTGATGAGGCATAAGAGAGCCACTCGGAGGCACCAACCTGCTGTTTTTTGCTCTCAAGCGTTTGTTGTGGGGATATTCACAGGAAGACATAGACAAAAGAAGCTATGTGAAGAGACACACACACACACATACGACATAGATGTCACCCACATTCTATTAGAAAGAGTCTACATATAGAGCATATCACTGTTTTGTTTTCACCACATTACAACATTAACAAAAACATTACAACATTGACGAAAGCGCTACAACATTAACAAAAACATTACAACATTAACAAAAACATTACAACATTAACGGAAGCGTTACAACATTAACAAAACGGAAGAGGTACGTCCCAGTGGGAGACCTAAGAAATCGCTGATTGGACTACAGCTCGTTTTTACTTTTGAACCGGAAGTTATTCTGGCTTTAATGTGTTTTTTAAAAACATGAATGTTCTCGGTGATCCAAACCGTAAAATGCAGTCTAAAACGCCACTTAGTCTGTTTATAAGTTACGTTTTAATTAATTCTGCTTTTTTTAACTACGTGGGCTGTGTTTCTGTGCCTCAACGCTCTAACTGCTCCTCTCCCTTCCCTTCCCTCGGACCCAGGGGCTTTTATCAGCGGCGAGCCTTATCACTACGTTTAATGTCCTTCCACTCGTACCAAAATGTCCCAATTAAAATCAATAGTAGAGTGAGTAGCTGTGTTTCATGCTCTTTTCTTTTTAACGACACAGAACCAGTGGCGCTTCGGTGGGCGTGGTCCCTTGGCTTGAATTCAGGTGCGCAAAATTACATTACATGTAATTTAGGTGCGCACTTTTAAGGGTCATTTCAAGAAACTTGTAACATCAGGGGCTTCAGCTCAGACCCATTATTACTTCTCTTCCTTCTAAAGGAGCCCTTTACAGTCTTTATTTATGCATTTTCCCCACTGTTTATCCCTCGCGCGCAGCGCACGAGGGTAAAATCGAGCAGCTGGATCATGCGTAAAGACGCAGCGTGAACCCCTGTATGCTTTAAGGGTTGCAGCTGAGGGGAAAATGTTGGACCTTATAGGCTTGGTCAAACCCCGCCTCATTCACAAATGAGACCAACATGGATATAATAATGATAAGCTGTAGTTTCGTTATCAACTACAATAACATAACACACCCCGCCGCAGCCTCCGATAATTTTATTTCCACAACCTTTGTTATGATGGTTGTGTTTTTGTAACTGCAACCGATTTTTTTTCTTTTTTATGTTATTGTAGTTGATAATGAAACTACAGCTTGTAGTGCTTTCGTTAACGTTGTAGTGCTTTTGTTAATGTTGTAGTGCTTTAGTTAATGTTGTAATGTTTTTGTTAATGTTGTAGTGCTTTTGTTAAAGGTATACTATGCAACCGGGGTTGATTTTCCAGCGAGGCTCCCCCCAGAGGGCGAAATTAAAAGTGCACTGTCGTAAATCAGCTGTTCCCTGGTTTCTCCGGCAAGCCAGGCGCGGTTGTTTTGAGCTTAGACAGGCGAACGCAACGAATACAAAAGTCGAAAACACGGCAGTACAAACAATGACTAACACAGTGAAAGTAAGAACATGCACACAGAGAGAGAGAGAAACCATTCCAATGCAGTGTTTCCCCTAGGAATTTGCTTAGCGGACGACCGGTGGAGCGGGAGGGAGAGAGACAAGCTTTGCGCGACCGGCGGAGCGGGCGGGAGACGAGCTTTGCGCGACCGGAGCGGCGAGGCGGGTGGGAGACAAGCTTTGCGCCACCGGAGCGGCGAGGCGGAGCGGGCGGGAGACAAGCTTTGCGCCACCGGAGCGGCGAGGCGGGCGGGAGACAAGCTTTGCGTCCCCGAGCGGCGAGGCGGGCGGGAGACAAGCTTTGCGCCACCGGAGCGGCGAGGCGGAGCGGGCGGGAGACAAGCTTTGCGCCACCGGAGCGGCGAGGCGGAGCGGGCGGGAGACAAGCTTTGCGCCACCGGAGCGGCGAGGCGGGCGGGAGACAAGCTTTGCGTCCCCGAGCGTCGAGGCGGGCGGGAGACAAGCTTTGCGTCCCCGAGCGGCGAGGCGGGCGGGAGACAAGCTTTGCGTCCCCGAGCGGCGAGGCGGGCGGGAGACAAGCTTTGCGCCACCGGAGCGGCGAGGCGGAGCGGGCGGGAGACAAGCTTTGCGCCACCGGAGCGGCGAGGCGGGCGGGAGACAAGCTTTGCGTCCCCGAGCGTCGAGGCGGGCGGGAGACAAGCTTTGCGTCCCCGAGCGGCGAGGCGGGCGGGAGACAAGCTTTGCGTCCCCGAGCGGCGAGGCGGGCGGCAGACAAGCTTTGAGCGCATATCGAGTTAGTTTTTTTTTTTTTTTTGGAATGTTTGCGAGGCGGTAGCGTAAGGGAAACCCTACAATGTTACTTACAGTTGCATCAGCAGAAACGCGAGGTCCGCGTCAGCCTTGGAGCCTTCTCTTTCTTTTAGCTTTCGCCATTCGGAAAAAGCTTGCCCGATGTTCACCCGTGTACGACTCCTCTCTCTGTCCAGAGCCATTTTCCTCTTTCTTGCCTGCTCCAACATGGGCTTTCGCTGTTTTCTCGCTGCTTCCGCCATGATAACTGCACAAATATCTCCACTGCGCTAGCACCGAGCAAGCCTTTCACTGGGGGCGTGTAGCAGTTCTCGCCGTAAAGCAAGACCGACTCTCGCGATGCACACGAGATTTTGAGCCTGTGGGCGCGGGCCGAGGCCTCCTGCAATTGCAAGTGCGGTATTTCCCCCACAGACCACCAGGGTGACCGAGAAAACCTTTATTCGACCTGAAATGACTCATTTAATCATCCAAAACGATATGGAACATATTAATTAACTGAAAAATGTTGCATAGTATGCCTTTAATGTTGTAGTGCTTTGCACCTCAGGGCCACCGTAGTTTAGTAATGATTGATGCATTTTCAAAATGGGTTGAAATAGTCCCAGCAAAGCACACAGATGCACTGACAGTAGCTAAAGCTATATGCAAAGGTGTAGTTCCAAACTTTGGCATCCCACAGAAAATCTACAGTGAAAATGGTCCTCATTTTGTGAACAATGTGATTCAGCAAATGGCAAGCAGGTTACAAATAACCTTAAAGAATCACTGTACTTATCATCCACAAAGTGCAGGACTTGTGGAAAGAATGAATGGGACAGTTAAATCCAGGCTTAAAGAGTGCATGGAAGAAACAAAGAGACCATGGCCAGAATGTCTGGACCTAGTAAAACTGTACATGAGAATAACTCCAACGAGCAGTGGTTTGACTCCGTTTGAAATAATACATGGCAGACCATATAAATTACCGCTGTTCACAATATATACACCATCTAAGGAGGAAGAAAAAACTCTAGCAGACTACATGAGAGAAATGTTGCAGTCTAAAGAAGTGTCCAATGCAAATTCACTGCCAGAAGAACCTTTGTCTCCACAAGCAGTGAGACCAGGAGACTGGGTGTTCATCAAAGTCATCAGAAGGAAGAACTGGGCGAGCCAAAGGTGGGAAGGACCATTCCAAGTGCTCCTGACCATGCCAACAGCTGTGAAGATCGCTGAAAGACCATCCTGGATTCACCTCAGCCACTGTAAGTTACAGAGAGTGTTAAATACCTAAGGTTGGAACAGTGGGGAAGTCCGACTACAAAGGGGTTTGGTTTTTTAGGGCCACTCGTCTCAACGTCGGTGAAGAAATCAACTGATCCCTGTTCTTTAGAGTCCTGGGTAAAATTAACATCTAGCAAAAATGAGGTTCCCATGGAGAAGGGGCTTCTTTTGCGTTATGTTTTAAGGAACTTGTAACATCGGTGGGCTTCAGCTCAGACCCATTATTCAATTCAATTCAATTCAATTTTATTTATATAGCGTCGATTCATGAAACATGTCATCTCAAGGCACTTTACAAAGTCAAATTCAATCATATACAGATTGGGTCAGATTATATAAGGGAACCAGTTGATTGCATTCCTTCTCTCCTCCCTAAAGGAGCCTTTTACAGTCTTTATTTATGCATTTTCCCCACTGTCTTTCCCTCGTGCGCTGCAAAATCCAGCAGCTGGATCATGCGTAAAGACGCAGCGTGAACCCCTGCGTGCTTTAAGTGTTGCAGCTGAGGGAAAAATGTTGGACCGTATAGGCTTGATGAAACTCCGCCTCATTCACAAATGAGACCAACATGGATAGAATAATGATAATCTGTAGTGTTTTTTATTGCCTGGATTTGAATCTGATATTTCATATTGTGTCTTTTATAATCAACTACAATATTTTCTTATCAAAGTCAGGAAACAAAGATTTCTTTTCCAGGGTCCAGTCAGCCACGCCCCCCACCACGCCCCCGAAAATTAACATAATCTCACTCTTAATTTTCATAAAAGTTTAGGTCTGGTCAGGATTAATATTTTGGCCGGTAAAAAATATGCCTGGCTGGTTGATTTTTACATCTACCGGCCAACTTGGCCAGTGAATCAGGAAGTTAATTTCGGACACTGGTTGTGGCTATTGTGTGCATTGTCTGTTTTAGTCCAGACCCGCTGAGTGAGAGAGGAAAGAGGTTCATCCACTCCACTGCCATGAAGATTTGGCTGGGTGATATCCCAAACCACCATGTTGACAACCTATGGGAAACGTATGCAAGGGCTGCAGCCCAGCAGCATAACAAGACTGATTGCTACGTGTGTTCTGTCATGCCTAAATCTACCAAGCAGCCTACCTTGTACATAACCCCCATGAACACCTCACAGGCTTTTTGTTTTGCATCCTATGCATTCCAGTTTAGGCCTGCTCAGTTAATGAACGCCACGACTGGGGAGATTATGATGGAACGAGTGTGCAACGGAGTAAAGTCGTCACTGTTCTCTAACAGCAAAGTTACAGGATATCCCACCAAGATGAAGGCTGTTATGCCTAAAGGAATGACACATCCAGTGTGTATTCGCTCACCTAGAGGGAACCATACGGTAAAGGTAGGACATGCAGCAGGATGCCAGAGCACCATCACTGACCTTTACTCTGACTTTGTCTGCGGCATCCTCTCTAATGCAAAGTACACCAGCTGTTCTACTTGGAAACCACAAGTCAACTTTCCTACACAGGGTGGCTGGTTCCTGTGTGGGGGAGAGAGCATCTATCCGTTGTTGCCTGTAAACTGGTCAGGCACCTGTGCACCTGTGTTTGTTTCTGACCACACTATCATTATCTCAGCTCAGGCTGTGAAGGACCATCACTCCTCTAATAGGAGGAGAAGAGAGATCAGCTCCAGCTCAGTGTTCCAGCCCCATGATCCCATATCGGGTTCCAATGTTCCCTCTGAAAATAAGCACTGGAGTACAGCTAATAAAATAGCACTTTCACTTTTCCCGTGGTTTGGAGTTGGTAAATCTATGCTGATGATCGAGACATTGGACTACAGAATGAAGACCCTAGTGAACATGACGATGGACATCAATAAAGGACAAAACAAACAATTAAGTGAAATGCGTTTAATGGTACTGCAAAACAGAATGGTTTTGGACATGTTAACTGCTAGCCAAGGTGGCGTATGTGTAATAATTGGAATATCCTGCTGTACATATATTTCTGATGCTAATGAAACTCATGTTACTGAAGCAATATCTGCTTTAAAGAATCTGCAACAAGCAATGTCCCAGGATGCTGTTCCTCTAAGTATGGACTCTCTCTCCTGGTTCTTTTCAGGATCCTGGTGGCACCTTTTGCTAAAAGTAACGACACCCATTATTATTATTATTATTTGTGTTTTTACTGCTTGTGTATTCCCATGCCTAAAATCTATGATTGCTAAAACTATGGGAAATGTAATGTTTCAATATCAAATGCTTTCACAAATCCCTCTTGAAGAAATACAACCTGTAGTTTAAGTTTTCCCTTGTTAAATGCTTAACAAAATTACAGTCTCATTGAAAATGCGGCATGCAAGAGATGAGTACTTGAAGTAGGTTAAGTTAAGCTTCAATTGTAAATAAAATGATAAACAGGGGGGAATTGTTAGAGAAATGTGAATGTAATCATTTTATTTTCATTTAGTTACAGGCATTTGGTTTGTTTCAAGAGCTGACTTGCAAGAATGTTCTATTGTTTTAACCCGACACAGGGGAGAACAAATGGTTCTCCCAGAAAAGGAATGTCTTGCCTTATCCAGCTGTGTATGTTAATCCTACACTCCTCTTTGTGTGCCAACCCCCCATGACCCCTCCTGTCCCTTCTTTGAAGTTGATAATAAAGGTAGAGAGAAAGAGGTGGCTCAATGCAGATGATCCCAATGGAGAACTTCAGGGAGTGAAGTTCTCCGTTTAGGGTCCCTCTGCCCTTATCTGCAGAAAAGTCTAAACTTGTGTTTGTGTGGTTTTCTTTGTAGGATAATAAGAGGTTATTTATCATAACCCTATCACGGGCTGTATTAAAGGTGACGGAAGAAATATAAATTATAAAGAAACCTGTTTAGAGGTGAAGAACAATAGGTGCTTCACAATGCACGGCCTCCTCATTGCAAATGCAAGGCAGGCCCCGACAAGCATTTCTTAAAGACTGTTGCAACACATTCACTGACAGATTGTGTGTGACTGTTTTAACAAGACAGACAATTACAAATTGTAGCTATCACAATGTTTTGAAGGCACAGCAGCCATATTTTATTTTGAGGAGGGGTTGAGGAGAAACTTTTGTCTTCCCATGTTGGATTTCAAGCCTCAAGGGATGCTCCTGCAGATTTTTCTGACTTGGTTCAAGTCTGCTAAGAAAATAAACTTATATTTACACTTAAAACACCGCTCTGCACAATAATATAATACACTACAACACAGGTAACAGAACCTAAGTGACCAGTTATAGATACTGTTTGTCGGACTCTATCTAACCCTGCTTTAAACTTCTCCATGACATTGTTCTTGATGATGTGTTCCTTGGTCTTTATAATGCTGTTTGGTCTCTAATGTTCCCAAACAAACCTCTGAGGCATTCACCGAACAGTTGGATTAACAACGAGATAAAATTAAACGCATGTGCCTCTGTTTGAGTGATTCCTGAAGGGAACACTAGATTGTATTTATACGTATCAGAGTGAAGGAGACTACACAAGAATACCTGCGTTATTATAACTCCATATAACTCCAAGCCAATCACACTTCTCTGAAATCAAACTGTCCACTTAAAAAGAAACACTGACTGACAATCAATTTCACCTGCTGTTGTGCAAATAGAATAGACGACAGGTGGAAACTATAACAATTAGCAAGACCCCCCCCCCCCCCCCCAATAAAGGAGTGATTCTGCAGGTGGTGACCACAGACAACTTCTCAGTTCCTATGCTTTGTGGCTGATGTTTTGGTCACTTCTGAATGCTGATGGTGCTTTCACTATAATGATAGCATGAGATGGAGTCTACACCCAACACAAGTGGAGCAGGTAGTGCAGCTCATTCAGGATGGCACATCAATGCGATGTGCCACTGGAGCATCTATCAAAAATATTTTTTTTCAAACACCTTTCAAATCGTATGTGGCTCTTACAAAATTAAATTAACATATACAGAAAATGATCTCAAATGTGTTTAATTGTTGGAAGATTTTTACATTTTTCCAGCGTTATTCAAATGAAACACATTAATGTAGATTTGATACCATACACTTACATGTTTGCATAAAGTATTTTCTTATTTTACTAAATCTGCACAGATATCATCTATTCCTTTCACTGCAGCACAAGTTTGGCAGTCAAGCACTTTTTCAGGAAACTAAATTCACTGACAAAAACAGTTCCACACTATGTTAAGTGTCTAGAATTGGTCCAATTTGGATGTAATCTAGTACTTATGCAGGCAAGGAATGGGTATCTAACTGATTTAATTTGCAATGAGATGAAATAAGACAATTATATCTAAATTGAACTATTCTTTGTGGGTGTTTAACTCTCACATAAATGTTTTGTTCATGAGCAGAGGTCATCAGGGCAAGCCATTGAAAAACAATACCATTGTACATAATGCAACTTTCAGACACAAAAAGATAAGATTAAAAACATAAACTGTTAAATATTTACCAATTTTGTAAATGATAACTGTAAGTTTTTGACTTTGTTTTGTTTGTATCTGTTGTAATTTTTTGGACAGTTGAAAGATGTTTGTTCAATGGAAAGATTCAACATAAATATTACAATGCAGAGCTGTAATTTATCTTTACTTGAACAAAGTAAGTAAGTGAGTTGATCTGGACCCTCTATTGACAGGCATTGAAGGGGTGGGAGGTGTTGCTGCAGGTTATGCAAAGTAATTCAAAAGAACAGCTTTTGTTGACACCTACCTGGCTGAATGTGATTCTAAATAATTTTGAGGCCTATATTCTCACTGATCTCATTTGCAGAATACCAAGATTCAAATGGTCATATCTTCTTGATTTCTTTGTTGATTTCCACAACTTTGACATCATTGGAAATCTCGGAGTCCACTCTTTCAGTGGAGTCTGCAAATAACTCAAAATGGCCCTGGCAAGACTTGTTCCTGGTTTTGCTGTGGCCTGTCACATTTCTTGACATAAATCAGTAAGAGTTCTTTGGCGTTCGGACCCTGGCATAAGACGTGAAAGCTGCGGATGGCTATGAGCTTAGGTGTTCAATTTCAAGATTAGTGAAGTAACCCCGGGGACACTGGTGGTGGAGCCACGAGGAGCCTGAGAGTATGGAGGAGGAGGCGGGGCAGAGGAGGATTGAAGCTCACCTGGAGAGCAGGAAAATCCATGGATGTGTGGCTTTATAAGCAAAGCTTTGCAGCATGATTGGCTGTGGTAGGAAGAAGACTTGACGCAGATTGGCTGGATCACAGGCACATGATGAGACACATGGGGAACAGGTGAGATTTTCAGTCTGAATTTATGTATCATCTCCATGTCTCACTTTAACAATAATTGTCTGTGTCTCACTGGTGTGTTCTTGGTTAAAACAAGCCGGGTAGAGTTGCCATAAATTTTACTCAGGTAAGAGTAGCAATACTTTTTAATATCAGTGTAAATGAACAAATGAAACCAAATTAAACTGAAACATCTTAAGGGGCCAAATTAAGACAATACTACTTGTCCCTCTATGGACCAACGTGTTTCAGTGAGACAGGGGTGAAGTATGAGCTTCAGAGTATTTTAAACTGAAATGTAAAGAAACAAACAAAAAAAGTGCTTAGCTTCCCCCCCTCAAAACTCCACCCAGAAATTTAGGGTGAAAAAATAAGTTTTGTCTCTATCAGAGCCTTTTTGGGTATATATTTGGGTCTATATTGGGTATATTTCTACCCTTAAAACCAGGTTTAACCTGATAAATATGGTCTGAAACACATGGGGACACAATGGGTCCAGAAAACCATAGCCTGGTTCCTCAGAAAGGGTTATGATTATTTTTTATTGTGGAAACAAGACTTGTTCTATATGTTTAAAGCTTGATATACATATGTTTTTTTTCTATATAACAGAGAGTAATTAAAAAACAGAATTTTCCATCCACCTTACATTTATGCAAAAATAATTAAAAAACATTATATTATAGTCTAATGTAAAAACTGTAAAATATAAAGCTGAAAATATTAATACTTTTAAAGCCACTGTATACCAGCACTGCTGTAATTTATGATATACTGAGTGATTATTATATTATTACATTTTATCCTAATTTTGTATTGTGATTTAAAGCTAAGAAAAGCTGGAAATTACAACACCATGTGTTCTTGAATGAGTATACCTAAAAATTACATAATTCTCTTGTCTCTGGGCAATTTATTCCTCTCCCCAGGGAAAGTCAAGCAAATAAAATATATAAAAAAAAAAAGTGGTTTTGGGACAAACTGTGTTAGTTCAATGGACTCAGTACACA
Organism: Fundulus diaphanus; assembly: GCA_037039145.1. Lineage (NCBI taxonomy): Eukaryota > Metazoa > Chordata > Actinopteri > Cyprinodontiformes > Fundulidae > Fundulus > Fundulus diaphanus. The sequence goes on from CM073125.1 coordinate 13,848,033, forward strand.
GGAACTGCAGGAAATGAAAGACTCCATCTGTTATTGTCTTTCACTTGTATTGTTCCACACCTGCAAGGTCAGGATCCCCCTGGTGAGCCCCTCCTGTTTATCGCTCTGATTCTTGGAACAGGATATTCACTTCAGCTGCTGTTTCTGGCTCATTGTCTTAGCATTCATTGTTGTTGTTGTCTTCATGGTAATGCAATGATTCCAACTGGGAAGTGAGAAGGATTTGGACACACTAGGGGGAGGTGAGAGCAACCTGCTGACGGTGCCCTATTCCAAGATAAATCATGGTCCAATGTGAAGATTTAATTAATTGAGACAAACCCAGGCCTGGTTACTGTCAAACCTGGAGAATGTAGAAATACTATAAATAGAACAGGTATTGTTCTGACTTAAGTAGGCTAAAACATTTTAAAAACCAACGTATTAAATGGATGTTTATCAATTTGGAAAGGAATATAACCATGGTAAACCATGTCAATGTCAACTTTATTTATATAGCACGTTTAATACAGATGCCTCTGTCCAACGTGCTGTACACAGCGACAACACAACATATAAATATTTATATACATACAAAATAACAAATACACAACAAGAAATGAGAATAGTTAAAAATGATAATGTCCAAATACTAAAAACACTAAAAGGAAAATTATAAAAGCATGATAAAAGAATCTGCTCAACTTCAGACAAAAGCCAGTGCAAACAGGTGGATTTTTAACAAAGACTTAAAATGCAAAGTGACTGGGCTGTTCCAATACTCAAAGGAAGACAATTCCAGAGTCTCGGCGCAGCAATAGCAAATGCTCGTCCCCTCTGGTTTTCAACCATGATCCTGGCACAACCAAAGTCAGTTGATTTCCTGATCTTGTTGAACAAGCTGGAACACGGACGACAAAAGCTCGGAAAGATAGGGGGTGCTAACCCATTCAAACATTTAAAAACCATTAACAAAATCTTAAAACGAATCCTATAGCTGACTGGAAGCCAGTGCAGTGAAGCCAACACAGGAGGTATACGCTACCTATAGAAGTCTGATGATGCTAACCAACCAATAGGGAACAGTTATCCCCTTAAGACCACCCTCCTCATTTGCATAATGAGGCATTAAAGTATACATAAATGGAAAAAGGACATGCATAAATAAATAGGGTTGAGGAAAATAATGGGGTAAAAATATAGAAAGGAAGAATAAAACCGACCAAAATTAAATCATACACATAAAAATACATTTAAAAACAAAGGAAATAGTAAATAAAGTTCACAATTATATTGAAAAATATATAAATGAGGTGATTATCAAAAAGAGGAATAAATAAATTAGCTAATTAAAAGGGATGTTTACATTTATGTCTCATTGGATAATTTAATTGCTGCTTACATTTATGCATTTCCTGTATTCTTTTGCATTTATTTTATGATTATTTATTAATCACGTACTTATTTCTGTATTTATTTTGAGTTATGTTAGAGTTGATCCTCCATAATTGTCATCTTCAGTGCTATCCTAAATTCAGGGGGAGTTTTCTACAGTGCCAAATATGCCCACCAAAATTCCAAATCCAGGGAGGTTCACAGCACAGAGTTTGGGTTTAGTGGCAGCCTCATCATGGTCCGCTACATCAGGAAAAAAACAAAGGGCTGCTGTGCTCTTAAGCACGGTGCATCACAGTAAAGTGGTGGACAGAAATGTGCAGAAAGAATAAACACAGAAGTCATCACATACAACAATAAGGCCACAGTAAGCGTAGAAACCATTGACCAGATGGTTGGCACCTATAACTGCAAGCTTCAAATGTAGAGGTGGCCCATGGTGCTGTGGTACAACATCCTTGTCACAAGATTCAGTACCCTGAGAGTTTCAGCAAAAGAAGTTTTGCCAATGCACGACTGTCTTCCTCACTCAGCTCGTCACACCACACAAGAGAAGTCGACTGGAAAATGCGGCAAATAGAAAAACCAAGATCACTGAAGCTACAGGAAGACGTGGAGTGACAAGAGCCACAACTTAGCCACAGGAAAAACACAAACAGGGCCAACCAAAGGAATAGAGGTGCCTGATCTCCCAAAGTAACAGACCATAAGATTAACAGTTGGTGTGGGATATGCTATTTACCTGCTTCGCAATGATCACAGCAAGAAACAACTAGTCTACCACAAATGCATACAGTGAGGTTTACAAGATAGTTACAGATACTTTTCTATATACACATTCTTGCAAGCACACACACACACACACACACACACACAAAATGGATATTGATATTATACTATCAGTAGGGCTGGGCAACGATTAAAATCTTTAATCGCGATTAATCGCATAATTTGCCTGATTAATCATGATTAATCGCATTGTATGCACAAACTCCAAGAATGAACAGCAAAGGCTCCAAAAGTAGTGTAAAGACCACTTTTATTTTAATGTTCTGCTGCCATATGAACAAAAATGTTGTAACATTTGTAGCACTTATCAGTAACACATATTTAGTGTAAAGCTCAACTTAAACATGTAAAACAACTAACTTGTTTCTGTCATATTCGTTGCTGGAAGAACTTTAAACTGAAATTGTAACGTTTCTGGCACTGGGGCTGCTGATTGCAATCAGCGCACCTGTTCCATCTCCGCCCTACCTGCTTAAAAGCTCTGCTCTTTGCAGCCTCCAGTGCCAGAACGTCTCTAGCCAAACGGTGAGCGCTTCCAGCCTGGTTTCTGAATACCTGTCTGCCTGTCGACCTCTTTTTGCCCCTGTTTTTTGAGCCAGTCTAACCCCTTTCTGGATTTGTCTGCCCGCCTGAGTTCTGCTCGTCAGCCTCAGTGATCTGGACTGCCTTCCCGTGTTTCTGACCCCAGCCTGCCCGTAAGTTACCGAGATTGCCTGCCCCTTTAACTGTCTGTGCTTTTTGGATTCTGGACCTGGATCTGGACCTGGATACTCTATTGGATTCCCCTTTGGACACCGCTGCTGGATTAAACGGATTTCCCCCTCGACAAGACCCGGACTGTACCTGGATAAAGAGCCCTGGATTATCCCCTCTCGGACCCCATCGACACCTGGAGCCAGACTTCTGCCCTATCTACCCGCGTTGCGGCCAGGTTAGTGACCTAGCTTCAGTCTCACCTTTCTGTCTGTCCCTGCTGGTCACTAACCCACCGCTCTGCCTTCAGGAGCTGCCAGTCGCGGAGTACGAGCCGCACAGACCGAGAGACCTTGCCGCCCTCCTCTTTAAATAAAACTGTTTATACTTTCACTGACCTGTTTTTCGGGTTGTCCTTGGGTCCATCCAAATTCATTACAGAAATGCTTGCTAACTCGATATGCTTGCATGTTTATTTGACGTTAACACGCATTTTTGTTGTTGTTGCTTTCTCGCGTGCATATAGTGAATGGCAGGGGAAAATCAGGCAAAAACACATGGATACTTTGAAGCGAGAAGCGACTTCACTGACGGCGTCGATGCAGACCCCGCTCCGCTCCGCACAAAACTAGTTCCGGCTGCCAACTCACCGCCTCGCCTAAGCAAATTCTTGTGGGAAACACTGCCTTCCACAGGTCGGCTTTGTTTTTTTCCGGCCAGCACCTTTCTTCCTGTTTGAATCCGAGGCTGGGCTGACAGCGAGGTTATTGGCGCATTATCGCCACCTACTGTTCTGATTCAAACCCCTACACCGCAGCAACAGACCTTGACAAAATAAAAGCATGCGAGCAACATGCGTTAACGCGCGTTAAAGTAAATATCGTCGTTAATAGTCTAATGAATTAACGCGTTAACTTGCCCAGCCCTAACTATCAGTGTTGTGTAATCTTATTCTTGTTTTAAAAATGTTGAAGATAAAGGTATTTGAAACAGAATCAGTCTTTTGTGGACACAATTATAATGTGGATTAAAGCTGCAAGCAGTAATGAGAAGCCCTCACAGCTCACTGCCGCTCTGCCTTGTGTCACAACCATAGTCATTCAGGATTGACGCCTCCAGCAAGCATGTCACTCAGTTCTGCATGTTGCTGCTGGGCGCAACTGTGAGCAAGTCTTAATATCACCTTGAGGCAGGTATTGTTCAGCTCTAGTGAGAAGTCTTAAAGGAACTATTCCTGATTCTGCACAAATGTGAAATGTGAGTGTGGAGTTTGAACTGTAAGCCCTGCTCCCAACTGTTTTTTTGAGAAACTCAACATGCATGAGACTAAACACGCACCTTAAGCTCGTGCACAATCCTCCAGAGGAAACAAGTCTTCATCGAGGGACTTTTCTTAGATATACAGTCATGGACAAAATTGTTGGTATCCTTCTGTTAATCAAAGTAAATCTCACAATGGTCACTGAAATAACTTAAACTGCTAAAAGTAATAAATAAAAATATACTGAAAATGAACCAATGAAAATCAGACATTTGCTTTTCGATTGTGGTTCAATAGAATCATTAAAAAATAACAAAAGCAACAGGCCAGGGCAAAAATTGATTGTACCCCTAAAGATTGAAAATAATTTCAACATTGGGAAATGCTAAGGTGTGTCCTCTGATTAGCATCACAGCTTGTAACCAGTCAGGGTCACCAGTAGTCACTGCTGTTTGGTGACATGGTGTGGACCACACTGAACAAGGAGCCAGATTTCTGTTGTTACTAACTGGGTTGCAAAGTGTCCTTCACTTCGTAGGAATGAAGCAAACTTTTCTGAAATGTGTCGTGTTTACACTTTCCATTAATGATCCAGAAACAACAAACCCGGAGACAACAGTGTATGGTTAAAAGGTTTATTGCAGGATTTGGATAGTGGCAGAAGGGTGAGTGGATCTGGGGACTCGCCGACTGAGAGGGCACTGGTCGCAGACTGTAGGAAATGAAAGGAATGGAACAGAGCACCGCCAACAAGCAGGATGACAAAATTATTAGGCAGAGGCTGACTTACGGCTGGACAAATAGTGGTGAGCTGGAGGTGATGAGACAGGCAGTGGCTGTGGCATGTTGTCTAGGTGGAGGTGTGGGTCGAGATTCGATGGATTCTACGTCAGAGGTGGATAGGCCTGGTGGTGACTGTAGCTCTGGATGCCAGCCAGGTTCGGACGAGCAGAGGAACTCAGTGGAACCAGATGCATATGTGAATGTACCCGAGAGAGGAATGGGGACAATTAGCCAGGAAGGGACAAGGAACCATGGAAGAACAAGGGGCAATGATGTCGTCAGGTACCGCTCTGGGTGTGCTAATGCTCTGACACCTTCCATCCATCTCTAGCTGCCTTAAACTCTCCTCCTAATTGGTAGTCTGATAATAAAAGCTTTTTGAGAGTAGATGTCCAGCATTCGTCCTTGCCTTTCTGCCAAATTGCCGACCTGTTCCTTGGATTTCCTCGTCTCGCCTTGCTGTTGTTGGCTTAACCTTATTTGGCTTTAAAGTTTCTGAGCATAGACCTGGATTCACCTCAGCCACAGATCTTGCCAAGCCCTTTTTAACCTATATGCTATGACACCACACATCTTGCCCAGTTGCCACCACCAATACGAAGGTAGATTTGTGTTTTTATTATTCAATAAAAAAAAGGTTGCTTCAATCAAAAACTATATTTTCAATTAAAAGCTTTTCAATCAAAGAAAAAAATATTTAAATGCAAGAATCATACATTTGAACTTTTTTTATTCACGTGGGTATTTTTTTGCATTTGAACTGTTTTTGCTTCAATTGAAAATATTTTTTTGATTGAAACAAATTTTTTGGAATTGCATGATTAAGACACAAATGTCCTACCCATGTATGGCCCAAACACAAAAAAGATTACTTCGATCAAAGAGAACATTTTCAATAAAAAAAAGTGTTCAAATGCAATTTTTGGAGTCTCAAATACTTTATTTGCATTCAAGAACTATTTTCTATGATTGAAAACGTGTATCTTCTCATTGAAGTGACTTTTTTATGGATTTTGTTGTTTGTTTATTTGAAGCAACTTCTTTTTTGATTGAATGATAAAGACACAAATGTCCTACCCATTATATGGTCCAATCAAAAAACAATGTTACTTCAATTAAAATCAAAAGTTGCTTTAAACAAAAAAAACTTGACTTCTATCAAAGAAAACATTTTCAGTCAAAGAAAAGCAGTGTTCAAATGTATTTTTTTGAGTCTCAACTATATTTTTGTATTCAAATACTTTTTTTCTTTGATTTAAAAGTTTTTTTTCCATTGAGGTGAAGGTGTTTTTAACTGAAAATATAGTTTTTGATTGAAGCAACCTTTTTTTAAAATTGAATAATAAAGATACAAATCTACCTTCATACACTAAGTGCTTCTGCCTAGATTCACCTGTGTTTGCTTTCCCAGAGTCGTCAGTATCTTGCCAGCTACAGGGCTTGCTTTTTCTTTAAAAAAATATTTTGGATCTTCAGTGAAGGCAAATTAAAGTTTAAAATATCATATTTTAATTGGAAAAAAGCAATAACCAAAATTCTATGCTTAGGAACACTTATTTGAACAACAATCAATTAACAATCCTGACTGCAACTAATTACATAAATCCAAAGTTTTCAAAACAAACAACAGAAACATTGGATTCTGCTAGCCCATGGGTCATGTTTGCTGTAAGAAGGCAAGTGCACCTCAACAAAAGATAGATCCCCAGCCCCTCAATGTGCCAAAATGTCCTTGACCTCCAGTTCTGACAGAACCTCCTATTGGCTATCAATGACTGAAATTATCATAGAGGAATAGGATGGCAACATGACAGTGTGAAGCAGTGGCAGCTGGCCCATAGGGGGCGCTCGGACGCTGCCCTCCCTAGATGTGGAGGGGAAAAGTCAAAATATATATAGATTTTAAAAGTATTATTAATGTCAGTTTTTACTTAATAGTACATGGCTACATGTAATAAGAATTATTAAAACACTTCTACGAATTGACTCCACCAATTGACTCTCATTTAACAGTGCATTTCCACCAACGTATAATTTCTCTTCTTCTACGCTTGTGGGGCTGCCGCTGAAGGAGCCCCACAAGTGTAGCAAAATAACCAATCGTATACTGTTGCTAGGGAAGATTTATAAACATTTGGCCAATCAGCATCGCCAAAATGAATGGGTTTGGGGCTCCTGGCGTCGTAGCCACAGACATATATACGTAGACGCGTCATAGGGCGCAGGTTCGCACGTCAACGTCTCCGCCATATTGTATGTGGCAGAAAAAGTTGAGTTCTGTTATTGTGAACGTGGATCAGAGAAGATGCCTCATTCCTGTGCTGCAATAAATACACACACACACACACATATATATATGTATATATATATATATATATATATATATATATATATATATATATATATATATATATATATATATATATATATATGTGTGTGTGTGTGTATGTGTTATGAATATAAGGATCAATTTGTTAAATCTAAACATTGTGGTCTTCATTATTTCATAAAACCATGTCACATATGTCACATGTGAACCTTTAGGAACAGACTTTTTGGGTGAGTATTAAAGAGGTAAAATTAATAATATGAGCAAAAAAAAATCCTACAAACAAACACAAAAGTGATAATGTTATGATAAAAACATCATATTATGAGAATTAAGGGGGAACATTTCCAGAATAATCACAGTTTGCAGGATTATTTCACTCCTGGAGTAATAGGGCCAGGTTAGATTATTTTAAATATTTTTATTCTTTAGGAGAATAAATTCAGGAGAATGAAGCTAAAGGGATACGAAAATAAACTTGTAATATTACAAAAAAAATACTACGAATACAAAGTATATTCAGAGATTAAAGTCCCTCTGATTCTGTTTAAGTGACTGAGTAACTGCAGATTTGCCACATTTAAGATGGCGGACGCTCTGACGTATCGCAGCATAGGCAGAACCCGCCCAATGACGCGTCTACTCTTATATTATGTCTATGGTCGTAGCCCTAGCTGCACAGTGATAGGTGCACTTCACGCATGACGTCACGAGCTACATCCGCGCTACATCCGGGTCACGGTGGTCGGCAAAAACAGCACTGTTTTCGCTTACCAGCGTGACAAAACGGGTGAATTAGAGCGTACTTTTAGTTTATTTTTGGAATCTAAACAATGCCTACGACTTATTGTGCTGCCAGTTGCACACAGAGGCATTCCAAATCATCGGATGTACGTTTCTTTCGTTTACCGAAGGACGAAGAAAGAAGAAAGAAATTGATAATTTCAATGAAAAGGATCCAATCGTCTGTGGGAGCCATCATACCACGACAGAATTTGCAGTCTACACTTCATCTCCGGTAAATACAACTTAATTTTGCACCAGTCGTTGTTCTACTTAAATCATTATATAAATAAAAAATTAGGATATATATTTAAGTCAAGACGTAAACGTTCGTTTCGTAATAATATACGTACATGTACAATTTATGCAAACCCTCTGGCATGAGTCTGTGAAAAGGATTAATAAGACAAAACCACCAAAATAATCCTTTGTGAACAATGTTTTTTTATTAATTAAATGCTTATTGTGGTATCGTAGTAATTTTCCGACTTTTAATTTAAATGCATGTACTGGGTTAGGCAGGGAAATCTATTGGCCAGCCCCACCAAGATTTTTTTTCACCAGCCGCCACTGGTGTGAAGGAAATAGGTTTCTGGATTAAGGCCATTTGAAAAGCAGTGTGGATGATATTGTGAAAGAATCCAATTATGCAATGACAAATACAATAATCGTGTGCATTAATATGGGTGAAAATCATTGCAGCATTTTTCAACTTTCTATTATGTCCGCCCAGCTAAACCAAGAGATGCGAGAAAAATCAACATTTTAAAATCAATGACCCTTTAAAATCACAACAAAGTGATATAGCTTTTCGACACAGCTTCAGATCTATATTTCTGATTAAAGTCATTAAACATGGGAAAAGTGTATGGAGATGTTTTCGGCATATAAATTAATGTCATGGCTCTAAACGTGCATAAAAGGACTTCCAAAAGTATTGAAAAGTTTTTATATGATATAACCACAAATTCTATGTATTTCAGTGAATGTGAATGTGTATGTGAGAGACCAGCAAAGATAAGAAGGTAAGATAAGAAATGCATTTATTGAGTCACAATGGGGAAATTCAAACGCAGCATAATGTGTTAAATAGTGCAAAATTGGGAAGTTGAAGGAAAAAAAGATTTACACAGATTTTACTGTCATTCAGCTGCATATTCACAAGGTACATTTGAGTGAAATTGTGTTGCATCGCTCCGAGTAAAAGCAAAAGACATATGAGAAACACTTCAAATTTAAGTATTTGTCATTTGTCAAGAACGTGGCAGCAAACGAAAAAAGACATTTTATATGTACAGAAAAGTTATGTGTAAGACAATATGAATGATGCAAGTATTTGTAGCAGCAGGATGTAGTGCAAAAACAATAAACAGACCATATTGCTTCAGCCAGGAGAAATATTAAATCAGACTGTATCTGATAGCCTTTTGTTTGCTGCCTGCAGCTCTGGAGAAAAACTCTTTTCCGTGGGCCACTCCAGCGAAGAGGGTCTGCACCGGAGGGACGAAGCGACCGTGGGCCCACATGTGCGCAGCTGGAACCAAGTACAGTCTGCTTTCTGTGAAATCAACATCAAAACCTAAGCAGACAGCCATCACAGAAATTGACTGTTTGTGATCTTCCTCAACTGCTTGCAGGGAAAAGCTGACCCAACAATTGGATCCACTACGCTACAGCCTCCAAAGGCCCAATGGGCTGAACACAGCCATGCCAGAGAAGCCTTGTTGAGGTCCCCGCAGCACCGAGCTTCCTACAGCCAGAGAGGCCATGGAGAAGTGTTTATAGAAGCTGCATTAAAGGAGTGAGAGCAGCCACATCCTTACTGCCAACCCAAACGGCTAGCTTTCATCCTGGAGCCCTTCCTCGCAACAGATGCCCAGTCACCACAACGGAACACCAAGGCAGAGGTTTGGCAGAGATAAACAGTGAAAGTTAGAATGGGATGAAGACATTTAAAATGGTTTGCTTCTAATGTGTTTTCACTGTATTTGACTATGGTTAAGATCTGGAGCTAACAGGCCAAGCTACACGCTTACGGTCTTTGCTGATGTGTTTTGGGTGTGTTTTACGGTAATGATGAACTTTATTTCCATAAGGGTGATGTGACATCCATGTTTGTGTTTTCTGGTCCATTCATTATGAGTCTGTGGAGTAAAGAACATAGCTAAAAACCCTTTTTAATAAGCTCCAAATGTCCACTAGCATTAGCTGCTGCTATTAGCCTCCTTAACAGCCTTGCTACTAACAAGTTAAACATCACACTTGTTTTTGTTTCACTCCGCAATCGTCCGGTAGTGCTACAAGCATTAATACAGCATGAATAGGGAACATTGATGTTGATTTAAGGGTATTTTGTGTAACTTAAGAGGAATCCATTAAGCTAATTGCCATGTGACCGGTCATCATCACCTTACAGCACCCTATAGCATCATAAATTACTAATTTGAGTTTTAATTATTTCCACAGAAATAACTACATTTATCAAAAATCAAGTTTCCTAAAGGTTATTGATTTTAATTCAGCAAATCATTCTTTAAAATGCTATTTTCTCAAAAAATGTTCTGTCTAACCTGGAGTTGCATTGTGAATGGGTTATGCACATACAAAATGTTCTAACATTTAGTTCATCTTAACGAATATGGAATGAAGTTAAATTGGCTTAACTAAATTAGTTAATTTAACTTTATTCCATATTCTTTAAGATGAACTTCAATTCACTAACTTAGATCATCAGTGAACTCTAAATTTACTGAATCATTCTTATGGTGATAGTTTTCAACTATTTTTCCTTTTGTTCTTTTCGTGGTGCCTTAGTTTCTTTAATATTAATTTCATCTTAAATTTCACTATCCTAGTAGAGAAGATTTGTTGATTGAAATATATTGTTAATTCATGTCAACACCATTATAATGTTGTATAACAGTGTTCCCTGGATGGGCATTTATTTCTGTTAATACATTTTTATACTTGAAGAGAAGTTGTCACTCATTTATTCCATATGTGTGCAGACTTTGCTGTTAGAAGAACGCCAGTGCTTGAACCACTCTTTCAACTATTTTCCTGATATCACCTGATTAGGTTGGTGTTCACTGGACAATACCTACCAGACCGAGAGTTATTTGATGAACATTACATAACTTATAAACATGTGTAACTGCACAACAATATGATGCAATACAGTTCACAGTGCCATGCAGAGTGAATCGTTTTGTTTGTATGGGAGGTGGAGATTATTGGGAGTTTAACAATTTTCTGACATGTGGAATGAGGCTGTTATGGAATATGGTTGTTCTGCATTTGAAGCAGCTGAACCTCTTGCCAGAGGGCAGCGGGATGATCGGTCCATGGTGTGGTGGGAGGGGCCTTTTATGGTTGTCTGAGTTAGCCCTGTTGAGGTAGCTTTCTGCAAGCAGTGTCATGGTGGAAGAAAATACGTGTTTTAAAAAAAGATTTTAAAAGAAAACAATTTAAAAATTGGGAACCATCCACTTAAAGCGACAAGCAGAAAAACATTTATCATAGAAGCAGTCAAGAGGCCCATAATACCTTTAGGGGAGTTGTAGAGATGCACTGCTCAGGTCGGAAAATATATTGATGCAACTATTACCTGAGCACTCCACAAATCTGTTTATGGAAGAGTAGCAGGAAAAAGGCCAAACCATGAAAAGTCCCATCTGCAGAATGCCACAAGCAACATAGAGCATACAGCAAACATGTGGAACAACATGCACTGGTGAGATGAGAAGGAAAATAGGACACAAAATGCTGTGTGATGGGAAACTAGTTTTGCATCTCAACCTGAAAGACAGTAGCAGATCTATGCTGTGGGGATACTTTATGTTTTGCAGAGAGTTCACCTTCCAGCAGGACAAAGACTAAGCATACAGCTTTTAAATTGAAGCATATTCTTGTGATAAAAAGGCCCAGTCAAGGCCCAGACCTTATGCAGCAAGACTTACAGGAATAATGTTCACAGATGCTCTCCATCCAAACTTACTGACAGCCAGACTGACCCAAAGTTCTCTCTGTAGCTGTGCAATGAAAAAAACATTGAAGTTACTGCTTGTAACGTGACAAAATGTGATAAAGTTCAGTTCAGCACAGAATCGTAGAACAAAATACCACTTAGTAAAAGATAGTAATGTGCCAGTTAGCTATGTAGATATAGCCCCTCTGATGAGCAATGGTCACTTCAAAAGTCATTGATTTTCAATTCTTTAATAGAGGTTTGAGGGAAGAGAAATATGTCCGGGTCTGCTCACAGTGGAAAAATACATTGTAGTTCATAACACATCAGCAGAGTGTAGTTTTGCTAATGCAGCACATCATAAACAATGGAGCAGAAAGCCATTAATCAGCTGGCCAGAAGGTCTAGGCTAAGAAGTCAAAAGTGAGAAAGCAGCTACTCACCTCTTTGTTTGGAATCACAGAGAGATGAACGTCTTCTGCTGACCTACAGATCCACAGAAGCAGTGGGGCATAAGGCGCCTGCATTGTTTCCTATCACACAGAATGCAGAACTTTAAAAAAGCCACTCATACTTTTGTTGAGCATTATCTGAAAACGGGACTTAAAGTTCTGATCAAAAACACGGCCTTTGTTTTTCTCCATTGTCCATATAGTATGTTTTTAATGTCTCTGGTTCAGCTGTGGCTTAGCACAAACATGTGAAACTTTTTCTGGATACTAGTGTGTGTGGTTCTGGAAGTTCTGAATCCATCCACAGTTCACACCTGGTTCACCCCCCCCCCTCCCAGGCTGTTGAATGGGCTTGGTAAGATGCTCTAAAGTACGTGGTTATACCTGTTGCTGGTCAACTTATTTTAACGAAACATTTTACTTCCACAAAATTTTCCAAATATATAGAACACTGTGAGTATCCAGCTTAGCACTAAACTCATGTGCCTTATCACATCACTCTCTGCTTGACAACTATGATTATGTGGGCCATAACATTCAATTTTTGTATTTCCTGTGATAGACTGGCGGCCTGTCCAGGATGTACCCCGCCTCTCGCCCATTGACAGCTGGAGATAGGCACCAGCACCCCTCATGACCCCACAAGAGATAAATGTGTTAGAAAATGGATGGATGGATGGATGGATGGATGGATGGATGGATGGATGGATGGATGGATGGAAGGATGGATGGATGGATGGATGGATGGATGGATGGATGGATGGATGGATGGATGGATGGATGGATGGATGGATGGATGGATGGATGGATTGGGTATTTCCTGGTTTTACATAGCATTCTAATTTCTGGGAAACATGATTTTGGGTTTTCATTAGCTTTAACCTAGAATCATCAAAATAACAGATTATAATGTTTGATTTATAAGTGTATGTAGAATAAATCTACACCTAATGTGAGTTCATTAATAAAGTAAATTACTAAATTAACTTTGAATGTTTATATGATTCCCGACAGAAGCATTTGAAATGTGGTTGGGGACACATTGGCCGGGGGAGGAGTGGCTTAAGTGGCCATCAAGGAGGAGTTCCGCAGGATTGCAGGTGAATTATCTGTTAAACTCATTTTCAATTCAATTCAATTCTATTTTATTTATATAGCGCCAATTCATGAAACATGTCATCTCATGGCACTTTACAAAATCAAATTCAATCATATTATACAGATTGGGTCAGATTATACAGATTGGTCAAAAATTTCCTATATAAGGAAACCAGTTGATTGCATCAAAGTCCCGACAAGCAGCATTCACTCCTGGAGAACCGTAGAGCCACAGGGAGAGTCGTCTGCATTGTCCATGGCTTTGCTGCAATCCCTCATACTGAGCAAGCATGAAGCTGTCGCTTCATGCTTGCTCTTAATGACATCGACAATGTCATTAAGAGAAGTTATATTCTCTTAATGACATTGTGCTGCAACCTCAGACTTGGATTAGTAATCATATTTAATTTTAAGATTTCCCAACGTAATTGGGTGCATATATGGGACTCACATTTCTATCAAGGCTCCCTCATGTAATGAGGATGATTATGTGAATAGGAAGTCAATTCACAGCATTCACGTGCAGTTACATCTAGATTGACTATTGTTTCAAGATGTTAAAGAGTGCATTATAGTTAAACATATTCATAGTCATTTTCTGCACCGTCAAGATCATATGTGATGCTGCCTATTACATTTCAATGCATCGACTATGCATTACATGACAGGTTGATGACTTTTTGATGGGGGACAGGGGTTACCCTTGCCAACCAAGGCTGCTGACCCGTTACCCGTTATCCTGACCCAGAACCAGGTCCCCAACAGAACTTCATCCGGTTTCACTGCAGGACAAGAGCCCGGGTGGATATGACCATATAGGTGACCCCTGAGAGGGTCTGTGATATAATTGTGGCTTGTGTTGTTCTTCACAATATTGCCACTATTAGAGGTGAACAACACCCTAACCTAAAATCTGAAGACCCTGATGACGACCCCACGCACCTGCCAGCTTTCCAGGCTGGAGAGAGTAGTGAGAGACACCATCTGCCAGGGTCATTTCTCACTTTAAGTCACCACCATCACCACTGCACCAAGAAAAACATGATTCAGATTTCATTTGCTGTTCTTTATTTCCTACAAATACACATACAGATGTTAGTTTTTGTATCTCTCTAAAAGTTAACATGACTCACCTGTGACCTTGCACCCACCACTAACTTGTGCTGCAGTATTTCTATTTCCAGATCTGCCTTCCCAATTTGCCGATCCAAGTGCACCATTTCTTTCTTTGTTTTTTGGAATTTTTGTCAGAAGGTGAATTCTGTAGACTTCTTTAACAGGTAGCTGGGGACACAGAAGGAGGACATTAAAACATACAGTTGCATATGAATGGCACAGAATGACCCTCTCGTGTTTAATGAGCATCTTTCTCACTTTGTCAATCTGTGCAGTGGAAGTTGAGGGAACCTCCTGCTGCTACCTAGCCACGCTCTGTTAACAAGGATGAGAATATGTTAATACCTCAGTGGAGGCTGAATATCACAGTCTGTATTCCACAAGAATGTTGAGAAATGGGAAGTGAATTATCAGTTACATGTTACCCCCATAGGCCTTCCTGAAAACCCCCTCTGTGAAGGCAGCAGACGTTTCCTCATACTCTTCATCCTAGATGAAGTAGATAGCACTACTTACATATCTGTTACAACAAAAGAAAAAAGGGGCAAGAAAGGAAAATAAATAATTGTATAAATATGCTAAAAACAAGTAGGTACAGACATGGGGGATATGATTGGACCATCCTTGTTTTCTTCTATTTCATGTTAATGTCTTTTTTTTGGTTCATCGATTAGTAACTCATATGTGTATCATGTGACTCAAACAGAGAGAAAATAAAACCACCTAAAAGCTGTTTTGAGTGGTACTATGACACAGCTATTTATGGTAGAACTTAAGTGTTTTTGGTTATTATCAAAGAAACCATGGAAAATGGCTAGATATCAGCTCTTCGTTTAAATTCTTATACAATATGGGGATATGTTTGACTATGAATATTCTTCTTGTGAACTGTTTTTGTAACACGCATATGCTGATCTTAAAAAAAATGATAACAAAAAACACTTATGACCTATTTTTTTTGTTATTCTATTTGTCCAAACAAATGCACCTTTACAAAATTTAAGATTTAAATGAACAATATTTCTATCCATGACATAGGCTGAGGCATCCAGCATTACTTCCTGCATTTTGCCTTGGGGCCAGCTCCTCTCCCTCCGTTAGTGGTGGAGGTGGTGGACCACCACCCGTTTTACAGGACATCTCCTTCCTTCTGTTGGCTCAGAAAAAGTCTGTGTTAGTTTAATTAAGTTTCATTATTTAACAGAACTTGATATCGGTGAGAGCACATTGATGTGAGTGATAACAGCATTTTAAAAAACAGGTGCACAGTCAAACAGCCACTTAGTATTTACTGCGTAATGTAAAAAGTATTCAAAATGAGGAGGTACCCCATGAGATGAGGCACACGTCTTACCTGTTTTATACTTCATCTTCACCTGCTGCCATGTGCGCTTCTGCCCTGTGGGAATACACCTAAATAGAATACAGTAATATACTACCATTCAAGCAAGAAACTAGTTTCCCCCCCGCAATGTTATTGTGGTTAGAAAGGACTACATATAAACTTACGTATTAACTCAAGCAGCAATCCTCTCCCAGGCCATCTCCCTCTCCTTTGCAGCTGCAGCGCTGTTGCTCTTTTCTTTAATGCCAGCATTAAAATCTCTAGTTCCAGTGGTGTGAAATAGGCGGACCTCCTCTTGCCTGTTGTCATGGTGACTCGTCGAATCGGGGCTCCATTGATGATGGCTTTTTATAGGAGCTACGCACACGTTTGACTCCTAGTGAACCTACTGAGAGTTGATTAAACCAACTTACACCAACCGTTGTGAAACCGAAATCTCAGACTATCTAACCTCAGACTAGATCAGCTGGCTGAAACTTCTTCAAAATCCAGAGAAAAAAATCAAATCCTACACTCTCACTCATCAAACATTTTCTTTCATCTCATCTCATCAATCCTGGTTTTGGATCAAAGTGTCAAATATTGGGAAGACAAGAGTGCTGGGTCAAAACATTAACAAAACTGCAGCTGTTGTGAGGTACTGTATTTGTGGTCTGCAGTGTGTCATCTCCAACAGTTGAGCTAGTGTAGTTCATGCTGGTTTAGATGCAAAGGTTGTTTGAATACATAGGACTATACAGTGTATAACCTAGTGGGCTGCAGAGTTAACTATTATCCTGGGCCTCTTTCAGCAGAGCAATGCCACCTGTTACAAGGCAAAACTGTTCCAGATTGGTTTGAAGAGCACACCAAGTGGGAGGTGTCGACTTGTACTCCAAATTCCCCAGAACTCTTTTTAATTGAGCCTCTGTAAGATGTGCTGGACGACCGAGTCCGATCCATAGAGACCCTACCTTCCGTATGACAGGAATCAAAGGATCTGACTTTTTTTTTTTGTCTATGCACATCCCCGCGGCAAACCTTCCCTGGCAACCTGTCTCATATCTGACTGTGTGCATGAACTGCAGTTAAAATATTCAGACCATCTGGCTTTAATTTCTGATGATTTAAATTAGTGCCACCTTGAAACTCTGCTTCGCTTCAAGCAGTACATTAAGCACATGAAAAGACAGTATACTGGACAAATGGCTTATGAATGTGAAAGATGCATATGTAGCCATATGCATTCATTCAGTACTAAATTCCAACCCCAATTCTGTACATATGATCCCAGTGTATAACATCACACTCAACACATGAGACTGAAAAGAAACCAGGCGAGAACGTGATAAGATCAGGCATGTCAGAAAGCTTCCTCCAAAACAGCTTCCTGGATACAACTGTTACAAATTACTTTTCTCTGCATCTTTTTATTGCAACAAAAGAGACGTAAATCTGTCCAAATAACAATTCACACATTTCTGAAGACACAAAACCAATGTTAAATAGAAGGAAAGTTGTTTTCAAAAACAAAGACAAAAAAAATAAATCACAGCACATCACAGCAGCTAAAGACTTACCTGAGACAAGTGGAACTAGTTCATAGAAAGAAACTGGAAGAGGTATTTTAAGCCAGCAACTAAAAGCAGTGTGTGGGAGATGATTAAATGATTTCTGGGATGTCAGCTGCAAAAGAAAAAAAAACTAGAGAGGTGAACGATGAAAAGAAAAAAATAATAATTCTAATGAATCTGACCTGTTAGACGACTGTCATAGTCCAGGCTTAGGTGCAGGTCGGGTTTTCTCTCTCTCCCTTCTCAGCAGGGCTGGACAGGCAGGTGCTCTACATCTGAGCTGATTACCACCCTTCATAAGGAGCTGGAACCAGGAGGAGGGCGTCAGTTCGTTGAAGCTCCTGCGTTGGTACAGACCGATCACTTTTCAAGCCTTGATTCCTTGTGTTACCTGAGCCTAATCTTGTTCTCGTTTCCCTCCTCCTGGATCCCAAGCCGAGACCATTCTTCTGTGACTCACATAACTCTGGAGACTCCTCTGAGAAGTTCCTAGCCAGCTTCCTGGAATCCGTGAAGCCTCTGACCCACACTCTGCGTAAGCCCTCCTGCCTGAGCTCGCCTGCCTGTCCACCCTCTGACTTCCCATCTGGAGAACGCCCACCGGACCTGCACCATCCACTAAGACCCTGGACATCACCCTCCCAAGCTCAAACAATCCTCCTGCTCAGTGAGTTCCTGTGCTCATCTCAAATTCTCATCAGTCAGACCCGCACCTTCCAGTTGCTCACCTCTCACCTCCCCTTAAGTCCTGATAGCTGCCTCAGCTGAAAAACTTTGATGATGATCAATGTTCCTATCTTGTATAGTTTTGTACTTTATCAGCGCCATTATGGAAATATCACATATTAAAATAAGTGCTGAACAAGCTTTGTCGTTATTTAATCAAATACTTGCAGGGATGAGGAACAGAGGATGCTGTTTCCACCGTGCTTCATATCATCATCAAACACTAAGACAAATGATAAACATACACAAGAGCACTGTTTTTTGATATTTCATCTGCATTTACTTTGATATGAGTGGACATTTTTGCAACAATAATCAAAGAAAGGATTAAACCCATTTCAGATTCACAAATCACTGGTGTGCCTTTTTCCCAACAAACAGATTCCAGATGGTTAACCTGAACAAAGCCCCATCACGGTGAAGACGTCACTCAGGTGTTGTCCAACTAATACTTAGGCAACATGACTGACCCTGTTAGCTTAGAAAAACACATCACTGGGGTTAGGGTTAAGGTTAATACATTTCTTCTGATCCCCAAGGTCCTTCAAAGCAGGTAATGATGCTCTTTTGTTTTCTATTTCAGTGAGTCTTTTGCAGCACTTTAATATGAATCGGTAAGTCGCTGAAAACACCTCCATCAAATTCTAATTTGCTCTAACATTGTAGGCCACCCAATCTGAGAGATTTACGATACTTCCTAGCATAATAACTATATGGAGAACATCTCTTCTAACCCTGGCCAAGCTCTGAGTCACGAACAGAGACTACTAACATCAGGTCAAAGATACAGGGTTCCAGGCAATGTTTCCCCTAATTTTTCATGTGTCTGAGCAAACATAGAAACTCCCTGAGCGTTCACTTGACCTCTGTGAGCTACATCACACGAGTACATTGAGGCTACATTAGGCCAGTCCAAAACCTAAGGTTATATCAAGCTACATGGTTTAATAAAAGAATCAAGTTACAGCAATAATTTCTTTTAGGTTATTTAGTTTAGATAAAACTGATTTAGCCCAATTACATTAAAAAGACAAAATTCTTGGATTTTTTTAAAGAGCTGTATGGCTTATTTTTATTTCAGAGTAGGGGTCCTACTAAGGAAGAACTGAGAGATGTACACATCTTTCAGAGTTCCACTCTTATTTCCATTAAATTATTTACATTTTCTGCAGTGAGATTTAGCTCAAGCATGTGGTGTTGTGCAGCCTCTCTTCTGTCAGTCTGCTCCAGGGCAGCTGTGGCTACTAACATAGCTCACCACCGTCAGGGTGTGAATGGGTGAATGATTGACCAGTGTAAAGCACTTTGGGGTCGTCAGATGATTAATTTCAATATTCTCAGCCGCACATCGCTTTTCTAACACGAGGGAACGTTCTCAGTTCTGAACAATTTCTTTGTGCTGCTCCTTTTTTTATATACCAACGACAGCTTTTTAATAAGGTTGGAGACGCAGAAAATCTTTCAGAGGCAACTGTATGTCGCGCTGTCAGGAATGTTACTGTTGCACTCACTTATAGTTTAAAGGTGTTCCATAGTCAGATACCCACAAAATTAATAACAGAACTTTACAGAATGAAAGCAATAATTTATTCTGTGTCAAATTTTGACACTTCCATTTCTACTTTTCTATTCATATATTTTAGTTTCCATTTACCTATTTTTCCCCCAACACTGTTAGGGCTACTGCACATGTCTTCACTTAAATAACAGTACCTTTACTTCAGCTGGAATTATACATATAGCCTATATGATTAATATAAAGTGAGGTTGGAACAAATTAAACACTTACAAGACAATGTCAACTCATTTTTAGAACGATGGGTGACCAATGCTGGCAAAAAGATCAACATATCAGTTATTCAATAACACACACCATCCCAATATTAATTGCATATGTTGAATATAGCCAATTAATGATTTAGTTGAGTATGTTTAAACATAAGAAAACTTAGGACTTAACCATACCTGAATAAACTTCATCATGATTGGCTGCCGTGTCCTTTCAATGCTTTTTGTAATTAATGCGCCCTCCCCACTTCCCCCTTTTGTGTTGAATTAGTCAAGTGTGAGAAAACAGCTTTAATTCTCCATCAAATAACTCATATCAAGCCAACTCGCTTTTCAGCACCAACAGCATTATTTCTTATGGTTAAATATTATCCATATACCTTCATTAAAATGTATATTTCCACTCGCAGGAAATGCGCATTTTAAGGCTTATTTCCTGTCGTTGCCATGGTGAAGCACGTTATCTGCGTTCCATTGATCAGGGCTTCTTTCATGACCGTGCTCGCGTTGAAATCATGGTTGGTTGGACACTGAGTTTAGTTACCTGACTTATATCACCTGTTCTGAAACCGAAAACCCGAGTATGACAGAGGGAGGAAGAACTACTCAGAGCAGCAGCTTTCTAATCAGCGTAGCTCGGTAATTTTTTCTTTAACGGAGTCCAGAACAAAGACGCACACCGCAACCTGCCCAACTATGAAGGCGTCTGCCCCACCCATCAATCAGCGGTGCGCACTGATCAGCACCTGGCGCTCACGGAGCGGGGCCGTGGAACACCATTTCACCAGAGTTGCAAAATGGTACAAAATAACTTGATTTATTATTATTTTGTTTACAGTTCAGCTTGGATTTTATTTTCTGCGAAGCATAGAGGGAACACTGGTTCCAGGGTTCATATAAAGTTAAATTGAGCATCACCTCTATAGATCTAACCTGACTCTCGCCAGATGAATGTCGCTCCGCCTAGCTTCACTCACATACATCTAGGACACCTCCATAGGAATTGCCTTTATTGAAGGCTGGGCCTTATCAAAAATCCTTGCATATGATTGGATAAGCCACTTGTCTGTCATCTTTATCAACGTGCTATTTCAACCACTCACAACGAAGCTAACCCGTGACGCTGTGAGAGCGACGCAGGAAAAAACAAAAAATTTTTTTTTTTTTATGTGTTTGCGGCTCTAGTGGCACGCGTTTTATTGACAGTGAGCTGACAGGAAGAGGGGGAAAGACAGGCGGCAAAGCTCCGCGGGTCGGAGTCGATCCCGGGCCGACCGCGTTGAGGACTAAAGGCCTCCTAATATGGTTTGCGCTAACCGCTAACCGCTAACCGCTCCGGTTAAAAAAAAAACTTGCCAAATCCGGTCGGGAGAAGGGCGAAAACATGGTTTCCACCAACCAAAGCCTTCAGAGGCGTTCTCTGATGTTCTTTTAATGAAACAATATTAGGTAGATTGGACAACACCAAAGAAATAGCTTGCTTCCCCGATGCGAGCCGCCATTGTTGTTGGAATCTCACGGTCGCTTCTCCAGTACGTCACATCCATGGAACTCCCGCCCTGCGTCCTGATTGGCCAGACCATAAAATTGGTTGGAGAAATCACTCTCTATGGGAGAGGTCCCAGATATATGTGAGTGAAGCTAGGCGGAGCGACATTCATCTGGCGAGAGTCAGGTTACTATAGATCAGCCAATCCTGAAACCAAACATGGAACATCAACTTATTTATGCCAGACATATTCAGGGGTCTAATAGATTTCATGCCTCAAGGGGTCAAAGCTGGTTTGGCAACAAAAGGGGGTACAACACACAGTCCGTGATGTGGTCATGTTGTTTTACCACATTAGTGCCTATAATGCATTTTTAACTGAGAGTTAATAACTGATGGACTTATTGACACAAATCAAGTGTAGACATTAGCAGCCGTGGCCACTGGTTTAGTTTGCCCTCCTAGTTGACAGATATTGAGTATTGGGTTGACAAGTACCTCATTTTATTTGCCTTTGCTGGGTGTGCTGGATTGAAGCTTTGACTCCATGCTAACCTCACAGTGACTGTATTTATCTATAGAATCCTGCTCAGCAGCTTGCTGTGAACCTTAGTATTAATTGCAGAGGTCTCATCTGAGTTTAAAGCTATCGGTAGTCTGGTGCCTCTGTATTTCTTTTGCCTGTCTGTTATGAGCTATGCAGGTCACTTAGGTGTAACTAAGTGACCTGTATCTATGTGTAATTGCCTTTGTAAAATGCCACGACTCAACTCCTAAACTGATAAAGCAGCTATTTGCTTTGAAGCTGTTGTCTGTTTAAGCTGTTTGCTAGGTGGGCAGAAATGTATTCTCAATTTAAACTAAACCGCCATCTCTGGCATTCACCAAGCAATTGCAAAAGGCTGCATATATTTTAATGAAACTCACAGCTTTCACTGCCTGCTACTCTGTGTGGCTCCAATTAGTGATTCTATAATGCTAGGGGTAACTACTACTGTATTCATGATATTGCCTTTTGACCAAGACATGAATGATATACAGACTATTCTTTATGTGACAAACTGTATCTACCTGTATATTCTTTGCATATAATCAATCGGGGGCTGCATGGTATTGCGGTTGTTAGCAACGTTCTTTGCAGCGAGAAGGTCCTGGGTGTGAACCCAGATCATTTTACGTACATTGTGTGAGAACAGGAAAACTGAGAGACTTTATTACAAACCCCACATTTTTTTTACTGCTAGGAATTTCATGACTTTCTTTTAAATTGATTGGAAGTTCCAAAAATTCTGAACTTTAATCCTTTGTGTTGCTTGGTAATTTCTCAAAAGTCAATATGTTGAGCAAAAACTCAAACTATTTAAATACAGATTGTGTAAAGTAGTCACAGGTCTCATTAATTAAAACTATTTATTGTACATTGAGTGGTTCTAATTAACTTAGGGATTTTACCTGCTTCAGATTGGTATAAGTGGGCCTTGTGATTTTACATGTTGGTAATGTCATTTCTCTTCTCTATTTGGTTATTTTTCCAATTTTGGGATTAGTTCTCCTTTTAACTGTCCATTTTAATAATACGTCGTTTCAGTGCTTGGGACAATTATTTTTACTATGTACTTGCTTCCACTAAAATGATCAGCCAGCATGGGATCAATATTCTACTGCCATATTGATGATCCTCAGCAGTATTCCTGATGAATCTAATTAGTTATGTATAATATGGGCATGTGTTGAAGTCATAAAATTTCAATTTAAAGTGATGCTGAAAAACTAGTTAATGTATTTGTTACTTGAAGGCTGCTCATCTGTTGGTTCTCTCTGTCAGAAATTACAAAAACTGCAGTTTTTAACGTATCCAAAACGCTGCAGCAAGACTTCTGATGAAAATTATAACTAGATAATATCTTTCTTATTTTAGCTCGTTTTGGTCGCTCCATGCTAAAGCCAGAAATTAATTTGAAATTCTCCATCTCACATATAAGCTCCATCATAAATCAGAGATCTGATTGGTCCATATGTTCCTAACAGAGCACTTCACTCTCAGACTGCAGGTCTTATGGTAATTCCTAGAGTTTCTGAAAGTAGAATGGAAGGCAAATCTTTTAGTTATTAGGCTCATTTTCTGTGGAATCAACTCCCAGTTTTAGTCCAAGGTGCAGATACTATGGAGATAATTTCCTGCCAAAAGGTTGTAAGCAAAAAAATGTGTTGCACACAAAATGATATGTCTCACACAAAAAAATTGTTTTGCAAACTGTTCGCCAACCTTGCACTCAAAATATCATTTATAAGTTTTTCTCGAGTACAAAACGTTCTCTGCTCGCACAAAACAGCCTCTGCTCCAGTACGAAACAATCCCACCACCGCTGCGGTAAATTTGTGCCAAAAGTCACGTGACGCATTGAGTTGTTGTTCAGACTTTCCGACACCAGGGGGCGCACCCAAAAAAACTGAAACGCGCCGGTTTGGCTGAGGAAGAAAGACGTTATATCACAGCTAACAGCATCAGCACCCCACAGGTAACTTTCAAAACTTTCCCGGTGAAAAAGTAACAGCTCACTGATAGATCATGTAAGATTTCAGTTAAAGGCCCTGTTTAGTTTTATCTCTGATCTAAAAATGCTCTGTAACGGACTTTTTAAAAATAACGTATTTAAACCATGATTTGATCTTTAACTCTCCTTTCAGAATTGAATGTCTTTGGAGACGTGTGGTGCGCAGGAACTAACATACACAACAATGTGCTGCACTCAGGAGAGGACAACAATCTGCTTGACCTGTCAAACATGTTAGATAACTTCTGTTGTCACTATTTATTTGTCCCAAGACTACAACTAAGTTTTCACACCATCAGCAGTGGCTGGGATGACAATTCACTCAGAACTGAGGGGAATCTAACACTCAGTCAGTTATGGGAGATGGGAAGCATCCAGCATGGTGTAGTAGAACCAGAAATCACAGAGGTAAGAAGGAATTTTTTGTTCTTGCTATTAAAGTTTCTCACATTAATGCGTATATTTCAAACCAGAAATGAATTTATCTGATCATTTATCTGATCACTCCAATACAACAAAACATTGAGTACATCAGAGAGGTGGCACTGAAACTGGTTTCTTTGAAATCTGTTTATTATGGTCCTTCAAAATAATTAATGGATTTTGGAGTCATTTGCTTTTCCATCCTTAGCTTCATGAATTCAATTATATTCAGTAAGTTGTAGCAACAGAATCATGGCCTTTTTTATTCTCTATATATCTCCGTGTTTCTTGCAGGGACTCTGCCTGCCTCATATTGACTGGGACGACAGTGGACTGCTGGATGACCCACACTGTGGGGTCACTATTCCTGAAACTGGCAATGTGTTGAGCCCCGAATAACTGGTAGCACTGAGGGCAGCCATGGATGCACTGGGACATTCTGAATCGCACGGCTCAGATATATATATGTTGCTACTGTCCAGTATGACCAACACTTTACGGGTTTAATCTTATTTAAACCCAGGGGAGTGGTGGCCTAGTGGTTAGAGCACAGAGCTTCAGTCCCAGAGGTTCTGAGTTCAACTCCCACAAGCTGCCATTCTGGGTCTCTGAGCAAGACCCTTAACCCCTGATTGCTCCCCAGGCGGCACACAGTGGCTCCCCAAGTTGATGGGTTAAGATACAGAAGTGAATTTCTCCATTGTGAGTTCAATCATTATTGTGGTTACCATTGTTGCAAAAGGTTTTTAAGTAGTAAAATCTAGCCAGGGAAATGTAACTAAGTGAGTGTATTCACTGATTAAATGTGTAGAACTGCTGGGATTATGATGGTAAATGTGTATGGTACTGTATAAACATTTTGAAAATGCTGAGGTTATTGGAAAAAAGGGCACATGGGGCTGTTACTAAAACTAAGGATGCAAACATTGTGGGAAAATTAAACAGTCCTTTTGTCAGGGTTCTCTGTGCTGCTCTGCTATAACTCTACTCCTCAGGTGTGTCTAGTTGGCTGAGGAGGCGTGACCCACACCTGCAGCTCGTTGCAGGCGGCTTCCTCTGGCTTCTTAAGCAGAGCGCTGACAGATGGAAGACGCCAGAGCCTTAACCAGTCGTGGTACGACGTGGCCTCTGTCCCAACTCTTGGAAACCAGCTTGTGAGTTTTTTACTCTTCGGTTTTTGACTAATTTTTGGATCTCTCTGTTTTCGCCTCAGATTTTGGTGCTTGGAAGCACTCACCTGTCTTGACGTCTCGTCCGAAGAAACAGACCAGCAGAACCTGTCTGCTCAGATTTTGCTCTGGCGCTCCCCTCATACTTCCTGGATGTTACCCAGCGAGGCCTGAGATCCCCTTTCCCGGGTTGTGTTGGTTCTGTGTTCACTCTGGTCAATCCATCTGTCACCGTTGCCGAGGAGGCTCGCTCAGGATCCCTCGCCAGTTACATCTGCCGTCCTCAGCCACTAGCTGCCTATCTCCAGCAGCGTAGAGTCATAGAGTCCTCCCGACGCTACTTCTTCCCGGTTAGGTCCGCCCAGCCCAATGGTAAGCAGCGCCACTTCTAGCAATTCTCCGGGTTCTCCTTTCAGAGTCACTCACTCCCTCTCTCTTGCAGACTCTCCAGCCGTGACGTTCTGACCCAGCCGTATCGCCTGTAGTTCCGTCCGTAGATCTGCCTGTTTCCAAAATAAACATCTTAAAACTGTGCATTGCCTCCCGTTCGTATCTGCATGTGGACTCGTCACCTGAAAACCATGACGCCTTTATTTTCCACATTGCATAATAAACATACCCTTTCATAAAGTCTTCATTTCCAATTCTTACCAATATCAAAGTGAATACACCTTTCCACAAGGATTGCTTTTATTGTTGAAATTAAGACTGAAAGAACTCCATTAATTCTCCAGGTTTTTCTCAGTAAACAATCCATGTATTACCATAAAGCGGGCTGTATTAAACAAACTGGCTGATGAAATGGATGAAGCCAAAAACAGGACTATGAAAAACAATTTCTGCATGTAAGACTGTCAGGAAATTTAGAACAATCTCAAACCTGGCCTTTTTTTCCCTAACCTTTTTTTTTCAGCCTAAACGGCTCCACTAAGAGCTATGAAGGACATGCTGCAACAGTTACTGATCAAAGTAGTTAATACTGGGAACTAAAACGGTTACATATTAAGTTATTTTTAAACAAGCCCAAATCATCTGCCGTATGTTTAAAGATTACATCAAATTTTGAATTGTTCAAGTCTTGGTAGTCTTGTGATGGAAGTCGGCGTGTCTCAAAGCAGGTTGATGATCTGGTAGCCTTCCATCCAGCCCAGCACTTTGATGACCTTCACCTCATCAGTGGATGCTGGAAAAAAAGATGTGTTATGGTTTTGTAAAGGATAATACTCCTCTTAAAGAAAAAAATAAATCACCAAGATGAAAAACGTTTTAAGAAAATATCTGCCCATGTGGCCAATTCCAGCTGTGGTTTTTGCCATGGCCAAACCAATTTTATTAAGTGCACAACACATATTTGCAATTGGGCACAGATGACCTTATTTTTACTTTGAAGAAATTAAGGAGTTAGAAAGGTAGTGAGATATAATCTAGATCTGCTGCTATATGCTTGTAACATTCATATTTATGTTAGAAAACGCAATTTTTAATTAATTTCCTTACCAATTTTCATATAATCAATACCACTCGTTGCAATTATTTTAAATTGCTTAAGAATCCGTTTTGCACATGAGCATACATGCATTGGTTTAACAGTTTTAGGATAAATGACCAAATCCAAACACCAATTTAGGTTTACACCAATAAGAACAACAGACAGTCATTTGAAAACAACATAAAAACCACATGATAATCTGTTAACAATGCATTTATCTGGGTATCCACTCAGGTACTATTTATTTGACACAACACAGTAAAGGGAGAAGCCAACCAGTGGGGTTACATTACAAAGCAAAAGTTGTTTTAGCATGGCGTTCAACCTAAGGCCAGCTTTCATGTTATTTGCTCTAAAACGTAACATGGTCCCTTACTGTAACACAGCAGTGCCTTTAACTGAAATCTTACATGTTCTATCTGCAAAGTGAGCTATTACTTTTTCACCGGGAAAGTTTTGAAAGTTACCTGTGGGAAGCTGATGCTGTTAGCTGCACTGAGCTATGATGTCACGTCTTTCTTCCTCAGCCAAACTGGCGCGTTTCAGTTTCTTTCGGGTGCGCCCCCTGCTGTCGGGAAGTCTGAACAACAACAACAGCTCTTAATGCATCACGTGACTTTTGGCACAAATTTACCGCAGCGGTGGTGGGATTGTTTCGTACTCGAGCAGAAGCTGTTTTGTGCGAGCAGAGGCAGTTTTGTGCGAGCACAGACCGTTTTGTACCCGAGGAAAACTTATAAATGATATTTTGAGTGCAAGGTTGGCGAACAGTTTGCAAAACAATTTTTTTTGTGTGAAACATATCTTTTTGTGTGCAAAACAAGTTTTATTTGTGTGCAACACATTTTTTTGCTTACAACCTTTTGGCAGGAAATTATCTCCATAAGATACCCTGTCTACTTTTAAAACTCAATTAAAACCTTTCTTTTTTGATAAAGCCTATGGTTAGATTGGCTTAGATTGTGCTGAGCTATTTACTATAGTTATTCTGTGTTACGCTTAAACTGCTGTAATACAGAGTCACTTCTCCTCACTCAGGTACTTTTTCCTACTTTAAATACAGATTGTGTAAAGTCTTCGATTTTGCATTATTTGCTACTATTTAACGTTTTGACATTATGTTTTCTCCCTGTCGCTCATTTTTACAGAAGATGCATCTCATTCTGTTTAGCTTTGACACCTACTGGAGGGGGGCTGAACTACTGCTTCCAATAACCTCTTGCAATCTCTCTATAGATCATTGGTTCCCAATCTTGTCCCTCAAGTAGCACTGTCCTGTGTGTTTTAGGTGATTTCCTGGTGAGTGATAAGCTGCTCAGAACTGCATCAACTCTCTCCTGGGTTGCTGATTACCAGTTAGATAGACCATTACCAGTATGAACCTAGACCATAACAGCAAACTGGGCTGCCTGAACACAGTATCAACACTGAGTACAAAAAGAGAATGTGCAGACTAGGTCTCCTAAGGAAGCTCACATCATTCAATCTGTGCAGTAAGATGTTGGAGATGCTCTACCAGTCCTTGGCGCCACCAAAGACTGGTGGGTGCCATTAGCCTCAGAGTCCAATATGAGCTGGTAAAGTCATTGAAAATAACCCGGAGATGTTTGAGTCAGTGACAGACAAGAGGGCCCTGAACAAACTGCTCTCAGCCCATCCCACCCCCTGCATAAGCCCCTGCAGAAAGGAAGCAGAGCTCTTTCCCCAACAGACTTACTCAGCTCCACTGTCAGAAAGATTGCTGCAGGAAATCATTCATCCCATTATCTATTTAAATTGTACAGCTACACTCATTTTAGCTTGAGTTTATTTTGCATATTCATAATTTCATTTTTTTAGTTACTCTAAATGTACATACTGTTTTAAACTTTTATACTATTTGCACTGATGTAGATACTGTATAACTGTTCTTCCGGGATCAGTAATGTATGTATCCATCTACAGTTGAAACCAGAAGTTTGCATGCACTATATAAAAAAGACGTAAAATTTTCTTTCTCACTGTCAGACTGAATAAACATTTTCTGTCTTAGGATTCATTTTGGTAATACTAACAGACCTGTTTTCTAAATGCAAGAGTAATGAGAGTGATATTTTTTTAGAAATTGCTGTATTACTTTCTTGAAAGTCAAAAGTTTAATTCAATTAAATTAATTTTAGTTTATATAGCACAAATTCACAACATGTCATCTCAAGGCATTTTACAAAAATGGTACCCTTGCCTTTAATCGTCAGTGGGTCAAACATTTTGGATATCCTTCCACAAGCTTCTCAGAAACATTGGCAGGAACTTTGGCCCATTTCTTCTGACAGAACTAGTGTAACTGAGCCAAGTGGCCTTACTTGCACGCACCTTTTCAGCTCTGCCCATACATTTTCAATAGGAATGAGATCAGGGTTTTTGTGATGGCCGCTCCAAAACATTGACTTTGTTATCCTTAAGCCACTTTGTAACTGGTTAGGAATTTCCACATAATGTTCTTTTCTCATGATGCCAGATATTTTGTGAAGGGTCCCAGTACGACAAGATCTTTTGCTTTTGTTCTAGATTTGGGTTGCATATTTTGGATCAAAGCACATTCATCTCCCAGACACTAAACCCAAAACCTTCCTGAACGGTATGACAGCTGGACAGTCCCATGGTTTTTATACTCCAATGTTCTCCAATTTGCATTACTTGTTGTCATTTCAGCTTTGAACTTTTTGTTCTCCAAAAAAAAAATTTCATAGTAGGTACATCTGGTCTGGTGTTCTGTTAGCTGTGACATCATCCAGGGAAGACAGATCACTCGCTATTACCATATAATGTAGAACAGATTACTGGATAAAGTGTGCATCTGTGCTTTTTTGTGTCTCTGCTCTGTCTTCTCTAACCCCAGTCGGTCGAGGCAGATGACCGTTCACACTGAGCCTGGTTCTGCTGGAGGTTTTTCCTTCCCGTTAAATGGGAGTTTTCCTTTCCACTGTCGCTTCATGCTTGCTCAGTATGAGGGATTGCTGCAAAGTCATCAACAATGCAGAAGACTGTCCACTGTGGCTCTACGCTCCTTCAGGAGGAGTGAATGCTGCTTGTCAAGACTCGATGCAATATGCTGGGTTTCCTTAGATAGGAAATTATTTTGACCAATCTGTTTAATCTGATTGAATTTGACTTTGGAAAGTGCCTTGACATGACATGTATCACGAATTAGCCCTTTATATATAAAATTTTATTGAATTGAATACTTGTGTATAATTGTTTGAACAGATGAATGTGGCACCTTTTATTTAGAATTTGGACCCAAAGATGCACCCAAAGATGAACCAGACTTGTGCAAGTCCACAATTCTCTGCCTGATGTATTGGCTGATTTCTTTTGACATTCCCATTATGTTACACAAACAGGCAGAGGGTTTTAGGTGTGCCTTTAAAACATCCACAGCTGTGTCTCAAATCAACTCAAATGTTGTCAATAAATCAAAAATTTCAAAAGCGGGTCAGAAAATGGATGGATGGATGGATGGATGACATCATCATCTGGGTGACTGTTTAAAGTCATAGTGATCTTAATGTAGGTATATATTTCGGAATATGAAGGAAGTAATAAATTCTCTCATTATTCTGACATATTGGTAATTCTAACAGACCTAAAATAGGAAAAGATTATTCAGATTTCATGTCTAACAGTAAGAAAAAAAAAAGCTTGTGCATCTTTCTATAGTGTATGTAAACTTCTTCAGTTGTAGATTTTCTCTGACTGTCTATCTTGAGTATAATCTAACATTGTGGACCTTGGACGTAGGTAACAGCGCTATGTTGTATCTATCTATCTTTAGGACTCTTATTTTTAATGCAAGGAAGTAAGTAATTTGTTAGATTTGTTGTGTGGACAAAGTCAACAATTAAACAAACTCATCACACACTGAAATTGCCATTTGAAAACTGACATCTTAATTTACTCAAGGTACATTTTTCTGTATTGAAAATTAGTTTGATGAGCTGGAACATTACATCTAGCAAAAACAGAGGACATTTGTATGGAGATAAAATCTCTTTCACAGTGCTGTAAGATCTGTTAGCGTTATTGCACACTTTGCTAAATAACACACATTGATTAGACCTATCCTTTCAAAAAGATATCATGTAAATGGATGCATGTTACTTTCTTGTCACGTTCCATGCTTATCTTTAATACACAAATACTGTGTCTTGAGTCTGACTCCATTGTTTCACAGCTTCCTGAGAAAATGAGTGCAAACAACATAGCAGACGCAAGTATTGAACTTCTGTGTTTCATATTTTAGAATGGCATAAGTTATTTATGTACATCTGTATGGTGCAATGAACCTCTGGGCATGACCACAGTGAGGCAAAAATGAATGTTGAGCAACATGTGCGCATGCGCTAACATGTGATTGTTTGACATTTTTCTTGGTTAGTGTCAGAGTTGAACAGAAGCTGATATTTCCTCGCGGTCACTGTATGACAGCACTGGGGACAAGCTCTGGCATGAGCAAGGGCAAGAAAGTTTGTTTCAAAGTGGCAGCACACGCACAAACACACACCCGCTCAAACAGGCGGTCGAATATGCACGCTTGAAACACACTCAACTCTCAAATTGCCTGGTTGCTGCCCCCAGAAGCTGTGAGTCACAGAGGAAAGACAGGCAGAACTGTCTTTTCTACAAGCCGCTTAGGAGAAAACATCAAACTGTGAGTGTGTTGGAATGGGAGTGTGCAGGACTTTTTGTGTCTGTTTGTCAGCAAAGAAGGTGATTTTTTTTTTCTATCTTTGTGAGCTTGATGAAGCGAAAGTGGAATGAATGAAAAGAGCTGGGCTGTGTGTGGACAGAAAAGGGAAACAGAGCCACAGATTAATCAGGATTAGAACCCTATATTCAAGACACATTCAGCAGATTGTTCTAAATTCAGAGCTACTCTCCAGATGCCTGCAGTGTGTCGTTCTTCCTTCGTAGCTGTCAGCAGTCCAGCCTTGTCTTGTGTTCAGGCATATTTGGACTGACTCTGACCTTGAGTTAAGCAGGTCTCTTTCATGCTGCAACAATAGAAGCTGAAAGGTTCTGCTGCAGACAAAGTTTGTTGTGTGTGTTTGTTGTCTCAACAAAACCTCAACATCTGCTTGAACGGCATCATGTAAAAGTAGTTATTCCAAGGAGATGGTGACAAGTTGAAATCTCATAAAACTAAAATTGGTTCCTTGTTTTTGCTTCTTCATGAACATTGAGTTCTGTACATGGATATGTGCTGCTCCTGTGTGGGTCTGGGATGGGCTCAGGGTTCCTGGGGTCTGCCACCCTTGGACAGGGGTCTTGCCAGGGCCTTGGGGGCTTGGGTCCTAAGGAGTATGTCGCTGGGGCTTTGGGCCGGTGTTTGCTTGGGTATCCAACCCTACCCACAGGTCTTTGAACTCAGACTGTGTCTATTGTCTTATGTGGTAGCAATTTCTTTTCTTCTGGGGTGGGCAGCCTTGGGTGGCTCCATCTCTGGCTCCGGTTCCCTGTCTCGGTTCTGGTTCATGACGATTCTTGATACTGATTCTGTCTGGAAGTAAAGGGGTCTGTATGGTTCGGAGCTGAATGGAGTTGTTTCGGGGGGAGTAGTCATGGTTTCTTGGTGGGTTCAGGCCCTGGCTGTGTGGGCTTGCCTGCAGGGCTGAGGGGTTGCGGTGGTCCCGGGGGAGTTGGGGTGTTAGTTCCAGTTTGTGGTTGGTTCTCGGGGCTCGCCGCTTCTGCTCTCCCTTACAATGGAGTGTGGGGATCTGGCATGGAGGGGAGGGTTGTGCGGCATGGGACCTTGTGTCATTTAGAGGTAGCAAGACCAGCTGGTCTGAGCACCTCCAGGTTTGTGGGGTGGGCTCTGTTTGGCTGGTTTGTTCAAATTGTATTGGCCCTGTCTCTAGATGGATGGGTTCAGGGGTTGTTGGGGCTGGGATGAGGGCGGGGTTGTGTGGTTGCGGTCTGTACCGGGTTTGCCCAGGTTGGTGTGGTGCTCAGCCCTGGTCTCGGCTTGTGGCTCAGGCAGTCTGCTCTCCACCATCCTGGTGATGGGGATCACCTCCTGGGTGTGGGGACTTGGTGCTCACATAAGGTATTGGTACTTGGACCTGGGAGTATAGGATGCTTGTGGTGAGTGCAAGTGTGTGTACAGCATCTATTCTGTATGGTTATGAGCATTTGCATGTGTGGGCATTAGGCTGGGAATGTGTGATTGTTACTTCGTGTCTGTTATGTGCTTGTCTCTATGTTGGGTTGGGTTTTGGGCTGTGCCCTTTCCTCGGACATCTAAGGTCTCTACTAATTGTGGAGCCCATCCCAGTCATCAGGCTTCCTGCCGGGGGTTGGTGCCTTGACCTGATGTGTCTTTGGCTGGGTGCTCGAGTGTGTACAGACTCACTCCAGTGGTTGCTTTGCAGGACCTGAGCTCCCCGGTTCTGTCATGGCCCTGCCCGAGGACTCTTAGGCCATCTATCTATCTATCTATCTATCTATCTATCTATCTATCTATCTATCTATCTATCTATCTATCTATCCATCTATCCATCTATCCATCTATCTATCTATCTATCTATCTATCTATCTATCTATCTATCTATCTATCTATCTATCTATCCATCTATCCATCTATCTATCTATCTATCTATCTATCTATCTATCTATCTATATATATATATATATATGTTAGGGCTGTCAGTTTTAACGCGTTAGTAACACGTTAACTTTGTTAGACAACAACGGCGACATTTTTTTAATGCATGTTAAAACACACCCCGCAGCGCTCTCCGGACTTGTTTTTTTTCACCCGGGGCACTTTCCATAGTTCCAAGAATGCTAGAGACTGTAGCAAAACAGACCTGCGCTGACTGTTGCCAAATCTGCTTATTTCATGTGATTTGGGGCTTCTTTCTTCTAAAGTCGCTTGTAAATTTCATGAGTCACGGGTTGCGGTTTTTTTGGGCTTGTTTCTGAAAGTGAAGTTGCTTATTTGGGTTCTAAAATAAGTGACGATAAATACGAGTGATTAAGAGACCTACTTGCACTACAGACACAGTGAGTATACCCAGCTGAAATATCCCTCCGCCTCATTACGCGCTGGAGCGCTTCTTGCTTATTATTAGTTGTCTCTGTATTTGACAAAATAAGGCTGAATCACATTGCCAAACGAAGTACCCTGCTGGAGTTACAGTGTCAGCACACGAAGCTGTGCTAAACAGTTCTCTTTCAAGGGTATGAAACTCCTGGCCCCGTTGCAAGCAAAGTGTAAGACTCTGGAATGACCTGGAAATTTAAAACCTTTTTCCAGGCTTTAAACTGTATTGATGTGGATATAAATAGCATGCAAAAATATACGAAGAAATTATTGTTGTTGGTGTGAAAGCTCAGAATTAGATGTGTGTGAGAGAGAGTGAAAAAATGAACAATAAAACTTGTGACTTTATTGAAATGTAAAATTTGTATTAATTTATATGTATATGCGTAATACCATGTCTACCTTTGTTTAAGAGGCAGGAAGTATATTTTGGCATGAAATATTTATTTATTTACACATGTGTAAACATCAGGGCGTTATGATTAGCGATTTAGCCATTATTGGCCAGAGTTTAATAATTTGTGGCACCAGGATGTTTTCATTCCAATTCTGAAAAGTGCTTGAAAATAAAAAATAAAAATACTTTTTGTACAAGTATGTTTTTTACTAGTGTCATTTATTGCAAAATTTTTATTTTATTATTTTCATTTTTATTACATAAAATGCCCTATTAGAGCATTTTATTTATTAAAATGCCCAAATAGGCTTTTACACTATCATATCAAATATAAAATATGCGATTAATTTGTGATTAATTTTGAGTTAACTAAAATGCCAAATGTAAACATTTTAAAGACATGTTTCGACTATGAGACATGGAACATTTTTATCCCAGAACTTTCTTTTACTTTGGCTGCCATTTTTGTGAGATTTTATACTGTGGGGTCCAAAATATGTCTACTGGCGCTGATTGGGTAGTTCCGCCCAGACCATTTCAGCTCATTCTCAGTCAAGATTCAGACTTTCCATTTCTTCATTCTCAGATGATCCTTGGAGAATTTACTGATGTATTTTGGGTCATTGTTGTTGTAAGGTCCAGCTATGCTTCAGTTTTATATATTTCTGAAAGATTGGCCGAAATGTTCCTCAAGTACCCTCTTATACATGGTAAAATTCATGGCGGACTGTAGGATGGTAAGCTGACCAGTTCCTGCTGCAGGAAAGCACCTTCAAACCATGACAAATTTCCCCTCTCTGCTTCACAGTTGGTATAAGGCTGTTTATTTGGAACACTGTATTTTGCTTATCCCAAACATGTCATCTGTTGTGTTGTCCAAATAATTCAGTTTTATATTCAGTTCTCCAAAAAACAATGCAGTAGTCTCTTCTCTCAGGGAACTAGGAGTCTGCCCTTCATGTTTTTTTCTAAGAGCGTAAAAGTTTCCTTCTTGCACACCTCCATGAAAGCTAGACTTTTGACCTGCTGTAGGTCCTGTGATGTCTTCTATGTCAGGGTGAAATTCCATGGGAATTCTGCAGTTGTTTGAACATCCTCCACTTGTAAACTATTTTCCAGACAGGGCAAAAGCTAATTTCGAATTCTTTTAAGACCTCTTTAAATCCCTTATCAGACCCATAAGCCGCTGAAATCTTCCTTCCGAGGGTTTCAAACAGCTGCTCCGATCTTACCATGGCGCTCACTCAGTCAGCAGAATACAAAACCAAATGTCTGAGGTTTAAAAATTGCAAACCTTCTTCGAAATTATGGGTAGCAGTGTTGAAAATATGTACCCCAGATGTAATTGTCCTGTTTATGATTTTAGCCATTTTAACATAAATGTGAGGGTTACCCAAATAATTCCTCAACAGAAACAGATTTTCTTGTGACATTTTACAAAAAAATGTTTCACAGAAATGCTTAGAAGGTATTTGTCTTACTTTTTTCATTATTTATGTTACTATTTTTTATGTTTTTGCTGTGTAGAGTTGCAGTACATCCTGCATGGGTTTAGGTAAATAACACAAAAAGGACTTGGACTGTGATGTGAAAAGGTGCTTAAACATACAAATACTGCAATAAAAGAGACAACTAAATGGGTGGTTGTTAATTGAAACATAAGTCACCCTTTGTAATTCTGTAATACAAAAAAGATAGTGAGACATCTTTACAGATATTATTTCTTCAATTATAGAACAATAGACATCATATTTTATAGAAAATGATAAAGAACAGCCACTAGACAGAGAGATTTATAGCAGGCAGCTCATTTCTCTACTCTGCTTTGATGCAGTTTAAAGCATATTGCTTCCTCAAGTTACCACCAAATTACAAAAGCTAGATAAGAGCAGCAAACACAAAGCACATCTCACATAGAGCCTTGGTGTCCTGAGAGAAAATAAATCAAGACTATTACATACAGGTATTTGCTCTACCTCCATGTTGGATGGGATGAAAATAAAACATTGGCTAGAAAGGAGGTGAGCAGAAGAAGGGATAAGGGGAAAACAGAACAAAGTAGCTCTGGATACAGAAAGATGGAATTCTTAGGATTATCTGTGCTGAGATTCATGCTAATCCTATTATACCATTTGGACTGCATGTATATTTAATTAATTTAGATAAGTATAGAATAAAACCCTCTCTCACTGGTTAAAAAAACATTGCATTGCCCAATGTGAAGCAATGAAGCAACTGTCCTCCATCACAATGAACTGTACTTATATTTATATAATAAGCCAGTCACTGCAACCACCATGAAGAAGACATTGAGAATGTTGATATGCCAATGTGCCTGCTGTAGAAGGGTTTTGATTTCATACTCAACCATGGCTAAATTACTTTCTGTGACACAAATTTCACAATAGTTTTTGTGTTGATATTTCACACTGTGGAGGATGGTTGTCAGTGATCAGATGAAAGTTTGTTAATTTAAAAAAAATTGTTCATTAGTCTATATATTTTTTAGCTTATTTGTCGATATGTTCAAAGCAACAGTATAGTCAAGGAGAGAGCAAACAAGATAGCAATCATTAAAAAAAAGTATACCAAAAATATTTTCCACTGTTAATTGTAACCATGCAATTAAACACACCATTATACAAATACTGGTTAAAATTCAGATTTAAATTTCCATGTATTTTCATTAAAACAAGAAGAGTGTTTTTGATAGGACTTAAGACAAGCAATGTTCAATACTTCAAATGTTGTAAAAGTAGGATATGGTTTATAAAATAACATCTCTGTTTCAAAGTTGTTGTTTTTTTGCTATAGCTTGTTTAGATTGATAGGTTGTTTTCTGTCCTGCTTGTTAATCTTTTTTTTTTTTCAAATTCCTGTTTTGTATCCAAAAACTTGGAAAATAAGGTAAATTCTGATTCACAAAAAAAAATCATGTATTCTGAAGTACAACAAAATTAATTGTGCAACTCTTCTTCTGATTCTTTAAGTGTTTCTCATGTTTCTAGCCGGTTGACTGCCGGCAATCAAGATCACCAGCTGCACCTGCATTCCTTCTGCTTCAGCGTTATCAGGCTCGCTCCATTCACTTGTTCTCCTGCCGAGGAGGGGGATGTGACACTTTCTTTCATATATGTTTGTACCAAGCAGTCTAAATACATAGGTCATGGATTTTGAACACCAATTCTTTTTTTAGTGATTGAAACACCCAAATTCAATGGTTTGAAGGGGTGAGCCTAAAATCAAAATTCAGTAATGTAGCCCTTTGTAATTTCTAAAATATTTAAAAAGTTGTTCAGCAGAAACTCACAGAAACACACAATGTCTGTGTCAAAACTACAAAACCCTTGCCCAGTATTGCTCTGTAGGTAGACAGTGTGCTGCTTCAGGGTAATATGTTGTCTTTTTACATTTCATTCTGGAAAGAAATGTGGCATCTGGCAGATGATGAAACACTGACTGCATCTGGGTAACAGAAAAAGGAATAAACAATGAAAGTGGGCCAAGGGGATTGAAAAAGAAAACATTGCATTAATCGGCTGGCAGCGGGTTTTGACCAGCCCAGCTTCTCAACCCACAATGGAACTTTGAATCAGCTGTGGAAGTGGGCTCATCCCAGCTGCTCTACTTCTCAAAGCAAGCACAAAACCTGTGAATGCTGCCTTCCACATCCAGCACTCACACAGCGGCATGAAACCCCTAATGATTAAAGGTTCACTCTGGAGATTGCCTTGCTCTTTTCTTCAAACAATGCTAACATACGGGTCTCTAAATAGTGATCTAGTGGAAGTGGAAATTTATAGAAAAGGTTCTTGAAAAGGACATTTCTGGGGCACAACAGTATTTCTAGATAACAGACAACAATTGGCCTCATGATAACTGAAAAAGCTTGAGACATATATCTTCATATGTCTAAATTAAAGGTGTGGAATTTGATTGCTTTTTGCCCCCAGTGTTTTAGATGTGTTTTTGAGCTAACACACCTGACAAATGGCTAAATGATCACTACAGCATCTCACAAAGGTCTGAGACGGCTAATACCCATTCTCCATAGTTCATGAAGTGTATTGAAAACATTGGAAAGATCACCACTGCAAATATTAAACACCTCTCTCTCCACGTTCAGGTCAACAGAGTTCAGTGAGATGTTCAAAATTTTGGATATTTTTTTTTAACCTAGCTCCGCTTTTTTTCACCCTCCACAATGTTCTCTCTGCTGAATTCCTCGGTCCCCGTGACGCTGGCTGTTCTCTAATGTTCTCTAACAAACCTCTGTGGCCAGAAACAGAACAGATGGATTCTACCGAGATTAAATTACACACAGATGGACTCTGTTAGTTAGGTGACAGTAGAGTTGCACTGGAGTATATTTAAGGGCATCTATAGGGGGGCTCATTCAAAGGCACACCAGACTTTGTACATGTCCTTTAGTTAGACACTTGGAAACCCATCTGAAAATTTTGCACTACTTTGTGTTGATCTATCATATCAAATCCTAATAGAATCCTTTGATGTTTGCAGCTGTAACGTGAGAAAATGTGGGGAAGTTTTTCTTCTTTCTTTTTTTATAGTAATTTGAGAGGATGCCACCATTTATTCGGGTAGCTCTTGATTCAGAATCTGGCTGTTTCACATAGGGGTCCCACAGCTGCTACCAGGTGTGTTTAAAAAAACTGAACTTTTCATTTTAGTAGCTGTTTATTTTCTATGGCTGATGTTATTTTTCTGCAGTCATTAAAATGACCAATTCTCACAGCTGCACAGCTCAATCAGGTTTCTGGACTGTGGGGTTGTAGTTACAGATGGGATGAAATTGTATGCAATATATGAAGGTGCTGCCATCACACACAAACAGAAGTCATGGATCCCTGGATTTCACCCGTTTCTTATACTTCCAGGTGCATGGGCAAGGAAGTAGCTTCCCTGGCAAATGGCTTTCAAATTTGGGAAAAGCAGGGGAAAAAAATCAGCTTAAACTGTGTTTATGTTAGGATCGTTTCATCAAAGTAATCTTTACAGCCAATATTACAAATGTTTCATCAGCAAAATCTTTTTTTTCTGTAACAAATCAGATTTTCAGTTGCATAAAGGTTTTAGAAATGACAGGGATTTAAAATGCAGCATCTTTGTGTTTTAGGGAGAAATAGTTGTTGGAGAGTTAAATTAGATTTGGTTCAAAACAGGCGGATTTTCCTTCCTGTTTTTATACACCACAACAAATATTCTGTTTGCAAATGATTTCATCAGCTCCAGATGGTGAACACTTGTAAAAAGTTATGACATTAACTTTGCACACAAAGCAGAGATGTGGGCTTTTATATAAAACATTTACAGCATTGCACTTCTGCCATAAGTTGGGGACAAGATCTCGCCTCCCTTCAGCTTGTGATGTCAGCAAAGGACAGTCATTTTATCAAAATGAAGGAAACTTTATTACCCGTTTGTCTGCTATAATTGGTCATTCCACAACAATTCAGTTTCCTCTACAATCTGCCGGCAACTTTGTACAATTTCGCCTTGATAACCTTAAATGGATGGTTTGTTTTTTTAAGTGATGTAGTCCTGAAAATGTGTTACCAGTTAACTTTTTCTTTTTTAACTCTTTAGGTGCCCTCCACATTTATAAAACTAGATTGGTTGAAATGTTTATGCCTTTATATTGCTGTAGTCTCAATAACATAACTCTTTCTGCAAACATTATTTTATGAGCATTTAAAAACCAGCCTGTTTACTCTGAGTGACCGGAGGAAGGAGGTGTGGGGACCACCAATGATCACCGAGGGGGAAACGTACTGAGAACAAGACGTGTTGGAGTCTCTCAGGCTAGCAGCCTCTGGAAGCAGCTCACCTGGATCCATACTCTATGACGACACTATGGAAGGGTTTGCTCTATGGTACATAAGATTCAGTTGCATCTCAATAAATTAGAATATCACCAAAAAGTTAATTTGCCCTTGGAATTCATTGCACAACTAAACCTTTGATGATGTGTAGATCTATTCCACTGAGACCGATATATTTCTGTGGTTTGTTTCTTTTCTTTTACAGTTGTTGAAAACTACACATTCTGCTTCTCAGAAAGTTAAAATATTAAAAAAGATCCATAAATAAAACCCAATTTCAAAAATATATGAACAATCTGATTATACTGTAGTGTATAGAGCTGCAACTCCACAAAAATCACAAAAACAAATCTCTCCATTTACAGTAAGTCCTAATTAAGCAAACGATCAGCGCTTCAATAGTTGGACAAAGAGTTCTAATGGCTAAAACTTGATTATTAAGGTTGGACAGATTGCTCTACATGCTTTATATTCTGTAACATTACCTCACCTGCTCTATCACTCATTTATCATTCTACACCGTTCAGCTTCCTTTGTCATTCATCATTCAGAGAGGAAGAACTGTTAGTTCTCCCTCTTGTTCCATTACAGCAGAATGTGCTGAGTATAATTTAGCATTAATGAGTTGCTCTGTGTGTAGGCCATATGTGTGTAAGCCTCTGCCCTCTGATGTTCTTGAGGCAGCATCCCTGTGCACGTGCATGCATAGTTCTGCATGTCTTAATGGGTGCGTTTAAAAGCGCTAATGAAGAATTTGCAGTTCCAGATGGGAACGCACAGTTTGACTTCCTGATTCATGATCTGTCACATCTACTTTGCTATTCGCCACCTCTGTTTGGAAGAGGAGTTCAAGCATTGTCGCTCTGGATAATAATAAGACTTTTCTCACCTTTTAATGGCCATGATTGCATATGATATTTAGAGCATATCCTGATTTCCTAAAGTTTTACTTTTAGACTTACCCATTCACTCAGGATAAGCTTTCTAAGAGGACAGTGGCACATATTAGTTGGGCTGAACAAAATGGATACATTGTTGTGTTTGTGAATAGAAACCTGAAACCTGTAGGGTGTTGTGGTATTGAGCCTCTTGAGTCAATTCTTAGTAGAGCCATCTTCCAATGTAATTACAGAGGCAATTATTTAGAGTCTGTCTCTACCAGCTTTGCACACAGAGAGATTAGAATTGTTTGCCCAGATTAGATGGAAATTGTGATTTGATGTAATTTTGCAGCTGCTACTTCTCGGCTGCATGCAGCATGAAATTCAGTAAAGCTCAAAATTATTCATACCTCTGGCATATTAAGCTTTGGAGTAATCTTTCAATTTTCCCAATATGTGTCTTCTGACTGGAAGTATCAATGGTTTCGAGTGGCCAGAGTCCAGCCTTAAATCTAAGGCAGAATCTATGGAGGAAGCTAAAGATTAGGGTGATGGCAGGACGGCCTTCCAATTGCAAAGACTTGGAGACCTAAAGTGCTAAAAACACTTTTCTAATGAGGCTGTTGACATAAACCTCCCACCAGTAGTCTATAACAACCAAAGTAATCCACACATGCAGATAATTCTAAACAATTAGTCCACAAATTTTGATAGGATTATGATAAATAACCCCTTAATTATCCTAGAATGAAAACCACACAAATACAAGTTTAGACTCTTTTGCAGAACAAGGGCAGAGGGGCCAGGAGCGGAAGACGTGTTCCGTCACGTGTTCCATCACAGTCATCTGCCTCTGTCACACATCAAAGAAGGGACAGGAGGATTCAGGAGTTTACAACATGGGGGTTGAAAAACAAAGAAAGGAGCAAGTTTTATTGCGGGTGGTGATCAGTCACCTGCTTCATGCACAGCTGGATAAGGGAGACATTCCTTATCTGGGAGAACCCT
This sequence comes from Fundulus diaphanus, assembly GCA_037039145.1. Taxonomy (NCBI): domain Eukaryota; kingdom Metazoa; phylum Chordata; class Actinopteri; order Cyprinodontiformes; family Fundulidae; genus Fundulus; species Fundulus diaphanus. The sequence continues at coordinate 13,890,428 of CM073125.1, forward strand.
TTGTTCTCCCTGTCTAAGGTTAAAAACAACAAAACCTTCCTGAAAGCAAACTCTTAAATCAAATGTCTGTAACTTGATAAAAATAAAATTACATTCACATCTCTCTAACAAATTTAGTTATCTGAAATGATATAGGATGACATAACCTTAATCTTGACAGATGGATGTAGTTCCGCCGAGCTCCACATGGCTCCACACATCCATCTGACATCGCTGCCATTTGGAAGGGATTTCAATACCACATAAAATGGAAAAGCTATTCAGGATCGCTGGGCAGGATTTCCGTAGATGTGACGTATCAGAGAAGCATCTGATTGGATTCAGACAACAATCCAATCCAACTTTATTTATAAAGCACTTTAAAAAACTTCTCAAAAAAAAAGTGCTGTACAGTGAAACAACATAACGTCATTACACAGACTCAAAAAAAACATACTGTCATGGTTTTCAGGTGACGAGCCCACATGCAGATACGATCGGGAAGCAAAGCACAGTTTAAAGATGTTTATTTTAGGAAACAGGCAGATCTACGGACGGAACTACAGGCGATTCGGCAGGGTCAGAACGTCACGGCTGGAGAGACTGCAAGAGAGAGAGTAAGTGACTCTGAAAGGAGAACCAGGAGAACTGCTAGAAGCTACGCTGCTTACCATTGGGCTGGGCGGACCTAACCGGGAAGGAGTAGCGCCGAGGGATCTCTGTGAAACTACTCTGCTGATGATAGGCGGCTAGTGGCTGAGGACGGCAGATGTTACTGGCGAGGGATCCTGAGCGAGCCTCGTCGGCAATGGTGACAGATGGATTGACCAGAGTGAGAGCAGAACCAACAGAATCCGGGAGAGGGGATCTCAGGCCTTGCTGGGTAACATCCAGGAAGTATGAGGGGAGCGCCAGAGCAAAATCTGAGCAGGAGGATTCTGATGGTCTGGTTCTTCGGACAAGACGTCAAGACAGGTGAGTGCATCCAAGCACCAAAAACTGTGACAAAACAGGGAGAACCAAAATTAGTCAAAGTCAAAGAGCGAAAAACTCACAAGCTGGTTTCCAAGAGTTGGGACAGAGGCCACATCGTACCACGACTGGTTAAGGCTCCGGCGTCTTCCATCTGCCAGTGCTCTGCTTAAGAAGCCAGAGGAAGCCGCCTGCAACGAGCTGCAGGTGTGGGCCACGCCTCCTCAGCCAACTAGTCACACCTGAGGAGTAGAGTTAGAGCAGAGCAGCACAGAGAACCCTGACACATACAAGCATAAAAGACAAAATTAAAATCAGAACTATAAAATCTATAATAAAATCAAAATAGTGTAATTTAAAATAATTTATCACAGACTAAAATCAACATCTCACACAGTTTAGAAGGTCAAGGCAAAGAGATGAGTTTTCAAGAGCGATTTAAAATCAGACAAAGAAGTAGACAATTTAATTTGCAATGGAAGGTTGTTCCACATTTTTAGAGCTGCCACAGAGAAAGCACGATCCCCCCTAAGATTCCGTTTAGTTTTTGGCACCTCAAGAAGCAGCTGATCGGCTGACCTGAGTGAACGGGAGGGTGCATGAAGGTGCAGCAACTCAGAAAGATATGATGGAGCAATACCATGGAGAGACTTAAAAACAAATAAAATAACTTTAAAATGAATTCTAAAATGTACAGGGAGCCAGTGCAATGAGGCTAAAATGGGAGTAATGTGCTCATATTTACGTTCCAGATAAAAGACGTGCCGCAGCGTTTTGCACTCTCTGGAGTTGAGCAATGTTGGAGGTACTAACCCCCAAATAAAGTGCGTTACAGTAATCCAGCCGGGTAGTGACAAAGGCATGGATTACTGTCTCTAAAAGATCTCTGGAGAGAATGGGCTTTATTTTGGCCAACTGCCTTAACTGAAAGAAACTTTTCTTCACAGTTGCCTTTATCTGGCTATCGAATTTAAGATCAGCATCCACTTTGACACCAAGGTTTGTGATAACTGACTTCCTATACTGGGCTAGGTAACCTAGCTCAATGAAGGGAACCTCAGATGTGCTGCTAAAAACCATGACCTCGGTCTTACTCTCATTGAATTTCAAGAAGTTAAGGGCCATACAGGTCTTTAGGTCTTCAAGGCAATTTAACAGCACGCTAATAGAGTTCTCGTCTTTTTTGCTTAAGGGAATATAAATTTGGCTGTCTTCAGCATAACAATGGAAATGGACACCATGCTTCCTCATTATGGAGCCAAGCAGGAGTAGATAAAGGGCAAAGAGAAGTGGGCCCAAAACTGAGCCGTGTGGCACACCACACAATAGGGTAGCAGAGGATGACTTATAATAGCTAAGAGAGACACATAATCCCTGATGCCAACCCACTGTGCCAGACGAGAAAGTAAAATTTTGCGGTCTACTGTATTAAAAGTAGCAGTTAAATCCAAAAGTACAGCAATCACACAGTCACCAGAATCTGTAGCTAAGAAAATATCATTAAAAACCCTTAAAAGAGCCGATTCAGTGCTGTGTAACGTTTTAAAACCAGACTGGAAAACCTCTGAAATATCATGGCTAAAATATCATAAAATTGGCGGTTTGCAGCGAGGAAGCAAGGGTTACGAAACTTCACCAAATCTCTGTTTAGAATGACCTGTCCCTGGTAAAGGCTGTCCCTGGAAATGTCCCCAATTTTAGTGTATCATAACGGAGTACAAAAATTTAACACAGCAAGAGGTATGAACCCATTCCTGCTGCCGTCATGGTGTAGTAGAAGAGCGTAGCCGAACACCCTTCACCCTCCCGTCGGCTTTGCTGATTGGCCAAAACAGACCAACCCCCTGACAGAGACTCTGTGCCTATCCATTTTCATTAGAGAGATCTGGCCACCCAGTAACATTAATGCTGCTCTTTCATCAGTGTTGTCCAATCTACCAAACATTAATTCTTTAAAGGAACACCAGAGAGTTGCTTTGAAGGCTTTTGTTAGTGGAAACAATGGTTTCAATGTTGATTTAGATGTGAGTGGTTGAAGTAGCACGTCAGTAAATATGATTGGATAAAGTGGTTTATCCAATCATATGCAAGGACTTTTGATAAGGCCCCTCCTTCTGAAATACATCTCCAATGGAGCGATCCCAGATGGATGTGTGAAGCTCTGCGGAATGAAATTGTCTAGCCCAAAATCCCAAGTTTATTTCATCGTTAATGCACACTATTATCATGAATGTACATTGAATTCATCATTCATTGAATTATTTGAAGTCTGATTGTAATTTATTTTTGAACATTTGCTGGCTATCATAATGTTTGCACCTCCAAGCTTGCCAGTTGTTATGAGTTTGATGTGGAATAACACAAAAATATTTTGGATTCATCCAACCAGATACTGTTTAAAGCCCAGAAGTGTTTAGGAGAAATTTCCACCAGGTATACATACCTGATATAACTAAAGTACAGTTCCACAGCTACAACGTGTAAATGTAAACTTGTGGTATCTGTGTGAAGGTAAGGCATTAAAAAAAGAATTCTGTGGAACCACTATTGCAAATGTCATTATGTCTGATTTATTGATGATTAAACAAATACAAAATAAACATGATTAAGTCTCTTTTAAAATCAACTTTGCAAAACACCATAAAAGCGGAGATGAACATTTTAAATTTGTATCCACAATTAAGAAATAATTAAGATTATGATGATTAAGAAAAAAATGTGCATCCACATGAGAGAATGCAATACAATTGAAAAGGCTGTAATAGGTATGCCAGGCCCATTGGTGGCACTGTGATACTGCCAAAGAAACATGCACAAAACACTGGGCATACGCAGACAACTCGTGAAGTAAACACAGCACTGTGGCAGGGGATCTGACACGCTGTGTAGAGCGTTAGAAAGGAATCTGAGGATGCCACTAACAGCAATGAAAAAGCCGCAACACCAGGCGGTGCCATCTTTCTTGTTATTTGTGAGAGTCAGGAGTTTGTGGGTTACAGAAAGAAACAAACCTACAATGCCATCGTTTAAGAAAAGATGAGGATCGCATGTACAGGACTGTCTCAGAAAATTAGAATATTGTGAAAAAGTATACTATTAGGCTATTCAACTAATCTCTTGAATCGTCTAATTAACTCGAAACACCTGCAAGGGTTTCCTGAGCCTTGAAAAACACTCAGCTTGGTTCAGTAAACTAAATCACAAGTATGGGGAAGACTGCTGATCTGACTGCTGTCCAGAAGACCATCATTGACACCCTCCATCAGGAGGGTAAGACACAAAAAGAAATTTCTCAAAGAGCAGGCTGTTCACAGAGTGCAGTTTCAAAGCACATTCACAAAAAGTGTGTTGGAAGGGGGAAATGTGGCAGGAAACGCTGCACAACCAAGATCTGGCACCTGCCCACAGTGCCAAAACCACCAGTAACTGGTGTACTGACCATGGCATTACTGTCCTTGATTGGCCTGCCAATTCCCCTGACCTGAACCCCATAGAGAATTTGTGGGGTATTGTGAAGAAGAAGCTGAAAGACACCAGACCCAACAATGCAAATGAGCTAAAGGCCGCTATCGAAGCATCCTGGGCATCCATAACACCTCAGCAATGCCACAGGCTGATTGCCTCCATGCCACGCCGCATTGATGCAGTAATCTGTGCAAAAGGATTCCCAACCAAGTGCTGAGTGCATTAATGGACATTTTCAAATGTTTTGATTTTGTTTTGCTGTTATAATTTTTTTTTTACTTGGTCTGAGGAAATATTCTAATATTTGAGATAGGATTTTTGAGTTTTCTTCAGCTGTACGCCATAATCAGCTATATTAAAACAATAAAAGGCTTGCCATATTTCGGTTGATTTGTAATGAATCCAGAATGTATGACATTTCATGTTTTTTAATTGCATTACAGAAAATAAAGAACTTTATCACAATATTCTAATTTTCTGAGACAGTCCTGTACATGCAAAAAAGAAAAATCAACCACTGTTGTGAAATTAATCCACTCTGGCTACCAGTTTTAAAAGAATTATAGTTTACAGTCTCACAAAATGCCACCTCCATGCGGATGGTCTTATGCCATCACACCATGGCTAAATTGTGTGAACTGTGACATGGGGAAGGATTAAAATTGCCTGCTTCAATGGAGTGACAAAGGGGGAGGAAATTCTCGTTCTCTGCGGAGCGTAGGACCCGACTAAATTCGAGGATTCATCACACCGATCGAAGCTAAGTTGCACTCTGACTTCTGCGCAACCAGCCGCGAAGCACAGAATGCCAAAACAGCTTTGTTTATTTCTGTCAGCTGTTGCAGGAAAGCCGTGCTGAGACGATGTGGATCGGTCGCCTTCCCTCACCAGACAAGCTGAGAGAACAGGGACTACAGAGCCAGACCAGGCCGATCCCACGTGTCTTTATGGTCTGCTTCTGCTAAGCCACTAGCCCGCTGCTGAAGGAACAACGGTTCCCTTTTCACTGCCTTCCTTGGATGACCAACGTGGACTGAACTCACACGAGGCACCGATAGGTTGGACATTTATTGGGAAATGTTGTGTGATGCGTTACACATGGTTGCTTTAAACTAAAGAGCTAACAGAGATAGCTCATTGCTAGCATTCGGTATCATGTCATTGTCATACATTGATGGGACATTAATGTTTACGTTATCCAGCCCACTCATTATGACAAAAATAAAAGCCAACGTTTTTATTTGTTAGCGCCGAAAGTCCGCTAACCAAGATGCTATTAGCTTCTGGTAGCTTCCGATTTCCGGACATTCAAATGAGCTAATTTCCGGTTCCGGTTTTTCTACAAAAGCCCGTTCCAAGCATAAAGCTTGTTTGTTCTGCTCATTCGATAGTGCTATGAGCCTTATTCCCGCATTAATATGGAATAGTAATGTCGATTTAAAGGCGTTTTGGTAACTTTAAAGTAACTGGTTTTAGCGACCGATCGCTGCAGCGCCCCCTAGCTCCCGGAGGTATCATTGCATTGATAAATACTAGCGCTCCTAAGGTAATAATTTTACTGAGCAAATCAGTCTTTAGAATGTTATTTACTCAAAATAAAGTTCTGGTTAGCTTGGGATTTGCATTGTGAATGGGTTGAAACATATGTCAAATGTTGTTCTGAATTAGTCAAGCTAATTTAACCTCAATTCACATTCTTTAAGTTGAACTTTGGTTCAACTTAAACAAAATATTATTTCATCAAATAATGTTTTGTTTTGAATTAATTATATCTGCAAAGAAGAATGTCACTTCATTCCCCCACAGTGATATAGCTGACTCAATGCCTGATTTTCCAGATGGCAAATGGAGAGAGGAGAGAGCCAACAGCCATGAGGTTGAAGGTGCAATTACTTTTTCACATTGAGCCAAATTGGTTTGGATAACTTTTTTTACCCTCTTCATAAGTGAAGTCATTTGAAAACCTTGCTTTGTATTTGATTAAGTTATCTTTACTTCTATTGTTTAAGTTAGACAGTGGTAGTAATTCTTAAGCAGGGTGAAGATTTTTTCACAGCACTGTAGTTGATGTAGTGTTTTTACCTGTCTGCTCAGCATTCTGTATGACACAGCAGGTTGAGCAGGAAGTGGAGGAGGAAAAGTTAATTATAGAGCCTGTTTTTCTGAACATCAGCAAATGTTGCTGTTTGTTTTTTTTGTCTCTTTTCATTGAATAAACAGACACGATCCACCCTTGCGTTAAAAGCTGGTGTGAATACAGAAAGCAGAAATAGGAGCATCTGCACCATATTATACAGTACAACAGAACCATGACATATTCAATCTGCTATCTGTATACAAAACAATTTAGGCTGATTGTTGTAACTCGTGTATCGAGGTTATGTGACGTAGATAGAGGGGCTCTGTGCTCATATTTCACTGACTGAGCTGTTTGTCTCTGCCTTTCTCACAAAGAGAGTTGTTTTGTTCCATGCTCCTCAGACTAATTACTGCAAAGCTGACATAGAATGACACTGAGGAGCTTTCTCACTTACCGCCTTACTCAGAGGCTTTAGTTCTCTAATGATTTTAAAACTATTTGTTACAAAACGCTGTTTGGTGATTTTTTTAAGCACAGTTTCCTGCTCTATCAGTTGTAGTAGTAATAAACCAGCTTCACTGAGCAGCAATTGGACATAATTGATTATTTTGTTTTTGCAAACCAGTTCAGCAACAGGATTCATACTTTGATAGTGAAGTTCATATTTTTTTACAATGAAAGAGATGTAAAACTGTCATGGCTATAAGCATTGACTCTAAATCTGCTCAGGAATGCTAAGTGAATGTTATATCATGTTTGCATAATTGGATTTAGCTCTTAACAGCAACATATTGTTATTCATTAGCAGCCTTTGATTTAGTTTACCAGAGTCGGACCTGGTGATGGGCTTCATCATCCAACAATATCAACTTTATCCTTTAGATCAGTAATTTTCAGAATTCACTCTCCAAATTTAAACAGCAAGTCAAACCAGAGCTTGTTCATGCCTTACTTTTTGAGGGATACAGGTCAGAGGCTAAACCAACAAAAATGTGAGAAGCAGCTCTCAGCAACAGCTCATGCTGCTTATAATTATTCATAAACGTGTCAGTTTCATGTTTAAGGTAATCCTTTTAAACACATTTCTTTTGAATGGAAGTGATATTAATATTTTGGAGTGGCCCATCCAGAGTCCTGACTTGAATCTAGTATGTCACTAGAGGGAGTTTAGGATTGTGGTTGTTGTGCCATTACACGTGCTTTTAAGTTATTTAATGTTTAGTAAGCTGGCTCCCTGGTTTAATTCAGAGCTGCATTCCTTGAAGCACAATGTTAGGAAATTGGAGAGAAAATGGCGCTCTACACACCAAGAGGAATCCTACTTAATCTGGAGGGACAGTCTATTGTTGTATAACAAGACCCTTCGCAGAGTTAGAGCAGGATATTTTTCATCATTAATTGAAGAGAATAAAAATAATCCTAGATTTCTCTTTAGTACAGTTGCCAAACTTACCCAGAGCCGCAGCTCTGTTGATCCGTCCACTCCCTTAGCTCTTAGCAGTAATGATTTTATGGGATTCTTCATAAATAAAATTGATGCCATTAAAAATAAAATAATTGGCATCCTCCCAAACATGATTACCTCATCCTCAGTAAGTAAGGCAGCATTGGAGGAATCTTTAGAACCTGCACAGTGTTTGAACTGTTTAGAAGCAGTAGAGCTTTCTGAGCTATCTAAAATCTTAGCTTCATCTACACCTTCTACCTGTATGTTAGACCCAATCCCAACCAAGTTGTTTAAGGAGGTATTCCCTTTGATCAGTGGCCCTATTTTGGACATGATTAATCTATCCTTAGTAAATGGATATGTACCACAGGTTTTTAAAGTAGCTGTTATTAAACCTTTACTTAAGAAACCTTCTCTTGATCAAGATGAGCTAGTAAACTACAGACCTATATCTAATCTTCTTTTCTTATCTAAAATTCTTGAGAAAGTAGTTGCTAATCAACTTTGTGAACATTTACAAAGCAATGACCTACTTGAGAAGTTTCAGTCAGGCTTCAGAGCTCGTCATAGCACTCAAACAGCTCTGGTGAAAGTCACCAATGATATTCTCATGGCCTCAGATAATGGACTTGTGTCTATACTTGTCCTGTTAGATCTCAGTGCTGCATTTGATACAGTTGATCACAATATTCTCCTACAAAGACTTGAACATACTGTAGGGATTAAGGGGAAAGCATTAGGCTGGTTTAAATCTTATCTGTCGGACAGATTCCAGTTTGTTCATGTTAATAATAACATCTTGTTCATGTTAATAATAATATCTTCCTCAAACTCTAGAGTCACCTGTGGAGTACCACAGGGTTCAGTCCTTGGACCAATTCTCTTTACTATATAAATGCTTCCGATCGGCAAAATTATCAGACAGCATGGGATTAATTTCCACTGTTATGCTGATGACACTCAGCTATATTTATCCATAAATCCTGATGAATCCAATCAATTACTTCGACTGCAGTCATGTCTTGATGACATCAAAAGCTGGATGACTTTAAATTTCCTGCATCTAAATTCTGACAAGACCGAAGTTGTAATCTTTGGGCCAGAGTCCTCAAAAAATAAACTTCTTAACCAATTACTTAATCTGGGTGGCATTAACTTGGCCTCTGGTAATAAAGTAAAAAATCTTGGTGTTATTTTTGACCAAGACATGTCATTTAAATCCCATATTAAACAGGTTTCCAGAGTTTCCTTTTTTCACCTCAGGAATATTGCCAAAATTAGAAACATTCTGTCCAGGAGTGATGCTGAAAAACTAGTCCATGCATTTGTTACTTCAAGGCTGGACTATTGTAATTCTTTACTATCAGGAAGTCCACAAAATGCTCTTGTTGTGTCTCTGCTCTGTCTTCTGTAACCCCCAGTCGGTCGAGGCAGATGACCGTTCATACTGAGCCCGGTTCTGCCGGAGGTTTTCCTTCCCGTTAATGGGGAGTTTTTCTTCCCACTGTCGCTTCATGCTTGCTCAGTATGAGGGATTGCAGCAAAGCCATGTACAATGCAGCCGACTCTCCCTGTAGCTCTACGCTTCCCCAGGAGTGAATGCTGCTTGTCGGGACTTTGATGCAATCAAGTGGTTTCCTTATATAGGAACATTTTTGACCAATCTGTATAATCTGACCCAATCTATATAATATGATTGAACTTGACTTTGTAAAGTTCCTTGAGATGACATGTTTCATGAATTGGCGCTATATAAATAAAATTGAATTGAATTGAATAGTAAATAACTCTTGGTCTGTTAGGTATTGTCCAAACAACTGATATCAGGACAATAGTTGAAAGCGTGATTCGAGCACTGGCGTTCTTTTGACAGCAAACTCTGCACACATATGGAATAAAGGAGTGACAACTTCTCTTCAAGTTCAACAATTTATTAACAAAAATAAATTAACTTCCAGAGAACACCACTATAGAATTCTGTTTATCGGAATTAACACTAACATAAACCTTAGGCTCTTTGCACAGCTTGAAGGGGCGATTTTCAGATCAGCTTTTCTCCTGCAAAAGCTGAGGGGAGTTACAAGCGGGCCATTTCCATGGCAGTCGGCTGTTTAAGTTCCAATGTTAATTTCACAGAAAACAGACTTTACTTAGCCTGGCCGGCACTGCAAATGTTCGTGGGTGTCCGAACCCATTCGGACCATGGTGGCTGTCTCCCTGGTGTAGCTGTTGCCGAACAGCGTGCGGAAAAGAAAGAAACCTGGGCGGCTTGTCTTTATACAGTGGGGCCCACTGCTGTGAAGGGCAGTTCTTTGGTGCCCTGTAAAAGTCTCATGTTTCATGTGGCTTTCAACTCACAGTCTGATTTATCCCACATGGACGATTGCACAACATGGTGATGGCATGGAGGCCTCCCAACCTCAAAGACTTGGAGTGCAACATCAAAAAAGAATCTTCAGAATATCAGTGGAAACAAGGAAACTGCAGAACAGTAATTCTGAGGATGGCCAAACATTGGCCATGAAGAAGGTTTTGATGTAATGCCAATAAACATTTTCTATTTCTCCCAATTTTTGACATGCAGTTTTTTTTAAATATCTATATTTTCAAATTGGATACTTGTTTTACATTGTTGTTTTTTTTCCATGTCTTCTGTGAAACAAACTTCCTGTTTGAATGAAGAAATGTTTTAAATTTTATCTGGCAGGGGTATAAATAATGACGAGCTTGACACTGTTTATAGTTACAACATCTAGTCCTTGGTTTTAAAGCAGGAGTACATCCACTTCTGTAAATTTTCCACAGGGACTTGGTTGTATACCTTCTTCAGAACCACAAAATGAAACTCTTATGGCCATCCCAGCCAACCTTGCATGCAAGCTGATTTATTGCAGTGAGTGGTGGAGGGTGGACAGGCGGGTGCAGCTCAAGCAGGAGAGCGAAAACATACCTGGCGTCTGGAGAATTTCCTTATTCAGAGAAAGGTCTGGCCTACAGCGCCCTCCTCCTGGTTCCAGGTCCTTATGAAGGTCCTCTAATTAGTGGAGATAAGGAACACCCACCCGTCACACCCTGCAGAATACCAGAGAAGAACCCAGACCAGCACAACCTGCACACAGAAACATCAGTATTACAATTTGTGCTGAATGATTTCATACCTCCTGTGGTTCTGCTACGCTGGCTTCATGAAATGCTCACATTAGCATAGGAAATAACCACCTTAGTTACTTATTAATAAATGGCCAGACAAAGATTAAAGAGGTGCTAGTTTTGTAAAACAGGCCTAAATTTGAAACCTCACAATGATGTACCCTGTCAATATGAGCCAAAATAATGGAGACAAGTTGACGGAGTCCTCACACGCTGCCTCTTAAACGATGGTAGGCTTTCCATTATGTTGTGAGACTGCTTTGGTTTTCCTGTCATAAGAGACACTAGATCCAGGAAAGAAAGGTTCAACCCAATGATTACCAAAGCATTTTAAAGGAAAAACTGTCTTTTTGTTTCAATAAAACACAATTAAAACATACTTAATGACACAAATGCAGATTATGGTACACTGCCTTAGGCAAATGTTGACGTTTGCTTCTGTGGGATTGTTCTCATCTTCAATACTTTAATACTGAATACTGTTCGAATCTCACTGCATTTGTTTTATTTCTCCCTTGAATCTCTGAGAACTGTGAAGAACAGTATTTTACTACAAGTCTTAATTTTTGAGGTGGGATCCTTGTGTCCTTCTTGAATGATTCATTCAAAAGAACTTATCATTCGAGTGAACAAACTGAACCGAATCACTTCATTAACTGATTCGTACATTTCTCAGTACAGTTGAACAAGAGGTCAGCCCACGTCCGTCGGTAGGCCTACTGGAACTTCTGTGTTATGTCGCACTCGTGAATCTGAACACTGACTGCCCTGAGTGATTTATTCTACCGTTTTCTCTTGCACGGGATACGGTGTCCTGCCACAAAGAATACTGTCTGTTTCTCCAAGCTAACAATCATGAGTCAAACAAAGGAGCGCACACACACACACACGCACACACACACACACAGTACGTTTATCTTACTGAATGCCGCTGTGTCGCTGACTCTCACGCTACACCAAGGACTGAGATGGATGGACAGATGTGATGTGGTATAGAGAATACTCTGTTTTCTGTAATGGATTTTTTCTGAGCTAATCTGGAATTGTATCTTTCACAAAAGTTATAGAATTTTGATCCAGATGTTGTATTTAGTGACGTATTTTTGCCTTATCACATGAGCAATGCATCACAGACAAAAGTACCAAAAATTCTGGTGTGGATTTGAAATATGCCAGCAGAGCTCCGTAACTGACTGCAGTCTGCAGATAGGTCCCCTCTCTTGTGGGGAAGAACTGTATTGCTTTATTCATGGCCCAAAAGAAGTAGGCAGTGATAATTATTTTGATCCAAAAGTTTTTTGCCCTTTTTCAATCTGAGCTGACTGACTTCCGGTTGCTAGAACTTCAAAATAAGGTAAGGAGAGAGCATGAAAAGTCAGCTTCATCTTTATTACTTGTAACTGCAACGAAACAAAATAGGTGGTAAAAGTTAATAGCACACTTAGTGTCAATAAAGTCATGCTTATGGCCTATTATAAATGTAAAGGAACCGATCATGCAGTTAAAGCTCTCTGAATAGCACACTAAGACATGTTAATTGCCTAATACAGTTATTCCCAAACTATTGTTCGCGTACCCCTAGGGGGTACGCGACGTCATGACAGGGGGTAAGGGAAAAGATTTTGAAAAAAAAAAAAAATGCAGGAAAAAAAAATCAAATGCCGTCCAATAGTGGCCTCGTACGCGAAGCAGCAACCTTAAATTCAATGAATAGCACGAGCTGGAGTAGGGCTCGGGCTTGACACTGATAAAGTTGGTTAGAGGCGACCTGTGACGTCCCCGGAGAAGGACAGGAGGAGCCGCAGGGTTTCTGCTGGCGCAGAGGGAGAGGAGTGCCGTCATCAGCGGGCGGTGGAGGGGGTGTGGTTCCTCCGCTGATCGCAGCCGGCGGGGTCCAGCCGCTGTGGAGAGGCTCCGTCATCGTAGCCGCGGAGGTCATTATGCGGCCGGGAGGTGAAGAGGAGCCGAGCGCCTCAGCGCACGGAGGAGCTGCGCGCAGCCCTCCAGGTCCTCCTCGGTCTTCACAGCCTGGTCCAAGAAATTAATGCCATTCGCCACTACATATTTATGTGAGAGAGGATTTTCATGTCTGACCAGCCTGAAAACTAAATACCGACACAGACTATGTGTGGAAGACAATTTAAGACTGAAACTGTCGCCGATTCGGCCAGACATACAGGGGTTATGCGCGTCCTCTCAAGCACCCCTCACATTACAGACTGCGGTGAAGTTAGTTTGATATTGGACATTCAAGCTCCGCGGAGTCAGCGGGATCCAGCTCACGGTTGATCCGGTTGAAGGACTCCGTTTTCGGCCAGCGTCTCTCAGCTGCTCCCTCCTCCCACACGCGGTGGTGCAGTTAGGGACCGTCAAAAAAGTTTTGAACCAAGCACTCTTGAGAAATAAAAATCAATAAATTCCTTATCTAGTGACTAGCTAAGACAAAACTAATAGGAAATCATGCCAATAAATAACAGCTGTAAGGCACACTAATTTTTATTCCATTTTAAGGCTTTGTCTATTTTTAAAGAATTGTTATTATAGCAAAATGTGATATTTCTTCAATAGCTTCCAGGTTATGTGACCCACTGACTCCAAATCTATGTAAAATTGTTCTACTATTTTACCTTGATGGGGCACACTCATTTATATCCCATTTTAAGCTTTTTTCTATTTTTAAAGAATTTGTATTATAAAAATAATTGATATTTCTTCAATAGCTTCCGGGTCATGTGACCCATTGACTCCAAATCTATGTCAAATTGTTCTACTATTTTACCTTGATGGGGCACACTCATTTATATCCCATTTTAAGCTTTTTTCTATTTTTAAAGAATTTTTATTATAAAAAATAATTGATATTTCTTCAATAGCTTCCAGGTCCGCAGTTTTGGCTGTATTCTGAACAGGCTCGTTATAGTCTTTGTTCTTGTTTGTTACATGTTATTATGTTATGCCCTTTTATAATGCAGATGTATTTAGTATCTGCAGTCAAGTTAATAAAACTCTGATCCCTATGTTGAATGTTTCTTTTTTTTGGGGGGGGGGGGGGGGGGGGGGTACGCGGATGGAGATGAAATGCTCCAAGGGGTACGCGATGCAAAAAGTTTGGGAAGCACTGGCCTAATACAATATAAGGGAACAAAAATGTAGTTATATGAATGAAATGAATGTAGTTATATGAATGAAATGAATGTAGTTATATGAATGAAATGAATGTAGTTATATGAATGATACAGTGAAAGAATCAGTTGAACAAATGATTTTAATGTACTGATTCTAGTGATTCAGTACACTCAAAAGAACTGTGGTGCCCATCAATAATGCCACTAATTCTTGAAATACGACCAGGCCTAATAAAAATATCTATATTGCATATTAAAATGCTAATTCTTTACCTAACAAATGTGGAGTCTTTCAATAGTTCTACTTTGGTCTTGAACCACTTCTTCCATGAGTCCTGAGGCAAAATTGTTCCTCAGTGCTGTACTGTAAAAAAAAAAAGTTAAAAAGTCAGCATGGTCAGTCTGTATCAAACACCCCGGGGAATCAGTCAATCAATAATGCAACAAAGCGCAATACCTGCAGTCTGTCTTACAGTCGCATGCACACCTGTCACTGTTCCGAGGGGGCTGAAAAAATATGTCCCTGTGTGCAACTAAATGACAGATATGTGGATGGAGGTGAGAATGTTACCGACCCACACACTTATCTACTTTGAGTAAAGGTGGTTCCCTTGGGTTTTATTAGTTTTTCCCAGTTGCATTTAAAAGGGAAACAAGTCCAGAAATTGTTTTTTTTATATTTATATATATGACAACTTCGGCCAGCTTAAGTGATATTTAGTTGTCTGTGACGTTGGCCTGCTCATTGTCATTCTAATGAAATTATTTAGGTGTATATTTATGTTTGCTGCTTCTTTTAAAAAAACCTTTGTGACAGAAGTTTATATAATAAAACACGAGAAAGAACGTATGAAGAAGAGTGAACACTGGCTCATAGTTACAGTTTTGCTGAAAGTCATTAGTGGATGTTGTGGTCCCAATGACACTGAAGTTGGCGAAGTTGGCATAAGATTAACATACCACAGATAAATATGGATATA
Source organism: Fundulus diaphanus (assembly GCA_037039145.1). Classification (NCBI taxonomy): domain Eukaryota; kingdom Metazoa; phylum Chordata; class Actinopteri; order Cyprinodontiformes; family Fundulidae; genus Fundulus; species Fundulus diaphanus. The sequence goes on from CM073125.1 coordinate 13,905,626, forward strand.
AAGGTTTTATTAACTCAAACCCCACCAGCTGACCCTTTTACTCCCCCTTGTCGGCGGGCATGCTTGAATCATATAACTGATGGAAATTGGACAAACAGTGCATAGCCCAGGTGGGTGGGATCTGTGGAAATGTGTCTGGCCCTTTTCTGGAATCGTGCCATGTCAATATCTTGTAAACAGCATCCCACAATCCCCTGTGCTGACCTCACCACCAATACTAGATCCTTCCTCTACTGTGCCACACAGATTCCATACCAAACTGTCATGCTGAGACACAGGATTCTTCAACTGTGGCTCTATACAGATTTCTGAGCAATTGACCATTCAGGAGAGGTGTAAGGAAATGTGAATGCCCAGGAACTTTATCCTGTCAACATGCTCCACCACCTCCTCGTGTATGCAGAGAAAAGCGTGTTCAGTTTCCTGAACCTCCTGTAGTCCACTATGACCTCCGTGGTCTTGCTGGTGTTCAGGATGAGGTTGTTCCATGAGCCCCACTTTGTCAGAGTAATGGGTCTCATCATTGTTGGATATGAGACCCACCACAGCGGTGTTTGTACGGTGGATAGCACCCCACAAACATGGAGTCATGTGTGAAGAAGTTGAAGAGGGCAGGGCTGAGAATACAGCCCTGCGATGTGCCAATGTTGAGGATCAGTTGGGCAGATGTGAGTGTCCCTATATTCACCACCTGAATGGCCTGTTGGTGATGAAGTCACTGTTTTAGGAACAAAGTGGTACAGATAATCCCAGGTGTTGAAGGCCGAGCTGAAGTCCATGAATAGCATCCTACCATAGGTGTTGGGGACTCCAGTTACAATAAATTGCTGCAGGGGCAGCTAGCTATTTGGGCCAGCAGCAAGAAAGCGGATACGCTCACTCCTTTGTGTCCGCACTGTGGGCACTTTTCCACTGCTTATCTGGCCGTAGGACATTCGGCTCCCCAGGGAACTCTGCACGGCTTTCTAATACGACTGTGTTCGGAGCTGTGGAGGCTTTAGCGTACTTAAGCTCCCTCCAGCCACAGAAAACCACTTCATGCAGTCTCGACTCAGCTTTCTTGCACAAGCTGAGAAAGATAAAAAAAAGCTAGTTTCTGTAGAGGCTGGTTCCTTACTTCGATGCCTGATTCTGCAGAAGACAAACTATAGCTACTTAGCTTCGTTTCCAGTTTGAGCACATGGTCTGTTATGTGAAACGCCTCCTCATGAGGGCCCACGGACAAAGAAAGAGTGCCCCTCCAGTGCGGCCAGCTAGCAGCGGGCAAAAGAGAGACCAGTAAGACAGGGAAGCTAGGTTTTATAGAGTTTCAGTGGGCACCCTGCTGTGGGGGTAGTTCCCTAGGGAGGGGAGTCTGCAGCTTCTTATATCATTTCTTATAGATATCAGAGTACAGTCATACATTTATTCTCTCATGGCTGAACTCCAACAGAGGTAATCAGCAGTAGTGTTCTCTTCACCAGGTTGTGTGGTATGGCTGGATTGCAAGATACCATCTGATGATTCTACCATTAGTGTCCTTCATTCTTTCCAGCCACTGCAGGGCTTTTGGGTGCTGGTGCCAGTCAAAGACACAAGTGAATAACAGTTGAAGGAGTCAAGTGCCCATTTAAGAGCCAAGGCTTCATGTCCCACAGTTGCGTAGTGCCTCTCCCTTGGTAACATCTGAAGGCTGATGTAGGCAATAGGAAATTCTTCGGGTGGTCCCTGAAGAAGCATTGCCATAAGACCCTTTTTGGAAGGATCAGTTTGCAAATTAAGCCTTTGTAACCAGGGCTTGACATTAACACTCGCCAAATGCGAGGGAATTTCAGCATCGGGGGGTAACACAGACACTCCAACTAGCCACTTTGGCGAGTGGAATTCTATATACATTTTTAATTGTAGTTTTCTCAAATGGTATTTGAAATAATAAACAAATTGAAGTGTGACACTATGACACTACAACTCCATCAGAACAGGTCAGGTATCACAGGTAGACAGTCTGATCAAGCAGGAAAAAACAGGTGATATAGGGGTCAGGCTGGCTCAGATATCCGGAGGCAAATCGGTAGTCGGTATTGTTGAGGAAAATAAAATTAACTGTTATATTAATCAGGCATTTGTATCGAAAGTAATAAGGTATTCCTGGCCTCTAAAACTGTGTCTCCCTTTGAGGCAAAGTAAACACGCAGCTTGCAGGATGTGTTGAGAGCTGCTTTATGGCTGTTGAGGTCATTTGGCTTGACCCCTGATCGGACGGTTTGAGTAATAAATCAAGCTTTACTGAATGAAGAAGAGACTCTTTGTTTTAGAAGCAGATCCTCCATGTCAAACTAATCAGGAGGGGCAGTCAGTCTTTTAAAAGATGTCTTCAGAGTAGTGTAGAACAGACAGAATCGTTTGCAGCACCATGAGGTAATACGGCGAAATGATAACGCAAGTTTTTGTCTCCTTTGGAATTCCAAATTAATTAAATATGCATATTTTAAATGTTTGCCTCTTATCATTATTTCTTCTTTACTGCCAAATCTTAAACCGGGGTGAGAGGGGCCTTTAGAAAAACAGAACTTAACTAAGACAGAACTTAACTATGACAGGTATCCAAACGGTGGACAAGCCAGATGCAAGCCACAACGCTGAAGCTATATCCAATAATGGAAAATGTGTCAGGGAGCAAAGATGAGACAGGGCAGTAGCTATAGAAACTAGTAGTGCTTGGGATAGATGGTGCTGCTCTCATGACAGGGGTCAAGAGAGTGGTAGTGAGTCAGCTGCGCGGAGACAGAGCATACATTCTGGGCATACACTGCATGTCCCATCGGCTGGAGTTAGCCTACTCTGATGCCGTGTCCCAAAACAACCTGGCAAGCAAAGTTGTTCACTTGCTTAGCGGCCTGTCTTCTTTCTATCACAAGGACTGTGTGAACAGGGCAAACTTGAGGAGTAGCTTCGAAGAGATCGGCATGAAGCATCTGACCCGGTGGGTTTCACATTTCTTGCGACCACTTGAAAACTTTTTGAGAGGCTACAAGGGGTGTACCATCGAGAGCAGGTAAAATGGGCTAGTAGGAATGAAACTGTAATAGTTTGAGTCTCTGCCTCTGTTTAGTTTTCTGTTTTGGGTTCTTTCCTGTTTGATTTCTGTTATTGTTTATGTTCTGTCTGTGGCTTGGTTTTGAGTTCTGCTAAGATCTCGACACTGATGCCTGGTCTAATTACTCACTCTGCACACCTGCTCAGCTCCACCCCGCCTGCAATCATCTCTCACCGGTTTCACCTGTTTCCACCTCCATATAAACTGTATTCAGACCAGTCATCAGTGCCAGATCATCTTTCCGCACATTCGGGTGAGTCTCTGTCCAGGTTAACCCTGTTTCTGTTTTATGTCTGTTGATTTTGACCCCGTTTGTCCCCGAGGATCTGAGCCAGCCTGACCTGTTTACTACCTGTTTTTGTTCCTGCCTGTTTCGGACTGCCTGCCTGTTGCCTGACCTTATCTGTCCAGTGATTTAGAGTTTGCCTGACCCCGTTTTTGTTTTTAGCTTGCCGTTCATCGGCTCTGGTCTGTTTGTTTGCTGCTGTCTGTTTTTGGCTTGACGGTCATTTTTGGTTTTCAGCCCGTTTTTACATTCTGTTAATAAACAGCATTTTTCAGAACCTCTGCTTGTCTGGCTGAATACTGGGTCCTACATCGTGAATCATTACAGAAACAGAGTTATGAAGTTAATATTTCCTAAATCCAGAAATTTGTCAGGGCCTGACAGGTTAGAAACAATACAGATGTTAATTTAGTGTTGAAGTGTTTATTTAATCACTGTACTGTAATAATTATTTGACATTTTAAAGGAAAAGTCCAGTCAAAATCAGAATTCAAACTGCTGAAAGTACTTTAAATATAAAACTATTACATACTGTTGAATAAATGATAAGTTTTTTTAATTAAGAGTAATTTTCATTTAATCATGTTTATGTGGAGGCGTCCATCTTGGTCAAGAATAGTACTGTCACCTCCCAGTTTGTGACGTCACATCGCGGGACCGGCTGTTGAGCAAGTCCCAAGGCTCTATTTGTTGTGTGTCACTACGCGCTATTATCCAAGATGGCGACGACCAGTGCTCTATACGAAACAGAGAGTGATGGATTAATTAGCGACAGCGATGGGAGTCATCATCATCTGATAGCGATATGGATTTTTTAGAAGAGTTTCTTGACAGCAACAGGACTTTTGACGGAATCCAGCCCTACCAGTTTGAGCCAAGGAGACCAAAAAGGGACGATGTGAGTTGAATCTGTCTGCTGCGGCATCACAGCTGTCTCCTTATTTTTGTGTTATTTTTCTCAGTTTGTTCTTCTTGCCGATGAAATATCTCAGTGTCAATATCAATTAAAATTAGTGCTGTCAGTTTTAACGCGTTAACTTTGTTTGACCATAACGGCGCCTTTTTTAACGCGCGTTAACAGCATTATTGTTTTTTCCCCCACCACGCCCTCCGGACTGTGTTTGTTTGTTTTTTTCCCTCGGCTTACGTTGTTCCAAAATTGCTAGAGACTTGCATAACAGACCCGTGCACACTGTTGCGAAGCCCACTTATTTTATGCGACTTTGGTCTTATTTTTTCTAAAGTCGCTTGTTAATTTCACGAGTTGCGGGTTGCAGTTTTGGGCTTGTTTGAGAAAGTGGATTGTTTCGGCTCTAAACTAAGTGACACTGCCACACTTCAGACACCAGGGGGAATTTCCCTCCGCCTGATAACGCACTGAAGCTCATCCTGCCATAGGAGCAGAGTTGAAATAAGTTATGTTTTTTCCACTTTTACCCGATGTATTGTTACATCCAACTGCCATGCATGTGGGCATTGTTGCTTCAACAATAGCTCTCGTGAATTTCAATGGTGAAGTCCTCTCAAAATCCGAAATAATTGTTGATCGCAGCTGTGTAGAACGGTTCCTATTGAGTTTGCTTGTAAAGTGCGGAGAACTGCCCTCGGCTCACCGCGATGTTACGTCACAGGATGTGATGTCAGGCGGCCGTTTTTGCCCATATTTGGGCAATAATGGCCGCCCCCAGTATCAGTGATCGCGACGAAAATTTGTTTTTATTTCTTTACTGATTAACGCTAAATTCATTAAATCATCACGAACGTATTAGTTTTAGTTATAGCTAATGATCCACTGATTTTTCCTTTTTGACCGGACATCCCCTTTAAAATGAAATTTTTTGTAATTAATAATTTATTAACTACATTTTATGCATCTATCATGTCAAGCACAGTCACCTGAAGGTGCAGGGAATGAAACAGAGAAGGTAAAGGCTAGAGGGTTTCTCCATATTATGAAGAATGGGGCCATCATCTAATTCTCCTGCTTCCTTCATGACTTGCTGACTCAGCTCAGCAGCCTGTCCCTAATCATGCAGCAATCTGTGGCTGAAGTTCATGAAAGCCTGTCCTCCACCTAGGCTTTAATGCTCAAATACAAATCCAGGAACAACCACAAAAATATACTATTTATCATTAAGTTTACGTGTTTAGTGTCTTATATAAATGATATCACAAGATTAAGTCTCTTTCTATTTCTCTCGCTCTCTCATAATTTATAGACGTGGACCCATGCTAAAGAAAGTGCTGGGAACTAATCAGCATAAGGGTGTCAGCTTAAAGCAATGTGACAACCATTACCAGAATCAGTCCAAGTACCATCTCATAAATCTGCTGTCAAAGACAATGGACAACAGGTTCGGAGATGTGAGCCATGGGATCCTTCGTACCAACTTCCAATACAGGCCAGAGGCAGACAGAAATGCTTGTGAATTGAGGTGGGGGGTGGGGTGATTTTGTATCCAGAATGACCAGACTAAACAACAGATTTAAGTAACTCATTTTGTCTAAAATCTTCTACATCTTCTATCTCTGTTATTGTAGATTTTGGTGACTCTGATGTGCAGGAGCTCGTCACCCACTTTGAGCCTGTGCTGATGAGATCTGGGGTGAAAGTGGGAGAAGTCCTGGACCAGTGGACTGATCTCAAGTCGAGACTGTACCATGATCGCAATATTTTTTTTAAACATCTCCTGGCCAGAAGTTAATTGGCAGCTTGGCCAGGTCTGCCCGGACATACTGCATGTGCTTTACCTCATACTTTGCATCCCTGCTTCAACAGCTGATTGTGAGCGGGGATTTAGTGCCATGAAACTGGTCAAAAGTGACTGGCGGGCCAGTATTTCTACTTCTAGAATTAGGATAAAGACAAATACAACCGAGGAACAGTATTTACATTGGTTTTATTGTACATAGATTTCCACACTGTCCATTAGTAGATTAGTATAAACCAGGGGCAGAGCTAGACATTCTCATCATCAGGGGCTTAGCTCATAAAATATTACATCATTACGAGGGTAATTTGGTACACCAAAAAGTAAGCAATTAAAATTTAATTTTAAATTAAGTATTTGAAGTGCTACTTCCAGTGCAGAGTAAATACCTGACATTTATTTGCAGTCCCTTGAATGTATAATTTTGCTGTGTTTTATGATGCAGACAGAGTATCTTAGATTAAAAAAATAAGGGTGGGGTTTATCTCTGCGCATTTCTATATCTTAAAAAGAAAATACAGGATAGACAGACATATTGTGACTATATTTGGTTTAATAGGCACATATTTATCGTTTGTCTCTGTTGCTGTTAGTTCAAATGGAAAAAAAAAAGTCCCAATTCGACATTCATCAGATCCGGTGATGCTTTAAACGTTAACAAACAGCATCTAGTGTGTCGTGGTAATAAAATTTGTATAAATGTAGCAAGAAATACCTCTTTTCTCTTTAGACAGACGAAATGCGCCCTGCTGCTCAAGTCAAGCATCAAAAAATAGGAGCATGCATATTGCGTAGGACCAATGACTTCAGACCAGGGAAGGTTTGTTTGTAGGTGTCCCTACCAAAGTTCAAAGCGCTTCAGTTGTTCTAATCAGTTGTTTCTAAACAGCTCAGTAGATGCAGTCGTGGATTCAGAATGCCTGTCTGAAAAGTTAAATCTGAACTGTATGTTTTTTTCCTAATAAGGAAACTATTTCTCTTAATCTGAGTTTTAAAAAAGACAAAGTTCAGTATGTAAATTCATAAAGTATATCCATATCCAAACTGCTAAATTTGTCTCTCTTGTAAGCAAAGCAATAGCAGCCCTTTTTTCAGCCAGCTGACAAACACTGTGCAGCAAAAGGTTTTTGTGGGCTACCACGTTTTGCTCTGTTAAGCCAGAGAAAATTTAATTTCAAGAAAGCTAAGTTAGTTTTGTGTCTTTAGGGAAATTATTCCTCACTTTTATCCATATAGCTAGTCTAAATATTGCCATCATGCAGGTTTTACAAATGCACAAGGTTTTATCGAGTGAAAACATTTCAATCTGTTTGTCACTGCCTTTGGATGGGCCTATATTGTAGCTTGTTTGACGAGCTTTAGCTAAAAAATTAGTCAACTCTAAGAATCTTACATCTGGACTAAAAATGGAAACCCTGTTGTTCATGCCAGGAATCACAGTCAACACTGGGGGCTGAGCACCCCTAAAGGTCAGATTTTAGAATCGCCCCTGGTTCTTACTCAGGGACTGGTGAATATCGTGAAAACCTGCTGCGGCTTCTGCTGTTGTAGTGTTGGCACGTCTTGAGCCAGTGATATTCGTTACGGAAGTTGCTTTCACTGAAAAGTTGTGAATGAATCAATTCTATTGCATAACACTGACTTTAAACTCAAGAGCACTTGAGTTATGCAGCATGAGAATCACCCTGAACACACCAGCAAGCTAAAAAAATATGATTTTGGAAACATCTAATCAAAGTCTGGACTTAAATCTGCATTGTAGCTTACCACCGTCCATGTGTGAATGTGTGAGTTAATGGGTGAATGACTGCATGTAAAGCGCTTTCGGGTTGTTGGACTTGATAAAGCACTATGCAAGTGCAGACCATTTACCATTTTTACCGTTTATCTGATTTAAATCATGTGGCATGACTGTTATTAGGCTATTCACACTCAGAGGGTTGCTATGTGGCTTAATTAAGATCATTCTGTAAATAAGAGTGGGGCAAAATTCTTCCACGTTTTCCTCATTGCTAGTTATTACCAATGCTTGTTAGAAGTTGTTGCTGCCAAGGTTGGCACAGCCATTTATTTAGCCATTTTTTTCACAGATGGTCAGGTGCTTTGTATAGCTTTTTTAAAAATGAATTGTCATCTTTAAAAAAAATCCTCTCTCTTTACTCTGTTTATTTATATTAGTTTGTTGGTATAACTGAAATATTTAGGTGTGCCAAAGAACTGAACTGAAACATAATAATCCCCTTAATAATTGGGCAAATATATCTTTACAGAACTGAATTCTTTGATCAGAACACTGTGTTTCTAGAACAGAAGGGCATAGATATGTTAAATGAAAGCTAGCTAGAATTGGCACCATGCCTTTTGAAGCTTTCTTTCTGTCCCTTTAGCTCTTCTCACTATCTGCTCTCCTCTCTCACCTGGCTTCAGTTGTTGATTGCTGTACACAAGTTGTTCATTTGTCATCGGTTCCTTTATTACACCCAGTATTCTTTGGTCTTTTCCACATCATTTTGTGTGTCTGTTCCATCCACTCTGCTCTGTAGCACTTCTATTGTTTCTCTTTGCTAGTAATTAAAAATGTCCTTTTCTCAGAGCGCTCAAAACAACAGTTCTGTATCTAGGTCCTGTTTCTTTCTTTCTTATGGCTCAGTTGTATGTATTACAAGCACTGTAAACACAGTACTAACAAGCATTTATTCCAATAATTTATATTTCAATATACTCAAGTTATCCTAAATGAAAAATTGCCTTTATGAACATTTTGAATTATTTTTTTAAAGTTAATCAAGACAGTTTTATCACAGTCATGTATTAAAGTCGCACAGGCAAGCCTCTCTTGAATTTGCTTCTGGTTGCTCACACATTAATCAACTGCCCATGTACTGAATACACATGTGCTTGAAGAAAGTGAGCTGGAATTCAGAAACCATCTAGTAAAAGCAAAACGCTTGCTTAGGATGGAGATCCCAGTTCACACCTACCTACTTACTTGGTGCTGTGACTATTTCCTTTAGGGCTTTCATTATACAGTGGTGTGTAAAGGTATTTGCCCGGTTACACATTTCTTCTGATGAAGTTTCTTTATCCTTCCCCCCATCCATGCATCTTATCCTGCTTATGTTCAACAGAGTTTGCGAGGATAACAGTTCTAGACGGTACCGTAAGTGTTTCTCAACTCTGGTCCTCAGGCCCCACTGTCCTGCATCCTTGAGGCGTTTCTCTGCTGCCACATACCTGATTGAAGTAAATAAGTGATTAACAGACTTCCAGGAGAACTGCTACCAAGTGATTCAAAGAGTATGGGCCAAAAGACCCCCACAAAATCTGTGGATAAATTTTGGCTTATTCTTTGAAGAATTGTTTTAATTCAGCCCCAGTGAAGAGTTTTCAAACATGAATGGCCTGTTGAAAGCAACATGAAACAGCGTCCTAATCTTCAATCAGAATCAGAATCAGACATACTTTAATAATCCCAGAGGGAAATTACTTCAACCAGGCCACTCCAAATTATCCACTTGGTTTTTTGAGCCATTCAAGAGATGACCAGGATTTTCTGCTGGAGAGCCATATTCATGGTTCCATATGGATGCTGCCAAAAAGGTGTTCAGGTCCTGAAACAGCAAGCATGCCTAACACAATCCCAACAGCACCAACCCCAATATTTTTAACTGTTGGTGCTGTTTCTCTGAAATGCTGTAGACATTTAATTCCAGATGTAATGGTACACAAACCTTTCCAGAATTTTCCACTTCTGTCTCCTCAAACACTGTCACAGGATTATTTGTGTCTTCTTTGTTTTTTAATTACCCGAGAGAGGAGTGTGATTGGTTGGTTTTTGAAAACAGTTAACCTACATCATGTTGTCACACAGGTTCTCAAATCTACAGATCGTGTCAGGTTTGGTGAAAGCACAGAGAAGAGCTTGGGAGTCGTATGTTGTATGGTGGTGTATCTATCAAAATAATAAAACAAGGGTTACAGAGTGACAGGGAAACAGAAATCAGGAACACGCCAACGACGAGACCAGAGCAGAGTAGGTACCTGAAGACGGAAGACCTGACAATATATGTGAGAGAGCTGGCTAAACTTACAGTGCAGGAGACGGAAGGAACAATAGGCGGAGCAATGAGACATAAGTGAATCGAATGAGACAATTAGACAGCAGGAGAAGGGGAACAGCGAACTAGCAGGTGCAGGGGAATAACATAATCTACCAGGGAGCAGGATAATGGCCAGACACAGAGGGAAAACTTAATTAAACTAAGAAGGAACAGATATAATACAACTGCAGGAATAACACAAATAGATAAAATAAAGATAGAATACTACAAGCTAACTAAAACAGGAACTAAATCTAACAATACAAGAATACACTAATAGCATAAATACAGAGCAGCAACTGAACCAATGAAAGTTAGGAATAAAATAAAGATCTAACAGCACTACTAAAATAATAAAGAACATAAGCTAACTAGACAGGAACTGAATCTAACAGATACAGGAATACAGGTGACAAAAACAAGTATCATGGGGTGAACAAAATTAAATTACATAACCATCCTGCAGGATCCCCAGGGAGCTACATTAAATAATCAAACCCCTGGGGACGTTGACAGATCAAGCTGAAATCAAGTCTGGGCGTCGCAAGAGAAATTAAAGTCAGCTGATGTAGATAGCTTTTTTCCTTTAATAAATCATATCATCATCTGGAAGGTCCTTTTTGTACTTAGAATTTGAGACCTAGAAATATGACCAAAAAAAGCAAAACAGAAGACATGTGACAGGGGCAAATAAGTTTTTACAGCCTGATAAAACAGCAGTTGGTCAAATTTGACCCCTTCATGCAATATCAATCATTATCCAGTCAGAAAAATCCTTCTTAGACCTCACCTTAAACCAGGCATGTCAAACATACGGCCCGCGGGCCGGTTTCGTTTTTTTTTTTTTTTAACAGTGTCCTGTCTGGCAATGTAGCAATAAGAATTGTTGTCTTAATGCCAAAAAGAGCTCATCAGATTTGACTTTCACAAGTGGAGCAGTACTGCTTTTGCCATATAGTGCTCCGCTTGATTTATGAATGTGAATAGTTTTATTATGATTCATGCGGGGAATATCTCAAATGATATGGACACTACAATGGGAAAGTAGGAGATGAAAGGAAGAACAAGAAGAAAAAAGAAAACGTGAAAGAAAGAGGAGATAAAAGGAAGAGAATGATAAAACAATTATTGAAAAAAACATGTACTTTGTTTAATTGACAATCTGCAGTTCCGATATTGTCCACGGGGGGCGCTGTGTTTTAATCAGCAGATGGTAGCACTGAGCTTCAGATGTGGAAAATTGATTTTAAATCATTTCTTAATTTTTATCTGTTTGATGCATTTTGTCATGCAGGACAGTGTTTTTAAGTTCCAAAAAATTTGAATAAATGTTTTTCAACATTGTACAATCACTGTGATCAGTTCTTATGCATAATGCACTTAAGTAAATGTTTAACTGAGTAAAAGTATTGTTGAAATTGCACATACTTTTCTTAAAAACGCTGAGGTTATTCATAATATATTGTGTAAAAGTGAAATTCATTTAATATAAAAATCAACAACAAGTCCACTTTTATTAGTTCTATTTAATCTTGCAATGAGTTTACTCGTGTGGCCCTCTTGAGATCAGATTAAGCTGTATGCGGCCCCTAAACCAAAATGAGTTTGACACCCCTGCCTTAAACTGTCCTGGAAAAAGACTACTGACTCCAAAATTTCAAATATACAGCCAGAAAATACGTCACGATATTTGAAAATGTGAAGATCTAGCTGTTTGCGGTTGTTTTGCTCTTTCATCTTTTTTACCTCATGTTTTCATTCTTCCTTTAGGTTAATTTATGCACCGTTGCCCGCTCAGTCATTATAGAAAAGGTTGGATGCTGGGTGTGTTATTAAATATGAACCCTATAACAAAAGAATGCCACCAAAGTTTTTTTTTCTTATTTGCTTCTTCTTCATCAATGCCCAAATTGTGCTATTTTTTAAAGGGCAAATAACGTCAGATATTTAAAATCAGTATCAGAATCTGCCATGGCCGCTGGAAGTGGGGTAGCTGCAGCACCCCCTAGTGGCGAGAGGGAGATTTTTAAAAAAATTATTAAAAATAGTGCTGTCAAACTACTAAATATTTTAATCGCATAATTTCAATAGTTAACTGGAGATTAATCGCATATTTTATCTTTTTATTTCTGAAAGTGTAAAAGCCTATTTGGGCATTTTAATATGCAATTTTGCAATAAATGACACTAGTAAAAAACATGCTTGTACAAAAAATATTTTTATTTTTTATTTTCAAGCACTTTTCAGAATTGGAATGAAAACATCCTGGTGCCATAAAATGTTAAACTCTGGCCTATAATGGGCTAAATAACTAATCATAACCCACTGATGTTTGCACAATATGTAAATAAATAAACATTTCATGGCAAAATATTTTTTTGCCTCTTAAACAAAGACAGACATGGTATTAAGCATTTACATATAAAGTAATACTCATTTTACATTTTAGAGACAAAAAAGACAACAAATTAATAAGCATTAAAGTATCGGTTGGGTTTCTGCAATGTTATCAGCGTGTAAAAAAAATCATCTTCAAAACCAATCTCTGCTAAAAATGGTGATCTGCACCGCGTAATCTACTTTTAGCAGTTATCCCCAGTTATTGCAACCGTAAACTGCAGAAAATACGGACAGAGCTTTACTCCCTCGGCTCCTATGTCAGTCTAGAGGAGGATGTGCTGCAGCGCGTTATGAGGCGGAGGGATATGTCCGTTGGTCATACTCTGTAGTGCGGCAGCGTCACTTAGTTTAGAGCCCAAATAAACGACATCACTCTCAGAAACAAGCCCAAAACACTGCAACCCGCGACTCATGAAAGTTACAAGCAACTTTAGAAAAAAGAAGCCCAATGTCGCATGAAATAAGCGGGCTTGGCAACATTGAGCGCGGGTCTGTTTTGCTAGTCTCTAGCATTCTGAGAACTAGGAAAATCGCCGAGGGTAAAAAAAAAAAAAAAAAACTGTCCGGAGAGCGCTGCGGGGAAACAAAGTATTAACGCACGTTAAAAAAAAATCGGAATTATGGTCTAACAAAGTTAACGCATTAATAACGCGTTAAAACTGACAGCCCTAATAAAAAATACTTTGCACAATTTATAAATTTCTTATGAATATTTTGGGAAATGATTTTGAAAAGTTCATGAAAGTTACGTTGTCATGGCAACGTCAAGCAAGCTAGTGGTCGCCGAGTAAAGAGGTATCTCACTCACGGCAGCAGACAAGTACATTTACAGAGTCTAATGACAAAAACGAAGAGGAAATATGGCACAGAAAAGCATTTTGGATTTTTTTGGAAAACCACCACCAGTGAAGAAAAACAATAGTACAGTAACCACGACAACGGAGAGCAGCCGGAGTGAGGAGACTGTCCGCCCGCCTCTGATGGCAGGTGCACCGGCAGGCCCAGCCCCTACACCCGCAACCCAACCTAGCGTAATTGGATTAGACAAGCCCTTCCAGCCAACATCTGGTTTCAAATTTCCTGCACAGCGTTGTGGTAATGAAACGTTCTCATGTTCTGTGGCACTGGCTTGGTTTGCTAGATGGCAGTGGCTGCATTATGTGGAAGATACTGATCACATTTTGTGTTTTGTTTGTCTGAAAGCAATC